>CM059256.1:38292021-39492021 GCA_030347555.1 Lablab purpureus
CCGAATTTGGACGAGATTTTTTGCAGGCATCCTCATAAAATGATATCTCCTTGTTCCCCAAATTTCATAATTTTTTATGAAGGGGAAGTATTTTTTTTATTTTTTCAAAGACCCGAAAATCGTAAAATCGGGAAAATGGAAAAACGTATCTAGGGGTCGAATTTTGAGGTGATTTTTTGCAGTCCATCCCATAATAATATATCCAAAGTGCCCACAAAATTTCGTTGTCATTGGACATGGCATTGAATTTTCACGAATTTTTCTTGAAATGGACAAACTTGGAAAACTTGAAAAATTGAGAACAATTTCAAGATGACATGGTTTTGTCCCCAAACCCTCCTCCATGCCATAGGGGGCCATTTGGACTTGTTTGCCATCAATATTTCTCCAAATCCCTCCGGTGCCAAAATTTGAGTCACGGCACACAAGTCGGCATGTGCCGTGGTGCACAAAAATGACCCACCGAGTCAACTCCACCAAGATGGTTTGGTTTTGCCCCAAAACCTTCCCCCATGTCTTAGGGAACCATTTGGAGTTGATTTGCACCAATGTTTCCCAAAACCGCTCCGGTGCAAAATTTGAGTCACGGCACACAAGCCGGCATGTGCCGTGGTGCACCACAAAAATAACCCACCGAGTCAACTCCACCAAGATGGTTTGGTTTTGCCCCAAAACCTTCCCCCATGCCTTAGTGGAACCATTTGGAGTTGATTTGCATCCATTTTTCCCAAAACCGCTCCGTGCAAAATTTGAGTCACGAGACACAAGCCTGGCATGTGCCGTGGTGCACCACAAAACTAATCCACCGAGTCAACTCCACCAAGATGGTTTGGTTTTGCCCCAAAACCTTCCCCCGTGCCTTAGGGAACCATTTGGAGTTGATTTGCACCAATGTTTCCCAAAACCGCTCCGGTGCAAAATTTGAGTCACGGCACACACAAGCCGGCATGTGCCCGTGGTGCACCACAAAAATAACCCACCGAGTCAACTCCACCAAGATGGTTTGGTTTTGCCCCAAAACCTTCCCCCATGCCTTAGGGAACCATTTGGAGTTGATTTGCATCCATTTTTCCCAAAACCGCTCCGGTGCAAAATTTGAGTCACGGCACACACAAGCCGGCATGTGCCCGTGGTGCACCACAAAAATAACCCACCGAGTCAACTCCACCAAGATGGTTTGGTTTTGCCCCAAAACCTTCCCCCATGCCTTAGGGAACCATTTGGAGTTCATTTGCACCAATGTTTCCTAAAACCGCTCCGTGTAAAATTTGAGTCACTGAGCACACAAGCCTGGCATGTGCCGTGGTGCACCACAAAAATAACCCACCGAGTCAACTCCACCAAGATGGTTTGGTTTTGCCCCAAAACCTTCCCCCATGCCTTAGGGAACCATTTGGAGTTGATTTGCATCCATTTTTCCCAAAACCGCTCCGGTGCAAAATTTGAGTCACGGCACACAAGCCGGCATGTGCCGTGGTGCACCACAAAAATAACCTACCGAGTCAACTCCACCAAGATGGTTTGGTTTTGCCCCAAAACCTTCCCCCATGCCTTAGGGAACCATTTGGAGTTGATTTGCACCAATGTTTCCTAAAACCGCTCCGGTGCAAAATTTGAGTCACGCAGACACAAGCCTAAGCATGTGCCGTGGTGCACCACAAAAATAACCTACCGAGTCAACTCCACCAAGATGGTTTGGTTTTGCCCCAAAACCTTCCCCATGCCTTAGGGAACCATTTGGAGTTGATTTGCATCAATGTTTCCCAAAACCGCACCGGTGCAAAATTTCAGTCACTAGCACACAAGCCGGCATGTGCCGTGGTGCACCACAAAACTAATCCACCGAGTCAACTCCACCAACATGGTTTGGTTTTGCCCCAAAACCTTCCCCCATGCCTTAGGGAACCATTTGGAGTTGATTGCCATCAATGTTTCCCAAAATCGCTCCGTGCAAAATTTGAGTCACGTGCACACAAGCCATCATCATGATGCACCAAAAATGGTTGGTGCAAGTGTGGTATGACACCAAATCGTGGCAGCCTCATTTTAATAAACTATATAAATTTGAACTTGGGGCGTAACAAATTGGTGGAAAGGATATGGAGTTGATGAGAATTCATTGGGGAGGGACTGAATCAAAGCGACAAGTGGCTGAATCTCAACGGATCGTGGGCAGCAAGGCCACTCGCCACTTACAATACCCCGTCACAGATTTAAGTCAGTTCCTGCAGAGGATTCTACCGGGCCGCCGATTGGGATCAAGCTTCGCGGCTCAAGGTTCCTCGCGAAGGCTTATTCACCCTACGAGGTTCACTAACTGCACGTGGCCTCGGGGCCAAACCCCTGCACCGCTGGTCGGCAACGAATCGACAAAGTGCACACGCGCCGCTTCTAGCCCTGACTCTTCACTTAGAGGTATGCTCACCATAACTAACGCACTTAGCTTCGCGCCATCGGGCTTTTCAACCAAGCTGGCGACCAATTGTGCAATCAACCCGCTCTCTCGTACTAGGTTGAATTACTATTGCGATACCAGCTGAGTTTAGGGTAAAACTAACTCCGTTCCCACGACGGGCCTAAACCCACTTCATGCTCCCTGGCTGGTGGGTGAACAATCCAACACTTGGTGAATTCGCTCACAATGATAGAAAGAGTTTCGACATCGAAGGATCAGCACGTCAGCGTATGAACGCTGGCTGCCGCTGCCGCTTATCCTCGTGGTAACTTTTCTCCGACACTCTGGGCCTTCAAATTCAAGGGACTAAAGGATCGAGAAATACGCCACTGGCTCAGACTGTACTGAAATCGAATCAAACTAGCTACCCTTTGTTCCACACTTCCAGATTTCCTGCTCAAGTGAGCTCATCTTAGGACACCCGCGCTATCTTTAAATGTATGTGCGCCCAGCCAAACTCCCACCCGACAATGTCTTCCGCCCGATCGACCATTAAGCCAACCTTGTCCAGTTAGGGGCAATACCTCACCCGATCTCACTAATAAGTAAAATAATTGCTAAAAGTGCTGGTATTTCACTCGCTGTTTCCCCCAGCCCCACTTATCCTACACCTCTCAAGCCATTTCACAAAGCCTGACTCAGAGTCAAGCTCAACAGGTCTTTTCCTCGCTGACTCGCCAAGCCCGCTCCTTGGCCGTGGTTCACTGGATAGTAGACAGTGACAGTGGGAATCTCGTTAATCCATTCATGCGCGTCACTAATTAGATGACGAGGCATTTGGCTACCTTAAGCAGAGTCATAGTTACTCCCGCCGCTTACCCGCCTGGTTGAATTTCTTCACTTTGACATTCGTAGAACCGCGCAAACGCACATTGCGCCAACATCCGCGAGGACCATCGCAATGATTAACACATTAAAACATAAAAAATATAAAAAAGAAAAGTAAATTGAAATTTCATATCCAACTTATAATCGAAAAATAGTATTGTTTTATTTTGCGTAGCTTATTTTATATATGATAAATACATTTTATAACGAAAACGTGACAATTCATATTTGAACACTTTTATGACCGCACACTTCTTTAACTCTGAAATAAAGCTTCTTAGATTAATATATATTTTATTAGCTCTTTCTACATTATCTTTATCCTTCTAATCCATTTGGGTTTCACTCATCCAATGAAGATAGAAATGATTGCTTCGATCAGAGTAAGAAGCATGCTTGTTTTACCTACTTCATGATTCATCTCCCTCACAAACTTATATTAAGTTCCTACTCACTAGATATTTATTGCTTTAAGGATTGTTCGACTGATGTTTTGTATTAGATTGGTAGTAAGACACCACAAATGAATGTGGCTTTCTATAATAGTGGTATAGTTTCACGCCATCTATTCAAAGCAATTTGACCAACTTCATGTTTACTGCATCTTATCTTTGATTTCAATACTTAACTCCCGCTTATTTACTTCCACACAGCCACTCAATTGGCAGCCAAATGCCAATGCAGGTGAAATAAACTATCATCATTAGTACAGTATGCTACTGATACAACTTAGTTTTTTTCCAAGAAAAGGTTAAAGATACACTAATAATTTACATACTAAAAGATCTCAAAGCAATGGCTTTGCAATAACTGTATGACATATTATGCTCCACAATTGCTACCAACAGGTACACAAAACTGACACAAGACCCGCGCCAGAAGCATTCATACACGCACAAAATCCTGCCAAAGTAACTCACAGAAGCTTCACACATACAACAAATAAAACCAAAACAAAACAAGCATGCGATAAGTTTACATCCAACAAAAGCCGACATAAAGCTAGTCCCATTTGTCAAAGCCCAAACACCATCAGCTAAACAACAAAACAAAACCAAGCATACACACGGCCACCAAAACATTGTCCAGAAGTAAGAAATTCCCATAATCCACAAACCTAAGGAAGACAAAGCACAAAACCAAACATCAGCAACACCACAATCAACTTCCGAGAATTCAAGCTAACACACATTTGTCAACTCCCACAAACCACTAAATAACAGACGTGTCCTAATTCCCACTACCCAATCCTCACAATCGCATCAAAACACCAGTGAAGGTGATCTCAAGTAAAACATTTACACACTCAACCATGAAATTTTGATTCCGTGTCCATAATTGATCCTAAATTAAGCCAACCTCATACCCAATTTCACTACCAAGTAACTTTCATAATAAAAATACCCAATCATAAACCATAAACCACGTCACTTCAATTAAACACTTCCTTAATTAAGCCAACCTCATACCCAATTTCACTTACAAGTAACTTTCATAATAAAAACACCCAATCATAAACCATAAAGCATTGGACACAGTTATCTGAATGACTACCTCTGCATCACTTCCCTGCTTCTCTCCCACTCACTCTCACAGTAAAATGTTTTCTTCTTATTTTCCTAAATAAAAGCATCTACTCTATATATTTATTATTCTTCATCAATCCTTGTACTTGCTGATTTATTTATTTATGTGCTAACTGAAACTTAATAAAAGCCGTGTAGTTCACGTTCACTGTTTCTCAGATAAACCAGAACATTGGTTTCAACTGTTAATACAATCAATACTGGTTGAGACTTCTTCAATTGGCTTTGGTTGAATTCAATTTAATACACGCAATTTGATAGTATTCGTTAAGATATATAGAAGAACAATAATAATACAAGTTAACAATACACCTTAAATATACTAGGGTTACAGATTGGGAATGGGATTACCGTGAGAAGGAGATGGAGAACGCGAGAACCTAGAGATGAGGGTTGGAGATTGGGAATGGGAATGGAATCCAAAGGCGAGGACCTGGTTTTCGAAGAGAGATTTTGAAGACGAAATGGAGATGAGGGTTGGAGAACAAAATGAAGTACTGGTTTTCTAGAGAGACTGGGAGCTGGCACGCTGAAACTGTGGGTGGCGTGGAGTGGAGGATGAGAATGAGATTGGTGAATTGGGAATTTTGAGTGTAAAACCCTAGAAAATGGAGATGGGCAAAGCATGCCGGGTGTGACAAAGACCACACACTGTATATTCCTTCGAGAAAGACATAGTGGAGTCCCCTGTTCCCTTTCTTATGATAAAAGATATTGTTGAGTCCAATTGTAGGTGGAGAAGGCGTCTATGCTTGAAACTGATCGTTAAGATTGGAATCGTTTAGCGTCTATCTATTTCGTGTATTCTTGTGATAGAAATGAGTTTCAATTTTTTTATTTTAAATTAATTTTATTTTTTAATTAATTGAAATTGGGGACATTATCATGGAGGGAACGAAACTTAAGAGATTGGGAGTTGCGGGAAAAAAAATACTGGCAGTTGTAAACGTCATATTTTGAATGCAAATTATGACGGTTACAAAAATGATGAAAGAATGATAAAGTTTGATAAAAACTGAATATATATTTTATAAAATTAAAAAATTAAAATAGAATTTAATAAATTAATTCATGTTTTAAACATAATAAATTAAAATAATATTTTTAAAATTTTTCTGCACAAAATAACTTATTAGAAATTGTAGGAAATATTTTTTAATTACTAAAATATTATTATCTACAAATTTATATAAAAAAATTTAATAAATAATTCTTAATTTTTTAATAATTTGCTGCAAAATTCTATTGACAAGAAAAATTCAATAACGTAGATAGTTTCGTAAGTAATTAAAATACTTTTCTTATAAATAAATTTTTATAACAAAATCTCTATGTATTTTCTATGAAAAAAAATTACTAAAAATTCTGTAAGTGTTTTCTACTAAAAATATTTTATATTAAAATTTATATGTATTTTCTACAAAAAAAATTTGTAAAAAATTATGCAGGTAATAAATACTTTTCTAGTAGTAATATAATAAGTATAGATATTTTAATTATTCACTTATTCATAGGGCAAGTAGAGTAATTATATCCAACTCAGAGATATTTGTTAATATTTTATTATATAATTATATTTGAATTATACTTTAAAATTAATTTTTCATTTAGGTTTATATTTTAAATAAATATTTTAAAAAAATCTATCAATATGTTTTCGTGAATTCCTAATAAATAAATAATTTGATGATTTCAAGTGAAAAATAAACAAGATCATTTTAGTTTAAAAGAAACTTTTTGTTGATATTTAAAACAATTATAACACTTAAACCTCAACTAAATATATCTCGATTTTAATCTAATTAATGATGTTTATTTTAATTTAAAAGTATTGAATTTTAATTTTAAAAAATCGAATGGGTCTCTAAAATTATAGAAATTAATATACATAGATATGGAACAAATTCTGATCAAAGAACTAATACTTAGATGCAACCGGCTGAGGCAAGATTTGCCTTGAAGAGGGTACCAAGACAAAATAGGTCACGTTTTCTACTCTATTTTCTTTTTAATAACTAAAGTGTCTTCCATTATCATTGCTACTGGTCATGTAATGTCCTAATATGTAATTTGACTATTCAACTTTACCATTAATTTAATACAATATATTATTTGTTGTCTTTTATTTCTATTATTTAGATTTTGTTTGTCATTTTATTATTTATTTCGTTCCAATGTTTAGTTCGACTTAGTCCAAGAGTTGATTTCTTCAATTTATTTTTAATCCCAATTGAATATTGTAAACCCACTTCTATATAAGTTTCATTCAAAAGAATTTGCTTTTAAGTCAATGTTACTGTTGCTACGGCAAAGTATATATACATGGAACTGCAGTTATATTCTTATTTTTTATTTAAAATATAATTTATTTAAATTTATATATATTTTTAGTTGTGGTTATTTTTATTTAATTTGGCTATTTTTAATATAATTATTTTTCTTTTTAATTTCTATAATTTTTTTATGTTTCTTTAAAAGGTTTTAATAGAAATTAAAAGCAAATTATCTACATAATATAGGAGTTAAAACGATAAGAAAATATATTTTAAAGAATAAAACAAAATAAAAAGAAAATTTATAAGAATGAAAAGTTAAGTAAACTTTTTAAGAGATCAAAATAAAATGTGACTGTATATTATGGATTAAATATTTTGTTTGAAAGTATTGAAGCATTAAAAATATAATTTTATGAGAGATATTATTTGTCTAATAACTTTACAATTTTGACACAATATAAAATGTAATAAATGACGTACTAGAGTTTGATAAACACATAAAATAGTATTGCGTAAACTGCCACATAAGTTGTCGTGTAATAATATAAAAGTTCACTTAGTAAAAAAAATTGTACGTGTCAATGACTGAAAAGTTATCATTCATACATCACTTCTAGAACAATTACGGTAAAAAGTAATAAATATTTTATGTTAGTAATTTCCTAATTATGTAAAAGAATTATATCATTAATACAAACACTTCTACTCATAACAAAACTCAATTACTTTGAGTAAATAATATGTACATTACCCATAATAATGTAATTTTTTTTTTGCTATGACTTGTAACAATTGATTTTTTTTAATGAATAACTATCCCTACAAACAATCACAAGACTTTTCAATACACACTAAACAATTTTGTTGAAATCACTTATCTCAAGATTGTTGCTAATCAAACACATTATTTGAAGGGTTGTCAAAGAGTAAATGTGTTTAATACTAATATTTTTTTAAAATCATTGTTAATCGTACAATCTCATAACTTACTAGAATGTATTTCGCACCGACTATTGTTTGAGTTCTCTAACCACATCATAACAAGGTAGATATCCTTCTTTTAATATATTAGACATCTCATATTAATTAAAAGTATAATTAAATAACAGTAAAATTATATAAATTTTATCTTACAAACTAATTTTGTGGATTAAGTTAGATTTAAAATTCATAATATTAAAAACAAATGGTGGGATTGAAAACTTAGTAATCAACCAAAAAATTTATTCACTAATCAGTGTGCAACTGTGAATACTAAAAAAAAAGTATTATTTTTGTTTTTGAAGACACATATATGTGTCACTAGATGAATCATGTTAATCATCATAAAAAAGAGAAGGTTGTTGATTAAATATTTTAAATATTTCTTAGTTTTTAGTTTTGATGATAGATCTGAATTTTTTTGTTTTTATGTATAAATTCATATAATTCATGTATTAGATTAAGTTGACATATATATTTATGAATCTCATTTATTTTTTTGCCTTTGAGTAGAACTTACTCTCTTTCGTAAAAGTTTATAAAAATATGTTAGAGAATGTATCAATTAATTATATTAAGTGATTGAAGTTATATCTAATCAAATAAACAGTTCAAATGTAATACTAGGAGATTTCTAGGTCTTTTCTTAAGAACTGTTGTTAAGGCAAATGATCAATGTGTGAATGGGACAGACAAGGTGAAGGATTTGAACAGATTTGTTGAATTAAATTAAAATACAAAATAATTTTGCAAAATTGAATTGATTCCCTAATTTAATTGCAATTTCCCTTATTAAAGCACTTTGTTCATCTTAATCCTCATTCCAACCCAAATAAATCAACTAAGCGAAGATTAACCCGAGATTTCCTTACACGAATTAAGAAAATGAAACATCATCCAATCCTTAACCATTTACAAAATTAAGCAAACTGCGAAAACAATATTAATTAAGCATAAATGAAAATATAAGCACAAAGATTAGAAGATGAAGAATCAAGAAGAACAAAAGAAAATCTTGAATTAAACCTCAAAGTTCATAGCAATCTACACAAGAAATCAACCTCTGAAAATTAGTCCTCCATGGATATTCAAATGAAAATCAATAGGGAAAAAAATAAAGACGAAAGCCAAAAGACGGAAAACAAAAGGCGAAAGATGGAAGATAAAAGACAGAAACGTGAGTAACTGTGCGTGCATGAATTTTGCCTCCTCTCCTTAGGGTTTTGTAACCCTAGGTCAGTCCCTCTCTCAAAACGCCTAGGCCTCATAAAAAATACTACCTAGCCCAAATTACAAAAATAAAAGAAAACGAAATTAAAATCTTAAGTAGAGACTGACGTGGTAGTAATTTCTTTAAGTTTAGGATATTTTTCTCACCCAAAAACACTCCAAGATTATTCTGAAAATAAAAACAAACGAAAATTAGACAAATAAATTTGAATTATCGAAAAGTCCAAATAATAAAACATGCCAATAATCAATAATTAGACACACAAAATAATTAAGAAAAGTACAAAAAGGAAAGAAAATGTGGATAAATAGTTATTCATCAAATTCTCGCACACTTAACCTTTTGCACTCTTAGGCAAAATCATGCAACCAAACAGGAAAGAGAGAAAAAGAAAAACGAACATTACATCCTCCTCAATGAATCTCATGAAATGAAAAGAATGGGTAGCAATCAATGCACAAAAAGTCAAAGAACCGTGACACTCATGAATATCATCCAAGCCTCTCAAACATGGCAAAAAGTCAATCAGCTCAAGAGGTGAATCAAAAGCAATACAACCTCACTACACACTTTATCTATCAAGTGTCTATGCTAGTGTTTTCTCTCAAAACACCCATGAAAAACAAGCATCACATAGACTTGACAAGCCTCTAAGATCAACAATCAGAATACATGCATATAAAGATCAAAAGGTCTTTTAAGGTTGTAATGGGGCTAAGGACAAGGTAAAAAATAAAATATGGGATAAGTAGCAAAACCCAAAGGGAATAGTGGAGCAATGGGAAAAAAATAAAAAATAAGCATAAGAAGTAAACCCCAAAATCTCTACTATTAGTCTTATCAATCCTCTTTCACATTAAACAACCCCTCTTTTATTAAACTTCAAATTCTCTTTTTTTTCTTCTTTTTTTTTCTCTTTTTTCTTTTCTCTTTTCTTCTCAAGAAGAACAAACGCATCAAGTAGCCCATATACACATCAAGCATGATATTATTTTGTTTTAGAATTCACTACACCATTTTTCACTTTAAACAACAGCTAAAAAGTAACAATCATCTCTTTTCTACTTATCCATAAGTTAGAGAGTAACAATCAAAATGCCTCAAATATACTCACCACAGTCTAGCCTGGGCACGCTTTTCTAGAGCCTCGTATGCTTTTCCTCTTAAGAAGCATATTGTAGAAGATATCTGTTATAGTATAATAAAATGTATTCAGATAACCAAAAAAATTAATAAACAATGGCAGACGTTCCCATTTCTAACAAGATATTCCAAAAATGTGTCATATACCACCTTTTTCTCGTTCCAAGATCTTCATTTCTATATTACTATTCTAGTACATCATATTAAAGCAGCAGAAGTAATTCCAAATTTAAATCAGGAATTAGAAGTTTGGTAAATTATACGTGACTTAAGCAGTAGTTATTTTTAAAAAAATCCTACAACCTATTTATGACTGATTAATTGTGTAAAAACCTTACATATACTATTTTCTGTAAGAAAAATAGAAAAGTTACGAGTAAAAAAACAAATAAAACTCACATTGATTTCACGACTTCACAATCTTTATCCAAGTACATGACATTCGAGTCCTTCGTATCAGAAACATTCCCCTCATCATCCACTTTAGCCTCACCCAGCATCGACAGGAATTGATCCCACTCCTTCAATTCCTCATTCAGCTCCACCACGCAGTCATTAACAAACACCAACAAAAATTAATTAACGAAAATTATAAAACCTTCAACTTCATTCTGAAAGTATTATACTAACCCCAAAACATTGGTCAATTCTACCTTAGAGAAACTATCATAAGAAAAATAAATCCAGTTTCTTTAGTGAAAGCTGTTATAGAAGTCTAACGTATACCAGTATTATTTTCAGCACTAGATTGGTGCCTAACTGGCCCAGGGAAGGGGGTGTTCTATCAGATGGTGCTAAACCCCCTATCAGTAATTTACAAGCAATTGTCCCAACCAAGTGAGCACAACTCACAAGACAGGTCCTGGCATTACAAGATAATATCAGAACCTTAAAACTAAATTGTCATTTGTCATACACACTGAATCACGATTCAGTTCATCTCCCAAACCCTAAAAACTAAATTGTAACCCATTTTCATCTCCAAAACCCTAAATCTTGAAATCAATTTTGAGAAATATGTACCTGAATCGTGAGAGCGAATGGCGGTGATTGGGATTTAGGGAAATACGAAAGATGAATGAATGGCGGTGAGAGCGAAGTTTGAACAAAGGCACTGTGAATGAAGGATGATCGAAGTGAGTGTATAGGAAGGTTGGACGAGTGTGAGGGAATGAAAGGTTGAGTGTGAGTGACTGTGAAGGAAGGTAGAGAGTGAACGAAAGGTTGAGTGTGAGTGAGTGTGAGTCTATTTTTCGCAGAGCATTTCACTTTCCCGCTTTCGAATTCACAGTTATTTGGTCTAAAGTTTTATTTTATTTTAAATTCTAAAACATTAGGCCACATTTTTCTGCGTTGCTTGTATCATATATTAAAGGCAACACGAGAAAACTGTGGTCTAAATTGTCCACATTTTACAAACCGTGGCTTACAAAGCAATAAGCAACATTTATACTGCAAATTTCTTAAAAAAGGGAAAAAACGGCTATCATATTGGCAACACCTAAAAACGGTTGCCTATAACAACTTTAGGCTATGCTTTTTCTACTGTTGCCGTGTTAGCGTGGCCTAAAGTGAAAAATGGTGTAGTGATTCAAAGTCATCGTCCAATGAAGTACACTCCCGTACACTTACTCAAGAACTTAATCCTAAAACAATTCCATAGCTCCAAAACTCCCCAAGGGTAAGGTAAATATGGTTTTTCATTTAAGGCTTTTAATGAGCTTCAAAACAAAGAAAGGGAAACATATAGGCTCAAAAGGGGTTATCAAAATGATTAATTCAGGGTAGGTTCATTTGACTAGAGGTTTATAAGAACAAGAATGCCTAAATCATCTCCAAACATGCATGTGAACTACGACGTATCAAAAAGAGTCAAGCCAAGGCCATTATGCAAGCAATCAAGAGTAAAATGAATAAATAAATAAATGGCTCAAAACTCACTAGGGGTGAATCTATCGCTCTCAATTCAACCTCTCAAACTTCATAACTATTTGATATGTAAAGAAAAACCAGAATTTCAATATATAAAACACCAAGAAACTTATATCTAAGAGTCAAGAAAGTTCTATCTAAGAGTCAAGAAAGTACTCACTCCTTATTCAAAACCCACGATTGAAAGAAAAACATGCAATTTACACACACAAAAAGTAGTACAAAAAATAAACCTAAAATCCCACACCTACACTAGTCTCCCCCCACACTTACACCACACATTGTCCCAATGTAACACAATCCAAGATGAAGACATCGTATCAATCAAAGAAATTGGACAATTGCAATAAAAGTAGAGAAGGAGAAAGACAAAGAAGACTCCTTGGTTCGTGACAGGAGAAAAAGTGGTCTTGACCAACGAAACCACTTCCACAATTGCATCCAACAAGGAAAGATTACTGAGGAAAGGCTTCAAGCGATGCCCATTAACTTTAAAACTCTTATCTGTGGATTCAATTTTGATCTCTACAACACCATATGGAAAAATATTAGTCACAACAAAAGGACCCATCCATTTAGAATGGAGCTTACTAGCCATGAGTTCAAGCCTAGAGTTATATAATAACAGTTGTTGTCTAACCACAAATTCCTTTCTATCTATCAAGCTATCATGGAATCTTTTGGTTTTGTCCTTGTAGAACTTAGAGTTCTCACAGGCTTTTAAGCTAATCTCATGAAGTTTATTCAACTCAAGCTTCCTTTCTTCTCCAGCTTGATCAAGGGTGAAATTACACATTTTCGCAGCCCAATAAGCACGGTGCTCTATCTCTACAGGTAGATGACATGCTTTACCAAAAACGACCAGATAAGGAGACATCCCTACGAGTGCTTTGTAAGTAGTCCTATGCGCCCAAAGAGCATCCTCAAGCCTGCTTTTTCAATCCTTCTTTGGGTTGGTCAATGGAAGAACTAAACTAGTAGCTCTTATAGCTTGTACCTCAGCAAGTAAGTCAGATTCTTGTGCAAGTCCTACAATAGGTTAGTACATTTTGTCTCTATGAAATCAACAAGTGCATCCATCATATCAAGTTCAACAGATGCATCTACAATATCAAACTCTGATTCAAAAGATGTGAGAGAAGAATATAAATCAGACACATGTTCATCAATCAGCTCATCACACAATTCAACACGGAAAATAGAATGGTCCTCAGATGGATGTTTCATAGAATTAAGAATATTAAAATAGACCACAATATCACTAAACTCCATAGAAAGTGTCCCAGCATGGACATCTATCTTGGTTCATGTTGTCTTCCTAAACGATCTCCCCAAAATTATAGGAACTAAGCCATGGGAGAATCCCTCCTCCATACCAAGTATATAAAAATCAGCAGGGAAAATAAGTTCACCAACACGGACTAAGACGTCCTCTATCAACTCTGTTGATTTAATTCAAAAAAGAGTGCAGATTTACTTAGAAGATTTGTTGAAGAATTAAATCTAAAATTAATCTTCAAGATTGGTGTTTTGATGATGAAGATACAGAGAATATAGCAAATATAAAGACTTGATTTTATCTAAAAAAGGAAGGTTCCATCATAAAGATTAAAGGCAAAATAAAATATTCAATCATGGAGAATTAAAGTAATCAAGGATGGAAATCTAGAAGATTTGTTCAACCTCTGAAGATTCATGTTTAGAAGTTTCAGTTTTTGGTGTTGGATAAAAAGAGTAAGTCATACTTTCCCCCCAAAACCATTTCAATCTTGAGAGCAAGTCATATTTTTGCAAAAAGGTTTTTCTATGCTTTTAATCGATTAAGGATCGAATAGAATCGATTATATCACTTAAAATTTGAATTAAACTAGTTTAACGAACAAAATAATCGATTATATGTTTTTGATAATCGATTATATCTTTCTGGGTTTTTACATAATTGATAATTTCAGGAAAAATATGTTTTTCTAAATCTTCTCTGGAATAATCGATTATGGCTTTTATACAATCGATTAAATATGATGTTTTTGAGAATTAAATGTTGAATCAACCTAAGAATAGAAACTTTAAGCTGATTTCGAATTATAATGGCAGGGTCTTAGGTTCATACACATCTGATCAAACACAAAAATACAGTGTTCTTGTACTCAAATATTTTCAAAGTCGTTTTCTTGCTCTCTCAAGGTTGATCTTAGTTCTTGGAAGTGGTGATTGTATTGTGCTTAATCTTTCATATCTATCACACATATGAATTCTTTCTTGGTTATTGATTGTTGTAATTCATCCCTTGGATCAGTTCTAAAGGGAGGTGTTTGTTCATCTCTTGTTGGCAAAAGTGTTGGGATCATCCTTAATGTGTCTAAGGAGGTGTTTTCATCCTTAGTGTGTCTAAAGAGGTGTTTCCGTTTATCTTTAATTTTTTTCCTTTTGTCACTGGATTAGTGTTTGTAATTGCATTTAAAGATAGTGGGGTATATCATCATATGTTGTGGTAATTAGACACTGGATGTAGGATTGGCTAAATTTGAACCAGTATAATTCTCTGTGTTCATTCTCTCTTTCCCTCTCCCTTTATTTTATTATATTCGGATTATATTAACAATTTTTATCCCAGTTACTTTTATCAAAGATTAAGGAAAATCTGAATCTTGAAATTTGAATTGAGATTAAAATTTGGAAAACTATTTTAAACCAGAAAAAGTTTTTGAAAACCCAATTCACCCCCCTTTTGGATTTTGCATTGTCATTATTTCTAACAAACTCGGTAGGATGGGCAACACTCCTCTTTGCCAACTGAATGACTACACCCGTAGGTTGCAAGGGTCCAAAAGCAGGCGTGGCAACGGGTGGGGACGGGTTTTGCCTCTCCATCCCCAATGCTCGCTGGGGATGACAATTTAGTCCCCACACCCATTCCCATTGAGGGTCGAGTTTCCCCGCCCCATCTCTATTCCATTTTATTTTCTTAAAATATAATTTTAAAATGTTTTAAATAAATCTAAAAATTTAACTATAACTATAATATATATATATCACAAAAATATACTACTATAGAAAAATTTATAGAAACAAAAAATTTTAATATTAAATATCTTTTTTTATATATTATTTTCTTATACATAAATTAATGTTATAATGTTACAAATTTTAAATTATTTTACCGATGAAGTATATTTTAGTTTATTATTTTTATATTATAATATGTATGTAATGATAATGTCTTTTTTGTTTTATACTTATCAAGTTTAATTTATCAATCTTCAAAACACATAATATAAAGTCTAAAATCCTTCAAAATGAATATCAAATACATATTTAAAAACACTAATAAATAAATAATTTTCAACTATTACTCCTTCAAAACACATTACATAAAAGAAACAGATTCCTAACAAATAAATATCAAATAATCTAATAATCATCTTCCAAATGAGAAGTAATCTCACTCTCCATCAATTCACCAGTTCACCTACATAATTCAAAATAAAAATGAATCATTAAAAAAGAAAATAAAAGTACTTTTACGAGAGTAAATAAATAAATAAAGTAGTATTATCTTCATTGAATAAAAATGGGCATACTCAAATCAATATACCAACATAAAAAATTTGTGCAAAATTATACAAAATGTGTAATGTATCTAATCATAAATGTAATAAATTAGTCACAAAGAGATATCAAATTATAAAAAAACCTAATAAAGATAGATTACAAAATTAATAAAAAATCTCAACAATTATACAGTTTGCAAAGAAGACACTTTTAAAAAAATTAATTTTGAAGAGAATCAAATATAAAGATAACAAATATGTGAAAAATTGTACAAAAGGTTATGTATCTAATCATAAATGTAATATATTTGTCACAAAGAAATTACAAACAAAACCTGATGAAGATAGATTACAAAATTAATAAAAAATCACACCAATTATGTAGTTTACAAAGAAGACACTTTTAAAATTTAATAATGAAGAAAATCAAAGTTAAGAAGATGAAAATGAAAACAATAAAAATAGAAATAAAATCATATTAGAAAATAAAAATAAAATAAAAATAAAAATAGGCATACTCAAACTAGTATATAATGATAACAAATCTGTGCAAAATCATACATTATGTATCTAATAATAAATGTAATAGATTAATCACGAAGAGATTACAAACAAAACCTAATAAAGATAGACTACAAAATTAATAAAAAATCACACACCAATTATACAGTTCACAAAGAAGATACTTTTCAAATTTAATTATGAAGAAAAATTAAAGTTAAGAAGATGAAAATAAAAAAAATTAAAGTAGAAATAAAATCATGTTAGAAAATACAAAGAAAAATAGGCATATTCAAACTAGTATACAAAAGTAACAAATTTGTGTAACATTTTGCAAAAGGTTATGTGTATACCCATGAATGTAAGTGACAAAAAGATTACAAATTATAAAAAAATCTAATAAAGATAGACTACAAAATTAATAAAAAATATCAACAATTATAAAGTTCACAAAGAAGACACTTTTAAAATTTAATTATGAAGAAAATCAAAGTTAAGAACATGAAAATAAAAAGAATTAAAATAGAAATAAAATCATGCTAGAAAATAAAAATAAAATATAAATGAAGATGGACATACTGAAACCAGTATACAAACATAACAAACTTGTGCAAAATTGTACAAAAAAGAGAAAGATTATGTATATGATCATAAATGTAATAGATTAGTCACAAAGGGATTACAAACAAAACCTGATAAAGATAGACTACAAAACTAATAAAAAATCATAGCAATTATACAATTTACAACAATACACTTTTAAAATTTAGATACAAAGAAAATCAAAGGTAAAGATGAAAAAAACACAAAATAGAAATAAAATAATACTAGAAAATAAAAATAAAATAGAAATAGAAATAGGCATACTCAAACCAGTATACAAATGTAAAATATCTGTGAAAAATCGTGTAAACGTTTATGTATCTAACCATAAATATAATAGATTAGCCATAAAGAGATTACAAAATATAACTTAACAAATCTGTCCAATGTAGTCCTAACCAAAAATTTCAAATAATAAAATAGGAATACATGTTATTAAGATCAATACACAATATTTAAAAATTGATAAAGAAACAAAGAACTAACCTTATGTGTGGAGGATGGGAGAAAGAGAAGAGTATATTGAACTAGTTGAAGAGATTGAGGAAGTTGAAGGAGTGAGTGAATGGTAGAAGAAAAGAGAAAAGTGTGGAACGAACACGAAGAATAGGGTTACAGTGAAGACATCGTAACCCTTTATATATGAAAAATAAAAAGAACACTAAGAAGGAATATGGTTAGTTTTAGGGTTTAGGTTTAAATTTAAAGACGGGGTGGGGATTGCATTACCCATCCTCGACCCCAAACCCGATTTCTTTAAACGGGAAAAATCCGAACCCGACCCCGAACCCAGTCAACTCGGTTTTTCCCCGTCAAACTTGGGGCGGGTATGGTTCGGTACCCACAGGTGCGGGTTTAATTGTCATCCATATCTAAGAGAAAGAGAATTAAAAATGGACAGAGGCATAACATCAATTAAAGCTCCCAAATCAAGCATGGCGTTCTAAAATTTGTTATTGCCTATGATGCAAGGAATAGAAAATGTACATGGATCCTTACACTTTTCAGGAATGTGAGGAACAAATTTACCTATGAGTGCAGACACATTTCTTCCCATGCTAATCCTCTCATTGCCCTTAAGCTTCATTTTGTGAGTACACATCTCTTTTAGGAACTTTCCATATTTAGGAATTTGCTTGATGGCATCAAGCAAAAGTATATTCACTTCAACTTTCCTAAAAGTCTCCAAGATCTCCTTATCTACCACTTCCATCTTCTTGCTTGGAATCGGTTTTAGTGGAAATGGAAGAGGGATAGAGGAAGACTGTTTTCGTCCACCAATTTGTGCACTGGGAGAAGGCTCACTCTCTTCAAATTCTCTATTAGTGCCTCCTTGCTCCTCTTGAATAGGATTCTTCCTCTTTGATGCAGCCAAATTATCTGCTTTTTCATTTGCAATTGTAGAGGGAATTATTGGATCTCGAACAGGTGCTTCAATTTGTTTCCCTGATCGTAAAGTGATGGAACTAATATTCTTTAGGTTCACCACAGTCTAGGAAGGTAACCTGTCAAAGTTTTGGGACTGTGCTTGGTTCAATTGAGTAGCCATCTGCCCCATTTGATTTGTTAGGCTCTGAATGGAAGTTATAGTCTCCTGTTGAAACTACATGTTTTATATCGTCATTTTCCTGACCAACTCCTCTAATGAAGGTTCTAAAGGCACAGGTGGAGGTAGAGGTACTTCCACTGTTGCTGCTGCACAGGAGGTGGTACAAATGGTTTCCTTAGCATTATTTTGAAATGGTGCTGGTGGAGATTACTGTGAACGATTTGCCCATCTTAGATTAGGATGATTTCTTCAACTAGGATTATATCTGTTAGATGAGAGATCATAATTATGTTACTGCTGTTAAGGACTATTACTATAAATATTCACAACATATGCTTCAGGTTACTTATTTACTTCAATCTATTGCAATGAAGGACACAAATTCGTATAATGATTATTGGAAGAGCAAATGCCACAAACCTTAGCAAGGGAAAACTTCTGATTCACGGCCAATTGAGTGACCAAGGAGGTTAGAGCATCAAGCATACTCTCAAGTTTCTTAGTTTCAGTTGTATATGTCCCCACACCATTAACACCTCTAATACCACAACATCACTTCTAGAATTGAATTATTGTGAGTTAGAAGCCATCTTTTCTATTAAGTGTCTAGCTTTTCCAGGGGTCACGTCACCCAATGGACCACCAATAGCAACATCAATCATGTTCCTCTCCATGTTATTCAAACCCTCATAAAAGTATTGGACCAGAAATTCATATTTTAATTAATTTGAATTTTCTAAGTTTAATTATTCCAATTTTTATTTTCAGGGCAGTTTAAAATTATTTTGGGCTTGGAATTAATTCATGGACTTCAAGAGGAGCTGCCATGTCACAACTTGGACCAGATTTGTTTCTTTGGTTTTTGGGCCCAATGGGTCTAGGGTTTTGTGCCCATGCAGACGTGAGAGGGCAGCTACAAGTAGGGCAGCTGAGGGAGAGCGGAGGCAGCAGCACAACAGTAGAAATTATTAGGAATTTAGGGTTACGTTTCTTTTCAAGAGAGATCAGTTTACGTTTTGTCTTTTGGTTTTGGTTTTTAATTCAGAATTCGTCTACAGTTCCACAGTTCCATAATTCCAGTTTTCCGTTTTCATTTTCTATTACGTTTTCATTTTACGTTTTCATTCATATTACGTTTTCATTTTACGTTTTCATATTACGTTTTCATTTTACGTTTTCAATTTCGTTTTCTATTTTCGTTTTCTATTTTCTGAATTAATGGAAGGCTAAAATCCCAGGGTGGGACTCTTGGGCATGCTGCACTCACTGATGGAGGTTTCGTGCGTTTTATGGTTTCGTACGTTTGATTCTCCTCTGTGAAGCCTCTGTTCTGGAGGATGCTTAATCTCTCTTGGAAGGAGACCTTACAAGGTTCACGTTTGCTTAATTCGTGTAGGGAAGTCTCGGGTTAACTTTCGCTTAGTTGGTTAATCTAGACCGAACAAGGATTAAACGGACTGATAATCTGTTGTGAGCCAAGGATGTCAGAGATGCATTGTGTACAAGAGTCTTGCCTATTTTAATTATTGCAATTAATTTGTTATTTGTCTGCTGTTTTTAATTAACAACTGTTTTCTGTCCAAACCCCCTCCATTGCATGATTCAATCTTTTGACAGTAAAAATTGGTCCTTGGGAGACGACCTAGGAGTCACTTCTAGTACTACATTTAACTGTTTTTATTTGACCGAGTACGGCATCGATCACAGGGGTCACGTCACCCAATGGACCACCAATAGCAACATCAATCATGTTCCTCTCCATGTTATTCAAACCCTCATAAAAGTATTGGAGGAGAAGTTGTTTAGATATCTGGTGATGAGGGTAACTGGCACACAATCTTTTGAATCTCTCCCAGTACTCATATAAGTTCTCTCCAGCAAGTTGCCTGATTCTAGAAATATCATTTCGGATGGCAGTGGTCCTAAAGGCGATGGAAAAATTTCTCTAGGAACATCTTCTTCAAGTCGTCCCAACTAGTAATGGATCTAGGAGCCAAGTAATAAAGTCAGTCTTTAGCAACACCTTCAAGTGAATGAGGGAAGACCTTCAAATATATTGTCTACTTTAACATTATGCGGCTTCATGGTAGAACAGAAAATGTTGAATTTCTTCAGATGCTTATGAGCATCCTCACCTGCAAGACCATGAAACTTAGGCAACAAGTGTATCAGTCCAGTCTTAAGCACAAAAGATACTTCCTCAGTAGGATACTAGATGCACAAATTCCCATAAGTAAAATTAGATGCAACTAGCTCCCTAAGAGTCCTCTCACGTGGAGGAGGTTGAGCCATATTTTTAGTGTAAAAATTAGGAACAGAATGCTCATAATCGATAGTATATGCAACAAAATGCATAAAATGTTCTACACCAACAGTATCAAATACTCAGTATCGAAGAATGAATTTCTAATTTGTCAATCCAATTTGTAAAATATCATATCTATCTCAAGATCAAATGGATGTCAAGGACATGGATTACCCCTTGTCATGCACTACATCCAGCATTTTATAAGAGCAATGTATAGGGGTAAAAATGGACATTGATACCAATAATGAGCAAATAACAGGAAAACTGGTCACTAACATCCTATCATCATAAGAAACAAGCACACAAAAAATTAAATAAAAATTCAAAATATAAGTATCTGAAAACCCTAAAAAATATTCAAAAAATAAAAAAAAATAGCAAAATAAATACTCAAACAATTTTGAAAAAAAATAGAAAACGATGTTCTTTTGGTAAAATAAGATCACCTTCTTGCTAAACTTTTCTATCCCAAAATCATGTAAAATTCGTCGAATTTTGATGCCCGAGTCAAAAGTTATGGCTGTTTTAAGTTTTTACTATAAAATGATTAACAAAATTTTATAAATCACAACCAGAATAAAATTAAGTGGGGCTGGGGTATGGAACAATCAATATGGAATGCAAGATCTGTCAAAACAAAATTTTATGCAAAACTTCCACCCGTAGCTATGCAAACCTAAAATACCGAAACCCAAAAACTCGAAAAAACCAAATACCGAAATTGTTTGTGCTGATGTTGTAGTTCGGTTGTTGTAAACATATTAGATTCAATCCTCTAATGCTTTAGCCGAATTAACCTGCACATTTAAACAACAAAACAAGAACGTATAATAGAAAGAGAAATCCGAAAACAACAAAACGAAAATCGAAACCCTAAAACGAAAACGAAACAAACCCTAAAAAATTAAAAACTTTTGATGAAATTGATGGTTCCCAGCAACGGATCAAAGTCGTATTAGGTCAAATAAATAATTAAAATGTAATACTAGGAAGTGATCCCTAGGTTTTCCCCTAAGGACTATGGTTAAGGCAAAGGATCAACGCGTGAATGGGACAGACAAGGTGGGGGTTTTGAACAGATTTGTTGAATTAAATTAAAACACAAAATAATTTCGCAAGATGCAAACAATTATGACAAGCGAATTGATTCCCTGATTCAATTGCAATTTCCCTCATCACTGGTTACATAGAAAAACGCACTATGTTCATCTTAATCCTTATTCCAACCCAAATCAATAAACTAAGCAAAGATTAACCTGAGATTTCCTTACACAAATTAAGCAAACGTATACATCATCCAATCCTTAACCATTCACAAAATTAAGCAAACTGCAAAAATAATATTCATTAAGTATGAATGAAAATATAATCACAGAGATTAGAAGATAAAGAACAAAAGGAAAACATGAATTAAATCTCAAAGTTCATAGTAATCTACTCAGGAAATCAACCTCTGAAAATTATCTCTCCATGGAGATTCAAACGAAAATCAATAGGGAGAAAAATAAAGACGAAAGCCAAAAGACGGAAAATGAAAGGCGAAAGAAGGAAGCCGAAAGACGGAAATGTGAGCAGTTATACGTGCAAGAATTCTGCCTCCTCTCCTTAGGGTTTTGTAACCCTATGTCAGCCCCTCTCTCCCAAAATGCCTAGGCCTCATAAAAAAAATATATTCTGACCCAAATTATAAAAATAAAAGAAAACAAAATTAAAATCCTAAGTGAAGGCTGACGTGACAGTCATTTCTTTAACTCCAGGATATTTTCCATGCCCAAAAATGCTCCAAGATTATTTTGAAAGATAAAAACAAACGAAAATTAGACAAATAAATTCAAATTAATAAAAATTTGAATTACTGGTCCAATAAAGTCCAAATAATAAAAATGTGTCAATAATAGATAATTAAATACAAAATAATAATTAAAATAAGTAAAAAAAGGTAAGAAAACGCGAATAAATAATCATTCGTCATTAAGCATATTAAATTATATTGCGAATTGCAAAGGAAAAACACATTGTATACTAGTAAGAGAGAATTGAATTGATATTTTTAGAATTTTGTATGACTAGTAAACTTTGGAAACTTTTCCTTCTAACTATTATCAAGGAGATATGAAAATAGAAAACACAATATGACAAAATGATATAAAGAACTAAAAAAATAAAAGAGAGATAATTAAGAAGATTGAAATAAAGATTTTTATATTATATTAGTTTGGTAAATTATAACTACATTTTCACATGCGAACCATGCAATTACTTCCTATATATAATAAATTCTTAAAAGCTTATCAACAATAGTACAACACTACATATAAACCTACTATTTAAATTAAAATACAAGAAGTTCAAAATAAAGTTCATTAGAAGAATGATGTTGATTAATTATCAGAAAATAGTGTTAAACTACGACAGACTCTAGTATAGTCCATATTGATTCCAATGTGATGGTAAAATATTTAAAAATATTAACATTGACTAAATGAACTCTACACAAATAATTTAAATTAGTAAAAATAAAAATAATAAAAAATAATTTGTGCCCATTTAAGAGAAAAATAGACACTAAAATTATATTTTACAATAAATAATTATATTTTAGTATTCATCTAGTCCACAAGAAAATATAATTCTCTCATTATTGAGTTTCCATTTTGACATTCTGAGCTTGAATCTTAATGTCATTGCTTCCCATTTTTGTCATTCTGATATATGATGATGTAATCTTAAACAGAGATTAGATGTGTTAGAGTTAGTTATAATCTATTACTATATAAGGCAATATGATATCTTTTTAGAAATTAATTCAGTCATTTTCTCAAATTTGTATTCTCTCCTCTATTCTTCTTCAATAATGCATTCATTCATATTATATTCTTTTTATGGAATCCCTATTTTCTATCAATTCTTCGAATTCTCATTAGATTCCTAGTTCTACTAACATTGGTATCAATTTGGACTATTCATGGTCGTAACCCGTAACCAACACAACGTGGTAGACATGGAAAAAAGATTAGAGACCAAGCTATCTTGGAAAATTGATGAGAAAATAATGCAAGTCATAGGCGTGATTCAAGATTCTGTATTTGAGGTGTTGTCACAAAAGATGGAAGAAATATTCAAGACTCAATTTGATTTAGGAAGTCACTCATCTTCCTTTCACAACAATTCCAATGGTAACAAAGCCTCAAAGCAACATTAATCAATGAATTTACCAATGCAAAAGTTATTTCTTGATTGATGCCACACTTAAGGATGTAAAGGTCCAATTAGAAATTATTCATCTTGAAGACAAGGCCTTACAATGGCATATGATAATTTCTAGGAATATAGCAAATAAACAACCTTCGTGGAAGGATTATACAAAGATGTTGCACGAATTATTTGGATATGCATGTGATGATCCCATATAGTGGAACTTATGAAGTTAAGGCAAGACAAAGGGGTCGGTGAATATCATGAGGCTTTCGATGCAATAATTTCCATATTAGACTTAACAGAGGAGTATTGGTTAAGTTGCTTTCTGGGAGGACTTAAACAAGAAATCCAAATGATGGTATGCATGTTTAGGCTTGACAGTGTTCAGAGAGCATTCTCTCTGGCAAAGATGTATGAGGTCTCCCAAACCCAAGGACCAACTTTGATTGTCTCAAATCCACTTTCTTAGGATTCAAGAAACAATAAGAATGTTGTGAATTCAAAACCCTTGTTACCCCCACCAACAAACCATCTCAAGTACAATTAGTTTGAACTTACCTCGAATAGAGCAAAGCTTTATAGAAATATGACTCCAACGTACATGGTCAATAGGAGATCAAAGGGACTGTGTTACCTCCGTGATAAACCATACTCTCAGGCTCAAAGCCTTACACACAAGAAATTACAACTACATGTTATTGAAGTGGAAAAAGCTTCAGATGAGCCCCAACATGGGGAAAATTGCTTGATTCACATTCAATTGATGTTGGTGAACCTTAAATCTCAATACATGCCTTGACAAATATCCTCAACTTCAAAACTATGTGAATTATTGGTTATTAGAACAAGAAGCCCTCCTATATTCTTATAGACAATGGCAATACACACAACTTCTTGGGCATCAACATTGCCAAGAAACTGGGCTTCCAAATCGACAATTTGGAACTCATGCATGTTACAATGGCATATGACAACAAGTTAAAAATAGAAGCTGTTATAGTGCAAATCTTCTCAATAAAGTCATGACCCTGTTTAGAAGATGTTATATCTAACTCTTCCCTCTATCCTGGATTTTTCAACCACTTTATTTTCTATCTTTTTTTCTTGTTTTTCTTTTTCAAACTTTTTTTTTCATTTTTTCTTAGTCCTCTCTCACTTGTTGGGGTTTAAGAGGATACAAAGTTAATTTTCTTCCACGGTGAGTGAGAGTTATTTTGTTGGTGAAGCCATCATGAATTGTTTTGCAATCATGTTGCCATGGCCTTCCAAGTAAAATGTGTCCAGCTTCCATGGGCACAACATCACACAACATTTCATCATTATATGTGCCTAAAGAAATTGGAACACTTACTTGTTCCTTGACTACTATCCCACCATCATTTTTTATCCACTGAAGTTTATAAGATTTGGGATCGGGCGTAGTAGTCAAGCCTAACTTATCCACCAATCTTAGACTACAACAGTTACAATAGCAGCCACTATCCACAATCATACAAGATATGCTTTCAAAAAATTTACACCTTGTATGGAATAGGTTCTCACGCTGCGACTGTTCTAGCTCCTGAGATTGGCTTCCAAGTAGCCTTCTCACTAATAATAACTTTCCTTCGCATGGAAGAATTTTCTCCTCAGGGGCTAGGGTCTTATTGTCACTAATAGAGGATTCAGCTTCCTCAAAACTAGTTATGTGTGCCTTAATCTTTTAAAATCATCACTCTTTTGTTGGCTCATTCAAAGGCAATGTGACCTCTTCCAGGACACTTAAAACATTGAATGTTTCGAGTCCTAATTATATTTTTCTTTTTCCTTGGGCTCTTCAACCTTGGTTTTGTGTTTGGAGGTGTAATCCTCCCTCTTTGAATCTTCCCTAGGTTCATGAGAGGATGAGGATGATTCCCTCCTAGGTTGTGAGGTGGTGGGGACATTCTTCCTAGATTTTCTCTTTTGTTGGTGTCCCACCCTAACACAAATTTGAACTAGCTCATTGAGATCTTGATAAGGCAAGAGCTCAACCTTTTCCCTGATCTCATAATTAAGACCACT
Organism: Lablab purpureus; assembly: GCA_030347555.1. Classification (NCBI taxonomy): domain Eukaryota; kingdom Viridiplantae; phylum Streptophyta; class Magnoliopsida; order Fabales; family Fabaceae; genus Lablab; species Lablab purpureus. Next base: position 38,318,207 of record CM059256.1, read on the forward strand.
TTGGAACCTAGAGATAGTCACATCCTCAGATTCTCTCATTCCAGCCCTCATCATGAGGAGTTCCATCTATTGCCTATATTCCTCCACACTAAAGTTTCTTTGTTGGAGTCTCTAGAGCTTGTCCATTGTAATAGGGAGGAATATGTCTCTTCCTTAAGGCACTCTTGAGGTCATTTCAATACTTAATGGATGTCTCCCCATGCCTTTGTCTTTCCTTCACTAAGGAAGTTCACCAATACATAGCATAACCTTGGAAAAAATCATATAAGATCTATTAGATTTTTGTGAAAAATAGGAAAAACACAAGAATGGAGGGTTGAATTGTGTTTTAAATTTTTTTGAAAGATATCAAGTATCGATTGATGAATAGATTATCAGACGATAAATTGGCTCGTCAAACATACAAAACAAGATGTTCAAAAGGACTTTTGAATAAAACAAGTTAAGTTATGAAATCTCCCTTTTAGGTTAATAAAAAATAGTAATATATAATTGAAGAAGTCAAGGAAAATGATTACTTAACACATATTTTTATACTGGTTTGTCTAAAATCCATAGACTACGTCCAGTAATCAACCAACTAGTTAAGTTCCACTAGCATATTGGCGCTGCAACCTACAAGTATTATTTCTACTCATAGCCACTTCTAGCTAATCCATACAAGTATTTTTTATAAGTCGCTTTTGGCTTAACCAAGTGTTCTTTCAATAAGTCACTTCTGGCTTCACATGAGTATTCTTTAGGAATGTAGTCACTTTTGTTAACCCTTTTACAAAAGATGTAGGAAGGTGTGGTCAAAGATCACAACAAGGGTTGCTAATACAGAAGAGTAGCATCCTAAAGACATACACAAGATAAAACTTGCTTATAGAGATAGTTAAGAAACACAATTAAGTGTTCTTCTAAAGCTTAAGGTTAGAGAAAAGAAAAATAGCATAGTTTTAGCACTTGATTCAAAGTTCGCTTCTATCTTTCTTCTTCTAACGAGACCTTTGTATAGTGTTGTGAAGCAACTAACCTTTAGAGTCCCTTTCTTACATGAACCAAATTTAGGTTTTCTTGAAGAGTCTACATCTTTATCATTTGATGAGGCTTCATGTATAGTGCATTAAATGCATCTCTACATACATTAATTGCATGACCTTCTTTTTGTACTATGCATGACAGCTTGTAGCACTTATCATCTACTAGATACTTTTAATTCTCTTTTTGTGAAAGCTGACTTTTGTACATGGCAAGTGTGTTCCAGGGTTCACAAATTGGATGCGCCACGAGTTAGGTAAAGCAACTTTAGCTTAACTCCCAACTGAAAGGAACGTGGGAAAGCCTTTGTGCTTTTTGCTCAAAACAATCTAAAAAATGTTAACTACATACAAATAAATATTCATTACATCTTATGTTCGTCATCTGTATATAATTTGATTTGATTTTTACTTTATCAAATTATGTTGAAAAATATTGTCTATCGGATGATAGATGCATCATCTAATCTTTTTTACAAAGTAACTTATTGGTCCATTGGACAGAGGCTTAAACTTTTTTATATTTTAAATTTTAATATTTTTAAGCACTTAATTAAAACTTGAGAGGACATTGAACTTTTCTTTAATTTCAAGTGCAATTTTATATTTCAGTGCGCTTTTTTTTTTTTGCGAGGACTACTTTGTAACTAAACAAGCGTACTTGAATAGACCTTTGCCGAAGAAGTTGATGAAACTTTATTTTTTCAATTTCGTACCTTATCTGTCATAGCAAACAAATATATATTTTAGATGACTATATTATTTGTCTGCATTATAGTTACCTTCTAAGTTGTTACTTCAATACTGATTTACATGAAAAATTTCTGACCAAGTTTGGTTGGATGGACACTTGCTCCTGTGTTTTTCCTGAAGAGATCCCTAAAGTCTTACCACGTGTAAGTCACAACTGAAAACATATTTTAACTTGTGGTTTTGACCAATCCTAGTTTGTGTGATGCTATTGACGGTAACATTACTTAGTACATATCTCGAGTAGATGGCGTCCATCTGGAGTCTATGACCTGACCCTTCATTATCAGAAAAATGGACCGCCAAATCCATTAACCTCATCACTAACGTAAGGGAAATATTGTTTAGCCAACGGAAAGTGGCGTATTTTAATTATGCTTGCTGGAAAATCATGAGCGTTTATGACTTAAGTGGTGTGTCAATTACATATAATTAATTGCTATAGATACATTACAATGCCTTGACTGATTAAGAATAAATTAATCTCGTTATTCACTTATGATTCTTCTGCCTGACCTTAGAATACAAAACAACAATTCTAGTGTAGTTATTTACAGCTTCCTATAAACCGCAATGCCAACAGAACTGAATGCATCTTTCAGGTCCCAGGTCAAGATCCTCTTTCCCTTTCGCCTTTCTATTTGAACAGAAGAGCTTCTTTTGGCTTTTCAAGAAGAGACAGCACTGTGGCCGCAATGTGCCTTGACGAAAGACCTGCTTCTTCAACCTGATCCAGGGGTGATCCATGATCAATGTACCTATCAGGAAGCATCATTGCTCTCCACTGCAGGAAAAGCCAAAAGCGGTGTTACTCAGAAGTGCACTAAAAAGGGACATATCTGAAGGGAATAATAATCTGAAAATGAAATCATACAGAGAGCGACTTCTCCATAATGGAAGGTTTACCTTTAGAGGTCCATCTAGGATACCAGATAGGCTCAAGAATTGAGAAACATGTGATCCAAAACCACCAATAGAACCCTCTTCCACTGTGATGAGTATTTCATGCTCTTTAGCGAGTAGCCTGATGAGATCGGTATCCAAAGGTTTGCAAAACCTAGCATCCGCAACTGTCACATTAACGCCTACTTCTTTAAGCATTTCCGAGGCATGCCTGCATTGTTGCACAACAGAACCATATCCCAAAATAGCAACTCTGCTGCCCTCCATCAGAATTCTGCCTTTTCCTATCTACACGACCAAAACAATGTCAATTCGGTGGCTTGACTATTGAGTTAAGATTCGGTTTAGGAAATATATTCCAGTTTCTGATTCTCACCTCAAGTGGGGTTCCTTTGTTATTGAGTGGCAAAGTGGCTCCAATTCCATTTCCCCTTGGAAATCTGAAGCAGCTTGGTCTGTCATCTATAGTTGCTGCTGTTGCAACCATGTGCATCAGTTCAGCTTCATCAGAAGGAGCCATGACCACCATGTTGGGCAGGCAAGCCATGTAAGTGATATCAAATGCTCCACAATGGGTTGGTCCGTCTGCACCAACCAAACCAGCTCTATCCATAGCAAATCGGACTGGTAGCTTTTGAAGATCAACATCATGGACTACCTACATACGCAAAATAAATCACAGTGATAAGATTTTTTTTTTCTATCGCAGTTAATATCTTAGAAGTAAACTTAGATAGAGAAGAAAGCAATAATCAGTTAGTTTGGACTGTTTTTCACTGAACGATCTTGTCTCACCTGATCATATCCACGTTGCAGGAATGATGAATAAATGGCACAGAAGGGCTTGAGGCCTTCAGCAGCTAAACCAGCAGCAAATGTAACAGCATGTTGTTCAGCTATCCCCACATCGAAACAGCGGTCTGGAAACTTCTTCTGGAAATAATTAAGGCCGGTACCACCACCCATCGCTGCGTGAATGGCCACTATCTTGTTGTCTATTTCAGCTTCCTTTATCAAAGACTCAGCAAAGTACTGTGTGTATGAAAGTGTTGAGGATTTTCCCTTAAACTGCTGGCCTGTTTTTGGATCAAACTTTACCACACCTGAAAATACGAGAAAGTATAAGTGTCTGTTTGGATTCACATAACATTTTTAAATCACGCAAAATATTAGCTACCTTGGTATATTGTTACTCACTCGGTTTCAGGTTGAGAAATTAATTTTTAGTACAAAATTGATTTTAAGTTATATTAACAGTGGGTAACTTTTGCATTAGATCCAAGAATTGATTTTAGAATTTCGAATTTCTCATGATTATTTATTAAGAAATATCCCTTTCTCACCGTGCATTCTATCAGCTGCTTTTTCTGCTGGGGGGTATCCCTTCCCTTTTTCTGTCACTATATGAATCAAAACTGGACCTGGAGCAGGCATTGCTTTGACTTTTTCAAAGATGGTTACTAGATCTTCAATGTTATGGCCATCCACAGGACCTATGTAGTATAAGCCAAGTTCTTCAAATAATGTGGATGCAGAACCGCTTATCATGCCTCTTGCATACTCATCCACTTTGGCTGCAACCTGGTGTGTTTGTCCTCCTATTTGTTTTGTGATGCTCTGCAGCAATAAAATTAGAGTCAAATAAGTGCCACAACTTGATGAAAATTTGACATGATCACTGGGATCATGACGTTGACTACGAATATGACAAGTTTAAGAGGCTTACTTTTGCAGCTTCTCTAAGTTTGCGGAATTCTGTACTCGCTTGAATTTTGCTCAAAGCACTGCTGAGGGCTCCGACAGGACTTGCAGGGCCATCAAGTGTGGCAGTTGGTAAAGAGACTTGCTTGTTGTCATTAAGTATTACTATCATGTTAGAATCAAGGAACCCCGCATTGTTCATGGCCTCATAAGCTTGGCCTGCTGTCAATGCTCCATCTCCTATCACTGATATGATGCTGTTCTTCTTTCCTAGAAGATCACGTGCAATAGCCATGCCTGATAAATATTGAGAATTGTTGCTCAGTCGGTGAGATAAGTTCTTCTGCACATACATTTCATGAACATGTATTGGTCTTAAAAGTATAAGAATCTCACCAAGACCAGCAGATATGCTTGTAGAACTGTGTCCTACCCCAAAAGCATCATGAATACTCTCATCCCTTTTAGGAAAACCTGCTAGCCCCGAAGTCTTTCTAATGGTGTGCATCCTGGACCTTCTACCTGTGAGAATCTTGTGTGGGTATGCCTGCAATTTGATTACTTTTTAGACTCTCTTACACATAGCACACACATCACACATGATATAATGTTGGCAAACTGTACAGAAGAGAAGCAAAAGTATAGGATTTTAATTTCGTCATCACAAGAGCAAATTTCTCTAAATGGGGATTATATTTATTTATTTTCATACTAGAAAACAAGAAGAAATAAATAAGACGGGAGATTACCTGATGACCAACATCCCATATAATTTTGTCTTCAGGGGTGTCGAAAACATGATGCAAAGCCACTGCTAACTCCACCACTCCCAAGCTTGAGCTAAGATGCCCACCTGTGTTTGACACACTGTGTACAATATCTGCCCTCAGCTCTGCTGCAAGTTGCTCAAGATCCTGACAAATGCATCCAATGTTTTTCACAAACAAACCAACAAAACTCAGATAGAAAAAGGACGGTTGTGTCAGCCACAGACAAGAAATATGCTGTGGCATGGCCTTTAGGCCTTAACAAAGGGTTCGTAGTTTCAAACCTGTGTGGACAGATTCTTCATGTGAATTGGGTAGTTGATTGTGTCCAACAATGGTGTCTGTGGTTTCTCTCCTGAGTAATTGATCTTCCACCCGTCTTTCTCTTTCCTGATAATAGTCTTCTCGACGTCACCGGAGTCACTCGCTGAAGCTCTCACGCAGAACTGACAAACACAGTAACACATCAGCTATCTTTGCACCATCAGTGGAAAAATAATGGTCAATTGTTGTTAACAAAAGGAATAAAAAACACAGGAACACAAAAGAAGTGAAAAAGAAAAGCACAGTATCATGTCCACAGAGATGATCTGGTTAAATTGTTAGATCAGAAAGGGCAATGAAACTGTTGTTACAGACACGTAGAATTGTACGTGTGATTCATTCACCAACCTTGTTTCTGCAATCATAGTATGGAGTTGGAGCTTTGGGTTTGTGGGATGGGGAGAAAGAATAGATTGGCTTAGCAAAGGTACCACCGCAGAAGGCCATAGCTATTGAAAGCAGTGAGAGAAAGAGATGGGAATTGTGAAAGGTGTTGGAAATATGCAGAAAGTGAGACCAGATTATGAAGCAGAACTATCTTCGCGGTGGTATTGCATTTAAACTGAATTGTGGAACTGCCATTTATAGGGAGAAGAATGCATAAACAAACAAAACCAAGGCTGAAGAAGTCTTTCTATTTCGTTGTTTATTTGGTCAAGTATTCTCCTTTTCCACATTTCTTTATTATTGCTTGATGTGTGTGTGGAAGAAAGATAGATTAGAATACATTTCATGAACAAAGTATTAAATAAAATCAATAAATAAATATACTCAGTGTCTTTGAAATATAAAACCTATTATAATACTTGCCTTAAAATAATAGAAAATGAAATAGGAAGTTTTTAAAAATATTCATAAAAAAAGTCAATCCAAACATAAGGTCTGCTGAAATGATCAGATCCAGCAGCCAAAGTTATATTATATAGTCCATTTTTCATTTTTGAATATAATCTTGAAAGTCTTGTGCTGAAAATGTTTGAATAATTTGTGAACGTTGAATATTGTTACTACCGTAGTAAATATAAATGTTATATTTTATTACGCAAAATATAGATATTCCGTGTGTCGTTGTAGTTCTAAAAAATTAAAATGAAAGATAAAAAACAATAAATTTAAAATAAAACATTACAATGATAAGCAAGTTCTGTAATAATAATAATAATAATAATAATTTTAAAAAAAATAAAGATAAAAATGTGAAGTTGTCAATTTTTTTTAAAAAAATGGTATACAACAAAATGGGATATTTCCATCGTAATAGTTATAAATTATAAAAGATTAAACACACATTTATTCTCTGTAAATGGGATGGTATTTATTTTTATCCTTTAAAAATAATTATTTATCATTTTTACAATATATCTTTAAAAATAGTCACTAAATTGGTCAATATATTAATTTGAATGATTATATTATTAAAATACTATAACACTTTTCATAAAAATACAATACAAGAGTAAAAATCACAATGCTAAAAATTAAAAACAATAAACCATTTATAAATTCTCAAAATTACACGAAGGTCTAAAATATCACAATACTTAACTATATTATTTGAATTTAGGAAAAATATGTTCATCCATACAAAGGTTTTAATAATTATTTTAGCATAATAATAAACAAATCAATAGTCTTCATGTCAAAATTATTAGTTCTTTATTATGTTTAAGTTTTAACGAATTTTATTAAGTGGAATGTTAATGGTCTAGTGAAATATTTGACTTAATAACTAAAGTGACGTCAAAATTATTTATTTGACACATCTTTTTAAACAAAAGTTTTTGATAATTCATTTTAGTTTTTAGAACTTAAACTTATTATGATTTTTGTTTTAATTAGGGGATTAGCTAAAATTTAACCTGACATTTTTTTTCAAACATACGTTTTTGATAACTAATTTTAGTTTTCAGAACTTAAACTTTATTATGATTTTTGTTTTAGGACACTAGTTGTGGTTTTAATATATAAGTTTCTCATTTGTGCATCTTTTTCTTTTTAATTTTTTTAAATTTTTTTATTTTTTGGAGTTAATTTTTATATATTTTTTACTAGATTGTATTAGTGGAACAATAAGTAAATAAATATTAATTTTAATAGATAAAAAATTCTTTTAAAATAATTTTATTTTTATTCTAATTAAAACTCTTAGTTTTCTAAATTTTTTACTCCAATTTTTTTCTCCTTCTAAATCACATCCTTTTTGACAATAACTTATTTGTTCCATAGCAATTTTAATTAAATAGAATTTATAATAGAATAAGTATAATTTTATTCAAATACACACTTACACATGCACACATCCACCCACCAACACTCCCACATACTTGTACATACACTTATGTAATTCATTGAGTTTAAATATATGTTTTTAACGTGTTAAAATAATTAAATTGAGTAACAATCTTGTAAAATTTATTATTTCTAAATATATCATAAGCTTGAGTGTAGATTTATACATGGAGCAACACTCAAGCAAAAAGGTATGAATTTGAGTCCATGATACTAATTCTCAAGTAATTAGATAGGCATCAAAAGTAAAAACTTGAGCAAGACAAAGACTACGATGATTTTATCCTATGTCACTATCATCGCTCATGCAATAAGTTTTATTGAGTTGAGTGGGGTTCTAATATATTTTATAAGTATCATAAGGTTATATTGTCCAAGCAATATCTTTGTTGCTCAAGTAATATCATTTATTGTTTGGGAAATTTCGTGGTGATTCAAGCAAGGATGAGAGCAAATTAACTTTCTCTCCTCCAAAGGTATCTTGCTCAAGGGTTGATAAGATGTTGAAATTATATGACTTGTCACTCAAATGACACAATGTAACTTGAACGATGGAGATTTTGTAAACTCTTTCTATTATATATTATGTAGGTTGCTCAAACCAAAGATGTTGGGTTAAGCAACTCCTAGGGAACCTAAGTCATTTATATCTTTAATTAACTAACATAAGAGCATGAATTTATTATCTAAAGTAATAATTGAATGATTGAACCTATATTTAAATATTTTATGTAAATTGATTAGATAATTAGATTAAGAAAATTGTTACTTTTGAATATTGAAAATAATTGGATGAATTGAATTAATTATGACTTTAAGTGCTATGATGAATGAAATTGTATTTAATGAAATCAATTCAGATTAAGTACCTAAGACAATATGTTAACCAAGTTGTGATTTTATATATTAATTATATATACATATAATTAACAAAGATACACTTCTTTTATGGATTGTCTAAATCATGTAGATTAAGACATTAGATATGAGAAGTTAGAGGATAAATTCACGCACACTAGTACATTTGTAAATGTATTGTATATAATGAAACTTACCTTGATATAGTTATGCAGTCCATTTGTAGATTAAACTCTTAGATTGAGTTAAATATTAGTTTTTGGTAAAACATAATTAATATAAGTCTTCCATTTGAATTAGATTCACTTATAGATCTAATGTGTTTGAAAATGGACCATATACAATTGAGTCGTATATTGATCCTAATATTTTGAAATAGAATAAATAGAGTTGATAAACTAAGTGATATTAAAATAAGAGTTAAATATATTTTTAGTCCTTAAATTATTTGTAAAAATTGTGTTTCTTTTCTTGAGGCAAACATTATCTATTTTATCCTTATACTTTATAAACTGAGATAAATAATTTTTTACGACAAATAAAAAGAAGGAAGAGAAATAAAAGGAAAGAAAAGAAAAAAGAACAAAAAAAGGTTAAGAAACATATAATAGTATAATAGAAAATTATGGAGAAGGAAAATAAAAACTTAATGATATATCATCAAAGATATTTTACATAATTTTATAAAGTATAAAGGTGAAATGGATTTAAAGTTTATTCCAGACACAAAACATAATTTTGATAAATAATTAAAAAAATAAAAATAATTTAACCCTTAAAATATATATATTATTAGTTTATCCTTTCTTATATAATTATACGGTATTATTATATTCCATAAATGAATATACATGTTAAATTTAATAACAGTTTATTATATCTTGTGATAACTATTTTTAAAATATTTATTTTCTAAAAATTATTTGATGAAAGTCTTTATTAAACTTAAAAAAATTTCTAACAACTAAAAATAACTAGAAATTAAGGTATATTTAAATTCATCGTTACTCAATAAAAAAAATGTAAATGCGTATCGAAATGTTATTGCAGAGACAAGTACAATTTGTAGGTGATTCGTTAACAACCTTGTTTTTGCAACCATCGAATGGACTTGGTGTTTTAGGTTTGTGGAATGGGGACAAAGAATAGTTTGGCTTAACGAAGATATCATACAAAAATAACTTTTAAATTTTGGATCTTAATATTTCTTTTAGTCTCAAAAAACGTTTCTTTTATTTTACTGTTCAAAGTCCTACTTAAAATACATAACAAGAACAACATAAAAAAAAAGTTAGGAAAGAATATGAAAGATAAAAAGAATTCAATCATTTATCACACACTATCTATATATTTAAACAAAAAGTTAAATTATGTTTAATTGTCAATTTTAATTTAAATAAAAGTTCAATTGACTCTCTCGAATACATAGTGTTTCTCTTAAATTTGGCTGAAATAGAATTACTTTCATGTTAATTATATAAATTAAAATTTAAAATTAAATTTTTAAAAAAAGATGACAAGTGTTGAACTTAAAAATGTAATTCGGATCAAAGGCTTCAGTTATACTAAAAGTTATATTTCAACTAGTCTTTTTTTTACTTACTATATAATCATTTAAATTTTAGTTATGACATAATTGATTTATAATTTTAATTTTTGAATCAAGTGCTTATTACATGCTAAAAATTATAATTAATATGTAATTTTTTATATTTGAAGATTGTCTTAATTTATCTTAATTTTAAGAAAATAGATATGACCTATTATTATTTTATTTAATCGGCTTAAATTGTTGTCTAATTTTAAGGAAAGTTTTACTCAAGGTAGAGCTTACAAAATTTTAGAATGTAATAGAAGAGTTGTTTCATATTTTTTTATGATTTCTCTTAGTTAATTGTTTTCATATCTTTCTTATTATCATATGATATTTTACCATCTTTTTCTTTTTTTATATCTACCATACAACTTTAAAAATTATTATTTTATTATAACATTTCATTTACATTTATTATCATTATTTTAATATAATATTTTATTAATAAAATTAGTTATAAAATAAATGTATATTAAGAAGAGAGTTGTTAAAATATATTTGTAACATGATGGTTAGTTGGTATGATAAGGTTGACTGAAACTATCTATTAGGGATTATGAAGAAAATGGGCTTTCAGGAAAGTGGTTGGGCTTGTTTAAAATGTGCCTGGAATCTACTTCATGCAGCCAATAATTACTAACTGCATTCCATATTAATAGTAAAATGATTAAAATATCTACTTATGCTGTAATGCTGCTGTTCTCCATTGCACTCAATCATGTCTCTTCTTCAAATTGTTTAAATACAATCTTTTGGAGATCTTCTTTTTTAATATTTTTGAAAAACTTATTCTAGAAAATATTTTTTAAAAATTATTATAGAATTGTTTTTGCAAAACATTTTTTGACAAACTTGTTTTAAAATATGAGGACATCATTATTTGCTGACTATTGCATTTTATATATGCTATATCCTTAGGACAAAATTATATACTTCCATAAATCTCATATCTTCTTTAGTACAAACACATATGTTACTCATTACATATGTTACCCATTACCTTAGCTCTTGTTTGTTTGTTACTCTTTCTTTCTAAATTAACATAATTTAAGGTATTTTTATACAAATTAATAAAAATATTAATTTTTATAATTTATAATTTATAATATTTTTTAAAAAAATTCAATAATATTCTTATTATTTTTATTTCTTTATTTGTTAAAAGAATATTTTTTTTCTAACTACTCATCATAATAATTTGATTTGTCTTCTCTATTTGTAATAATAGAATATTTAGTATATTTTCTCTTGAGTGAAAAACTTTTGAATTATAAAAGTACTTCGAATATTTTTTTTTTCATCTCTATAAAAATAATTTTTTTTATAATTTTTAATTTTAAATTTTTACTATAAAAAATTTAATTTAAATATTCTTGAAAAAAATGTAATTCCTAAAAATATTTAAATAGTTTCATTTTTATATATATTAAATCTAAATTTATAAAAGTCATCATTCCATTTCTCAAATATAAATACCGAAAACAAATTTCATTCCGCAAGAAAAATTAATACTCTTATGCTAGAGTTAAATATTAATTAATGAAAAATAAATAAAAAAAATATAAATCATAAATTATTTATTAAACAATTAGTTGATACAATTATGTCATTTAAAATTTAATAATTATTTTGATATTTTAAAAATAAGAATATAATTAATAGAAAATAATTTAATTATTTTTATATTTAAAAAAACAATATAATTAATAAAAAATAATAACAATCTTACAATTTATAGATGATAAATAAAAAGGAATAATTTTTTTAACCAGAGCTATACTTCAGAAACAGAGGAGTATAAAATATATAGTTGAAATTGGATCTTCTTTATTATCATGATATCTTTCAATAAAATCAATAAAAATGTTTGCAATAACTTTTGTAATATATTATTTTATATGGATTCTAAAAATAAATGGCTGGCAGTTAATTTATTTTTCAATTTATGATTTTTATATTCAATTTTATTCAGATAACAATAACTGAAATTGTATAAATTTCTTGAGTTCAAATACACCATTATTACGCTATAAATATAGATATAGATAGGTAGTGGGGCGTGCGTCAGAAGAGAAGGCCACCCATGTTTGGATTAGGTTGGTAACTGTACCTGTTGTTTGTTTCACAATAATTTTATCAAACTATTTATTAGTTTTATAACTGTTTATATCTTAACACTCAAAAACATTTGAGACCTGTGTAACACGCGTTCGAATACTAATATTATTTTATGATGGAGGAGAATGGAAAATTGGACAATGCCATGCCACTTGATATCTACAAAAACAGTTTTTTTAATATTATGTTTAATTTAAATGAAAAATATGATTTGTTTTGTGAATAGAAGTAAATAAATAAGTTAAATATGAAAAGTATAAAATGTTTTATTGATTTTTTTTATTTTTATTGTATATTACAAATATATAAATAATTAATTATGAGAAATTGAATCTCCAAATGTCTAAATTATTGAGATAATAAATTATAGTGTCTTGCACTTTGATAATAGGAGATTTTTTTGGAGAACTTTTTTTTTTTATATTTATTTTAATTCTAACTTTTAACGATTTTAGATAATCTTTTGAATCTCTTCTACTAGTGGATTTGGGTAGATTTGTGACCCTTCACGTGTTGATAAGTAATTTTCATATCTAAATTTGCCAAAACAAATTGTAGTAGAGTTTACTAACTTCACCAACCTATTGTTGTGGTTATTTCCTATTTTAGGTGTAAATACAAAATAAAATAGGAAGAGAGATAAGGAAATAGAGCTTCTCCCAAAGTTAAGTAATACAAAATCAATGTATTCATGCATTCCTATGCATTTACATAAGGATTACAAATAACTATTTATGGCAGTTAACGATTATAATTGTTTTAACTATCCTCTAATAAAAAAGCTTATAACATTCTTTCCCTGTAAACACATCCTTGTCTTAAGGATTAAAGTGAGAAAACTTCTTCAAATCATATCATAATGAAACTTTAAGTAGCTTCTTTCGGTAATTTATTCTTCCACTAGACCAACACCTTGGTTATAGGTAAGCCTTTATGTCATACTATCATAGAGTCTATCATTTCTTCTACTTCTTTTGCCAGGAACACCTCTTCTTGATGATAAGGTAATTGATCAAAGTTGTATCCGATCAAATAAACAGTTAAAATGTAATATTAGGAAGTGATCCCTAGGTCGTCTTCTAAGGACTGTGGTTAAGACAAAGGATCAACGCGTGAATGAGGCAGACAAGGTGGAAGGTTTAAAACAATTTATTGAATTAAATTAAAACACAAAATAATTGATAAAACGTAAAAAATTATGAAAAGCGAATTGATTCTCTTATTCAGTTGCAATTTCCCTTATCTCTGGTTACACAGAAAATACACTCTGTTCATCTTAATCCTCATTCCAGCCCAAATTAATCAACTAAGCGAAGATTAACCCAAGATTTCCTTACTCGAATTAAGCAAACATATATATCATCCAATCTTTAACCATTCACATAATTAAACAAACTACGAAAACAATATTCATTAAGCATGAAATAAAATTATGCATAGAGAATAGAAAATGAAGAATCAAGAAGAATAAAGGGAAAACGTGAATTAAACCTCAAAGTTCATAGCAATCTACTTAGGAAATCAACCTCTGAAAATTAGCCCTCCATGGAGATTCAAAACGAAAATCAATAAACGAAAGTCAAAAGACGGAAACCGAAAGATGGAAATATGAGCAACTATGCGTGAATGAATTTTGTCTCCTCTCCTTAGGGTTTTGTAACCCTAGGCCAACTGCTTTCTCCCAAAAATGCCTAGGCTTCATAAAAAAATACTATCTGGCCCAAATTACAAAAATAAAAGAAAAACAAATTAAAATCCTAAGTGAAGGCTGACGTGGCAGTAATTTCTTCAAGTCCAAAATATTTTCCATGCCCAAAATCGCCCAAGATTATTCTGAAAAACAAAAGCAAACAAAAATTAGATAAATAATTTTGAATTAATAAAAATCTAAATTATTAGCCCAATAAAGTCCAAATAATAAAAACGTGCCAATAATGGATAATTAGACACAAAACAATAATTAAGATAAGTACAAAAAGGTAAGAAAATATGGATAAATAATGATTCATCACACTTAAAACTCAAAATTTTCCAAATACAAGAAAGTGTGCAGCAAAGCAAACAAACATTTCGAAGCCGTTTATGCAAGAGGTTAACCTGGGTTATAAATCAAAGTCCAAAGTTTTTTTGTCTAACCTAAAAACATATTTATTATTAAAGTTGACACATAGAAAACAAAAGGTGAACCTTCATACAAAAATTCAACATGCCTATCAATCAAAATCCAAATTAAACAATTAGGAACAAAAAATGCATTTTTAAATAAAAATTCATAGAAAACAATGCAAAATATTTGCTTTCTGATCAACAAACTTTACCTTTGTTCCTCTTTACCCTTGTAAGTATATCCCCCTACTGGTTCAATTATATTAGTGGCCCAAGAGTCTTAAGAGTCTTCTTCCTCTGTAAATCCATTGTACAATTTTTTCTCCAAAGTGAAGTGAAAGGGGGGATTTCGATTTCAATGCCCAAATTGTCGGGATACTTTAGAAGTTTTTGCTTTTATTCCAGTTATCAACGGTAAAGAAGGGCAAGGAAGTGATAGAGAAACTACTATTGATAGATTTCCTCTTGTTTCATAACTTGGATAGGAGGAAAGGCAAATAAGTAAGAGTGAGATTACCAAATTTTACCATTTCTCAGTTCTCACCTACATTTCCCTACCAATTAAATGTAGGTTATGATTTACACTTTTTATAGGGATGATAGATGATAAAACCTACACAATATGAAGGTTAGGAGTACGGTGCAAGATTTTGAGGGTTAGAGTTTGAGCTCGTCAAGGTTAGGGTTTAAGCTCGTCAGGGTTAGGGTTCGAGGAAATAATGGTTCAAGCTTGTCAAGGTTACAATTCAAGCTAATTAGGGTTGAACGACAAACATTAAAGGTTGTGAGTTGGACTTCACATGGATTATAGAGTGCTTGAAGACGATACTTGGTGGTTAGGCAATACGTGGAAAATGAACACAAAATAGGTGATGTTAGAGTGGTTAGGCAAAGATGAAGGGGATAGGCAATCAGAGTTTGAGTCGCGAGGTGGTCAGAGAGGCTATGCACAATTGGCGAGCTTAGGGATAAACATGCTAATACTCAAAATCATGATGGCTCCAAATTGTGAAGCCAAAGTACCCTCACGTGCAACAAAAAATTGGGAGGGGAAAATTTATTTTTGGAAAATTAATGGGGGAAATACATAATTCTTTAATATTTTAATTAATAAAATGAAAAACTAATAAATTAGTCACTGATTTAGTAACTAATTTTCTTTGACTAAAAATTCGGTGACCAAATCAGTCACTCATTTAGGAAAAATAAAGTGGTCATTCATTTGGTGACTATCGATGACTAAAATTTCCAATCACTGATATCAGTTACTATTTCTTGATTTTCTAGTAGCGAGAGTTACATCCAGTTACCTAATCATAGATTAAGCTTCTACTAATCACAACAATTCGTACAAGTAATTACAACCCTAGTAAAAACCTATGAATCAAACAATAACCCAAGTCTTGAACCCTACAAGACCAAATTCCTAACCTCTGCTGCAGACCCACTAGATAACCCACTAGATTAATCTAGCAACACATGCAAGAAATTTACAAAGGAGTGAGATCACCTTAAAGATATTAAAACACTTAGAACAATTAAAATTCAATGGGTGGTCTTCTATACAATCCTCAATTCACAAATCAACAATCAAGAAAGCTAATATTGGATTGCCCAATACATTTGGCTCAGAAATATTCTATCTCAAAAATATTTTTCAGAAATTGTGTAAAAGATCTATTCAAAATTTGTAAATCAAACTATTTAAATAAAAATGTTTTTAAAATAAACTGACAGTTTTAATAGATTAGAAACAGGACTTAATTTGTTTTACTTAATAGTAAAATTAGTGGATCAGTTTGAATTTTTAATAAACTAAAACTCTGTCAAAATATTCACAAACAAAGCTAAAGAAAATTAATCTATTAAAAAATAATCTCAACAAATTAATAAACTGGTCTTAAAAATATTCAAGATCTTGAGCAATTTTAACACATTAAATTGATGGCTTAATTAATTAAAATACCAACTGAAGCCAAACCTCGATGCTTCAGAAGCATTTTAACAGTTTAACACGATCTTTTAATCTATTAAACTTATGCAAATGCTCTGGGTAATTTTTAAGGCAGATGCAAAATAAAATTCCATATTAACATCATGATCATCTAATTGTCTTAAAGAGAGAAGCTTACATATCATCTTAGAAAAACAAAATTACAGACCCACGAAATTCTTTAAGTCTACAAAAATCTTCATGCTTCATCACCTAGGAGACTAGAAGTTGACTTCATCAAATTCTCAATTTTCATGCGAGCAGCTCCAACTTCGTCACCTAATATATTGACTATCTACACAAGTTTTTTGTTCATGGTAAACTCAGATTTCCTTAAATTATTTCAACTAGTTTTTTTTTACTTCATAATGGTACCCCACCTATTTGTATTGCATAAATTTTACTCACTCATGTTTATTTTGTTGGAAACTGATGTACTACATGTTAAAAGACTTGATGAATCCAACCTCTCTCCTTGATTTTTGGAAGATTGAATATCTTGGAGCTTAAAGACATGATGACAAGTATTTTTTGTGTATCCATTACTAGGATTCGTGTAAGCTTTTTCTCCATCACTTCATTTGATCCTAATTTTGGTGAAAAGCTTCTTTAGGAAAGGGTTTAAACTTATCTTGGTTATATGCAAAATTTTAATAGATTAAAATCGTGTTAATTTGATAAAATGTTCTTGTTATGTCTAAGTTGACTACAAGCAACATTTTAAATTATTAGATTATCAAGTTAATATATTAAAATAACTTAGAACCATTAGTAAGTTATGTTTCTTATTTTCTAATCAACTTTAGCAATCTTGACGTTGTTAGGTATCAAGTGGACACAGTTTTCGATCTAGTTGGGTAAGTGAAGTTTCTTGACTTGAAAAACTACTGGAACCATGAATCTTACAATTGGTTTTGAACTAGGGTTGTGTCGTCAGATGAAAGCTTCCAGGTAGAAGTTGAGAAGAAGATGACACCACCTCCATCATTAGCACAAGCTTCCAAAAAAAGGAAGGTATCGTGTTTGAAGGATGAGAGGAAGGTTTGAAGGAGGATGACATTGATATTGTCCTCTATGCTCAGGTGGAGCCGAAGAATGCCTCTGGCTATGTTGCGAGGAACTTTCTCAGAAGTTCCAATCTGATGCCCTTAGAAAAGGTCATACACAATATTCTTTTTAATATTGTGCTTCCTAGAACGGAGTCAAGGGACCACGTAACGGAGAAGGATCAATTCGTCCTTTACAACATCTTGCAAGGAAAAAAGGTGAACCTGTCCAAGCTCATATAGAGAACTGGGAAGTGGCAATGAAAAATCGCTTTTCAAGAAAGAAAAATAAGACACTCGTTCCATACAGGTACTTGTTCTCAAGGGTGATATAGTCTTGCAGGGTTAAGACTCGTAGCCTTCCAAGAAACAAGGATGGAGGATGTTGGAACCACTCCATCCTAATAAAGATGCATGTCGCTGAGGATCTGAAAGTAGTCCTCAAGAGGATGCCTAAGTTCCCATATGGAAAGGAGACAAATGCAACATTTATAGGAGGATATTCCTCTCACACGATGTCGAGCATTGGACTAAAGGTACAATTGGAGAACCGTTTGAATTAGGATCAAAGAAAACAATTTAATAAATATGAAGAAAAGATATAAATCATAAAAGTGTTACACCAAATAATTATTCAAAAATTTAAATAAAGAAATATAAAAGTAAAAAATAATTCACTAAGAAAATATAAAAAATGTTTTAATATGGAATATAAGAAATTTGTCCACAATGTTACTCCCTTTATCATTTCTATGTTACTTTTTATAGTGTTTTTATGCTAAATAACAACTTTCCATAATTTTTTTTTTGAACTTATACTATATTTTTATGTTCACTTGGTACTTGGATATTCCTCATAACTTCTACTTCAATCAAATCATGCATATAACTTTTTTCTTGATTTACTCGATAAATAACTCTTATTTTTGTTTCATTTAATACATTTTACTTGGAAAAGTAACTTATATCTTGATAAATAATACGTTTCCCCCTTGATCTTCATAAGCTTTTATTTGACTTTATATTGATTTTTATTAACTAATTCAATCCAATTTTCACCAATAAAACATAACTCTAGTTCTTTAATGAATTTTAGCCTCTTCAATAATATTTTACCACTCGTAATTATACTCTTAAGAGAATATTGATTTGAATATTAAAAGAAAATTTAACATATGTTTTAGGAAAAAGTCTAATATCCTCAATATTTAAAAAAATGTTTTAAAATAATTAAGTATAAAAATCCAAGAGCTTGTGTTTGATGATAATTCTAATGTACTACATACAAACACGTCTCTTTTTAAACTAAGTCAAATCATGCTCTTATCGTCTATTAGATGATACTCTCTGATACATCATTTGATGATACAAAAAGTTGAAACAGATGATAAGCACACAAAAAATCATAGAAGTTAACAAATATTTTATTTTGTGTGCAAAAGATATTCCTCGAAGTGTCTTATCTTGTAAAGTAAAAATGTTATCTCACGTCTTTTCAGCACCTATTAAAAAGAATGCTAAAGTTGTTTTGGTTTATCTAATTCCTAATGCACCATATTTGTCAACCATTGGAGCACACCTGCCTTATACAGAAGTTAGTTTTCACATAAGGAGAAGCAAAGTTCACTACCCAATGAAGGATAACTGCAACAAACTATTAGGAATAATTTCAAAAGAAGCCCATGCATTTAATGCATGAGGAGTTGCATTTAATGCACTTTACTTGAAGCCACAATAGATAATGAAGATCAGGTTGTGAAGTTAACCTAAAGCTGAAGTATGTTAGAACAAAATTCTAACGGCTAATTGTTTTTAACACAATGTAAGGATCATGCAAGAAGAAGAAAAGCAAAAGCTATTGTGTATTCTAAATGCAAAAAATCAACTAAGATCTTTTTTCTCTTTCTGGCCTAAGCTTTAGAAGAATACTTAAGTGTGTTTCTTAGCTAGTTCTAGAAGCAAGACTAAATCTTGTATTCGTCTATAAGACATTATTCTTCTAGAATAAAACTTTCTTTGTGATCCTTGATCACACATCAATTCTTTTGTAAAGGGGTTATGTTCCCAAATAATACTTTCTTTAAGTCAGAAGTGACTTGTTGAAAGAATACTTGGTTTGAGTCAAAAGTGGTTTAGGAAAAGAATACTTGAACGTGTTAGGTAGAAGTGGTTACAAGTCGAAAGAATACTTGTTATCTTGCAACAATAGCCTTCTAGTGGAACTCAACTAATTAGTTGAGAACTAGATGTAGTCTGTGTTTATCAAATGAACAAGTATAAAAATATGTGTTAAGTGATTTCTTCCTTTATCTCTTTCTTAATTATATATTATTGTGTTTAAGCTAATTCAAAGAAGGAGAACTTTTAAAACTTAACCTTACTTCGTTCCTTAGAAAACCTTTGAAACATTTCTTTGTGTGCATTTGTCACATTAAAACATTGTTTAATACGTTTTCTTCATCAGAGGATATTGATCTTTCACGTTTTTTTAAAAATACAATTCAACTATCCCTTCTTGTGTATACTAATGTTTCACAGTTCTTTTGTTTCATGCATACTTATTTATCCTTTATTTTTAATTATTCTTCTGTTTGTAATTTTATAGTGACATTTACCCTTTAAAACAATACAATCTTATAATATTTATTCTTTACTTGAGTGTCTCACGCATTAAATGTGTGCTCATATACATATTCTCACATTTATTTGAAAATCCAAAAAATAAACATTACTTAATCATTGTTAAATCATAATAAATATTTTATTTTCTCTTTATATGAGTAATTAAGGTTTTTCAAATAAAATTTCTCTTTGTTTTGCCATAATCTCTTTCTTAATATGTGATTTAGTCTACCTGGTTTGTGCCACGAGATGATTGATCCCACATGCAGTAATTTTCTGCTACAAAATTGTTTCATTGGGAATTGAACTCGTAACTTTGACTTTGATACTAATTGTTCAATCGAGTGTTTACCACTAGGTCAAAAGCTATAACTAATAGTTAGAGTACAATTTTTTCTACTTAATAGCATAGAAATCAAACTGTCATGTTTCAATTATGACTTGACTCATCTGACTTATGCCACAAAACAATTAATTTCACTTGTAACAATTTTTTCATTGAGAACAATTGATACCATCTACAATAGACCTCAAATAAGTGACTGATTGGTCTGAAAATGCCTTAAACTACAATCCTCATTAAAAATAAATGTATGCCAACACATACAGAACGTTATGCAAAAAATGGATATGAAAACTTCATATGTTAGTCATTATAAAAGTTTATTACTAGTCTTTTGAGCTAGTAAAACTACAAAATGGAGACATAAGGACTAAAAATATGAAAACAATATGTTGCATAATTACTAAAATGTAAGACCTTTATTTTTAATGAGATTTAAAATTAAAAGGTTATACAAATATAATAATTAAATTAAATGATTAATTAAGTTTGTTGCATCGAGAGCTTAAGATTAAGCCAAAATTTATAACTAATAGTTAAGAGAAAAAAATTTATACCTAAGTGCATTATAGTCCAAATGTAATGATTCAATTGTTACTTGACTTGAACGACACAAGACAATTAATGCACCTTGCATGAATCTCTTCCTCAAAAATTGTCTAGCTAGGAATAAAATATAATTCAATTGTGACTTCACCAATCTGGTCTCCATCATAGGAGAATCGATGCAACTCATAACAATTTTCTCCTCATTAATTGTTATACCGAGAATTGAATATATAATCTTCATTCTAATATCAATTGTTAGATCAGAGCATATGACTGGGCCAAAAAAAATTTCTAATAATTAAGGTACAACTATCAACAATAAAAAAGTGTCATCCTTTTGTTTTTGTACCTTATCTGTCATAGAAAAAAAAGATATATTTTAGATGACTAGATTATTTATCAACATTATAGTTACCTTATGAGTTGTTACTTGCAATACTGATTTACATGAAAAATTTCTGACCAAGTTTGCTTGGATGGACACTTGCTCCTGTGTTTTTCCTGAAGAGATCCCTAAAGTCTTACCACGTGTAAGTCGCAACTGAAAACATATTTTAACTTGTGGTTTTGACAAATCCTAGTTTGTGTGATGCTATTGACGGTAACATTACTTAGTACATATCTCGAGTAGATGGCGTCCATCTGGGGTCTATGACCTGACCCTTCATTATCAGAAAAATGGAGCGCCAAATTTATTAACTTCATCACTAACGTATGGGAAACATTGTTTAGCCAAGGGAAAGTGGCGTACTTTAATTATGCTTATTGGAACATCGTGAGCGTTTATGACTTAAGTAGTGTGTTAATTACATATAATTAATTGATATAGATACATTACAATGCTTGATTGATTAAGAATAAATTAATCTCGTTATTCACTTATGATTCTTCTGCCTGACCTGAGAATACAAAACAACAATTCTAGTGTAGTTATTTACAGTTTCCTATAAACCGCAATGCCAACAGAACTGAATGCATCTTTCAGGTCCCAGGTCAAGATCCTCATTCCATTTCGCCTTTCTATTTGAACAGAAGAGCTTCTTTTGGCTTTTCAAGAAGAGACAGGACTGTGGCCGCAATGTGCCTTGATGAAAGACCTGCTTCTTCAACCTGATCCAGGGGTGATCCATGATCAATGTACCTATCAGGAAGCATCATTGCTCTCCACTGCAGGAAAAGCCAAAAGGGATGTTACTCAGAAGTGCACTAAAAAGGGACATGTCTGAAGGGAATAATAATCTGAAAAGGAAATCATACAGAGAGCGACTTCTCCATAGAGGAAGGTTTACCTTTAGAGGTCCATCTAGGATACCAGATAGGCTCAAGAATTGAGAAACATGTGATCCAAAACCACCAATAGAACCCTCTTCCACTGTGATGAGTATTTCATGCTCTTTAGCGAGTAGCCTGATGAGATCAGTATCCAAAGGTTTGCAAAACCTAGCATCCGCAACTGTCACATTAACGCCTACTTCTTTAAGCATTTCCGAGGCATGCCTGCATTGTTGCACAACAGAACCATATCCCAAAATAGCAACTCTGCTGCCCTCCATCAGAATTCTGCCTTTTCCTATCTACACGACCAAAACAATGTCAATTCGGTGGCTTGACAATTGAGTTAAGATTCGGTTTAGGAAATATATTCTAGTTTCTGATTCTCACCTCAAGTGGGGTTCCTTTGTTATTGAGTGGCAAAGTGGCTCCAATTCCATTTCCCCTTGGAAATCTGAAGCAGCTTGGTCTGTCATCTATAGTTGCTGCTGTTGCAACCATGTGCATCAGTTCAGCTTCATCAGAAGGAGCCATGACCACCATGTTGGGCAGGCAAGCCATGTAAGTGATATCAAATGCTCCACAATGGGTTGGTCCGTCTGCTCCAACCAAACCAGCTCTATCCATAGCAAATCGGACTGGTAGCTTTTGAAGATCAACATCATGGACTACCTACATACACAAAAAATCACATGAGATTTTTTTTTCTATCGCAGTTAATAACTTAGAAGTAAACTTAGATAGAGAAGAAAGCAATAATCAGTTAGTTTGGGCTGTTTTTCATTGAACGATCTTGTCTCACCTGATCATATCCACGTTGCAGGAATGATGAATAAATGGCACAGAAGGGCTTGAGGCCTTCAGCAGCTAAACCAGCGGCAAATGTAACAGCATGTTGCTCAGCTATACCCACATCGAAACAGCGGTCCGGAAACTTCTTGTGGAAATAATTAAGGCCGGTACCACCACCCATCGCTGCGTGAATGGCCACTATCTTGTTGTCTATTTCAGCTTCCTTTATCAAAGACTCAGCAAAGTACTGTGTGTATGAAAGTGTTGAGGATTTTGACTTAAACTGCTGGCCTGTTTTTGGATCAAACTTTACCACACCTGAAAATAGTAGAAACTGTAAGTGTCTCTTTGGATTTATATAACATTTTTAAATCACGCAAAATATTAGCTACCTTGGTATATAGTTACTCACTTGATTTCAGGTTGAGAAATTAATTTTTAGTACAAAATTGATTTAAAGTTATATTAACAGTGGGTAACTTTTGCATTAGATCTAAGAATTGATTTCAGAATTTCGAATTTCTCGTAATTATTTATTAAGAAATATCCCTTTCTCACCGTGCATTCTATCAGCTGCTTTTTCTGCTGGGGGGTATCCCTTCCCTTTTTCTGTCACTATATGAATCAAAACTGGACCTGGAGCAGGCATTGCTTTGACTTTTTCAAAGATGGTTACTAGATCTTCAATGTTATGGCCATCCACAGGACCTATGTAGTATAAGCCAAGTTCTTCAAATAATGTGGATGCAGAACCGCTTATCATGCCTCTTGCATACTCATCCACTTTGGCTGCAACCTGGTGTGTTTGTCCTCCTATTTGTTTTGTGATGCTCTGCAGCAATAAAATTAGAGTCAAATAAGTGCCACAACTTGATGAAAATTTGACATGATCACTGGGATCATGACGTTGACTACGAATATGACAAGTTTAAGAGGCTTACTTTTGCAGCTTCTCTAAGTTTGCGGAATTCTGTACTCGCTTGAATTTTGCTCAAAGCACTGCTGAGGGCTCCGACAGGACTTGCAGGGCCATCAAGTGTGGCAGTTGGTAAAGAGACTTGCTTGTTGTCATTAAGTATTACTATCATGTTAGAATCAAGGAACCCTGCATTGTTCATGGCCTCATAAGCTTGGCCTGCTGTCAATGCTCCATCTCCTATCACTGATATGATGCTGTTCTTCTTTCCCAGAAGATCACGTGCAACAGCCATGCCTGATAAATATTGAGAATTGTTGCTCAGTCGGTGAGATAAGTTCTTTTGCATATACATTTGATGAACATGTATTGGTCTTAAAAGTATAAGAATCTCACCAAGACCAGCAGATATACTTGTAGAACTGTGTCCTACCCCAAAAGCATCATGAATACTCTCATCCCTTTTAGGAAAACCTGCTAGCCCCGAAGTCTTTCTAATGGTGTGCATCCTGGACCTTCTACCTGTGAGAATCTTGTGTGGGTATGCCTGCAATTTGATTACCTTTTAGAGTCTCTTACATATAGCACACGCATCACACATGATATAATGAAGGAAAACTGTACAGAAGAGAAGCAAAAGTATAGAATTTTAATTTTGTCATCACAAGAGCAAATTTCTCTAAATGGGGATTATATTTATTTATTTTCATATTAGAAAACAAGAAGAAACAACTAAGACGGGAGATTACCTGATGACCAACATCCCATATAATTTTGTCTTCAGGGGTGTCGAAAACATGATGCAAAGCCACTGCTAACTCCACCACTCCCAAGCTTGAGCTAAGATGCCCACCTGTGTTTGACACACTGTGTACAATATCTGCCCTCAGCTCTGCTGCAAGTTGCTCAAGATCCTGACAAATACATCCAATGTTTTTCACAAACAAACCAACAAAACTCAGAAAGAAAAAGGACTGTTGTGTCAGCCACAGACAAGAAATATGCTGTGGCATGGCCTTTAGGCCTTAACAAAGGGTTCGTAGTTTCAAACCTGTGTGGACAGATTCTTCATGTGAATTGGGTAGTTGATTGTGTCCAACAATGGTGTTTGTGGTTTCTCTCCTGAGTAATTGATCTTCCACCCGTCTTTCTCTTTCCTGATAATAGTCTTCTCGACATCACCGGAGTCACTCCCTGAAGCTCTCACGCAGAACTGACAAACACAGTAACACATCAGCTATCTTTGCACCATCAGTGGAAAAATAATGGTCAATTGTTGTTAACAAAAGGAATAAAAAACACAGGAACGCAAAAGAAGTGAAAAAGAAAAGCACAGTATCATGTCCACAGAGATGATCTGGTTAAATTGTTAGATCAGAAAGGGCAATGAAACTGTTGTTACAGACACGTAGAATTGTACGTGTGATTCATTCACCAACCTTGTTTCTGCAATCATAGTATGGAGTTGGAGCTTTGGGTTTGTGGGATGGGGAGAAAGAATAGATTGGCTTAGCAAAGGTACCACCACAGAAGGCCATAGCTATTGAAAGCAGTAAGAGAAAGAGATGGGAATTGTGAAAGGTGTTGGAAATATGCAGAAAGTGAGACCAGATTATGAAGCAGAACTACCTTCGCGGTGGTATTGCATTTAAACTGAATTGTGGAACTGCCATTTATAGGGAGAAGAATGCATAAACAGACAAAACCAAGGCTGAAGAATTCTTTTTATTTCGTAGTTTATTTGGTCTAGTATTCTCCTTTTCCACATTTCTTTATTATTGCTTTGTTGTTTCTTTTTATTTTATTCTAATTCAGCATAAACAAAACAGGAGAAGTCCATAAATTTAGAGACAATTTTCATTAATATTAGTTCGTTTTCTTAAAAGAAATATCTCATCAATTAGTTAGCTGAAATATATAGAAAATATTTTAACCAATATTCTGTCTTTTTTTTTTCAGATTCAGTGACAATTCTTCACTTCATTCCGCATTTAAGAAAAAAGACACTATAGATAAGGAAGAAAATACAAGTTAAACTATAGTAAAAAAAAAAGTAAATATATTTAGAGCCTTTGAAATATAAAACATATTTAATACTTGCCTTAAAAACATAGAAAAGTTAGTAAGAAAATTAAACGGGAAGATTTAACATTATTCATAAAAAGGTCAATCCAATAAAGGTATGCTGAAATGTTCTATCCAGCATATTTTTCATTTTTAAAATATAATCTTATACGTCTTGTGCTGATAATGTTTGAACAGTTTGAAAAAATTTAATATTTTTATTACGTTAATACATTAAAATGATCATTTAGTTCTGTACCAATAATTTAGTAAAAAAATTAAGATAAAAATGTTAAGCCGTAAAGAAAAGTTCAAGGAAAGTTATTCATATTTCCATTCCAATTGTTGTAAATTATAAAAGATTAAATATATTTTTATTCTTTATAAATGGAATTATATTTATTTTTATCCTTTAAAAATTAATTATTTATCATTTTTACAATATTTTTATATACAAATTAGTTATTAAATTGATCAAGATATTAATTCAAGACGCAAATAATTATACTTGTAGTAATATAATAATAAATATAATGATACTTTAAAAGAAATAAGTAAATTCTTCGATTAATAATTTATATTTGAAAATTAATATAATTTTCTTAATCTGCTCTATAAAATGCTACCTTTCTTCTCATATATATTATTTTTAAAATATGAATAAAGAAGGATAAATAAATAAAGAGTTAAATTCTTTACAATAAATATTTTTTGTAATTTGTAGTAGACAGAACGTTTTTTATTGTAATAAAATTTTTTACCAAGTAATTTCCTGAAAATAAAAACTTTTAACTATCATTAAATATAATAAAATATTATTAAATTTAAGGTCACATCCTTATTTTAAAAAAAAAATACAACAAATATACAAATGGATTAAAACATGACGTCAAATTTTAATTAATGTACTGAAAAAATCATAAGAAAAAGTGTGCTAACAATAAAAAAGGTGTAAACTTATTATATGAAAAAAAACATATCAAACATCACATAATTTTTTATTTTTTTCCAAAATAATTCATATAAATAATTAATAGTCTATTTAACATAAATTATTAAAATTCCTATAAAATAAACGAATTGAATAAAAAGGATCAATTTTTTACTTGTATATTAAAAACGAAAGTTGTAAAAAACCTCTGTTAAAGATCTACTTTGATTAATTTATGAATTTTTCATTTTTTATAAAAATGTGACTACTTTAATTTTATAAAAATTAGAAATAAAAAAAAACTATGAAAGCTTACTAAGAAGGAAAAGCTTCTCAAAGTAATTATCTTGTTCTTAAACTATATGCCAACACTTGGCATGTACAAAGTAGTTTTTTATTAAGGATATGACAACTGTTACCTAATCTTTTAGTATAATTCAAAACGGCATGTAATAATGAAAAACTCTTTGCCCCTAAATGGTGTCAACTAAAGCATTCTACTACTCAAATTATTATAATTTAATTAGTGAGTAGACCAAATTTTAGGTATATAACTAACTTGAGTTAAATATTTAGAAAAAAAAACCTTGTTTCTATTATGATTATAAAAAGGTTATCTCTAATATAATTGATTATGAAAAAGTATTTAAAGTTAAGTCGGACTTATTGAAATTTATGAAAAATAAATTACAGGACATTATTCATATAACTAACATTATTTTAAAAATATTTTAAATGAGATAAATGAATAGAAAAGAATTTACATGTAGAAGTAGTTAATTAACAACTATAACATTATGTTAATTTAGTTGATATTGCAATACCCATGAAATCGTGATAACCAAGTCTTTTAAATAATTAGAAATAATAAAAGGATACCTATTTGCATTTTGAAAATTGAATTGAGTTACTGAAAAAAAACCAATAACTTAGTTCAAATAAACTGTAAAATCGGTTTACAAGAATTGGTCAACGAATTGAACAATATTTTTTATTAAAAAGGAGAAGTCAAAAACGAACAAAAATATATTAATATGATATTATCGTCATAATGTTATTAAATTACAACAAACATAAATATATTTATTCATTTTCATTCTGTATTCCATTTAATTTCTTTATGTATTGAAAACTATATTTTATTGTTATTGTTGGAAATCCCACATCGACTAGAGATAAAGTCAATCTAGTCTATATAAGTGGTTGCAAATCTCACCTTACCAAGCCGGTTTTGTGGGGTTGAGTTAGGCTTAAAGTCCACTTCTTAATATGGTATCAGAGCCTGGTTAAGTCTATCTTAAGGTGTTGGGTCACCCGCTATCGGGCCGTTATTGGACCACTCATAAATCTATAGTCCCACGCTCGAGATGTCCAGTCTTCGGCGTGAGGGGGTGTGTTGGAAATCCCACATCGACTAGAGATAAAGTCAATCTAGTCTATATAAGTGGGTGCAAACCTCACCTTACCAAGCCGGTTTTGTGGAGTTGAGTTAGGCTTAAAGTCTATCTTAAGGTGTTGGGCCACCCGCTATCGGACCGTTATTGGACCACCCATAAATCTATAGTCCCACGCTCGATATGTCCAGTCCTCGTGAGGGGGTGTGTTGGTCGACCGAAGCCGGTTTGGTGGGGTTGAGTTAGACTTAAATTCCAACAGTTATAAACTTATAATATCATTATTTTTAATTTTATTTAATTATTATCAGTTAAGTCTTAATTCAATCAGAATGAAATCATTAAAGGTTGGACCAGGTTGTTGATGAGTTAGACAATAAGTTTTAGAATTTAAAAAGCTCATCGATAAAAATTTTCCATTTGTGAGGCACAGCGAAACTTATGGTGAGGTCCGTCCAAGTTAGACTGGGAAGAAGGAGGACCGTCTGAAGTCAAACTCGGAAATGCATGGACTCCGGCGTGGCAACAATTAGTTAGCAGATTTGACTGTGACGTAGCGTTGCATTGCAGCACACCATTATACTAATTAGCAGCACCCAGCTGCTTTTATTTCTATAAAACAACAAAATCAACTCTTTTTTGGCACATCATATTGAATTGACCATTCACAATTGCCTATTTTTACTTGTTCAACCTATTCCACCACTGCTTCTTCTTATCATTCATTGGAGACACTCACCGGTTTATTGAGTAAACTAACTGATTTGTTGATTAGGATTTTTAAAATTATGAGCTTCTAATCATGGTAATATATATGTCATATTCCATAAGTGAGCGATTAAGAATTTGTAGCCCTTTTAAAAAAAAGACAATTACATCTAACTTATTTTATACGTGAGAAACCAAACAGAATATTTATTTTAGAGAGAAAAAAATTATATTTGTTATACATTAGAGATTAAAAATATACTTAACTTAGTTAATATTAATGTAATAAATTATATTTTAAAATTTGAAATTTTATTAGAGATTAAATTTTAAAATAAGGTAAAGAATAAAATTTCATATTTTTATTTTATAATATATTCTTTTAAAGCTTTATTATTTCTAAACTTGTTTAGAATTTTGAAATTTAATATTATTTGTTTTATAAACAAATTATAAAGGAGATACCAAATATTTATTCAATATCTATCATAATAATATAGATATGGATAAGTTGTCAATGTCTTATTATTAGTTTAATTTATTTTTTTTCTAATATGAAAGGAAAGACTTTTTTGACTTAAATAGAAGGAGATGTTGGCAATATAGTACTTTATTTTTGTATATGATTGGACTTATGAAAGTACACAGAAGAAGTTTTGTTAATAAGTATGTTACCTTCAACTAAGAAGAGTTACTTTTATTATTTACTTCAATTTTTATATTGAAATAAATATGTGAAAATGTATTCTTGTTATACAAATATAAATATGGAAGTATGTTTGTACAAGTATGTGTATAATTGTTGGAAACTTAAAATATGATTCCAAAGTGAGAAGATAAGATAAGATAGTTATATTGAGTGTTTGATGGAATTTTAAGAACTTTATCATTTTTCCTTCCATAGGTTGTAAATTGACTGTTAGATCTTCATTTTCAATTGTGTTTTAGAATATATTCCATTGGTCCTTCAAAGAACTTACCAGAAGATGTAAGTTCTGATACCAATTGAAGTAACATGTTAAATTTTGAAGGGGGTTGAATAGAGTTATTGAAAACACTTTTTGAAAAATTATTTTGCAAGAGGCCTATTAGATGAAGTAGGGGATCGTTTGATGATTTTTATCAATATTTTCACATTCCTTTTTCAAAAAGGATAGGAAATAAATCATGCACGTGTAAGGAAGGTACAATAATAACACAAAATTTATATTGATTCAACCCAAACAAGGATTTCGCCCCATTCTCTAAAACTAACAACAATGAATTCTACTATTCGAAGTAAATTACAAGTATTATTACTATCACTTTTAACTTGCAACAAGTACATAAAATCTCTTTGAGCTATCTGAATACACAATACATTTCTGGCTAAATACACAAAGTCTCTCCAAGTTATCCATGTTAACTATCCCTAAGTTTAAGCATGAATAGTACATATCATTTTACCAGGTAAAGTACATAAAGTCGCTAAACTATACAACAATATAATGTTGTTTGATTGCAAGACTCATAATCTTTAAAGTGAAAATGAAATATATGCTCTCCTTGTGTTAGAAAATGCTACTTCACCAAGATGAAAAGTTTATATATCTTAGTAGTCTAGAAGATGATCTACAATTATAGCACTTAAGGTTTTTAGCATTTTTTTCACACTCACATTTAACAAACTTGTTATATCTATGAACTTTTTTATCTTGCATTTTTCTTCCCTATATGGGTGTATGAAAAAGACCGTTGAAGATTGCATACTTTAAAATCATTGCTTGTAAAAGATTTTTCATGACATCCTCTGCTTGTAGTATGATGAGGTGGTTGAAACCCACTTCTTCAACTCTACGAATGTCTTTGTCAATACCAAAAAGGACTTTTACACATTTATAGCTAGTAATTATGGGTCAACTATAGATATTAGAAAATGTGATATCCCAAAGGTGTGTCTAATGTAAGGCACTTTTCAAGTGACGTCTATTCTACTCGACTTTGATCGTCTCACAATTGATGTTTGTGTAGGATTTTTCTATTGCATGGTAGAAAACACAAAGTCATCTACTCTTGGTTCTTTTTCATAAGGTCATCTGTTCTTAGTTCTTAGAGTTTAATGGTATATATGTTTGTTTAGGCCAGAATATTTTGTCTTCATATTTTTCTTTGCATCTTCGTCTTACATTCTCACACTTCTTGATAAAAAAATTCTTAACAAAATTTTCAAAACTTCTATTAATTCTTCTTGTCTTGTGAGACTCATATATATAAGCTTCCTTGAAATATATGGTCGTTTGTTGATGAGGTGTTTATTTAAGAACTTTGTCTACTAATAACATGATCATCTAAAGCTTATTGTTATATCTATATTAGTGTTTGATGCTTGTAGAAGACTTTGTTTGATCCTTGCAACACTTGCTTAATTCTTTGTAGTACGTGGGATTGTTAATTATATTTATTTTTTGTACTTCAATTATGACTTGTACTTTTAACAAGAACTAGTTGTTTGATTATGATTTAAGCATCATATTAAGTTTTCATCTATTACTTAATTATTTATTTTTTGTACTTTAATAATAACTTGTACGTTTAACAAGAACTAGTTGTTTAATTATGATTAAGTATTATAATAAGTTTTCATCTATTGCTCATTGACATATTAGATAAAGCATATTAGACATATCACAATTGTCATTATTTATTTTGATAAAAACTTAAATGTCAAATAACACGACTTAAGATAATGAGATTCATCTAATTAAAGTTTAACTTGTTTTCTATAACCTATTATGAGGTGAAGAGTGAATAAGAACTACATGAATGTGAAAAGATCTATTATATCATATATATGAATTGCACTTGATAACATAATTGTGAGACAATTCAATAATTATATATATAAATAAAAATATAACATGTTAGTTAGTTTATATGTTTAAACTAAAAAAGTGTCTTCTAGCACTTGTCTATGTCTTGAAAGTGCACTGTTTGTTTTCTTAGTACCTTTTATAAACAATAAATTTGTTTCATATATAATTAATTGATTAATTATTTAGGTATAATTTTATATTTTTTATTTATATTACCTTATCTTTTCTATTGCAATTATATCGTATTTTATTAGAGGCGGAGATGAATTAAATGTTTGAGCCAATCTCATATAGCGCAACAAGAAGAAGATCTCGTGTTTTAGTTTTGAAACTTTATTTCTAACTTTCGATATATATGTACGTAGCTGTGTAGATTTGTTTTATTATGTGCATCAGAATTTTTATTAGAATTCTTTGATGGTTTACTAGTATAAACACCCTCTTTTATATAAATATATATATATATATCATTTCATCTCATTAAGTTTTATTGTAGTAGATAACGATTTGATACATTAAATTTTGACAAAAACAAATCCGTAAAAAATTATCCCATACTTATAGTGGTTCTATTTTTCCAACGAAAGAATCTCTCTCGTTTTTTTTTTCATACATTTTGACAGAAACAAATCCGTAGAAAATTATCCCATATTTTCTTATAGTGGTTCTATTTTTTCAGCAGAAGAATCTCTCCCTCTCGTATTTAAGAACACTTCAAAATGTTTCAGAAGAACAATATTTTTGGGACGAGATATTCGTATTACATTATAAAAGTACAAGAGAATCATATAAAGAACTGCCAGGCTTCAACTTGATTTTTGGATATATTATTTACGAATATACTCTTTTATCTCGTTTTACAGTGAACTTCTTATTTCTTAGTATAAAAATAGAAAATTCATGAAGCATTTGAGAACCTTTATTTAATTTTTTTTCTAGGCAGCACCAAAAGGAATGAATTCTTCCAATACTCTGAACTTTGTTTGCGCGCACTTCAAATCTAATGAAAGATCTTTTTAACTCTTAGCCCGGTATGAAACTTGATAGCTCATCCGAAATACCATAGGAAAAATTTTCCATTTTTTATCAGTAGGAAAAGTAATCATTAGCGACTGGTGAACTTGAAAGTTCCTATTGAAATGTCCCTTAAATAAATATTACTAATAGAATTACAGACTGGTTTAACGTTATATTAAAGAGAATAAGTATTTTTAGTCTATATTTTTGAAATGTATAATTTTGATTTTTATTAAATTTTAATTTTATATTTTTAAATTAAAAAATTCAATATATTTTTAATATATCATTCAATTATTAAGGAAAAAAATATTATGTACAGGTTAAAAGGTAGGTTACCGTAATTTAACTTGGGTATATACTTTTTAAGTTGTGTAACTACTACATGGGTGAGATATTTAAATTTTATTAACGATTTGAATTATATAAACAAAAAATATCAAGAAAAGGTGATATAGATTAGTTTATACATAATGTAACACTATTGTAATAGCATAAAATCATAGTAAATAACAAAACAAAAGACATATATAAATAATTTAGTATTTCATACAACACAATATATTATTATAATTTTATTTTAAAAAATTCTAATAAATCTCTAATTTTATATTTATCAGTAACGAAGAGTAAGTTATTAGAGAGAAAGTTTTACCATATCATATTAAAACAATAAAATTGGTCATTAATAAATAATTTAATACAAACATGTCAACCAATTATTTTAAAATATTAACATACGCTTTTAGGATATTAAGTACGTGGAACCAAAGACCAACTGTTTGATTTGAGTCATAAGTTAAATTAGCTTACAAATCTGTAACCAATTAATCAGAGTATATTCTTTATATAATATGTCACGTTTCTACATGTCTCAACGCATAAGAATTTTTCCTTACATAATATGTCACATATCTACATATGTCAGGGTATATAAGAATTAACTTAACTTCTCACTACCAGATATCTTAGTTTATGTGACTTAGATAATCAATGAATTAAGGGATCTCTGTTACAATATAGGTATCATTACTTAATACTAAAGTTGGACATTTGGGTAAAAGTTTGTGGATTATCCGTATTACCTACAACCTGTACAGGTGCATACTCATATTTTTTGATAAATTTTTAGTGTGAGTTTTTTTATACTCGTCCTGTACAACATGTGGTCTACGCGGACTACCTGCAACTCGCAACACTAAATCATATTTAACAAAAAATTTAATACTCATTGCTTGGATAGGTTATCACCAACTTTAATTCAATCTAAAATCTGATATATTTTGCTTCTAATGATTATCACCAAGCCCAATTCAATCCAAAATTTATTTATTTTACTTTTATTGGTTGTGCATTATTTAATTGGTTGAATAAATTATTGTTATACAAATGAATGCAAAAAAAAATATCAATGCTAGAGTGTATAAGAAAATTCCCTCATATTTATGACTTCAAATAAATTCATAGGATAGATAGTTCATAACGTTGCCTAAAGCAATGCCAGAGTGTATAAGAAAATCCCCTCATGTTTCACAACAACATATTATCTTTCACAACAAAATAATTTGATACCAAAACAATTCAATATACCATTTAGTCTTCATATTTTCATACATCAATCATGTAATTCACATTTAAATAATAATTCATACTTCAATTTTATTTCATCGAAGAATTATATAATGTTATCTAATTTTATTTCTAAGGTTTTGATATTTCTTGATATAGATAAAACATTTAGTTACTTCTATATATTTTCACTCCATTTATTTTGTAAGAAGAATACATGACTTACTTTATCCGATTCTCATGTTTAATATTGAGGCGTCTTTCTCGATTTTCCGTTTATGTAACAGGATTTACGTTAGCTTTATAAAATTATTATTTTTTTATCTATTCGTTAACTATATCTCTAAATCCGTTTAGAAAATATCAGAGACCATTATTATAATGAAATGAAATAAAAGGAGTGAATGATTATTTCCTTTTTAATTTATATCTCTAATGACATTTTTCACCAATTGTTGTATTATGTTGCATCACTTCTCATAAGTATATAATAAAAGAATAGATTCACTTACTTCAGTACTAATTAAAATAACTTAATCTTAATCTTAATTTTTTTATCACATTTTAAATAAAAAATTTAGATTAGTTAAGTAATTAGTATATTTAACTTTTTAGTTGATTATTAACATTTTTTTACAAATTTTCTCTTTTCTATTTTTATTAATATATATTTAATATTTATGTTAAATATTTATTTTAATATAAAAAAGTAATTAAAAATCCTTTTTAGTAATGTATCACATTTTAGAAAAAAATTATTTCTATAAATATCTTACATTTTTTTATTATGTATACTTTTATTAATTATTTTATAATTAAATATAAAATATTTATATTTATATAATTAAGTTTTTAAATATAATATATTTTAAATAATATAATTATATTTAAATATTTATTTAAAATATATTCAAAACATAGATTTGTTTAGTATTTTTACAGGATCAATATTATAATAAAAATATATTTAATATTTTATTTATTTTAATTGATAAGAATTTTTTTTATCTTTTATTTATTCTAATTGAAAATATAAGATATTATTATATTTATTAATATTTATCAATTAATAAATATAATACTTTTATTCATAAGTTCTGTAAATAATTATTATGTTTGTAAAATAATTAAATAGAAAAATTATATGGTTTATTATTTATTGTATAATTACTTATGAGGAAATAATATTTTAAAGAATTAAATTTTAGAATATTAAAAAATAATTCAAATATAAATAAATGTTACATACCTAAGTAATTTAAAAACTCATAAAATTATACAAATAAATATATCTAAATATGTTTAATTATATACATTTTATTATTTATTATATAATTATCTATAAATTTAATTAGTATTTTAAATAATTAAAATTTATATTAATAAATATTAAATACATATTAAGAAAAAAGAAGAGTGAAATTTTGTAGAAAAAATTATTAATAGTCCATTAAAAAAAATTAGATATATATATATGTTATTTAATTCATTTGAACAATCCATTTAAAATAAAATAAAAAGTTAGAGTCAAGAGTAAGTGATTCTATTTACTTTTAATACCTAAATCCTAACTCATAATAAAAAAGATAAATTAATTATTTATTGGATACTTATGATTATAAATCTCTTAATATTTAAACATTTATTTTAAAACTTTTTAGCTTTTTGTCAAAAAAAAGTAAACGGATTGAAATTGTACGTATACAAATAAAAAAAAAAAATTAAAGAATGTATATAAAAACTGAAGAATGATGTTGTGACAATAATATAACCATTTGACAACATACTTTAAATATTTTAAAATGTAATAATAAAAAACAAATTTTTGAATTATAAAAAATAATTATGAAAAGGTTATATAAATTTATTAGTTGTGATGATATCATCATCCACAAAAGCTAGTTTCTTTTAAGATTTTATAGTTTAGAAATTAAAGGAATAATTAAATAATAAAATGGATGTTGATGTAACATGTAGTAGCAACTAGGAAGAGACAAGAGTTAGGATGCTGTTTTTCGGGGTTCTGGAAAGTAGAATCTGGATTAACAGAACAGAAGGAACAATATTCCCAGACCCTGTGCTTTCTACAATATTAAATAGGTATAATTGGTCACACCAATGGCGTTACCATTGGAGTATTCTTCATGAAGATTAAACCCAATTATAATGTTAGATTTTTGTGCAAAACATTTGAGACTGATAGCTATGGCTGTCACCACCTTTTCCATCGTTATTGGTTTTAAGAAATTCCAAATATATATATATATAATTTTCTATCAGATAAAAGGGTTTTATTTTTGTTTGTTTGTATTTTGTACATGTATGAATGATGAAGTTTGTATTTGGTCTTTTAAAATAAATCATCTACTTTTGTTAGTGATCTTTTTCTCTTCATAATAAATTTTCTCTTTTTAGCTTTTCATTTATGAAAAAATAATTACATATAACAAATTTCATAAATGGAGATATTTTACTTTATAAGACTAATGAGTTACCTAAATAAAAACATAAATGCTAATTACTGTTCTGATTAATGAGTTATTATTCTATTCTAAATTATTACATATATAACCTTCAAAACAATAAATTGATTGCTGTTCTCATCAGTAATTTTGTTTTAAATTATTCAAAAAAGGAGAAAAAAATATAGAAAGGAAAATTAAAATTCTTTCCTTTTCGCTTATTGAAATTAACTTCTAAGTTAATTTATAAAAGTGTTTTTATGTAATTTTCTTAATTTTTCTTGACTTGTATATAATAAGTTAAGTTTAATTATAGAAAAATTTCTTTTACTTTTATTTTATTTTCTTCTCTATGTCTTACAAAGAAACTCTTCTAAATATACCACTATTCCATGTCAAGAAATTTACAGTTCAATGATTTTGAGATAGAGGTATTAAAAGAACAAAATTTTGGTTTAATTATATTTAATCCCTTTTGATTTTTAATTCATTATTTTAGTCCATCAAAGTTGAAGAAAAAAGGTGATTTTAGTCTCTAAATATCAAATTTATAAATTAAAACAGTTTTAGACCTTAAATCTTTATGTTTAAATATTAAATATTACACTCAAAATTCTAAAGCCATCCTAAAAAATTATTTTTAATTTTTTAAATTTAAAGTTTAGAGACTAAAATTGTATTTTCCTTTTCAATATTTGGTACACTAAAAATTTTCTTTTTAAATTTGAGATACCAAAATCAAAATTATCCCAAGACTAACAAAAGACTAAACCTATTTTTTTTTATTGAAATAAGTGGAAACAGATAATATTTTTATTGGATAAAACTGTATTATTTTTAAATTAAAATTGGAGTTTCACACATTATCTAATTCTTTATAATGCAGATTTTCAAAACTAAACCCCCAAATTCTAATAAAAAATAAACAGTTGTAATGCCATATATAATATTTTTCTTTTCAATACTCGGCATACTCTCCAATTTAAATATTATTTATCTCTTGTGTAACAAAACATTTTATTACATTAGATATATAATTTTTGAGTGAATAGGAATAAAAAAAATTTCAGTCAAGTTTTAACTAATTTATTTTTTTATTTTATATAAATTACAGATAATACCTCTAAGAAACTGAGAAAGGATTAATCAAGATAGTCCGATCGGGATTTTAGTCTAATTAAATCATATTTCTCTATAATAATTTTTTTTTCTTTTTTTTTTTAAACTTGAGAAGTTTTATAAATCCTAGTTGTTTTAATCAACTTAAAATGAAGATAATAATGATAATCTTATAAAGCGAAGTAGTAAGTTAGGTAGATTTGAAGCTTTTAAGTTCTATCAACTTATTTTACTTTTAGACTTATTTTACTTTTGAGCACATTATCCATTAAAACTAATTAACTGCATATATTTCATTTAAGTTGATTTATATGTTAGTTTTAGGGACGGGATTAAAGAGGACATGAATTACGCTTTGAAAAACTTCTCCGACTACTTTTAAAAAATAAGAAATAAAACCTACAAGAATCTTTATTAATTGAAATTTTGAATTTTAATTTAAACGAATATAGATATATGCATAACAACACACAAACAAGATGAAGAGAGAGAGGAAAAAGTTCATAGGTGAAAATTTATACTGGTCTACTCTTAAGCAAAAGATACATCCAGTTGTCGAATCACATAAGTTATTCATTATATCTTTAAGTTTTACAATCACACAACTCTAATAATACAAGAAAATCAGTCATGAATCTAAATCTTGAAGCTTACAAGACAAGATTCACACAAGTGCAACACTCCACTGCAAATATAATCTGAAAACCCTATCCAAATCCACAAACAAATCAAAACAAATACATTATACAATGAAACGAGTTCATCTTGATAGATCACGACAAAACAAAAAAAGAAACAAGGTGAACATTATGTTTTCCTCCACAAACACAAGGTATTAATCATGTCTTTGAATAATGAAAGCTCCAAGATAATGTTTTTAACCCAATATAAATATTCTCTTTGATTACTCAACAGGTTTCGAAAAGAATGGTTATAATTTTTGTGTCAAATAGTTTATTGGTGATAGAGTTATATATAAAACTAACTCTTAGTTTTAACAAATTAAAATTGCGATTTAATTTGTTAATTTCACTTGTTTGTAAAATTAATAAATTAACTCATTGTTTTAACGCATTAAAACAAAGAATTTTTATAAACAAATTGAGCTTTAGAAAGTTTAATCTATTAAAAACACATGTTAATAACAAATTAAACAAAAAAACACAAGACTGTTCATGGTTCTACGATGTTTTAACAAATTAAGTGAATAATCTAATCAGTTAAAATGTTTCTTACAATAAATCCAGACCAAGCAAGAGTGTTTTAATAGATTAAATCGATCTTTTGATCTATTAAAAACTTTCCTATCCCCAAGAAAAGCTCTTATGCTTTTAAAAAAAACTTTCTAATAAAATTATAGGTTTAATAGACATTTTGGTCCCAATATTTTGTGAGAATTTACAATGTTTTTTCACAATTATTTTTTTTCTCAATTGAGTCCCAAATTTTATTAAAAGCAATCAATTTAAGAGACTGATGTCGTAGCAAG
Organism: Lablab purpureus; assembly: GCA_030347555.1. Classification (NCBI taxonomy): domain Eukaryota; kingdom Viridiplantae; phylum Streptophyta; class Magnoliopsida; order Fabales; family Fabaceae; genus Lablab; species Lablab purpureus. The sequence continues at coordinate 38,357,777 of CM059256.1, forward strand.
CACATATTAACACGTGGCAGATGCTAGCCCCGTGTTATATTCTCCTTGGTAAACTTTCTCTTCCTCCTTCTGTTTTTAGTTTTCTTTCTCTTTCCTCAATTCATTATCCTTCACCCTTTGCACTGACATAGTATTCCTCTAGTTCCATCACCTCCAATGACACCCTCCTCCTCAGAGACATCAATGACGGCTACACCATCGTATACTCCTTCATCCCTGCACTTGACTAAACATTTGTGACAGTGCATTAGAACATTTGCACTCCCAATTTTTTTTTCGTTTCAGAAAATCCCGTTGAAGTTACACAGATTTTTAAATGAAATGGGCTAAAAATAGGAGGCCCAAAGCCACTTCCACATTTTGGAGGAAACAACACAACATCCCCCACAAAATTGAAAACCTAATGGAAGCAACTACAGAGAGATAACTGGAGAGGTAGCAGCGATGAAGAACCTCGAAGAGGATGATAATGGCGTGGAGAAGGAAGAATCGTAGAAGAAGGAGAAGAGAAAGGGGAAGCACGATAAACCAAAACCATGGGACGAATACATGGTCAGTAGAGGCAGGAGTGGGAGAGGTGGGAATGGGAGAGGTGGGAATGGGAGGGTGAAGAAGAATGAGAGAGAAAGGAGGGAATAGGAGGGTAAGGGGAGAGAGAGGAGAGGAAGAAGACAAAGGAGGAGAGAAGATAGATAAGGTAAGAGAGAGAAAAGACACAACACATGTCTCCCACTAGATATATCACCTGTCATTGCATATGTTGCATGTGAAACATATTTACTTTTCTAACACCGTCAACATCAATTTAACAGAAATGACCATATTGATTGTTTGTAATCAAAATTGGGACTTGATTAAGAAAAAAAATAATTAGGGAAAAATATTGCAAAATGACCCAAAAAACTAGGACCAAAAAGCCTATTAAACCTAAAATTGTATGATTAAATCAAGTGAGAGGAAAATTTACTTGATTCCTAACAAAAAAGATACATAAAAGAAAGTCTTCAAATCACCAAACTTCATAACTTCAAGATCCAAGTCTTCAATCTTCTAAACTTCAAGGAAGGTTGGATTAATAAAATCTTTAAATCTTGAACTTCTTCAAATACCAACATTATATGTTGGAATGTGATGATATAATGGATTGAAATTATCTGACATTATAATATAATTGAATGCGACATATATGAAATTATTTGGGGTTTTGACTAGTCTCCTTTAATTTGAATTGGATGATATGCAAATTGGTATGCAAAATAAGTTGTTTCAGTTATTTAAAATGTTAGAAAGATTAAAATTAGTTAAAACAGTTATAGGAATATGTCATGCTTTTTGTTGATTTTGGTGTTTTTATCGTTATCACTTCAGTGTCTAGTCATCGCTTAAGTGGTGCTAAAGCAATGAGTAATTATTGCATGCAATGCTTAATATCATTCAAGCGTCACCATGACTACTCAAGCGACATGCTCAAGCTATGTCTCGAGGCTTGAATGATATAGATGGCAAGGAAACTCTCTCTCATTTGAAGCTTCATCGCTCAAGCAATAAGGCCTAGTAACATTTTAATATTAGATTTTAAAATGAATTATATATGACATTCATAAATAGAATTTAGATGTTCATTTCTTAGTTCATTCTAAAATTGTCAATTTTCTATAACCTTTTCTTGTCTACATTTTCTTCGACCTTAGAAGAAATTTTAACTAATAAATTCTTGCCAAATTAAGTTTTGAAGAGCTGGTAAAGAAAAAATTGTTTTAGACTAATTAGAAGTTAGTCTTGGTAATTGTATTCTTCCTAGTTAGAGCTTTAATTTATTCTTATTCTCTTTCTTGAGTTGGATATTAAGAGGGAATGTTGTCATTGTTGGATTTGATTTCTATATGCTTACCTAGGTTGATTGGATTATTGGAGGTGACACTTAGGAATTTATTGGCTAAGAAGACACTTCAATTTAGGTAAAGATAGCTAATACTCTTTTATCTACAAATGTGATTATTGTTTGTCGTATGAAACATATGGAATTTAAGCTATGTAAATGAGTTAATGATTTTTTATTGGCATATTTTTTTTCATAAAGTTTTTAAAATAGTTTGTGTTGATGATTTGAGATTTGATGATGTTTTAAAAAGCTTTGATGATGTTTTGATAATGTGCTGGGTTTGTGATTAATGGTTCTTAATTGATTTAGCACTTACTGGAGATGTTAGATTATTTGTATATGATTAGCTAATTGAAATATGATAATCTGTTGATTTTGTTTTTCATCAATTAGTCTGCTAATCCTGTTGCTCTAGTCGACTATTTTCATTAATGTACCAGGAATACAGGTTTAATGAAAATAACTAACTGATTTGGGTCTTCAGTCGACTATTTTGTTGCAGACCCCTCCTTATGCAGAAAAGTGCAGAACGCGATATTAAAGACTCTCGAAAGAGGTTGACCCAATGTAATTCCTTTTGCCTATAAATACAACTCTCAAGGACGAATCAAGGCGCGAAAGAATTCAATAGAAAACTCTCAAGTGTTGCATACATTCAGAAGCAAAAAGATTCTGCAGAGTTTCGTTTTTACTGTGTATACTGTTCAAGAAGAATTTCTTTCTTTCACTGTATCTTGTATTCTTTGATCTCAGGTTAGAGATTCGTAGGTGGGTTTTAGAACCCTGTTGTGTGTGATCGGGGTGATCACAGTGGCTCAGTGTGAGTCAGTGGGTTTAGAACTGTTCTATAGTGTTCAGAATAGGTTCTTTAATTTTCTTGTAGTGTTCAAGAAAGGTTTGTTGTAAAGAATACATTTTTGATAGTGATTAAGATCTGTGGAGTTGCAGATCACCAACTGGATGTAGTTCTTGCACAAAGAACGAACCAGTATAAACCTTGGTGTTATCTTTTCTCTTCCTTCATCATCTGTTATATTCTGCAGTAAGAACTAACCTACTATTTCGCAATTATCAGTCGGCTAATTCTCAGTAAACTGCACCAGTAAATTTTCTAATACGAAAAAGTTTTCAATAAAGCTTTATATCAATTCAACCCCCCTTCTTGATATAATTCCACATCTAACAATTGGTATCAAGAGCAGGTTCTTGTAAGGTACTCAAGAAAGATTCAAGAGGGGTGACAAGCTTCCCTTTGCTGAAGGAGCATCTATCAACAGACCTCCACTCTTTGTAGGAGCGAATTATCCTTTCTGGAAAGCCAGAATGAAGATCTTCTTCGAGTCTGTTGATAGAGGCGTGTGGGATGCAATGATTAATGGTCCTTTCACTCCAACTATGAAGGCTGAAAATGGAGAGCTGATTGAAAAACCATGGGATCAGTGGACTGATGCAGAAAATAAGAAGGCTCAGTTTAACAGTAAGGCTAAAAATATATTAACCTCTGCTCTTAATCTTGATGAATTTTTCAGGGTTTCTCAATGCACAACAGCCAAAGAAATGTGGGACATTCTTCAAGTTACACATGAAGGCACAACAGAGGTGAAAAGAGCAAGAAAGCACACCCTCATACAAGAGTATGAGATGTTTCGAATGCAGCCTGGAGAGACCATTCAAGATGTGCAGAAGCGTTTCACACACATAGTCAATCATCTGCTGGGCTTAGGGAAGAAGTTTGATGATGAAGAGCTCAATATAAAGGTTCTTAAATGCTTAAGTAGGAGCTGGCAGCCGAAAGTTACAGCCATCCTTGAAACAAAGGATTTGACTACCATGAGCACTGCAACCTTGTTTGGAAAACTCAGAGAACACGAGCTGGAGCTGAGTAGGCTTGATCAACTTGAACATTCAGATAAACAGAAAGAGTCTTGCACTAAAAGCCAAGGAGTGCATAAAGAGTGATGAAGAGAAAGAAGATGAAAGCACAGAATTTGCTATGCTGGTTAAGAGATTTGGAAAGTTCCTAAAGAGGAAGAATAACTCAAAGGACAGGTTTCAGGAAAACCAGAGAAGGTACACCAGAAAACCTGATTTTAATTCCTCTAATTTCTCTTGCTTTAATTGTGGGCAACCAGGACATGTCAAGGTAGATTGTCCTCTTTTGAATCAAAGAAAAGATAGAAGCCCAGAAAGAAATGAAAGAAGAGATAAAGACAAACGAAATCAGCACTTCAAGAAAGGCAAGAAAGCTTATATGGCCTGGGATGATAGTGATTCCAGTAAAACATCAAATTCAGATTTTGAATCTGAAAACCAAGCCAATCTGTGCCTTGTAGCCAATGAAGAAACAACTAGCCAAGTAAGTTCGTGTGATTCTGATATGAGTGAGAATTATGACACCTTGTTTGATGCATTCAGAGAATTACATGATGAAGCAAAGAAACTGGATTATCAGAATAATCGGCTAAAAGGTCTAAATAACTGGCTAGAAAATAAGGTACTGGAACTGGAAGATCAGAATAGTAGACTAAAAGATGAAAACAGTCAACTAAAAGACAATGTCCTGCAACTGAAAAACCAGATCGAGTCTGATAAATCTGAGAATGATAAAATTGAATCTGCAAAGTGTGAAAACTGTATTAATCTTCAAAATAAAGTTGGTTATTTGATTAAAATATTGGCAAAGTTTCAAATTGGTCATAATACACTTAATCAACTTCTACATTCTCAAATTGGTTTTTCAAATGGAAATGGCCTTGGTTATGGAAAACGTTATCATGCTGCTAAGAACAAATCTTATCCCAGTAACAGATTTAAAACATGTTCTTATTGCTTGAAACATGGTCATATATCTAGATTTTGCTATGTAAAGAATTTTGGAATTTCAAGAGGTGAATTCTATTGGAAACCCAAATCATATGCTGCTCCTAACTTCAAAGGACCCAACCTGTTTTGGGGACCTAAATTTGTAAATTAACTTTGTTTTGCAGATCTGTCATAGAGCAAAGAAAGCTTCATGGTATCTAGATAGTGGTTGCTCTAAACACATGACAGGTGATAAATCAAAGTTGATGAACTTCAAAGCATTTGAAGCTGGTTCAGTTACTTTTGGAGACAATAGCAAAGGCAAAATCAAAGGATCTGGAGACATTGGAGACTGTTCTTCCTCACAAATTAAGGATGTACTTTTTGTTGAAGGACTAAAACACAATCTGCTAAGCATAAGTCAGCTTTGTGACAAAGGTATGAAAGTCACTTTTGATGTAGAATTTTGTGTCATATACAACTGTAAAACTGCAGATATTGTGCACATTGGGAGAAGGGTAAACAATGTTTACATGCTGGACATTAACCCCTCAAATCTCAAGAACATCTGCTTGCTAACCAAAGAAGATGAAAGCTGGCTATGACATAGAAGGTGTGGACATATCAACATGCAGTTATTGAACAAGATCAGCTGCAAAAGTCTTGTAAGAGGGTTTCCAAATGTAAAATTTGTAAAGGACAAAGTGTGTGCAGTTTGCCAAAAAGGAAAGCAGTCCAAAAGCTCATTTGAGTCAAAGAATGTCATTTCAACAAGGAGACCACTTGAACTTTTGCATCTTGATTTGTTTGGTCCATCAAGAACTGTGCTTCATACTAAACAATGGAAAAGCATCATTAGGCAAATTTGATGAAAAAGCTGATGATGGTATCTTCCTAGGTTATTCCATGAATAGCAAAGCCTATCATGTTTTCAACAAAAAGAACTTAACTGTGAAAGAATCTATTCATGTTGTATTTGATGAGGTCTTATGCCAAAAAGAGAGAAAAGGTAATTCCCTTGCAGGTTCTGATGATGAGAAGTCTGAGAAATCTGAAAAGAATGAAGATCATGCAGAAAAATCTGCTGAAACTGACAGACAGGATGAACCAGTCGACTATAACTCTAGATCAGTCGACTACTCTGCAGCAGACAATGCACTATCCAAATCCTGGAGAACTCAAAAAGGATTGTCTCTTGATAACATCATTGGGAATGTTGAAAAGGGAGTAACAACTCGAAACTCTCTACATGAATTCTGTAATCACATGGCATTTGTTTCACAAATAGAACCTAGAAATATAAATGATGCATTGCTTGATCATAATTGGATAATTGCTATGAGTGAAGAGTTGAATCAGTTTGTTAGGAATAATGTTTGGCATCTAGTACCTAGGAACAATGAAATGAATGTGATAGGAACAAAGTGGGTTTTTAAAAATAAACTTGATGAAAATGGTGTAATAACTAGAAACAAAGCTAGACTTGTAGCAAAAGGGTATAATCAGGAAGAAGGCATTGATTATGATGAGACTTATGCACCAGTTGCTAGATTAGAAGCCATTAGGTTGTTGCTTGCATTTGCATGTCTTAAAAGCTTCAAACTCTATCAAATGGATGTTAAAAGTGCTTTTCTAAATGGCTTTATAAATGAGGATGTGTATGTTGAACAACCACCTGGTTTTATTGATTCTAAGTTTCCTAACCATGTTTACAAACTCAAAAAGGCATTGTATGGTCTTAAACAGACACCTAGACAGTGGTATGAAAGACTCACAACCTTCCTCATATCACAAGGTTTTAAAAGAGGAGTTGTGGATAAAACTCTTTTGACAAAGAAAGCTGTTAATGATCTCATACTTGTGCAAATATATGTTGATGACATAATTTTTGGATTATTTAATCCCTCTCTTTGCCAAGAGTTTGCAGTAATCAATGCAAGGTGAATTTGAGATGTCTATGATGGGAGAATTGAATTTCTTCCTAGGTTTGCAGTGTCAAACAGTTGCAGAATGGAACCTTCATAAACCAATCTAAATACTGCAATGAATTGCTGAAGAAGTTCAACATGGAGAGCTGCAAAGAAGCCAATACACCAATGTCCTCAAACTGTTATCTTGATATTGATGAATCTGGAAAATTAGTTGATGCAACTATGTATAGAGGTTTGATTGGATCTTTGTTATACATTATCGCTAGCGCACTCGACATCATGTTTGTTGTATGTCTATGTGCAAGATTCCAAGCTAATCCAAAGGAATCACATCTCACAGCTGCAAAACGAATTTTGAAGTATCTCAAAGGAACTGTGAATGTTGGGCTATGGTATTCAACTGGTAATGAATTAAATCTGGTTGGATATACTGATTCTGATTTTGCAGGTTGCAAATTAGATAGGAAAAGCACCAGTGGAACATGTCACTTGTTTGGAAACTGCTTAATTTCATGGACAAGCAAGAAACAAGCATGTGTTGCACTTTCCACTGCAAAAAGTTGAATACATAGCTGCTGGTAGCTGTACAGCACAAATTTTTTGGTTGAAACAACAGCTAAGTGATTTTAATTTGCATCTTTATGATATTCCAATCTTATGTGATAACACCAGTGCAATCAATCTAACTAAGAATCCTATACAACACTCTAGAACTAAGCACATTGAAATAAGACACCATTTTATAAGAGATCACATAGAAAAGAAGGATTGTAGGATTGAATTTATCTCTACTAATGATCAGTTAGCTGATATATTCACTAAACCTCTTGGTCGTGATAGATTTTTCAAACTTAGAAATGAATTGGGCATCCTGAACTTTAATCATCTTTCTTAAAACTTCTTCTGCTGAGTTGATTAGTTTGTTAATTCTGTGAAATAGTTGGCTTATTTCATTTAACTGGCAATAATATTTTAATGATGCAGATTTCAGTGTGTTAATTTCGTGTAACAGTCGACTTATTTCACTTAACTGACAGCAGTGATTTACTGTTACAGAAAATAGTTTGCTTATTTTCAAGAAATAACAGACTTATTTCATTAATTGTACTTGCAGGTGTTATTACGATTTGAACAGTTTATTAAATGCTTTAACTAACTGATTAATACCACTAAATAAAATTAAAATTCAGTCAAATTCTCTTCAAATCTGTTCAAACCTTGTCAGTAAATAACCAACTCATACATATTCCTTCTCTGTACTGTCTATAACTGAATATCTTCTTAACTGATCAATTTTTCTTGTGACCTTGCATCTATATAGCTATAATCCTTCTGGATTTCAGATTTCACTACTGCACATCTCTCTCATTGCATTTTTGTATGAAATGGTTGAACCTGTAAAACTCAAAATGCAAAGGAAGGTGATCCTTTCTCCTAAGATTCTAAAGTTCAGCTGGCTGGAAAATGAAAATCTGACTTTTGTAAGGAATTCACTTCAAGCTCAGGGTCTTCAACAGTTTGTCGAGCTAGAAGGTAACTTCTACATAGATCTTGTCAAATTGTTTTATGTTAACTTGAAGGTGGAGAACAATGTACTGGTTTCTCAAATAAGAGGTAGAGAAGTACGGATTGATAACACTCTATGGAGAAGAGTTGCTGACTTGAAAAATGAGGGAATAAAGATAAGTAAGGAACACTGGAACAGTACCCAATTTCAACAAGGAGGCCGTGTACAAGGACTGTTTGCGAAACTGTGATGAGGCTCTGATCCTCAAATATAATGTGGGAAGAATGAAGCGTGATGAGAGACTCCTAGCCTTCTTTCTTGCGTGGCAGCTTATTTCCAAGGGGAGTAATCACGCACAACTGATGGAAGAAGATCTTGCTCTAATTCATTGTCTGAAGAATCGCATTAAGGTCAATTGGATTTATGTGATCAAGGGTCGCATGTTCAAGGCAAAAAGACTGAGTGATCACAAGTTGCCATATGCCATTCTGATCTCAAAGTTTCTGGACTACTTTAGCTTTCCCACTGAAGGCGAGACCACCAGGATTGTCAACCATAAACATATGTTTGATAACTACTATCTGTGCAAAATGGGATTAACTAAGGTAAATGGTGAATGGTCCTATGAAGCTGGAGCATCATCATCTGCACCTGGAGCAACCTTCACAGCTAGAACTTCATATCAGCAGGATTATTCAGCATATCAAATGATCCCATATTCAGCACCTCCAACTTACCAGGGAGTTCCAATGTCTGAGTTTGAGCAAATGCTTATTTCAAGACTTAATGTACTAACTTCCTTGCAGCGTGACACTCATGAAACAATTGTAGCCAGGTTTACCAATGTAGACACTGAGATTGATCTTATCCAACGTCAGCTTACAGAACTACAAGTCACTGTAGATGGTCTTGATGGCTCCAATAATCAAACCACTACTGCAATGGAAGAAGACAATGATGAAGATGATAAAAATGAGGACGATGATGAAGAGGATGAATGATCTTATTTGCTTCTGTTTTTTAATTTTCAGCATTATATTTCTGCAGCTAAAACATTTGGGTTGGTAATATTCTCCTACACTGATATTTTGGATTAATCTGCACTTTTGAACTCTTTAGAACTGCTATATCTGCTATACCTGCTATTTGCTAATGTCAAAGGGGGAGATAATCTACCATCTCTTCTCTTTGTGTTTGCTTTGTTTTGCAGGTTGACATCATCAAATAGGGGGAGTTTGTTGATGATTTGAGATTTGATGATGTTTTAAAAAGCTTTGATGATGTTTTGATAATGTGCTGGGTTTGTGATTAATGTTTCTTAATTGATTTAGCACTTACTGGAGATGTTAGATTATTTGTATATGATTAGCTAATTGAAATATGATAATCTGTTGATTTTGTTTTTCATCAATTAGTCTGCTAATCCTGTTGCTCTAGTCGACTATTTTAATTAATGTACCAGGAATACAGGTTTAATGAAAATAACTAACTGGTTTGGGTCTTCAGTCGACTATTTTGTTCCAGAGCCCTCCTTATGCAGAAAAGTGCAGAACGCGATATTAAAGACTCTCAAAAGAGGCTGACCCAATGTAATTCCTTTTGCCTATAAATACAACTCTCAAGGACGAATCAAGGCGCGAAAGAATTCAATAGAAAACTCTCAAGTGCTGCATACATTCAGAAGCAAAATGATTCTGCAGATAAGTTTTTACTGTGTATACGGTTTAAGAAGAATTTCTTTCTTTCACTGTATCTTGTATTCTTTGATCTCGGGTTAGAGATTCGTAGGTGGGTTTTAGAACCCTATTGTGTGTGATCGGGGTGATCACAGTGGCTCAGTGAGTCAGTGGGTTTAGAACTGTTCTATAGTGTTTAGAATAGGTGCTTTGATTTTCTTGTAGTGTTCAAGAAAGGTTTGTTGTAAAGAATACATTTTTGATAGTGATTAGGATCTGTGGAGTTGCAGATTACCAACTGGATGTAGTTCTTGCACAAAGAACGAACCAGTATAAACCTTGGTGTTATCTTTTCTCTTCCTTCATCATCTGTTATATTCTGCAGTAAGAACTAACCTACTATTTCGCAATTATCAGTAGGCTAATTCTCAGTAAACTGCACCAGTAAATTTTCTGATACGAAAAAGTTTTCAATAAAGCTTTATATCAATTCAACCCCCCTTCTTGATATAATTCCGCATCTAATAGTTTGGTTGATGAATTTGGGAAGAGAAGAATTCTTGAAATTGTTAGAAATTTTTAGAAATCCATGAAAATGTAGTGAATTATGTGTTTGGGGTGTTCTTAGGTCTATTATCACTTGAGTGACACATGGTCACTCAAGCGAGTTGTGTGCATTAATTGCATTAATCACCTTACATCGCTCAAGCGATGTATAGATCAAGAAAGGGCTTGCAAGATGAGTGAGAGAGACATCAAGACGATTCTCTCTCTTCTAGAAGCATATCTCTCGAGCATAAGACAATTAAGTACTATCACTAGTGGCTCAAGCGTTGTTTTTTGAATGTTTGAACAAGAAGTGAGACAATGTAGACATGTCACTACATGTTTTTGAAACTTGTTGGATTTCTTCCAACAACTGGATGTGTTCAAAAATTGGTTGTAACACTTAAGCAACGAGTAGGTCATTAGAGGAAGGAGAGACCTAGGAGGGTATTTTTCTTGGGTTGTATTTCGCACAAGCGACATATGTATTGCTTAAGATAAATGGAGGTTGCAATATATATATATATATATATATATATATATATATATATATATATATATATATATATATATATATATATATATACTCGCTCTAGCGACAATATGCTAAAATAATGATGATGTTATGTCATGCTTGATGTTTCTACACATGATGTATCCTTTTATACATATTGTATTGATGGTATAAATGTATTATGATTTATGAGGGACAATATCATTTTAGGTTTTCTATGGAAGTGAAGATCGCATTAATGAGAGTAAGACTACTCAGTGGGAATTAATATGGAATTTAGAGGCCTAACGTATTTATTCCATAAAAGGGATGTATTTGTAAGACAGATAAATAAAGATGAATGAAGTTTTCTCTTTGTGAGATTTTTTCTCTTTGTGAGATTTTTTCTCTTTGGGAGCTCTTTTATGGAGTTATGAGTTATTAGAACCTAAATTTGATCTTGTTAGGGTAACCCGTGGCAATCAACCATATGCCTTATCACTCACTTTCTCATCTATCTTGAGTATGGTGTAATATCCTTTCACGAACTGAATATCAGAATGGTCCCTCTTACATTTTCTCATCATGATGTATAAAAGGTAAGTCAAATTATATATGCTCAAAATAAATATATAATTGATGTTGAAATGTACAATATTATGTATGCATGACATATGCACTTCTTGGGAGGGCTTTCATGGATGGTGAATTCTTGATGAATCACTTATATACATGCATATGAGATGGTATATGTTTATATAAGATTTTACCCTAGATGGGTGGCCCTAATTGAGTGTTTGCATGACCCTTTTATGGGTGATATAGGGATACATGTGATGGTATCATGCCTAGGGTGACATTGATAAAATAAAAAATCATGAGGTATGTTGACTTCACTATTTTCTAGTCAAGTAAACAAGACTTCAGGTGGTCAAAAGCTATGGGAGGATAACATCTATCTTAATAGCTGGTATGCACCTAGCTTGGTAGCAAATGCTTCGTGCTACCCTAACATCATGAACCTAGGCCAACTAAGGTATGGTGAGTTCAAGATATGTCAAGTGCTAGCCTCTGGTGGGGCTTGTTTATCATGATTTTAGAAGTCTTCTAATAGACGCTTCATATCTAGTCATGATATTATGTGTGGCTAAATATAAGTTCCTTTTCATTTGTATCCATGATCTCAATATGTGCATGATGAATGAAGAATAATGATGTTTATGTATATACGATGAGATGATGTCTGTTCATTAGCTCACCCTTGTGTGTTTTTTGTACATTATTACTATGATCATATTTGTTAGTGAGCAGAATTTATCACAACTGATGGTGGAAGTAGACCAACTTTTGGACGATTAGACAAATTTTTTATTAGTGTTGATGATGTATGTTTTGAAGAATTTTAAGTCTATTTATGTATATCTACAGTATGTTTATAGTATTTTTATACAATGTTTATCCTACTAGTATGATAGATGTAGTTTTGGCTGGACATCACACAAGCAATAGATAATCACTTAAGAGATGAAAAATCAAAATTTTAGTTGAGGTTTAGGAACTTGGTGTATTAAGACCCTAGACAGTCTAACCTTGCTATGACCCTAGAGGATCTAATCCATAGGACTCTTGCATAAGAGTAGTTTCGATGATAACAAAAAATAAAATGAAGTGTTATGAATGTATGTCCATATATATGCAATTTTTAACAAGTTTGTTTATGTAGTTGAAAACCATAGATGATATAATAGACCAATAGATGTTTATTAGATAGTCTAATATTATTTTGAATAATCTAAATAAAATCATGTCAAAGCTTAATCAAAAATATATTTTGTACTGAAATAATAATGATTCAATACTTTTTTAATTCATAGAAAAATATTTATTCACAATAACGTTAAAAAATCAAATTCCTTATATATATCATAATGTTCAAAAGATTAAAAGAAAAAGGAAACAAGAGATATCATGCAACACGCCACTATCTATGATAAAATATTGTATTATTTGAATTATTTCCTTACATAGAAAAGAAAGATATAAAAGAATATCAAGTCTTTCTATTCTAAGCTTCTAATGGTACAAATGAATTTTGCTTTTGTGATGCTAAATCCAAATCAAGTCTAAATCAACTACGATGATTAGATGCACACATAAAGGGATTTGAGATCAAGTCTTGAAGATTTTGAAGCAACGGTCAAAATTATGAAGACTATATAAATACTTTAAGACAAAGACAAAGAACACACAAGTATACTTAACTATAAAAGCATTCAAGCAATATAATGTGTTTAGAATTTTCTGAGTGTTCTTTATAGAGAAAACAATTGTATTATTTCCTCTGTAGAGAAAATAACCTGTGAACTTAAATTGTTCTCTTTTTAAGAGATTTTTTTTATCTTTTTGTGAGGTATTAGTCTTAGAGGAAGATTAAGATGACTTAACCAGGATTAGTTTGTGTACTCGTTATAACCAAGAGTGATTTCATTGTAATCATTGTTTGATTAATGAAACCTCTTAAGAGTGATCTTAGGTGAGAATTGGACATAGTCTATTAGTTGGGGTGAACCAATATAAATGTAGTGTGTGTTGTTGTCTTTATGCTTGGTCATTGCATGATCTAGTTTAGATTTCTCCAAAAAGAGTTCAAGGTTCCATTTACCCCTCCCTTCTAGAGCCAACTGTTCCAATAGTTGTTACCAAAGCTTGCCAACTGTTCAGTGGTGAGTTCATAACTCAATGTGAGGAAATGATCCTATCATGGAAAACTCTATGGAGAATGATGGTCTTACTACCAACCATCCACCCATGTTCAAGGGTGAAAAATATGATTATTGGAAGTTACGCATGATGACCTTTCTGGAGTTCAACTTTTGGATGTTGTGCTAAACTAGATATAATTCCCTCTTCATATGGAAGGGAAATTGATGTCTCGAGAAAATTGGAATATGAACCAAAAGTCTAGGTATTAGCTAAATGCCAAGGGTAAACATATTCTTTCATGCTCCTTGTCTGAAGAGGAGTTATCCGAAGTCCATGCAATGAGATGTGTTAAGGAGATGTGGGACACATTTGCCATGGCCTATGTGTTACCAAAGAGGATCAAGTCAAGTCTCTTTGAAGGTATATCGAGTTTTGATGTTTTCTCAAGCAAACCAGATTGAAGGTTGAAAGATCGAAGAGTTGAAGTGTTGAAGTATCGGTGGAGCTTAGATCGAAGTTGGAGTTCTGTTGGTGTTGGTTGTGTCGTATTATTCTGGAATAAGAGAAATCGAAACCAACAAACTGATCCAGCACTCTTTCACTCGTGATAGTTTTTAAAGAGTAAAATTGTTTTTAACAAATCGATCGATATAACATATGCGATGGTTTTAAACACAATCAATTATGTTGTTTTCAAACAAATATTTTCAAACAGTTTTTCGAAAAGTATTTTGAATTTCAAATTGGCATTTAAAATCATAAATGTTTTCAATTATTATACAGATCTTACGTTTTCAGATTTCATAAAAAGATTTTAAATGTGTGAACATTTCATAAATAGTTTTTAATACTGTGAAAGGTTTTCTCAGATTTCATTCTCTATATAAAGAGGAAAAATACAAGTTGATAGACACAGAGCTAAAAACTCAAGCACAAAATCATTTTGTTTACACTCTCTGGTCTACAACATTCTTTATCACTTGTGAAAGAAGCTAACGATCATTAACGTTGTTTTGGATTCTCTCTTTCCAGGTGATACTGTTCTAGTTTTTTTTTATTGTTTATCTGTCAACACCAGTGGTGTAGTGGTTCATCCCTTGTGAGTTTTCAAGGGAGGTGTTTTCATCTCTTGTGGGTTTCAAGAGAGGTGTTCAGTCTTTAGATTTTCTTTTACAAGTCTCAATTGTAATATTGATTGTAATAGTTTTTCTAAAGATAGTGTTTGGGAGTCATTCTCGAATTGAGGTGACTGGGCACTGGACGTAGGGTTGGCTATACCCGAACCAGTATAAATCCTTGTGTTCTTCTCTTCCCTTATCCTTTTATTTTGTTTACTGCTTCCGCTCCTTTTAACGTTTTTCAGGCTAATCGAAAAAGGGTAAACATCTTAATTACATCAATTCACCCCCCCTTTTGATGCTATTTGTCTAACACTATGAAGGATCCAAGGAAGTCAGGAGAAACAAGTTGACATTACTAAAATGCTAGTATGACAACTTTAAGATGGAGGAGTCAAAAACCATTCAATCCATGATTGGAAGACTGCAAGTTATAAAAAATGGTCTTATATCTCCTAACAAATCATTAGACTCATATGATGTGATAGATAAAATCTGGTGCATCCTTCCACCCTAGTGGAGACCTTAGAAAACATCCCTTATGATGTCTAAGGATATTGAGCCTATGCTTTTACAATAGCTAATTGGTATTTTAACTGTTCATGAATAGGTTTTATAGTAGGACGCCCAGATTCTGAAAGGAAAGAACTTGACCCTTAAAGCTCAAAAGCCTAGATGATCCAACACCAACAAGGCATATGAAGCTACAGAAGATCAACATGAGGAGTTAGAAACTAAAGAAGATGAAGAATTGTCCTTTCTTATAAACAAATTCTAGAGAATCTTGAAGAAACATGGTAAGTATGACAAGAAGTTTAGGCCCCATGGTCAGATAAAGCAAAAAGAATACAAAGAGAAAGTAGTTTGCTATGAGTGTAAGAAGTCTGGGCACTTCAAGATTGAATGTCCTAAATCAAACAACAAAGACAAGTAGAAGGAGACAAAAAAGAAGAACTTCATGTCCACCTGGAAGGACTTGGACTCATCTGACTCTAAAGCTTCAGAAGCTCACATAGGTCTCATGGTTGACGTGATAGATAGTAATACATCAGACTCTAAGCTAAATTTTTCTTATCTTAAATATATTACACAAGCTTACTATGAAGCCATGTCAAAGACTACATAGATAACTGATGCATTTAAAAACATGGAGAAAAGTTTTCAAAATGCTTTAAAAGAATTAGAAAAATTAAAGAAGGCTCTTTTACCTTCTAATGATCTTTTTTATAAAAATACGAAACTTGCCAAAGAAAATAGTTTTTTAAGTGAAGAAAAAAAGTCTCTTTTAAAAGGTAAAATTGAAAGTCTTGATTTGGAAAACAAAAGTCTAAACAAGGAAATTATTTTACAAAAAGAAAGCACTAGAAAGAGACCCATGGTAGATGATATCAAGATTATAGATGGTTTGTTATATGAAAATGAGTCTCTAAGAAAAGTTATATCCCAATCATCCATAAATGGCAAGGCTCTAGATCTTCTTATAAGAAAATCATAGAGACATTCTAAGAAGAAAGGGATAGGATTTGAGGAAAAGGTTTTCACACCCAAATCTTTTACATTAAATAATAAACCTTCTAGTCATGCATCATCTAATGGTTCACAAAAGCATACTTTGCTTGTGACTAACACTAAATGACCCAAACAAATATGGGTACCTAAAAGTAAGATAATACCTCTTGCAAATGTTCTCAATTCCAACAAGAAGACCCCAGTCATGGTACTTGGATAGTGGCTACTCATGACACATGATAGGCATAAGGTCTATGTTCCTAGACCTAAAGATGTAAAGGGAGAGTAAAAATAATTTTTTGAGGAAACTAGCATGGAAGAGTAATCGAAATTGGCAGAAAAGGTATGAACCCTCTTCCTTCCATAGATAAAGTGCTTTTATTAGATGGCCTAAAACACAACCTATTGAGCATAAGTCAATATTGTGATAATATTTGTTTTTAACAAAGGCTAATGTATAGTAAATAAAAAAAATGGGACTAGGTTGTCTACTGCAAATAGACAAGATAAACTTTATAAAATTGACATGGATGAGTTGTTAGTTTAGAATGAGTCATGTCCCATGATTGTCAAAGAAAATCATTGGGTCTGGCATAACAAGCGTGGACACACAAGCTTAAGATTACTATATACACTACAAAAACACAACCTTGTAAGAGGTTTTCCAATTGTGTCATTGAAAGACAATCTTCTCTATGAATTATGTATACAAGGCAAATAGGTGAAAACCTATTTTAAAAGTAAAAATAACATTTTTACAAAGAGACCTCTTGAACTGATTGATGTATGTCATTTTACTCTTTATTTTTTTATCTAAGAACACTTTCTAAGCCATTTGTTCTATTCTTAAACCATGCATTTTGCACGTTTTTTATAAAAACAATGACATAATTTAAGTTTAGTAAATTTATTGCATTTTACATATTTTTAACATCAAAACATACATTCATATTGAATATATATATATATATATATATATTTTTCTGGTTGAGACTTTTCTTGTAGGAGAAAAAGAACTTGGAGTTATTTTGAGATGAGCCCAAGGTGTTTTGATGGGGAAAACTTTTTAAATCTTCCAAATTAAATTTCTCGTGGCCCATTTATCATGAAACCAACAGGAGGTGCAACTTAGGTGCATTCAATGTGGCCTAATTCAGCGTGGGTCAACTTCATTTGAAAATTTGAAATTCATGCATAATCAACTTCCCATTTTCAGAATTCCCTTCTTGCAAATCCAAATCCGCAATCAAATCGAAGCATTAAAGCAATTATTTCTATTCTTGGCAGAGGATCTCCTAATCAGCAAAACCAAATCCGGGGAAGAAATATTTATTCTGAAGGAACAATTATTTCTATTTTTGGCAGAGGATCTCCTAATCAACAAAATGAAATTCGGGGAAAAAATATTTGACTTGAATTGTAATTAATTTTCAGATTTTTATTTGTAATAAGACCTTGGCTAATCTCCTATAAATAGGAGATTTAGATGCAAGGCAAAACACACTTCACCAGAGCAATAGTCTCTCTTCTTCCTTTCTCTCTTTTTCTCATTATAGTTTTATTGTTAGTTTGGAGGTGAAGCTGCAGAAAGTTTTAGGAACTCCTGCTATAATTTCCTGATTTTGTTTTCTTTCATGTTAATTTATTTAATTTCATTATTTCGTATTTTAGCCTTCATTTTATTTAATTCTGGTCAATAATTTAAATGTTCTACTTTCTCACATTCACATTCACACCCTCACACATATCCATTTATTCTTCACACTCCAGTAATTTTATTAGCATTTTACTTTTAATTTAAATTCAGTATTTTATAATTCCAGCCTACATTTTAAATTCAGTATTTTACTTATTCATTTTAAATTTTAATAGTTAATTAAATACATTTTTCATTTAATTGTTAATTATTTATTTATTTTTATTATAATTTGAATTAACATCAATATTTCATTCTAATTATTGCTCTGCCTTAAAATCTATGATTTAACTGTTAATTGTTTATTTAAATTTGAATTAGCATAATAATTTCATTCCAATTATTGATTTGCCTTTAAATTTGTCTTTTAATTTATTTATTTTAATCATATAAGCATTTATAAACATTCTCATTATTAAATTCTTAGCACCGCAATTTAATTCTGCATGTATTAGTTTTTCGTATTTAAATAATTTAATTTCTATATTTGTTTTTAATTTTAGTTTCTCTTAATTATTTTATTTATAATTTTCTTTACTATGTGTTTTTAATTTTAGTTTTCATTAATTATTTATTTACAATTATTACTCTGCATTATTAATTTTATCAATTCGACAAAACCCCCTTTATTATTATTATTGTTTATTTTAACTTTTCTTTGGAGAATGATGTTTAACAATGGTTACACCCCTACAATTGTGTCCTTGTAAGATTCGACACGGGTTAGCTATATTACATTAGTTAACTTATTTTCTTTGATCATAATTTTGGCTGAGTTTAAGAGGGGGGGTGAATTAAACTCTTAAAGATTTTCGAAATTCAAGGCCAATTAAGAAAAACCAGATTCAGAATGAAGGTGAAAAACCAGTTTTTATAAGTTCTTGAAATGCTGTTAATCAATTGATCATATATCCGATTCAATTACAATTCAAATATCAATTACAGAATTTAAAAGATTAGGGAAAGAAGATCAACACAGAAGATTTATACTGGTTCACCTTTCAACAAAGGCTACATCCAGTTTCCTAAACACTCAAATCCAATCAATTCACTAAAAATCAGTTTTTACATGAACACTACATGAAAAACGAAAATCAGAAAAGCTACACCTGATCTTGAACCCTACAAGACCTATAAACTCTTGTAAAACCCTATTACAAGAACCCTTAATCACCCTGATTAAGATACGCAAACGCAGCTAACAAACACACAAGAAATTGGATTGAGTTCACCTGAAAAAATACAATGCAGTAGAAAAACAGAGCACGCAGCTATGAGAAACAGAGCACACAATCTTGAACCAATTCGCTATTCAATTTGATCTTGGACTTCTTGGAGTGATTCGCAAATTGATTTAGAGTATTAGAAAAACGTTCTTGCACAGTGGGTTCTTCTGAAAATGATTCGTCACTGAGTTCTTTTAATTTCAAGATATTTATAGCAAAGCTGTTCCAGAGTTTTAAAATTGTTACTGATGAAAACAGTCGGTTGAAAACGCGATTTAACTGGTTGTTTTCATTAAAAGGAATTTTCCAGAGAGCACCCCTTTTCTGAAACTTGAAAATAGTCAGTTGAAAACACGATTTAACTAGCTATTCCAATAAACTGGAATTTCTTAACAAAGACTCTAGAATTTCAACTGGTTAATTTCAGAAAAACAGCTAGCTAAAATTAGCCAAAAACAAAGCTTTAAAAATGAAGAACAGTTTAACTGACTGAAACCAAATTTTTAATCAGTTAAAAAACAGTTAATACCTTTGAAAACATTTTAAAACCTTTTAAAACATTTCAAATGATTTTAAAACCCAAGATTAAGTCCAAGATTAATTGAAATGCATCTTACCACACATCCTAAGACACAATCTTCATTCTTCAAGCACCATCATCTTCATCATCAAAGGTGGTTGGAGACATCAAATCCACTTGAAACCAAGTCTTCAAGTCCAACAATAGAGGTATTAAATGTCCAATAGAAAGAAGGGAGCCAAGAAGGAGGAACTTAACATTGTTAAAAAAACCTTCCAACAAATGTCATCCTAGGAAATTCTGAAGGCGTAACAACAAGATCAAAGCTCAAGGAACATACAACAATGATATCTAAAATAGAACCCAAGAATGTCAATGAAGTGTTAGACGATGAAAGTTGGGTGACATTGATGCAAGAAGAGCTTGATTGGTTTGACAAGAACAAATTCTTATAACTAGTTGTTCCACCTTCAAATAAAGTTATCATTGGAGCGAAATGGGTCTTCAGAAACAAGTTGGATTAATAAGGTAAGGTTGTGAAGAACAAGGTAAAGTTGTGAGAAATAAGGCAAGACTTGTTGTCAAAGGCTACTCACAACAAGAAGGTATAGACTATAGTGAAACTTATGCACTTGTTGCACACCTATAGGCAATACGAATTTTACTTTCATTTGTTGTGTTTAGTAAAATGAAGTTATACCAAATGGATGTAAAAAATGCATTCCTTAATGTCTTTATAAAGGAGGAAGTCTACTTGGAACAACCCCCTAGGTTTGAGAGTGTTGGTTTTCCCAACTATGTTTTTAAATTAAACAAAGCTTTGTACAAATTAAAACAAGCTCCCAAAGCTTGGTATGAATGTCTAAGCATTTTTCTAGTTGAAAATGGTTTTTCCAGAGGGAAAGTAGACATTATGTTGTTTCACAAAGACTACTTTTGAAAACTTTATTATTGTTCAAATTTATGTTGATGACATGATTTTCGTGCTACAAATGAGCTGCTTTGTGAACAATTTTCCAAGTTAATGTAGATTGAGTTTGAGATGAGTATAATGGGAGTCTAGGTTTGCAAATAAAACAAGTAGAATGTTTGATCTTCATAAATCAAACCAAGTACATCAAATATATGCTTAAGAAGTTTTAGCTAGATGACACCAAGGAGATGAGCACTCCAATGCATCTAAATTCATTCTTTGGTCCTGAGAAGGATTCAAGTTCAATGAACATCACTAAGTTTTATTAAATGATTGGATCTTTGTTATACCTTACAATGTCTATACCAAATATTATGTTTAGTGTTTGTCTTTGCTAATGTTTTCAATCTGGTCCAAGATAAATTCATTAATTGCTATTAAGTGAATTTTTCGTTATTTAAAATGCTCTACTAATCCTGGTTTATGCTTTAAAGGTAGAGAAAGCTTTAAATTGAAAGGATTCTGTAGACAAGATAGAGAAAAGCACTAGTGGTGGATATCACTTTCTTGGAGGAAACTTTATCTCGTGGACAAGCAAGAGGAAAGGAACAATTGCTCTCTCCTTAGTTGAATCATAATACATATCAGTTGTCAGTTGCTTTTCTTAACTACTTTGGATCAAGAATCAACTAGAAGATTATAGTTTTTATGAGAGTAACATTTCAATCTTGTGTGACGATAGTATTGTTATTAGTTTATAAAAAAATATATCATATTTCATTCTAGGGCTAATCATATTGAGATTAAACATCATTTTTATAAAAGATCATGTTCAAAAGGGGACTATGGATCTACAGTTTGTACCCATCGATGATCAACTTGTTGATATCTTTACAAAATCCCTCGTAGAAGAAAGATTCAATAATTTGCGAAATTTATTAGGCAAGAACTTTGTGAAAGAATTATTAATTTAAAATATGTCTTGGCAAATTAGAAGCATCAGCATCCTTTATGTATGTTTCATGCACTAGATGGTCTAAGGATCATATGTATGCTCATGCATCATACAATCTAAATGTGTTATGTGTTTCATGCATTAGACAGTCTAGTCTTTACACATATACATCCATGTTACATTGGAATGTCTACGTATTTTTTGGTTTTGCATTGGAAGGTCTATGTTTATGTGTAATGTTTTTTTTTTAAATGACATGTCTGAACTGTGTTTTACCTAATGGCTATACAATATGAATAGTCATTATTCATCCTCTATATAAATAAACCACCCTCAGTTCTTGGAAACCTCATTCAATCCTTCTAAGAATTTAGTTGAGTTTTAGAAATCTCTCAAAGAAACCTCACAGGAAACCTTCCATCTCTATCTCTATTCTCAAGATTCTGCAACAATGGAACCAAGAACATTTTTCATTGCCTTGGTCAAGGGCATTACCTCAGATGAAGCTATATCTGTGTCGAGCACTATATAGATCTCCATGAGCTCGACATTCGAGGAGTTGATGTGAGCATTCCTACAGAAAAATGTAGTATTTGTGACTATTTCTTTGAGCTAGATTATATACCCAAAACTCATCAAAAAGTTCTGAAAGTGCGCTACTTTGGTGAAGAAGAAATCAATCAATTTGAAGGTATTGGGAATCAAAATCACAATCAACCAAGTAGCTATAACTTATGCTATTGGTTGTACTTGATACCACAACTATTTCATGAGTGTTGGAAGGACATATACCATGGCACTGGAACTATTGAAAGATTACTCTCTAGGAAGAAGTACTTTGAGGAGCGAATAGGGAAAATAGTGGAATATAAGTGCCTATGAAACAAGGCCAAGGTATAGCAAAAAATATGCAACAAAGCTTTGCTGCAAAAACTGGGTCAAAAGACCATGTTGTAGAGTTTGAAAAGTTTGTTATCTATCACCTTTAAGTAGGTATATCTTCTAACCTACCACACCTACTTTTCATAAACTTTCTGAGTGTGCAAAGGAATGCATCCCAAAAGCATTTCAAATGACTCATTGATAAACCAAATTTTGTGGAAGCAAGGTGTTTATGAAAAGTTTAACATGATTGATGGTCGAGAGCGCCAAATGTTGGTTAATAAAGGAGGATGTACTATGAATCAACCTTCTTTTGGAGTCATCAATGTCAAACAAATGTAGTTAGGATATGTCCATACTGTAAGAGACATTTGTCCATTGGACCTACTAGCCTTAGATAGAGATAGATTGGACAACCTACAACAACCTGATCTTGTTTCGTGTGAGAAGTTATCACTAGTGGAATATTTCATTTCAAAGATTATGAAAGCTCTATATAACAATCTGTCAAAGAAGAAGGCCCAACTGCTTCAAGCCACTAAAGAAGGAAGATACATGAGTCCAACATCAGAGTCATCCATAATTGATTCTAGAAAGTCCGAAGATGAAGAATAAGATCAAAAAGAGAACCAAGCTACAAAACAACAAGTAGTTGCTACTGAGCAACTAGTTGTATAAGAAGCTGAGTCTAACCAAGCTTCTACTCTCCATATTCCCACAACATAGGTCATGCCAACCCTTAAGAGGAGGAGAACCAACCCTCCAAAGGGACAAAAAAGAAAAGCAACAACAACAGAAGAAAAGCAAGAGAAGAAAAAGAAGTAGAAGGTGTTATTGTCTACATCACCCCCCAATGATCGTGTTAGACGATGTTGATGATGAAGATAGAGATTCAAATGATCTCGTCTTTAAGAGACATCTCTCAAGACATACCCAGGTAATAACACCACCACCATCCCTTACACACCTAGATTCGTTTCAACCCATCAATCTAAATAATCATCAACCCATTCCTTTATCAATATTACCACCAGTTGCTCCCTAAGATACTCTTTCACCTATAACAACTAAACCTTCTACACCATTTTCACTTTTCTAAATCACCATAGAATCTACTCAACCACCTCAATCACCTATAACAATAAACTACTATACCTTTCCACCTAGTCAGCCATAACCAATTACAACATTTTAACCCCTTCTAGAAATAACCCATAATGAAAACTATAAACCCTCTAAACCAACCATACAACCTCTATTTTTAAACTAGCCAACCTTACATATGCCTTATTCACCACACACTGCCTTACTGAAAGGTCATAACCCTCATCCTCAACCTTCCAACCCTCATTAGACTACCTTAACCTTCCACCTGAAGCCATGGTCCCTCTACCGCCACCAGTATGGGATAGACCCTTCTAGCCTAATCTGATTAGATTTCCTTGAACCTTCAACCTTTACTTAGCCATCTTGAGAGAGGCAAAGGAAGATTCATGTGTGTGTATCTCTCACTTGAATCAAGTATATATGTTTGTATATGTAAATACACACACACCCATATATATATATATGCATATATAATACATCATCAGGACCACAGGTCCCCAAATACATGAAAATAAAAGATCTCAAATATACATATATATAAATCCTATTTGTTCCTCCCTGGAAGTTTGCTCACTTCTAGCCACACCTGTAGAAGAATATGCACTTATACATAGTATGATCATAGCAATGTCATCCACACAAACAACAATGTGAGCTAATAGAAACAACATAAATCACATATGTCAAATTTTGAACAGAAGTTCAATATGTGTTCTGATGTTTCGGGATAGAGTTTAGGATATGTACTCATGCAAGATTAGAAGGTTGTTTCGTATGCCTCAAGACAACTCTGACCTCATGAAGTGAACTATCCTAGTCATGATTTGGAGCTTGCAACAATAGTATTTGCCTTGAAGATATGGAGACATTATTTGTATGGCGGAGTTTACGAAAGGCATTGGGAACCATGTTAGGGTTAAGTCTTGCTTACCATCCTCAAACTAATGGGCAGACGGAGCGAACAATACAAACATTGGAGGTGTGGGCTTGTGTGTTTGAGCAGCAAGGTGCATGGGATGATTACTTGTCGTTGATTGAGTTCACCTACAATAACAACTTCCATTCTAGTATTGGGATGACGCCTTATGAAGCTTTGTATGGAAGAAGGTGTCAGACGTTGTTATGTTGGTATGAAGACGAGGATTCTTTTTAGGTAGCACTGGACATGCTGGAAGAATGGACATAGCAGATCAAAATGATCTGGGAAAAAGATAAAGGTAGCACATGATAGGTAGAAGAGCTATCATGATAAGAAAAGGAAGTCATTAGGGTTTGAGGTGGGTGATCAAGTGTTTTTGAAGGTTTCACTCATTATAAGAGTCAGTAGAGATTAAGGAAGTTGTCTCCAAAATTTATCGGACCATTTGAAGTGTTGAAGAGAATCAGTGTTGTAGCCTATTAGTTGGTGTTACTGCTGAGTTTTTCGAACTTGCATTTAGTTTTCCATGTGTCTTATCTTTGAAAGTATATGGCTGACCCAACACATATAATCAAGATCGATCTAGTATAGGTTTGAGAGAACTTATCATACAAAGTGGAGCCTGTGTGGATTGCAGATAGAAGAGAAAAATAGTTGTGCGGGAAGATCATATCATTGGTGAAAGTGATTTGGGACGCATAAGATGAAGAGAATGCGTTATGGGAGATAGAAGAAAAGATGAGGGAATCGTACCCTTAGTTGTTTGTTTAGTGTAGTTATTTCCTTTTTATGTCGTACTTGGCGAATTTCGAGGACGAAATTCCAAAACGGGGGGGGGGGGAAGTTATAACATCCCAAATTTTAGGATATTTTGATTTCATGAAATTAATATTTTTTTTTCCCAATATTATGGTGTTGTGGAATTATAGATTAATTATTATAGGATTAGTAGTGAAAATTGAAATTTAAAGGATGATTTATTATGATCCTTGATTTAATTGGAGAAAAAAAGGGAATAGGGAATTTAGTGGATCTAATTATAGTTAAGGGATGTAGAAATTGGTTGGCAAAATAAGAGTAAGTAGATATATTTTGGAATTTAAAGAAAATAATGGTTAATTAAGGATACTAATTATGGATCATATAATTAAATAGATATTTAGTGGAGGATATGACAAGAAAGAGCTAATGGTCTAGTGGAGGCATAATATAAAGAAGGTAATGGTTTTGAATCTTGGAATGACACAAATGTAAGTATTTTGAGCTTTAGAAATTTTAAGTAATTAGATATAAGATTAAAATCTTATTACAATTAAAGATAATTCATTTTAAATAATTAGAGATAGATTTAAAATCTTAATCAAATTACAGATAATTCATTTTAAATAATTAGAGATAAGATTAAAATCTAATTTAAATTAAATATATTTCATTTTAAGTAATTAGAGATAAGATTAAATTCTGATTTAAATTAAAGATAATTTATTTAAGTAATTAGTGATAAGATTAAAAATCTTATTTAAATTAAAGATAATTTATTTTAAGTAATTAGATATAAGATTAAAATATAATTTAAATTAAAGATAAATTATGTTTAGGTAATTAGAGATAAGATTCAAATATGATTTAAATTAAAGATAATAATTTGAAATTTGAAACAAATTTGTGGAGATAAGATTATGGAGAGATTCAATGAATCTAGACAAAATTTGGAAGTTAAAATATTAAAATTAAATCTTCCACTAAATAATAACTGTCACATAATTTCACTACAAAATAATTACTCATAATTGGTTGGAGGCTAAGAATTAGGGTTAGGAGTACAATTTAAAAAAAAGGGTACAACCACGTAACATAGTGGTCACTTGAGATAAAAAACTTCAGAAAAATCCGGAAGAACAAAGGCTAGGTGTTAATCAAGTTTGTCAAATCCAGCCAAGGATAGATATTAGTAATCAAATTGAAGATTAGGGCATTGAGGTTAGTCACTCAATTTCATGTTTTAGCTTTTATATTTCACCCAAACTCATAGGTTTAATCAAATTGAAGGATTGAAGGGAGATAACAAACTACAAATTTTGCAATTGTATTTTGAAGAGCAACAATGTTTTGATCATCCTAGAAGGGGATTAACCATAAATCAAGTATGTTTTTACGTACTAAGAGAGTTCTCATTCCGATCTTCTCTTGTTTATAATCTTACTTTGCTTTAATTATATGAAATTAGACATGAGTAGATGAATAATTGAATTAATGGATAATGTAAAAAACTTTTGTTAGTGAAAAAGCTGTCATGAAATTTGTATGTTTTCACCTAACTTTGTGATACCTATAAGAGGATCGTTTTGACTGAATTAGCTTTCGTGGTCTTCATAAACATTGTATCCCTAGATCTTATATTTCAAACGAATTTGGAATTACTCAAAAAAGAGGTCTTGAACTCAGGTTATGAGTATTTTAATGACCATGTGCCAAGCTGTGTTGGACAACATTAATCCTAACTACTTACGTTTTATAATTTTATAGGCATGAAGATGATTTATTTTGAAGTTGGCTTCTTCATGAAAATTTTATTCCTAGATATTATCTTTCTAAGAAATTTGGAATTATTAAAAAGGAGCTTTTGAACTCAAGTTATGGATGTTTTAGTGACCATGTGTCAAGTTGCCAGTGTTGGACAATATTAATCATAATTACTTAAGTTTTAAGATTTTATGAGCGTGAAAATTATTTTATTTGAATTTGTTTTCTACATTAAAGTTGTAGGCTTAGATGTTAGTTTTCAAAATCATTTGAAATAATTAGAAAAGGAGATTCTGGACTCAAGATATGGTTGTTAGTGATCATACGTCAGAACTATCAAGGTTGTATTGAGAACGAAATTATCAAAGGTTGAGACTATTTTCTTATTCATCTTAAGTGGTTTCTTGTATGGGGTAAGGAGTTTAAGGCTCTTGATGGATAAGGAATATCTTTTAGAAAGTAATGGCCTTAATTTGTGTATAATATGGATGAAATGTTTCGTGTTTTAAGGGTGTTTAGTATTATCAATGTTTATGTAATGTGTGAAAAATTTCGGTGGTCATAATGTTTGAAAGATTTGATTGAGAATATGGAATGTATTTATCACCTTTGTAATGATGAATGAGATATGTATTATTAACTGTATGAGAATGCTTAATGATATTACATGTGAGATGATGTTGGCTATGAAGCCCGGACACGGATACAGACACGAATACAACACGAATATGGAAACAAAGATACAAAAAAATTAAAAAATATAGGACACGGGACACGACAGTATATATATAAATATATTAATATATTAATGATGAACTAATTATAAAATTCAATAATTATAAAAAAATTATATCGAAAGAAAAATTTATATAAATTGTTGTGTATGAATATCACATTTGGTCATTGTCATTAAAAAATACAACTTCTAAATCTGGTTCATCAAGAGACAAACTAGCAATCTCTAGAATCCCATTGTCATATAATGAAAATTCATCTCCTACAATATCCCACAATTTAGTTTCCTCTTCTTTGTATTTTGAGGAGTTTCTTGAGAGAAGACGAAGATTATTATGGACAAATACTAGATCCTCTGTCCTTTGAGATGTCATCTTATTTCTTTTCAAAGAATGTACAAAAGGAATAGGTACTCTAATTTCTTTCATAGCAAGAAGAAGAACATGGTTGTCTGAGTAACTTAAGAGTTACCTTCTGAAGTATTGGTGTATGAGCTCCATGAATAATCCACCACGATTTTGCATCCATTTTACCTCTATCACTTAAAGAGTCAACATCCGCAAAACCTTCTTTTCCATCTGAAAAGTTTGCAAACTCTATATTTACTTGTCTTCTTAGATCCACATCATCAAAGTACCTTTTAAAACATTTCTTCCTTTCTAGAGTAGGTTCAGTATCTTGATGTAGGGCAAGTCTTTGAGAATCTTCATTTAGCCATTCATGACTATAATATCTACAACATTAAAAATATATAAACATAAATAAATATTATATTATAAATATGATACTTTAAATTAATTTAACAATATAATGCATTACCTTGGATTTAAAGAATGAGAAAGACAATGAAGAAATGTGCTACTCTTGGTCCAACAATCAATTAATATTGAGTTTACTACCTCAAAAAAGGGTGATTGTTCAATTTTTGCCTTACTTTCATGTTGGTATATGACCTTTCTCACATTTTCAATCATCGAATCCCACATTTCATACACTAAGTGAAGAGTAGCATTATTTGTATCTGTCTTCCTAAGAACATCATAAATAGGGATAGTGAAAGCAAGTATATAATCAACTTTCACCCACTAATCATCAACCAACAAAGTTTCTTTCACAAATTGTGCATTATCCACATTATCCTCTTTGTAAGAAGACCATTCATCACTAATAACCATCTCTTGGAGTCTTTTCTTCAAAATTTTAAACCTTTTGAGCATTACTATGGTTGAAGCAAATCTTGTTGGAGCAATAGAAAGAAACTTAAATGGATTGTAGTTATTGAATGTTGATGATCTCATGGAGTGCCCCACAATAAAGTTTTAGATAAAGATTGCATCATCAACAATTTGTGTGATCCAAGAACATTGTTGGTAAGTATCACTACTTTTTCAATATTTTTTAGTGCAAGACTCAAGATGTGCACTACACAAGGAGTTCAATAGATTGAAGCAAATTCTGACTCTATGATCATACTTGTTGCCTTACATACAACTGCATTATCAGTTACAATTTGTACTACACTTTTTGGTCCAACCTCCACAATTGCATCTCTCATGTGTTTAGCAATAAAATCCTTGTCCTTAATTTCACCAAATCCATCTACAGACTTCAGAAACATTGGTCCACTCTCAATAATAACCATAAAATTTATAAGTGGTCTTCTTTGAGAATCACTCCACCCATCACTTACAATCGTCACAAATTTCTGATTCCATAAACTTTTTATAGGTTGTAGAAGATTTTCTACATGACTCCTTTCTTTTGAAAGCAAAGGACCTCTCAATTTATTATACGTTGGAGGTACATATCTAGTAAGATTAGAAGTATTGGCAACATAAGAAAATGCACTCCTATAATAAGGACTCCTTGCTAAATGAAATGGCATCTTGAAGAGTAAAACATCCTCGCAATTTTACAATTAAGAATATCTCTAGCTTGGATATTGAAAGAAGCTTGTAAAAAACCTTTCAATTTTTGGGTTTACAATATTGTTTATCTTATTTACTTCACTAGATATAGGTGGTAGAGGGACCTTCTTCTTTTTCAAATTTTCTATTTTTAATGTTTTTTCATTGTCTAATTTTTTAAACTCAACAAGTTTTGATGGAGTTACATTTGGACAAATTCTAACTCCTCCTCTAGTAATTTTTAATAGTTGAACTCTTACGCGAGTATAAGACCCATTGAATGAAAAATCTCACAAACTACACTGGATCATATTTTTTTCACCACCAAGAGTCTTTCTTAACTTTGAAACATATCTTCAGAAAGGTTTTGTTTCATCTTGTTGTTCTCTAACTTGATTATCTATATTCATCTTAATTTTTTGGAATAAAAATAAATTAAATATAAAAATATTAAAAAATATACTAATAAAAAATTAATTATAACATAATAATTAAATATTTTTAAAATATTATTAAATATTATTGTTTTATTTAATACTATGTTGTTATTTTGATATTAATATAACAATTGTAAAATATATTTTAAAAAATTATTTTTTAAAAAATAAAAGTTTAATTTATTTTTTTCTAATATTAACTATTTTTATGTTTGTAATTTAAATAAGTAATAAATAAAAATATATAATTTAAATAAAACATAAATATATAAAAAATTAATACAAACAGTGTAATGATCAGTAAATGTCACGTTTGCAGCATATATGTCTAAATAGATATAAATAAAAATATATAATTTAAATAAAACATAAATATACATAAAAGTAATATAATCAATAAGGCTTTGTTTCTAAAAAAAAGATTTGGAAAGGAAATGAATAAATTTGAGAAGAAATAAAATGAAAAATGAAATTATTTATTGTAAGGAAAAGATATTAAAAAGTTATCAATGATTTGATTCACATAATAACTTAAATTTAATTGTATATTAAT
Source organism: Lablab purpureus (assembly GCA_030347555.1). NCBI lineage: Eukaryota > Viridiplantae > Streptophyta > Magnoliopsida > Fabales > Fabaceae > Lablab > Lablab purpureus. The sequence continues at coordinate 38,388,317 of CM059256.1, forward strand.
ATATTTTAAAAATAATTTATTTAAAAGTAATTTAATATGAAAAATAATTTTTTTAAATATAAATTAAACATAAAAAGTTTAGTTAAAATAAAAAATATTATAAATCTTTAATATATAAAAAATAACTTTTTAATTAAATTTTAAATTATATATAAAATATTTTATTTAATATTATTATTATTTATTATTATATAAATTATTTACATTATTATTATTCATTTAATATTTATTATTATATAAATTTATTTTTACAATTAAGTTTTTATAATATTTTATTTATTTTTTTTACAAATTTTTGCTTTTTTACATAAAAAAAAGTGTCGTTTAAATTTTGTCTCAGTTTTTATTTTTTCGTTTCTATTTTTTAATTTTATTATTATTTTTATTTTTTATTTTTGCATTTTCTTTTCGCTGTTTACTTCCACGCCGGTCTTTAAATAGGAACACTGCATAAAGGGTACGTTTCCAGCATTTATGTTTAATCAAATATAAATAAAAATATATAATTTATTGTTTAATGCGCATAACTTTTAAATTAATATAAATAAAAAATATAATTTACTGCTATTGAATGTGAATAGCAGCATGTACTTGTACAATTTTGCAGAATAGCAGCATGTGCAATTTTGCAGTGAGGTGAGAGTTGGTGGACATAACAGTACACAGTAGAGTAAGCAGGTAAGCATATAGCATAACAGCGTAATATAAATGATGCGCGCAGTGAATAGACAGCACAACATGTACGTTATTGATGCTAATAAATTAAATTTACATTTTTTTAATTCAAAAGTTTTCTTCTTCCTTCTTTCACACAAGATCACATATTTAACTCTTCTTTGTTTTACTTCAGATCACTCACAATGACAGAAACAACAATCCATATCTAATCTAATCATGCAACGATGTAAACAACTATTGTATTTAATGATATATTGTATTACTTTTTCTTTATTTTTCTTTATTCTTTATTTTTCTTTATTCTTTATTTTTTTTATTTATACTCATGTTTCTTAATTTTTTGGCTTTTTTTTAATAAGAAATTCATGATTTCTTGATATATTTTTATTTTTTTAATTAAAATAGATTTGCTTTCGGATTTATGTCGAAAGAGTTAGACTCTTTCATCTTCGACGTATATAAAAGTTGGGCTACGTTTGACCTAAAATCATGTATCCGACATTGTATTGTGCACGCTTTCGTCATGTGTCGGTATCTAATACGTATTTGAAGTATGGAAGCGTAGTGCCGAAGCCGTATCCGAGCTTCATAGGATGTTGGTTAATACATATGAGCACGTTGTATGAGATGCATGATTTGCATGATATATGATGTGTTTGTTGATAGACATGGATTAATGTTAAGTTTTAAAAGAAAGGATGAGAATGGACGGTTTCCTCTAACCCAGGGAAAGGAAAGGAATGTGTTGGTTGGAATGCACTTTGTCTTGAAAGCTACGAAAGTTCTGGGAGATCTAGGGGAAAGGATGAATAATGTGTGACACCTCGATGAGGTTTCACATGGCTGCATTCACTTTTTCGACGAGACATGTTGACCAAGGTCCTCAATAAAGTTGACGTGGTAATGTATTACTACGCATCAAGTACTCCAATAGGCTCTACTGGCCAAACCATATGTTATGCATAACGGATATCCACAATACATCGAGAATGGTTAAAGTCTGGGACTCGATGAGTTAAGAACAGTTAAAAGTTCGAGTCTCAACATATATCCAAACTACATCAAGAATAGTTAAAAGTCCAAGACTCCATGAGTTGAGAATGCTGAAAGTCTGTGTCTCAACATAAAGGGGAAGAAAAACAAAGTAAAGAGAGAAATCATAAAACAAAAGTCATGCATTGAGTCTTGATTTTATAGACATTGTTTATGTATATTATTGGTGTATTATTGGTGCATGATGATGTGTGAAGATAAACATGATGTGTGAGTATGTAATGAGGTATTTGTGTTGAAAAGTAAGTTGATACCATGTATATTGTATTAATATGCATGCTTGTACAATGTTTATCTTGTAAGGTAAACGATACCCTAGTAATTAAGTGTGAATGATTTGGTATGTTGATAAATTACTAATTGTATTTTGCTGCTAATAGAATGTACTCTATAATTATGATGTTGTGTTATTGATTAAGGTATTGGAAGTTAATGACTAATGTTATATAACTTAGTAAGTGTGATTGTAAATTGAGTAGAGGTGAGGCATGAAGACTCACCTTATTTGTTGACCATTTTCAGGAACAGATGAAGTTGAAAGGAAAGAATATTTATATCTTGTTTTTATGGTTATTTTAGAGTTGTAGCTTAGACTCTACTATAATTAGAAAGGATAATTGCCTTAATTAATATTTTGATTACTTTTTAATTAGGATTTGTTATTATAATTTGAAGTTAAACATGTTTTGTTATTTGATGTTATGGAATAGTTTCATATTATGTAATGTTTAAATGTTTCATTTTTTCCGTTGCGGTATTTTGATGATTACTTATAAAAAAATGATTTCAAATTTTGTGAAAAAGTAAAATAAAGTAAGAAACATTACATACTTAAAAAAAACAAAATTTCTTCTTAAACACTCAACAAAAATAAGAAAGAGAAAAACACACTTAACTCCCACAAAATTACAAACTAGTTATCCAAATTCAATTCTAATAAAATAAAAGTAATCTACCCTTCACCAATTTTTTATATAGTTCTAATTTGATAGAAAATTATCGATAAAAAAATTTGTTATTTTAAATACAATAAAAGAAGTTTGTAGTTAATAAATTTTTGAAATAAATTAAAAATAAACGTTGAAATTCTTTAAATAATCATATCAATAATTTACTCTAAAGTATATTATTAAAATATTACATATTTTAGAATCACACTTATCTTTAGTCAGTCGAGGTGAATTCCAACTTATAATTAATGATTATTGATTTTTTTTAAATTATTCGGATTAATATATATATATATATATATATATATATATATTTATAATAGATTCAAGAGAAACACTATATAAAAGAAAAGGAAAACACAGCATGCATGAACTGGAGGGTAGTTTGTCTTCTGCAAGGAGCATCAACAAATCGGGACTTATACTCAGATTCTATATAAACTTTAGCAATGTTCTTTCTTTTTGTCTTTTACTTTCCAAGAATAATAATAATTAAATATTTGGACCAACCTTCTATTAATAATTGATTCTATATCCAAAACCTCCATGGATTGCCGTTCTTGGCGCTTTATGATGTAGTCACTACTACAATGAGATATACTTCTTCAATTTTAGTTACATCTTTTTCTTCAATTTACTATTATTGTCGCCATGTATAAAACCATGAAAGTGAGGTGTTTTGTTAAGAAAATTATTCTAGTTGAATTTGTATAGCTGTCAACGTAGATTTCAGTCTCATGAGCTCAACCGAAAAATCTGTAAGAAAAACCACGACAAGCTAAAAAAATTGTAAAATAAATTAAACCAGACTATTTTTTTTCTCTGCTTTATTTAATGAGATGTAAATAGGTTTAGATTGAATCGGCTCGTGAAATTATGGGTCAATTTATTTCATAAAATAATAATTATATTTGATAAATAAAAAGTAATATAATTTTTAAAAATATACGTATTATAATTTTAATTTGATTAGATATAAAATTATTAAATTTAAAATTGAAATTTATTTTATTAATATAACTTATTACTTTTTATGTTTGCATAAATTTATTTATTTTAATTTTTTAAAATGAGTCAAAATAGTTTGTTGGTCCTTAGGACTAGATCAAACCAAAAAATTACAACCCATCTGGAAGATGGTTGAGTTAATCGGATATAGTTTCTTAGTTGACCTGATGGTTAGATTATTTAACAACTTTACGCTTTTGTAACAATTCCACTATTATTAAAGTAAAATAAATTATAAGTTTTGGATATGTATGTTAGAATTCCACTATTATTTAAAGTAAAATAAATTACAAGTTTTGGATATGGATGTAGAGGTAAAAAGAAAATTTATATACAACTCTATATTGTTGTGTAGAAGAAGATGGCCTCTCACTTGCCACCGAAAAGTTTATCAACGATTTTCATATAGCACACACATTCCTTACCTTCGCAAAGGTGTAGAAACCATGGTGCCTTCCGAAATGTATTGAGCAAGTTCCGTTAAAAAGCTAATACTTGATCCATAATAATTTTGTAGTAACCCATTAGTAGTAGTTATATTAACTCATCAATGGTACTCAAGTTAGCCCATTGCATCTATTTTACAAAATCTAACGTAGAACCTTCTCTAATTTCTTACCATATAGTGTTTTAATTTATGCAATTTAGACAACCAATGAAATTAGGAATCTCCTTTCAATAAATGGGCGATTATCTAGGTTGGACTAATTTTATTAGCTAAGTTAAAAAACTATAATAATCTAACTTAATCTATATTTTAAATCAAATCATAATTTTAAGTTTAGTCTAATCTTGTGTTAAGTCTATAGTCTAATGAACTATTTTTTGTCTAATTAAAACTTAAAAAAGATTACAATATTTTCTTTAAAAAAAATCATGATATATCATTGTTTAAAAGTCTAAATTTTGAAATTTAACAACTAAATGCATTATACAATGACAATATGCATCTTCATCTAATATTACTTTAAACAACTATATTAATATCTCTATGTCCATAACATAACATGAGTAATTAAAATAAAATAAAGATTAAAAATAAAAAATTAATATAAAGAATAAATAGGTCATCCTGCTTGTTAGCGAACCAACTTGACCTTAACTCATAAACATTAGGTTAAATTGGCAAGGCTAAAAAAGTATATTTTTAATTAAAACACTATTTTCTAAGTCTGTCATAACTTAGATCATAGGTCACAACATCGATTCATTAGGTCAAATCCATTTTACAACCCTTGTCAAATCACAAATATTTGCATTAATCTAGTGTCCAATTCAATTCATTTAATATGTATTTTTCAATTCTTTATTATCCGTCTTTACTTATTATAATACATCTACTTCTCATCCAAAAATACCATGTTATTTCAATTCATGTTCATTTTCTAATCTCATTTTATACTAATTACACAATATAACCTTTATAAAATGATTTACTATATTTAACAAAGAATATATCATTACATAGGGGAATGTTACTTAAAAGTTTAATATGTTTCTTGGAAAATATTCCTTATATAGGAGAGATAATTGGTGTTGTATTTACCTTTCTTAAGATAGTGGAGCATTCATGTATTATCATTTAAGCATTGCAATACTTGAACAACATCTCATTGAAGGAAAGGGAATCAACATTGATTCTCTCTAGCTCAAACTCTCAAACTAGTGCTTGAGCAACCAAATTTCAAAAGGAGAGAAAATTGATACAACATCTACCTCACTCAAACTACTAATTATAACTTAAGCAATAAATGAAAAAACTTGAGCAAGTAGATGGATGCCTGATGACAGCAACCCCCTTTCTAAGGGACCAACCACAAGAGTTATGTCCAAGAGAATTCAAGAAGATTGGGCCTCAACTGAGCTGGATAGGCCCAAGCTTTTATATACATGGACTAGGCTCTAATTTATAAATATTGTATAGAGTAGAATATGTTTCTTTGGGCCTCTTTGAGGTCTTAGTAGTATAGAATAATTGAGCCTTGTATTTGGGCCAACTAGTGTAGATTTTGGGCTTGTATTTGGCCTTGTAGTGTAGGGTATAACTTGTATTTGGGCCAAGAGGTGTAGACAGTAGAATAAGGTGGCAAGAGCAATGGTTGGACGAAAATGGGAAAGCAAGGGACATTCAAGGCTCACACTTCCCACATGAAGCTGACATTTTGTGCATGAGTGAAGTGTGGAAAGCATGTGAGCTTAGGTGGCTCTTCTTTTCAAATTTTCAGTCACTTTTGGAGGGAATTCAAATTTGAATTTCCCTCCTTTCTTTGCGTCAAGTTTCAGCCCACCCAATCTATAAATAGGACCTCTCATCTCTTGTAAAATCACTTTGAATTTGAGTAAGAAATGTTGCCCAATTTTGGCCATTCACTTAAACTTTGAGTCCTCCCTAGGTTAGTCTTCTTCTTAGGCTTTCCTAGACTTCTTCCTAGAGAGTTGGCCTCACCTCTCCCTAGGTTTCCTTACCTTGATCCACTTCAAATCTCATCCACATTCAAGATTCTGCAAGGTCTCATCCATCCTCCTCCATTGAGCATCATCTAATCACAAGAAAGAGTCTATCACTTGAGCCACAATGCTTTTTCATAATCTTAAATGTCACCGCTTGAGCAAACATTCATCTTGTTGGTTGAACAACATATTTAATAATAAAAAATCAAGTTTGATGTCCAATTAAACTAAGACAAGTTTTTCTTTAATTCTAAACACTTATTTCTCTATACAAATAAATTTATATATTAGTTCAATTGACTTTAAACACCTTGTATAGAAACTTAACAATTATCGTCCAACAATAAAAATAAAATTAATTCCTATTCAAATCATCAATCACAAAAATCAAAGGTTTATATACCCCTTATTTATTCATCCAACCTTTACATTTGAAAAAGTTAAAAATCATCAACAAAAAACATTGTATTTTAATATGAACTTTAATAATTTAACCACAACACAAAAATTCAAGGATTGTATTTACTTTGAATACCGGTGAAAGTTCTCTACAAATTCATGATAGACAATCCATAGGCATATATATATAGCGTTCTTGAAACTTCACAAGTATTTTCTATTTTTCCATATTTATTCATTTCCAAAATCTCAATCAAATCATTTATGGCTTTAGGTTAAGTTACCTTACCTTAAAATCCTTTGTTTTCAAAGAATTATTCTAAAAAGGAAAGGTTAGTAATGTCCTAACTTGCTCCTAGAAAACCTTATTCAAGAACCAAACATATTACTTAGATTAAAATTTTGAGTGGGTAGAGTTGACTTGAAATGTTTTGTTATATGTGTGTGTGTTAAACTTTAGGCAAAAGAGAAACATTAAGATGAAACCGTGTGCTTTTGAGAGTTCATAAGTTCTTTATTCATATTAAGAAAAAGAAATCAATACAATAAATAGAGGAGATTTGATATCATTAAGTAACAAATATCAGAATAAATAAAAGAAAGTTCCTAATAATATATAATCTAAATTTTCTTAATTATATAAAATTAACTTCTTATTTCTATAATTATAAAAATATATATATGTGTCTGTGTGTGTAGTTGTGGGTGACATCATTGTCCTGTGGTGAAGGCTAGGTGAGCCAACAACTATCTGGATCAAGTCATAATCAAATTGTGGCACTTGGGATGTTATGCTCTTAAGTAAAAGAGTTGCACACTAACTAACGACTATGTTTTATTTGTCTAGTGGTAAGCGCTCGATTCAACAATTGGTATTAGAGTCAAGGTCACGAGTTTGATTTCCAGTGGAGTAATTGTTGAGAGGGAGATTGTTGCGGGTGACATCAATTGTCCCATGGCGAAGGCAAGTGGACCAAAGGTCATGTGAGTTAATTAAGAATTGAATCATGGTGCTTGGATTGTTACACTCTTAAGTAGAAAGAGTCATGCCCTAACTAACAACTATAACTTTTTGTTTAGTGGTAAGTATCCCGAACCAACTTTTGATGGTTGGACTTCCATTTTTGAAAAAAAAAACGCATTAACATCAGAATAGCCCTTTTATTGGACTCTTCCTTGGTTAATGGTTTTGAAAAATTTGTATAGAGTCGCCACCAATGTTTTACTCAAAACATTGAAAAAAAAAAAGGTTTTCAAAAATCAAATTTGGGTCATTACAACCAAAGTTTGAGTTTGGGGGTTGATTACGTGTGAGAAAGGTATTAGACACCCCCACTACATCCATTACTGATACCATATGATGTATTCGCAATCAAGATATTATTTCAAGTTATTATTTTTACCTCATGAATATGAAAATCGCATTTAATTATTTGTCTACGTGCTTCTATTCTACTTTTACTCTAGTCTACTAAGAAAACAATAAATAAAGCTTTAAAGGAAAGAAGGAAGAGAAATTAGAACCTCCAAAGCAAGTTTTTTATTGATTATAGAAGATTACAAGTGCCAAAGCTTCAATTCCCAAATTTAGAGAGATCTTGTACTCTTGTGTGAAGTGGTAGAACGCCCTCATTTATAACCTTCATTTGAGGCAAAGAACGATCATCTCCCCATGAGAACGACTTGTTCTCAATTCCTAGAACAAGTACAAAATTTTTCCTCAACATGAGAATGGTCATTCCTCCTCTGAGAATGGGCGTTCTGATAATGAGAACGACCATTCTCATTACTAAAGCAAGACGGGTACATTTTTACACTTATTAACCTAAAAGTAACTCATGTTGCTTCAATAGTCCTTCAGGATTCTTCATAAATAAGACCCTAAACCTTTTCTTCTCTTCTAGATCTTTTGTTTTATGTTTTTCTTTGGTCTTGAAAAAAACAAGGGTCTACATCTACCCCAGATCCAACATGTGTGTGCATGTAACCTTCTAACATAAGAAAAAGAAATTCATTTATCTTAAACTCTTTCCTTTATACTCATAAAAACCCAAGTCCTCATAATCAATGTCTCTTCACTCCAACTAAATGGTAGAAAACCTTATCGTTTCTCATTACCTCATGTATTTGTTTATATCAACTTTGAGTTATCATTAGAATATAAATATCTCATCAAATATCCTAACTTAATACTCGAGCAATATATCATTCACTTAAAATACTTGCATCTAACTATTAACTTTACATATAAGATAAACACATATCAATATTAATCCATCATATCACATTTTATGATCACTTTAAAATAATACATCTCATCTCATAATCACAATTTTCCACATTAAGAATCATCAAATAAAATCACCCTATGAAACTATTTTAATACATTAAATGTCCCTAAAAAACCATTTAAAAATTAAGTTATATACTACTAAGGAATATCATTGGAGCAAGAGATCCTTATTTGAGTGATATTTTCAGTAGGAGAGAAATTAACATTGACTTGTCCTTGTTCAAACAATGTGATCATTTCTTGAATGATAAGACTTGTCACTTGAGAGTCTCTTCAATGCTTGAACATAAGTTACTAAGAAGAGAGATAATTGCTTCCATCTCTTTACTACTTGAGCGATCATAACTAAGAGAAAAGATTTTGTTTCTTCCTCATTTGAGTGATCATCCATTACCTCAGTAACTAGACTCCTAGAGGAGAGATAATTGATTTTGGTTCTTCTTTGCTTATGTGTTCACGTGTTGTCTACAAAACTAAACTCCTAATGGAGAGATAATTAATTATATATATTTCTCTTCCAAACCACCAACTATAGCATTTATATACTAATGCTTGAGTGCTAAGTGAATGCTCAAGTTATGAGTATCTGACACAAAATTAATTGCTTATTATTTTTATATTGTTTCCGCTACCAATTCATTGTCTATGCCATTTAGATATGATAAACCATAAATAAATTCAATTTGAACTAAAACAAAAAAATTTAAAACATATCTCATAATTTCTTATTCAAAATAAATTTGTTCTAATCCAAAATTACTTCAATTTTCATAAATAATCATTAAATATAAAAATCATAATGCAAACAAGTTGTTATAATGCAAATATTAGATTTCAACAACAATTCCTACATATACACATTTTTATTTTATAATATTCAATCTATTCTGTAATATAACATTTCAATTTTAACATCCAAACAACATTTTTATTATGTATTTCAAATATTATTCAACAATTCAACTATTTAAATAAAATTTCTACCATCAAAACAAAAATCAATTATATAATTAATCTCGTTCAAATTCTCAAATTTATTTATCCTAATATCGTTCTAAGATTATTGGCCTTATCTAACAAAAAAAAATTGATTTGTTAACAAAAGATTGAACCACGAATACTCAAATAATTTAAGTTAGTCTTGGAAGACCAAACTTAACAAACAAATACACTAATATAGACTTAGATTAATATAGATCCATTTTTAATAAATTTTTTAATATCACGTGAAAATAAACAAAGAAAAAATGACTCAAAAATCAAAGGAAACAAAAATCTTATCGTATCATAAATATGTTTAAATAAGATATGACTATTTCAATTGCGTCCTAACCAATAACTTCAGAAAAGTAGAGGGTAAATAATTGTTAAAAAATATAAAAAAAATAAAATTATTTTAGTTTGAAAACCATTTTAACTGAAAATACAATTATAAATTTTCATTATTTTGATCCTTATCTCTTAATATTCCGATTAATAATAACTCACTATCTACCTGAAAAGTTATTAAAAGTAAAAAAAAAAACTAGTTAGAAATAAAAAAAAAATAGTTAGATATTGAAAATTGATAGTTACTAACTAAAACTATGTTAGTTTGCTGGAATATAGGAGGTCAGTAAAACTATTTTTTGAAGAGGCTGATAAATATAAAATTATAAAAGTACATATATTTTTATTCATAGAGTATCTATAATTTTAGTTTTTAATTGTTTTCAATCTCTTCAATTTTTTATTCATAGATAAATTGTTTCAACTATACTTTTTACTTTCAAGCACTATTAATCTTTTACCATATTTTTTAATGAATTTTAAAATAAAGTAAAAATAACATATAATTAAATAGAATCTGTATAATTGTAAAAAAATACACTTTGTGTAACTGGGTGGATTGAAGTAGTGGTTAAATAGTTTATTCATAGAAATCTCAAATTTATTTTTTTATATGAAAATTTATCAATTTAAGAACAATTAAGTATTATAAGTGAAATTACTTTCTTATCTCAAATGAACACACGAAAGGAAAGAAATAAACACAGTTGAACTTTTTACTTCTAAACCAATAATGGTTGACACGTACCCACTTTTTGTTTACATTTCTTTATTACAAAAGCGTTAGATAAGTCAAAACATTCTTTAATAACAATATGCCATTAAAATCTCATAATATAAAATACAATTATTTCAATGAAATGTTAATGTCATAGAAAAATAATAATACCGAAATGTGATTATATAAAAATTAGTTAAATAATTTTATTTATAAAAGTACAAAAATATTCATAGGATTAGAAAGCTTTGGAGCATCTTCCAAATATGACCTAACTTTTTAGAATTCCAAACATGACATAACCTTTTAGAATTCCACCCATGTGCATGTATTTTCATTTTTCCCTCCCTATATAAGGGTGTAAGTCTTATTTGTAACATAACTTTGAAGATTAATTGAGAGCAAGAGTTAATTCTCTTTGAAGTTCAAGAGGTAAGCTTCATTTCTAGAATCTTATTTTGAGATTTCCATAATTCAAGTGGTTATTGTCCTTTGCACTTATCTTTCTTTATGGAAGTGACGTGTTCTTCATCTTTTTGTCTTGTTCATCTTTTCCTTTTGTTTGTTCTTGGTTTCCTTTCATGGATGCACCATTCATGGATCCACCATTCATGGATCATTTCCATCCATTTTCACCAATTAAAATGCTTGTTTTCACTTTTTATGGCTTGCTATGACATGTATCTTGATTTTAATCGGTTGAAACATCATAAAACTTTTTTTCCTTGAATTGTACTGATTGAAACCCATAACAAAGGGGCTGGTTGCGTTTTTTCCATTTCTAAGTCAATTGAACCGATTAATTTCATTGTTTTCATCTTCTATGGCTTCCTATGGGTTCTATAATGACTTTAATTGGTTGAATTGAATTGTTTTGCAATTTCTAAGTGTGGGCCGAATTTGAACCCTAACATTTGGGGAAAAATCTGATTTCATTTTCTTCCATGCAATTTACATGTTATTTTGATTCCATATGCTTCTACACATGTTTGAAAGATCCTACATCACTTGTAATGCCTCCTAGGCATTTATCATATCTTATCTGCTTGCTTCTAGAGTTGTTGTTTTTACTAACCATGCAGTTTTAAAGTTCAAGTTGAAGAAGGCTGAATCCAAGTCATGAATAATCAGGTGGATGCTCTTATGCTACTCTCTCTTTTTTCCTTTTATTACTATTGTTTATCCTAATTGTTCTTTTAATTTCTAGATCAAAGAGTAAGTGTTTAGCTGAAGTTCTTCCTTGCATAAACAACAGAAACTACACAAAAAGGATTAGCATAAGAAACAAAAAATAATAACTAAAAAATTATTATATATACTAAAGTTAATTACAATTAACCTTCAAAAAAATAATTACAAACTACAAAGTATCTTGATACAAGTCTTTAGCAATGACGCTAAGACTTGATAATGTTTTTTCATGGCAAGCGAACCAAGTCTATTGTAGCATATTAAAATAAAGGTTGTCAAACCACAAGGACTTATAAGACAATTATAGAATCTATTATCCTATTCAAAGCTTGAGTAAAATAAAAATGTACAAAAAATATGCATAAACTAATACCCATTTAATTGATATTTTGTTCAATAAAAACAAATTATGCAGAGCTAAAATTATAAAATTAATAAGAGAAAGACTGTTGAGATTTAATTTCATCTATCTTACTCAGATGATTCCTCAAATTATATAAGTATGATTCTACAAATCAATGTTATGGAGCTCTTTAAGTAATTTTGAATCAGTTCCCTGCATACAAAAATCTTAAGGGTGATAAATCAACAAACGATTCCTTGATCTATCAAAGTATGACCCTTGCTTTAAGTTCAAAAGCTTAACCCACTAATAACCCTAAATCTATTCCTAGCATTTAGGGTTTTTAGATGATAAGATTTAGATTTTGACCTAGAAAACATTTACCAAGACCTAAGTCAAAAATCAAAATCATTATAAACATAATCAATCACTAACACTGAAATGTAGATATCATAAATATAAGACAAAAGGAATACAAGAGAGTTTGATGGATTACATTCCATATCAACAGAAAAGGAGTTTAGCTACTCATAGTGATGAGTGATAATCTCATATTACAAAGGAAAAGTTAAAAGAAGAGAGAAAGTTGATGAATCTCCATTTCCTAGGTGGTTCTTCGAGTTCTTCTCATTCTCCTCTTTCAAATTTTCTTTTCTTTTCTTCCGACACTTTTTATATCTGACAACTAAAACATAGTTGCTGGAAAGTGAGTAAACAGCTCAGCCCTTTGAAAACGGCTAAGCGGTATGAGTGAACCTCAAATTCTAGCTCTCTACCACTGATAAGCCAATGCCTTCTCAAAGGCTAGACAGTTTGATGAATTTCCATCTTATCAAATCTCTTTCAAGTCCTACAAAGTTAAAGTTACAAACTAATTTATCTAAAATTCCTAAACTCTTCGCAAAATATAATATATAGAAATCCTTTTGATTTTCAAAACAAATAAGGTGTTAAATGTCAAAATATTCAAATAAGTCAAGTAAATAAGTGCCTAAATACTAGATGAAAATGTACAAAAATAGGCACTTACCAATAACCAAATAAATAAATAAATAAAAGTTAGGAACATCTCACAAAAAAAGATAGTTATAAGATTAATAAATAAATAAACAAGATGAAATTAGAAACACATCACTCATAAAGTATAAAAGATAGTTATAAAATAAATAAATAAAATAATAAATGTTTTCTTTCCTTACCTATCGTTGATACCCTAAAATTAGAATAAAGGTTTTTTTAACTCTTTTATCTTTCTCTCTTATTCTGTATATGTCTTACCTTTCCTCATGTTTCACTCTTCAATATATATATGGATAAAAATATTTTTTTTTTTATTTATTTTATGTTAATAATCATAGATGAAGAGATTTGTTTTCATCTCTTCTCTTATCTCTTCTTTGAGATAAGGTTGTATTATTAATTTTTATTTTCTATTTTATTTATTTTAAATTTTGTAATAATGATAGAAGAAAATATTTATTTTTCATCTTTTTTCTTATTTTTTTGTTGATGTAAGGTTCTATTTAATTTTTATTTATTTTATTATAATTATTATTTTTAATAATTAATTAATTTTTTTAATATACATAGTTGATTATATAATTTAAAAATTAATAAAAATATTTTAAATCTCAAAATATTATAATTTAATATATTATATTTAAAAATATTGTATTGTAAATTGAAATGTTGTAATTTGTGTAGTTGTATACTTTAACTTATGTTAGCATGTTGTTAGAACCTCTATTGTCTACGAAGAACTTTCAGAAATTGTTAGTCTATGCCTATTTGTTATGAAAGAAATATATCTTAACAACTGGAAAGTGATATTAGACTTTGCATTATTTGTCAAATTTGTGTTTTGTTACTAGGACAATTTTTTGACATATCTTTATATTTTATAAACTGATGTAAATGATCTTTGATAACAAATAAAAACATTTTTAAGAAAAGGTAAATGAAAACGAAGAGAAAAAAAAATAATAAAACAAACTTAGAAGTCAAATAATACTAAAGTAAAAAATTATTAAAAAAAAAATACAACAATAAAAAAGAATTCTAATACATAATTAAGAATGATTTACACTAATTTATAAATTATAAAAATAAAATAGATATAAAATTTTATTGTTGCTTTTTTTCTGAATGTCTTCGAGAGCTTGTTTCCACCTAGAAAAGCTTATTTCTACTACAAAGTTGAATATTTGCATCCCACATCACTCATTGTTGAACATTTTGTTTATATCCCACATCACTCATTATCGAACATTTTGTTTATATGGATTATTGTTGCATGAAAGTTGGAATGAGGATAGAGATATATCACTAGTGAAATCATATTGTAGAAGTTTTCTAATTTGTCATTCTAGGTTCATAATGTTCACTTAGTTGACTTTGTTTGGTTGTAATGATTTTCATTTCATTTCATTGTTTAGTTTGGTTTGTTTCAATTAATAATAACATTGGAAAATTATTCACAAATATCTTATAAATCCTTGGATTACTTTCACGTGTTCTATTTTAATTGTCTACAACTTCCGCTTACTTGTTTCAAAGGTTATAATTGATTTGACAGTTGTTATTATCCTTATTTGAAGGGGAGTATAGCAATTATACTTTCCAAACAATTCATTTCCAGTTAAATTCTTTATATATTATCTTTAGGTTAACTACTTTAATTTCCTCGTAACAATTTGCCAATTCGAGTTTTGGTTTTAATTAGCTGCTACTGCAATAACATATGTGATTTATATTAAGTGCACGAGTCCACTTTTTGTAAGTAATAAAAAATAAGAGTTAATAAAATAGTTTTATAATTTTTTAAAAGGTATTTATATTATATATGTGATTTTTTTATTGTGAGTAGTTAGTTGAATTTAAAAGAAATACTGTGTTTGTGATTTTTAAATTTAAAAAGAAATATTGTTGTATTTAGAATTTTTAAATTTAATTTTGAAAAAGAAATAATTAATTGAATTTTAAGAAAATAGTAATTATAAAATTTAAAGGATAAGATAATAATTAGAATAAATTGTTTTTATCAATTATATTTATAAGAATAAAAAGTAGAAAAAATTGTATACGAACAAAATACAATTCTCTTTATATAAGTACAGGTATATCATTTTCTTTCTTTTTTAATGTCTTGCATAATGTGTCTGAATATTTATTGTTTTTATATATTTTCTTCCGTTTTTTTAGCTTTTTAGTTTTACTTTTTAAAACTATTATCCAATTCCCATTAAATGTATAATGAGGTGTCTTTGTTAAATTAATAGTAAAACATGAAATTAAAAACACCCTTCATCAACAAAATACTTACACAATTGTTTAGTCTCATAATTCGGCTAAGTCTAGAGTATTGAAATATTTTGAGAAAGTTTAATTTTAAATAATTATAAAAATCATAAATCTGGGCCAAATCGATGTTATATTAAATATTAAATAACTAATAAATAGTTTCACTTTTTTTCGATCAAATCCATACTACTATATATAGTTAAATATTTTAAATTAAAGTTGACCAAAACTAATTCTAAATTAAATTATTTTAAATTATTTTGTTTTAGTTATAAAAAATTATTTTATTATTACTTATTATTTTCTTCTTATATAATAGACACTCGTATATTAAGTTTATGTGTAGGAGTTAAGTCTAATATTCTCAATAGCTAATTAGATATTAAGTTTATTATTTATTTGAAATAACGTGGCAAACATAATATATATAGAGAGAAAGAAAGAGAAAGATAACATAAAATTTATAAAATATAAATTAATTTAGAGATTAAAAATAATTAGTTATTATAATAATTAAATTAAAAATTATTTTATAAACTAAAATTATTAATATTTAAAATAGTTTTTATTATTAATAAAATAAATAAAAACTATATTTTTTTATTATTAATCTTAAAAAAATTATAATGATAGTGATGACTAAATTATTTTTTTAAATTAATCTAAATTAATTTTTAATATTATCTACTGAAGTTTTAGTTACATTATAAATTAGTTTTTCATTAAATTAATTATTAATTTTATTATTTAATAATATAATTAATAGAAACAATCTTTTTTGTTATGAGATATGTGGCCGAATTTTTCATATGACTAAGTTATAGTAAAGACTTGACATACAAGTTATTACATGATCATAGTTAAGTTATTGAAAGTAACCCATAAGAAACCCTAATTTGCTTTTTTACGAAAGATATCATCTCTAATATAAAATCAGTAATTTCTAAAATATATATATATATATATATATATACATAGGAAAAATGACACAAATTATTAGAATATTATTAAAACAATATTTAAATAAATCTTAATTTGAAACACATACAACACATGTTTTCTATTCATATTTCTTATTTTGCTATTGTTTTAATACACTTTTATTCTATATTATATAGTGGAATAAATCTGGCTCTGGTATATTGCAGCACACAAAGTCTTGAACTCGAAAAGAAAAAGCGTAAAAATGTTTGTTTGATTATCACGCATAGACTCTCATTGTTTGCAATAGTCAGAGGTGTTACTAATGTGTGCTTCTTCTATTCTCATCTTAATTACTAATTAGGGTTGGTTTTTTCATTTTTATGTCCTCATCTACGATAATAGTTAGGGTTGTGCAGAAGCCGTTATAAATTTATTAAATTTAAAGATAGAATAATAAATTTAGAAATCCATGGCCCAACACATTTCACGAGTCTTCTTATTTGACCTGGAATTTGTTGCATGCTGTATATTATAAAATGTTTACATTCAAACTGAAACAGTGAAGACTCACAAAAAGAAAAGAAAAAAAAAATAGAATAGAGTGAACCGAGTCCATAACTTCATTAGTTTATTAATGGTGTGTCCTTGGTGGCTAGGGTTTTCAATGTTCTCTCTGAATAATGGTACATTGGTTGGTCAATGGCTGAACTAGACCACCTCTCTCCTTCAAAAGAGACTGCTATACATATATAGACAAAAATATTGACACAAATTACCCCCCTATTTAACCAGCAAATAATAATAATAATAATAATAATAATAAATACTAAGTGTTTGGACTGAAAAGATATTCATCAAATCTACATATATATAAATTAAACTACTAATCGATGTGTCTCTTTCTTTCTAGAAGTAAATTACTATTTTAATTTCAGACAATGTAAAGCACGTTAAGTCTATAAAATAAAAATCCTCTAAATAAATTTTTATATCATTATTTTACCTTTCAAATGTAATTACATATTAAATTATTGTCATTTTAATTTTGAAAATATATTTATATTTTGGATTAAAAAGAATGCCATCTTATACTTTTTCGAAACTTTTTGTTAATTTCATTACTTTTTATGAAACTTTTATAGACGAACTTATTCATGTTTTAGATAATATATCTTGTTTTCTTGAGCTCTTAGCCTGGTACGTGATAACACAGACATTGCTGACTGCAGCAGCAGCAGCAGCAGCAGCTTATTACAGAACAGCGAGATCGTGCCTTGAATCTGGAAAAGTTCTGGTTGGCTTGATCTGATAGGAGCCGACTTATATTGGTTTAATCAGACTTAAGAATCGTATGATAATTTAATAACATGTATAATGTAAAAGTTAAGTATACATTTGGTCCAATTTAGGGAAGATTTGGACCATGAAGCATTGAAGCATCCATTAAATATCTTATTTGTTCTTTCTTTGACGAGACTTATCGCATGCATATATCTTACATTAGTCAGCAACTGTTTTATAATATTAATTGTTTCAACCTTTAGCAATACCTTACATCAGTCCACAAGTGTTTTATAATATTATTGTTTCAAAATATATATATTCTGCCTCCACCTTCAACCTTTGGCAATTGACAGATACATAATCTAATATAATTTGGTTTTGACAATTAGTCCAATTCAACTATGTACAGAAAACAATTGTAATCACTTCAAACTTCAGCAGCCAATTGGATCAAACCTGTCTCATGCATGGCCTTAGAATATGTACCAGGGATGTGAACTTTTAGGGCTTTTTCATATATAAAAAATATTTTTACATCTTTATATTGTTGAAAACGAATTTTATCATTAGTGAAAAAATATTTTTTATATATATTATTTTGAAATTTTTATGTTTATTTAAGTTTCAACGTCGACATAAATTTACGTTAAACTTAATAATAAATATAAATTTATATAAGAGAATTCTCTTTTAACATAAATTTATGTGAGACTTAAGAAACACCAACATAGACTACTTTTATTTTAAATTTAAAAAGATGACATTTTTTACATTCAAATGTAAATTTATGTGAAATAATGATTTACGTTATATCCATCTAATCTAATGTAAAACAGTTTAAAATAAATATAAAATACCATCGTATTTTTAACTATCTAAGATCTCTTGTAGTCAGGTGATGTAAAAATCTTTATTTTGTACTATGGTATGTCGGTTGAAATTTATGTAATCAGAATCTTAATCTAATATATTATTAATTATAAAAGAATACCATGTGAACTTGATATTAATGGGAAATGGACTCACTTTTCAGATTTTGGTTTAAAGACTAATTGAGTTTCTTAGTTTTCATGTAGATTAGCTGTGTTTTGAATTAGCTTAAAAGCTCTAAATAATTGTTGTTAAACATAAAACCATTAATAGACCCAAGAGCGAGAGATTAATTTTAATCTAATAATATAAATTTCTTGTATTAATTGGGTTAAATTGCCATGTAGATAAATTTAAAAATAATCGTTGACTAAGTTATTTAAAATTGAATACTACAATGCTGGCTCAAATTTTGAAAGATAAAATTATCGCAATGAATGTTTTGAAAGATAAAAGACAAATGAACTTTAGCAAAAAGATAAAGACTAAAATGTATTTTAAAATAACACGTGAATTGCATATGGTATTCATTAATAAATAAATTTTTACGATTTATATATACAGAAATTAGTCGCAATGATATACAAAGTATAAAAGCTATGTATTTCATCCTCCAATAACATACACTAAAAACATGACATTTTATTTAAGAATTGAATTAATAACTGTACATTGTTACCTTTGTAAAATAAAAATTTATTAATATAACTTGTATCCTTAACGTCTAGTATAACATTTATTAATTATTCACTAACATAATATATAAAATGAGATAAAATAATTAATGTTTTTTCAATTTTTTATTTTTTTTTTCTTAATTAAATTTTGTTGTTATTATCTTGTTTTTTTATATTTTTCTTATTTATTATTTTATTTATTTATTCTATATAATAAATAATGGTAAGATAATTTTTACAGTATAACAATTTTATTGGTTTGTACTCATATTGATTTAAAATTTCAAATCATATATATTAATTAAAATTTTAAATTATTAATAATATATTATTTTATTTTAAAATTATTATTTTATTAATAATTTATTATTTTGTTATAATGTATTACATAATTATAAAAGTTATAAAAGAAAAAATTAAGATGAAAATAAAATATTAATTAAGAAAGAAAAATTGAATAAATAATTAATAATATCATAATAAAAGAAAAAATAATTAATGTATCTTGTACGACACATGTTAGTCTAATTAATATTTTGTTGCATAAATTAATAAAAATAATAATTTTTATAATTTATAATAAATTTTTAAAATTATTTTCAATAATATTTTTAAGAAATTAAATACAATTTATTAATAAATGAAAAGATAAAAATAATTAATTAATACAAACAATAATTTAATTAAAATCTTATAAAAATTTATTTAATTATTTTTATATTTTTAAACATGAAAGTATAACTGATAAAGAATAATTAATTTATTATTAAATTTTATAAATAATAAATAAAATAAAATAAAATTCTTTTCAGAAAGAGAATAAATATATTATTGTAAAAGTGAATAAAGATTCAATGCTTTCTATTATAAATAAGTATGATATTTCTATCTAATGATTGATCCTGACATAATGATACTTCGAAGAATTTTTTTATATTTTCTAAATTGAATGACCTTTTCTTCTATGAGGCTGTTAGACTTTTTCAATATATTACAATCTTTGAATTTAATTATAAGAAAAATATTTTTTTTATCGAGATAAAATATTATAGTTAAATTTATTTAGTCTATATTTTCGTATTTTCTAAATTATTCTCACATGTGTACCTTATGAATTTATTTAGTCTTTCTAAATTATTTTAAATAATATTTCACTCACATGTGTTTTTAAAAAATGATATTAAATATAAACAAAATAGTAAATTTTGCGTATATTTAAATTCACATAAATTTTTTAAATGTTCAAAGACAAGAATACATAAGTTTACTCGCGACCAATAAAGGCTCTTTTGATCAAATAATAATAAAAATTATATTTAATTATAAGGTACAATGCTGTCAACAATTTGCATACAAATTAATCAAAACTTTCCTAATCAATTGATAACACTGATGTCATTTCTTCTTTATTTTGTAAATGTTTATCGAAAAAGTTAAATAAATGAGAAGGTTTATTTTATTTTAGACACAATTTTTTTAACATGATCCTCCTTAGAGCTTTTATATATATATATATATATATATATATATATATATAACTTAATTATTAGTTATTCTAGTTTCACAATTATGAAAGACAAAAAAAATGAAATTAAATAACATCTACGTTTCGGTCAAAAGAACCAATTTGCATAATTAGAACATGCACAATCTTTCTTAAAAAA
The DNA here is from genome assembly GCA_030347555.1 of Lablab purpureus. Lineage (NCBI taxonomy): Eukaryota > Viridiplantae > Streptophyta > Magnoliopsida > Fabales > Fabaceae > Lablab > Lablab purpureus. The sequence continues at coordinate 38,409,449 of CM059256.1, forward strand.
CCTCAACGATGAAAACCGTCCAACTACGGTACCTAATTTTAATTATTCATAGACTATGATTCATGAGATTGACATAATTTTTTTCGTCTTTTACCAAACACGCTCTAAGAAGTTTTGTAATTTAATTAAAATTTTCATTTCAACTATTATTCGAATCATTTGATTTTCAAAGATTGATAGAAATATTAAAATTTAACTAAACATATCTTTCAATGTAAAAAATAATAATTTTTAGGTATAAAATTTCTAACAATACAATCCTTATTATATATATGTATATATATAGCTAAATAAATAATAAAAAAATAACTAAAATCATTGGTTGTTTTGGAAATTCAAATATGAGAATAAGTTTTACATTGGAAAGAAATGAGTGTGTTGAGCAAAAGAAAAATACTTACAAATTCATTGTCTTAAGTTTTGGATTGGAGGTGATGTTAATTCTCTTATGTGGGTTGATTCGTAACTAATTTGATGTTGTCTCCCTCTCCCTTTGTAAATCCTTCTTTGGAGAACATGTTCCATTGTTAAATAGTAGTACAAAGAAGAATCACTCATAAATACTCGTGATTTTAAAAAGTGTTTCCACTTGGAAGGAAAATTACTGAGAATCCAAGTGTAAATGTAAATTTCAAAAAGAAATAAATATATTGAACAACATATAAAAAAAAGATAAATTTATTGTCTTAAGATTTTAGATTCGAAATAATGTCAATTTTTTTATTTAGATTGATTCGTAACTTATTTACTATCTTCTTCTCATATATATCCTTTATTGAAAAACTCAATAATTGTCACTTCTCAAATTTATTTTCAAAAATATTTTGCACATTGAACCGGTTTAAATTTAAATTTAAATTTTATACAACTTCTTTCAAGTTAAGGGCCAATGTCAGAATATGATGGATTGCAATGCTGTTCCAAAAATAACTTATATTCTCTGTTGTTAAACCATTCTGTTATTAACATTGAGTGAATATAACAGAGCCCAAAAAGTAACTCATGGATAAAGATAACTGCCCAAATCATTAATATGAATATTTTGTTACATTCTCAAATTATTATAAGTATTTTTCTCACACTATACAAAATCAATTTAAATTTTATACAACTTTCAAGTCAAGGGACAATATCAGAATATGATGGATACAAATGCTGTTTAATCTGAACTGCATCAAAATCCTACGGCTGATAATTAGTTTATATACACGTTAAAAAATTAAATGCTTGGATCATCATAAAAACTGTGAACTAGGGAAAGGTGTATACATATCAAGGTTAAATTTGTCTTTTTCTTGGGAGTATATGCATGAGACCTTACTAAATATAAATGTTAAAGTGTATAATCTTATTTTATAAACTCGAAGTTGAGCTAAGTTTAAATTTTATTTTTCCTATAATATTATAATCAAGCTATTAAGTTTAAATTTTATTTTCTACTATAATATTGTAATCTAGTAAAACTATCGAATTATCCATTATCATATTATTATGGAATCAATCATAAATACTTAATTTTACGTTTAATATATTTGTAAGATGTTTTTTTAATAAATCACATCAACTAGATATAACTTCATATTAGAAAATCTGGAATGAAGATAGAGACGAGCCCAAATTAGAGAATCTGTGAGTAGATGATTGTGATATTGTGCCTTGAGTTGAAAGCTGATGAAGGTGTTGTATAATCATATATACCACAGAGAAAGGACAAGAGATCATATAAATCACACTGAAAGCATCTTTAACAAGATCGTTGTTTGATGTGAGGACCACCAAATCTAATATTTCACTATGCAAACGCAATGGAAATTCTTTCAACCGAGCAACAATAATAAGAGATAAAGTATTGAGGGCCAAGCTACCAAAATGATATTTTTTTGGTTCATGCGATGCTTTTATTTTTAACAAAAATAAGGAGGGAGAAAACATTCTTCTGTTTTGGGGGACCATAAAAAGAAGCTTTAAGGCACAGACAGCTATTTCAACACTTTATTCTCGCCCAATCCTCAACCTCATAGAAAAGATTGATTCAGAAGGAATTTCAGGGAAAAAATAACAACTTTTATCGTTCAGGAAATTTCTGAAGCTTTGGTGATGGGGCAGTACACACATTATGCCTTGGGATTTTCTTTTTTCACGCCATCTTTTCTTCTTTGCATTTTTCTTGCATTTATATATATATATATATATATATATATATTTCTATTTTATCTTTTTGAAAATTTTAAAAATATTGTAATATAGAAATCAAAATTAACTTTCTAAATCTTTTTTTATATAAATTTGTGTAATATCTTTTAAAAATTAATTTTAACTTTCATATTACACAATTTCGATTTCAATTTTAAATTATACAATGTAAAAAGTCATATTTCTATTTAAAAACTTTCAGATTTATTATATATTCTAAATTTTTTTTCAAATTATACACTTCCAAAATCATTTTTTATAAAAGAAACTGATTGTACAATTTAAAAGTATTTTCAAACTATACAATTCAGAATATTCTCATATTTTATCGTGTTTTTTTTTGTTGTCTGAGTAATTCTTTTTCTTCTTCTCCTCTCATTCTAAACCACTAGTGAAGAACTCTGACGGACGGCCAGGATGAGTAGGTTTGTATTTTACCCATTCTTACGAAGGTGTAAATAGAAATAAAACAGGTGTAGAAAAAAAGTGTCCCTTATGCCTGATGACATTAAAAGAAAAAACTATTTCATGAAAGGTTAAATATGGTTTACTTGGAAATAAAACCAACTATTTTTTCTTTTGGTCCTGTAATTTGTTTTATGTAAATATGAAACTATTGATTTTGATTAGAGCTGTCAAAACGAGCAGTCCAGCCCAGCCTGGTTTGGCCCTACGGGCCAAGTTCAAAAAATCTGATAACCTAATCTGACCTATATTTTAAAACGGACCATAATTTTTAGCCTAGCCTGATCCTATGTTAGGCCAACGGGTCATTTTTAGCCTAATAAAAAATTAAAAAAATATTATAATTTTTTATCAACAATATAAATATATATATATAATATTTACATAAATGTCTCTGTAAAATTGTTTACATTTGAACAACTTGTAAAACAAACTTATAGCACATACTAAGTACTTCCAAAATAGTCAAGCATTCAACATATCCATAATATAATATTTTTATCAACAATAAATAATATATAAATAAACAATATATTTGTATGAAAGTTTGTGCAAAATTAAGAACAGTGTAGTAGAAGAAATGAAAGAGCTACTAGGGTTTCTTTCTTTGGTATGACAACATAACAATTAAGAACAAAAACCTAATATAAAAAATAAATAGGTCAGCTCATTAACCTACGGGCCAGCCTGGCCTTGGCCCAGGCTAAAAAACGCCTATTATTATCTAGGCTACAATTTTTTAAGCCTAGCCTGACCTAAATCATAGACTATACGGGTCAGCCCATCGAGTCAGGCCTATTTTGACAGCTCTAATTTTGATCATATATGATTGTGACACCATTAACTAATATGTTTAATAAACAGTAAAGAGACTATATTACTATATTACATGTCACACTCATCTAATACTACGTCAGATGTAACATTTTTTAAAATAAACATTATTTATCTACCTTAAATGTAATAGTACAAATAGTTTTAAAATGAAATAAACCAAAAAATAAAGAGACCAACTTAAAAGTTCACCAGGAGACCAAATGTAGATATTTCAAATATTAGAAAAATGAAAACAAAATTTATTTTTAAAACAAAATATATTTATAAGAATAAGAATTAAAGTACAAGGTTGTTGACTGGTGTAACCTAAAAACAGAATCAGTTGTAACCAAAATTAGTTTTAGGCTCCGTTTCTATTAGAAACAAAGTCAGAGTCAATCATACTTGTATAAATACTTGGTTTACATTTCAATTTAATATAACACAGATCATATATTCCAAAATAAAAAAATCTTATCATTTAAGAAATTTTTTTTTGTTGCGCTCTTCTCTCTCTCGATTTTGTGTCCTTGTAGTGTGCTCCATCCAGAGTTGAAGTAGGAGCTCTCCTGCAAAAAGAAGAAGAAGTTGTTAGAAAGAAGATAAAAGGAAAGAAAAACAAGTGTGTGTTAGTGTGTAAAAGGAACGTAGCTTGTGGTTGTGATCTGCGTGGAGCGGTGGAAGATTGAAGGGAGAAGAAAGAGGAGGCTTTGTGGTTTAAGAGAGAGAGAGAACAGAAAAAATATGGTAGGTGACTCATAGTAAAAGAAGAAGGTTCGAGACAAAAGGTGTTTTTGAAAGAATTGTGATGTGTGGTAGAGAGGAGAGAAAGGAAGAAGTGGGTTTGGGCCGTTTTTTTTAAAGCCCAACAGAGTGGTATCTAGAGCAAGGTTCAAGAAACAGAATCTTGGGAGTATTGCTACACGTTATACTCATGGCTGGTGGAGGATTGATACCTGGAAGTCTACATGTTTTTGATGGAAAGAGTTATGATGATTGGTGTGTGAAGATGGAGGCAATTCTTGGTTTCCAAGAAATTGATGAGATTGTGAAGGTGGGTTTCAAAGAACCACCCAAGAACGTGGACGAAGGACCCAAGAACGTGGACAAAGGAGCCAAGAAGGCATACAAGGAGATGAAGAAGCTTGACTGCAAGGCCCGTGTGTTGTGTTGCTGCATCAATGTGTTGCAGCCAACATCTTCTAGAAAATCTCACTGCCACAACAAAGGAAGTCTGAGAGATCTTGCAGAATGGGTACGGAAACTCTAGAAAATTAAAGAAGGTAAAACTGCAATCATTGAGAAGGCAGTATGAACTTCTCTCCATGACAAAGAAGGAGACTGACAGAATATTTTGACAGATTGCAGGTGATTGATTACCAATGCCATGAGAGCATGTGACGAGGACATAGAAGATTGCAAAATTGTGGAGAAGGTCTTAAGGACTCTAACCCCAGATTTGACCACATTATGGTTTCCATAAAGGAATCAAGGGACCTTGACATCATGACAGTAGAAGAGCTACAAAACTCTTTTGAAGCACACGAACAAAGACTAAATGAAAGAAAGATGGGTGAGAAGGTGACAGAACAGGCTTTACAAGCCAAGGTGAATCATAGTGGAAAAGATCGAAGTGGTTGGAGAGGAAGAGGCAGAGGCAGGTTCAGAGGAAGATCTGGAAATAGAACTGGTGGCAGAAACAGCAAAAATAGTGAACAAATGGCCCAAGAGAAGTCTGGAAATAGTGGGTCTGAAGGTAGGGGAGGAAGTCAGAATAGAGGTAGAGGAAGGAGTGACAGGAGGCCTTATGATAAGAGAAAAATACAGTGTTATAATTGTGGCAAGTATGGGCACTATTCCTATGAGTGCTGGCAGGAAGACACTTCGAAGAAGGGGCAGGAAGGAGAGGAAGAAAATCTAGTGCAAGAAGAAGATGGTGGGTTTAATTTAGACCAGGTACTGTTGATGGCAACAACAACCAGTGAAGATGATGACTTGGCTTGGTACTTGGACACAGGGTGCTCTAACCATATGACAGAGAACAGAAAATGGTTGATAGACCTCAATCCATGTGTGAAAAACAATGTCAAATTTGCAGACAACAACTCTATTGTGGCAGAATGAATTGGGAAGGTGATGCACGGAGGGATGGCAAGGTGACCTATATGAGTGATGTGTTGTATGTCCCAAGCATGAAGAGCAACCTACTCAGCCTGGGACAACTACTGGAGAAGAAATTTACTATGAATATGCAAGAGAAAGTCATTGAGATATTTGATTCTCAACACAGACTCATGATCAAGGCACCATTGTCCAAAAACAGAACTTTTAAGGTGAATTTGGACACAACTGAAATTCAATGCCTATCAACTACTAGTGTGGAGGAAGAGAGTTGGCTATGGCACTATAAATATGGTCATTTGAATTTCAAAAGCTTGAATTAGCTCAGCAGTAAGCAGATGGTTAGTGGATTGCCATAAATTCAGCCACCAGCTAAGGTTTGTGAAGGGTGTGTGATAGGGAAACAATCCAGAAAGATGTTTAAAGCCTCTGCACCAAAACGGGCCAAGAAGGTGTTGGAAGTAGTGCATTTAGATGTATGTGGCCCACTTGACACATCATCTCTGGGAGGAAACAAATATTTTCTCACGTTTGTAGATGAATTCTCAAGGAAGATCTAGATCTATTTGTTAAAGGAAAAGGGGGATGTATTTTCAGCATTTGCGAAATTTTGTGTAGTGGTTGAAAGGTAATATGAGAAGAAATTAAAAATTCTCAGAACAGATGGAGGTGGAGAGTACAAATCTAAGGAGTTTGGCAGATTTTGTAAGGAGAAAGGAATAGTACATGAGGTAACTATGCCCTACACACCACAACACAATGGGCTGGTTGAGAGGAGAAACAAAACACTAGTTGACATGATAAGGTGTATGTTGAAAGAAAAAAAAAAATTACCACACTGTTATTGGGGAGAGGCAATGACCACAGTTGCCTACATCCTTAACAGATGCCCTACAAAGAGAATGAAGACTATAACACCAAAGGAGGCTTGGTCTGGTGTAAAGCCATTTGTGCAACACATGAAGGTGTTTGGCTCAATTTGCCATAGGCACATACCAGATGAAAGGAGGAAGAAGCTAGATGATAAGAGTGAGCCCCTGATCCTCATAGGATATCATCCTACAAGAACCTACAAGTTGTATGATCCAGAGAAGAAACAAGTAGTGATCAGTAGAGATGTAATTGTGGATGAGTTAGCCTTGTGGAATTGGAAGAAAGATGCTGACCCTGTAACACACATCCCGTGTGTTATTGAAGACAAACCTGAAGCTCCAACTGTTGTACCTGATAGCAGAAGAACTCAGAGGAAGAGGTTTCCCTCAACCAGACTTGCTGATCATGAAGTGTTTGATGATAGCATGATCACAGCCAGTGGTGACTTGGTGCACCAGGCACTAATGGCAGACACAGAGCCTATCACATGGAGAGAGGCCCTATTGATGTAAAGTGGGTCTTTAAGATGAAACTCAAACCAGATGGGTCTATTGCTAAATACAAGGCCAGATTAGTGGCAAAGGGTTTTCTACAGAAGCATGGGATTGACTATACAAAAGTATTTGCACCAGTTGCAAGAATGGAGACTGTGAGACTGGTTATTACAGTAGTCAGCTCGAAGAACTGGAAAATTATTTAGATGGATATGAAATCTGCATTCCTAAATGGCCCACTAGAGGAAGAGGTGTATATCCTGCAGCCCCCTAGTTTTGAGAAGAAAGGGAGAAAAAACATCAGGTGTACAAACTAAGGAAGGCTCTATATGGGTTGAAGCAAGCACCTAGAGCATGGAACAAGCTAATTAATGAAGTGTTGGGCAAACTGGGATTCATAAAGCATACAGTGGAGTTTGGAGTATATGTGAAGACACAAGTCATACAAACATACTCATTTTATGCTTGTATGTTGATGATTTGATTATTACAAGAAGTGTGGAGGCAAAAATTGAAGAACTTAAAGGAAGAATGAAGACAGAGTTTGAAATGACAGACCTAGGAGTTCTAAACTACTTTCTAGGACTGGAGGTTGTTCACACTCACAAGGGAGCGTTCTTGCATCAAAAGAAATATGCTCATGAGATTCTTAAAAGGTTTAAGATGGAGGAATGCAATGAAACAGCAATTCCAGTAATGCCTGGACTCAAACTGAAAGAAGAGAAGGAAACAGAAGCATGGAACTTTATATAAACAAATTGTGGGATCACTCAGGTTCATATGCAACAACAAGCCAGATTTGACTTATGGAGTGGGTTTAATTAGTAGATTCATGCATGATCCAAAACCCTCCACTTGGCTGCTGCCAAGCACATTTTGAGATACCTAAAGGGCACTACAGATTGGGGAATTTTCTTCCCAAAGGCAGAAGAGCATAATGATGTTGTATTATAAGCCTTTTCTGACTCAGATTGGTGTGGAGACAAAGTAGAAAGGAGGAGCACCTATGGGTACCTATTTAGATACTTAGGAGCACCAATATCTTGGTGTTCTAAGAAATAGAAGGTAGTAGCCCTGTCATCTTGTGAAGTAGAATACATAGCTGCTTCAGAAGCAGCTTGTCACAGCTTATGGTTGGAAGAAGTGTTAAAGGAGCTCAAGCTAGACTACAGGAAGCCAGTTCAACTTAACATTGACAATAAGTCTGCTATAAACTTGTCCAAGAACCCTACTCTACACGAGAGGAGCAAACACATTGACATGAAGTTCCATTTCCTTCGTGATCAAGTATGTAGAGGAAAACTAATTCTAGCCTACTGCTGTACAGAGGAACAAACTGCAGGCATCTTCACCAAGCCACTAAAGTAAGCTTGGTTTGAGACTCTCAGAAAGGAACTTGGAATGGCTAACGTATGAATTCTGGATTAAGGTGGTGTGTTGACTGGTGTACTCCAAAAACAGAATCAGTTGTAACCAAAATTAGTTTTAGGCTCCGTTCTGTTAGAAACAGAGCCAATCATACTTGTATAAATACTTGGTTTACATTTCAGTTTAATATAACATAGATCATACATTCCAAAATAAAAAAATCTCATCGTTTAAGAATTTTTTTTGTTGCGCTCTTCTCTCTCTCGATTGTGTGTCCCTGTAGTGCGCTCCATCCAGATTTGAAGTAGGAGCTGTCCTGCAAAAAGAAAAAGTTGTTAGAAGGAAGATAAAAGGAAGAAAAACAAGTATGTATCAGTGTGTAAAAGGAACGTAACTTGTCTTGTGGTTGTGATCTGCACGAAGCGGTGAAAAATTGAAGAGAGAAGAAAAAGTAGGCTTTATGGTTGGAGAGAGAGAGAACAGAGAAAATGTGGGGTAGGTGACTCAATAAAAAAAGAAGGTTCATACAGAAGCTGTTTTTAAAAGAATTATGATGTGTGGTAAAGAGGAGAGTAAGAAAAAAGTAGATTTAGACTGTTTTTTTTAAAGCCCAACAAAGATGAAACAAAGTTATTAGATTCAAATATATTTTTAATTTCATAAAATAAATAAGTTTGATATCTTTTTAGGTGAAAAATAGGTTTCAATTTTAGTTTTTAAAAATATTTTCTTTAATCTCAATAGAGTGGAGCATACTATACTCATGTACGATACTTCGACAGATACAAAACTTCTGTCTCAACCTAACCCCATAACGGATCAAATATTCATTAAATATATTTATACAAAAATAACAATAACAAAATTAAAAAAGACATAAATCTTTCTTTAATATCAAATAAAATATTTTAATAATTTTAAACAAAAACAAGATAAATTTATACATATACTTGTAACTTTTTTAAAAGGATATAATTTAAAAAATTAGATAATATTGGGATTCATGTGCTGTTGATCCAACTGTGAATAGACAAATAGAATAAATTTGATCAATATATGATAATTATCACTAATGTTTGTAATACCATTTTAGCACGTCAAATTCCTTTTTATAGATTTCTAAAATAAATTATTATTTGTCAAGGATTTAAGGTACAACAGCAGCAATTTTAGACGTTTGAGAATAAAAATCAAACAATTTTTATGAGGAATAAAACTAAAATCCAATCTATTTTCAAAGTAGAAACAGTCATTTCAAATATTAAAAGAATGAAAAAGTAAGAGATCAAATTTGAAATTAGCTACTTTTATAAGAACTTAAATATTAAGTTCTAATTTTAAAAAAATATGGAAAAAAAGGAGAAATTTGCAATCAGCATGACAAGATGAAGCTTTTAATGAACTTAAATGAGACCGTAAAAATACAGAATCATGGATTCTTTGGTTGTAGCATGTACAAGAAAATTCCACCGGCAACTGAAACATTGAGCGACTCGTATTCTCCCGCCATTGCAATGCTCACAAGTTCACAAACCTGCAGGGATTTTTCTGAAAGGCCACTTCCTTCACTTCCTAAAACCAAACACAATGGTGTATCTGATAAGGAATCACAGAAGGTTGGAGAGAGTAAGCGTACTGGCTTGACCAACTCTTCAAGCTCTGGATGCCCAGCCAGCAACTTCATCTGAAATTCTTCTTTGAGAGACTCCAGATGATTCCAACTGCCAGAAACAACAGGGATCTGAAAGCAGGCACCTCGGCTAGCCCGAAGAGCTTTCTCATTGAACGGATCACAGCAGCCAGGAAGAAGGAAAACTCCATCCTGTCACATGCAAAAATGTTGACTTTGAATAAAAATTAAAAAAGAAATTTTATTTCTAATATTCAAAGATGAGATGTTGTAATTTCGAGAAGATGAAAGGTTATAATTTCTAGAAGATGAAAGGTTATAATTTCTAGAAGCTGAAATACTTGCACTCTCTTAATACTCTTTCTTAACACATTCTCTTGTTAGTTTAAATTTACTAGGACCTACCAATATCAGGAGAGAAAATCATTATATGAGAAGTGAAATCCACCAAAATTGGTGGTTATAAATAAACTTCAATCAATAACAGAGTGTTTGAAAGAGCATGTTAGGGAGCTGTTCCTCCTCTTGTATGTTGTAGAGAAAGAAATATTGAATCTTTAGAATATTTTAGAGTATCTTAGATTATCACCCTTTAGGACAGATTCCATATTTCATGATTTGATAGGCAGATTGACCAAGGTGTTAGATCAGATGAAGACTCCTTAATGGGCCTTAGGCAAGGTATGTCCATGCATGATATGGAGAGTTTGTGAGCGTAAGAAAAAGAAATGGAAGAGGGAAGAGAATTAAGGAGTTGCTGACGTTAGATTTAGTTAGGAAGATACGGAGAGGGTGAAGGCGTGGAGAATCATTAGTTAGAATTTGTTGAGATTGATGAAAATAATATATTTTGAAAGCCCCACATCGTCTTGTTTATTCAAAGGAGTGGGTGACAAAAGTTATATAATGGACTTGAGTCCATGATATCTAGATACTCCAGTAAAAAACACTTTAAGCTTGTATTCCCATTTGCCTTATGTTTCATTATCAATATCCATTTGCATTCAACAATGTTTTGTCTCTAGGATTGTCAACAATCTATCGAGTTAAGTTTCTTTCTAATACATTCATCTCTTCTCTCATGGCTTGCGTATAATGTTCATTTTTCAAGGTTTCCTGAATTGAAGTAGAAATAAGTATCCTAATGGCATATCCACAGTGCTATAGAAAATGATGAGTATTTACTAGCAGTATTTGTACACAGGCGTTGGCTGACTTTGATGCAGGGTGTGTGGTGATTATACACGGGCATTGGTTGGCATTGATGCAGGTTGTGCTGTGGCAGTAATTGTACGCGGGCGTTGACTAATATTGATGCAGGGTGTGTGGTAATTATACACAGGCATTGGTTAACATTGATGCAGGGTGTGCTGTGAATTCTTGGAGTGGTTTAATTCCAAGTGGTGCGGTGACAGTAATTGTATACGGGCGTTGGTTGACTTTGATGCAAGGTGTGTGGTGATTATACACGAGCATTGATTGGCATTGATGCAGGGTGTGTTGTGGCAATAATTGTACACGGGCGTTGACTAATATTGATGCAAGGTGTGTGGTAATTATACATGGGCATTGGTTAGCATTGATGTAGGGTGTGCTGTGAATTCTTGGAGTGGTTTAATTCTAAGTGATGCGGTGGTAGTAAATGTACACGGGCGTTAGCTAATATTGATGCAGGGTGTGTGGTGATTATACATGGACATTGGTTAGCATTGATGCAGGGTGTGCTATGAATTCTTAGAGTGGTTTAATTCCAAGTGGGTATACTCTTTATGGTGGAGTATGATTGTTAGTATAGGCAATGAAGAAGGAAGATGTGTTTACTTTTATCACGGTGGAGATTGTTGAGGTTGATGAAAATAATATATCTTGAAAGTCCCACATCGTCTTGTTTATTCAAAGGAGTGGGTGACAGAAGTTATATAATGGACTTGAGTCCATGGTATCTAGACACCCCAGTCAAAAGCACTTTAAGCTTATATTTGACTTTTCTTATACTCTTGTAATAGAGTGTTGTGACGTTTGATTTAATTACTTGCTTTGGAGAGTGCGGGTGTATTGGGGTCAAGGGTATGAGAGATTAGTCTATGTGTTGTAAAAATTTTCACATAGTGTTATTCTCTAGTTGTCTTTAGACAACGGTCGTGATTTTTCTTCGGTTTTGGAGTTTCCATGTTATATTCTTGTGTTGGTTAATTTTATTGCATTTATCTTATTTCTCTATTAGAAGGATTATTCTCCAGGGGTAAATATGCTATTGTTTTTACCTAACAGAATTGGCAAAGAGAAGATTATTCCTTCTATGAAGAGTAAAGCTCTGGTTGTTCTTGTAGGAGAGCTTAGACTCTATGCATTTTGAATACAAATTACAAACTATTTTCTTTTTCATTTTATTATTCCTCCTGTCCTCGATCAATTGGTCCAACGGGCCATAGTGTCGGGCATTTGATTTATGGCACCTAAGATGTTAGACAGAGTCAATTCCTTCGTAGCAAAAGTCACAACGTTGAAGGATTGCATCAAGCTCTGAATGGAGGAGTTTCATGAAACTCTATTAACAAAAATGTCCAAACTATTGGATCATGACTTGTCAAATGATGTGACAATGAGAGTAGCGGGGTGGACGTGCTACCCATGGAAGTGGGAGTAGTATTTCAAGGGGAAAGGTTCTGTTGTCCCATTTGCCTTATGTTTCATTATCAATATCCATTTGCATTCAACAATGTTTTGTCTCTAGGTTTGTCAACAATCTACCGAGTTAAGTTTCTTTCTAATACATTCATCTCTTCTCTCATGGCTTGCGTATAATGTTCATTTTTCAAGGTTTCCTGAATTGAAGTAGGAATTTTTGCGACATCAATGACAACAATAAAAGTTCAATGTTTACTAAAAAAATTGTCAATATAGACATATTAAGAAATAGGATATTTAACACAAGATTTTTTCTCCTTTCTCAATACAATGGATAAAGAGTAACATTAACTTCATCAATGTCATCTTCAAGGATCCTTGGATCTAGGTCAAACAACTATTCTTACTATAGAGCCAAAGTGGGTTGTTTCTTTATTTAATAATTTTTGTTAAAGAATCTATCTTCCTATTGTTCTTCATTGGGCTAGTTCTACTATATACCAATATGACTTCATCACATAGATCTTGGACATCCTACAAAAATAGATATGTATGGTATTGACACGAAGGGAGACTCCTCTCCTTCAGGTCCTCTCTTCCCATGAAGTGGAGGGTAGGCAAGAAAAAATTTGTTTTATGAAAGGTAGCGTCCATGGTGATAAAGACTCTACAACTTTGAGGATGATAACATTTGTACCCCTTTTTTATTAGATGGATAATCCATGAAGACACATTTAAGAACTCTAGAATTTAATTTACTGCTGTTAGAATTATAAGAATTAACTAAAACAACACACTTTAAGACCCAACAAGTTAATGAGGGAACAAATGACGATAGTGACTCAATAACATTAACATCATTTAAGAAATGAGTAACTTGTTGAGGTATAAGACAATTAACACAACTTCTTCCCACTAGTTTTTGGGAACATATATATAGAAAAGGATGAATTAGCCACACTCAAAATAACTGTTTCTTCTTACATGGTTTTCCTCATAGGGCAACATACATCTTTCAGTCTAACAAAGTTGAAGCACAATTTACAAATGAAGAATATTAGGAATATCTCAGATTGAAGTCTGGCATCCAAGCATTTTCTTTCATCCAATCTAGCTTATCAAAAGCTTGCATTTCTCAAACCTTGGGGTGTCAATGTCCATGGATAATCGATTTAGGTACTTCTGATCACACCTTGTAGTCTTTCATATCAAGACTTGGTTGAGGTGTGAAAAGAAATAGATTAACTCTAGAAGAGAAGATTGAAGAAAGCTTAAAAATCCTTTCGAATCTCATAAGACGATGGTCAACAAATAGTCTAGGGGTGCTCGTTTGCTCGTTGAAAAAGGTTTTCAAAACGATTTTCACAAACAACTTGTGAAAGACAACCAAGCTGGTACAAATGTAATAGACTAAGTAGAGAAACACTTAATTTTTATACTAATTTGTCCCAACATTGGGTTACATCTAGTTCTTCTTTACAAACTATAAAGGGTTCCACTAATCAATTAATAATCACAAGTATTCTCGGTCACTTCTGGCTTATAACAAGTGCAAAGTCATTCTTGATTATCTCCTTTATCTCTCCTTGAGATAAAGAACATAAATATGTTTTTCACTAAATCACTTCTTTCTTTCCCAAATATTCTTCAACTACCACTTATGGGTATAACAAAAGAGTTGTTTAAGATACAAGGATAACTATCAAAAGAGAGGATATAAAAATAAATATTCCTTGCTAAGAGATAACTTAACAAAGTGAATGTTTTACAAATATAGAACCCTCTATAAATTGTTTGTAAGACGTTCTATAATCTAGCACTTAGAAGATTTTTCAATAGAAGTTCATGCAAAGTACGTTGATATGCTACATTGGATCTTTAGTTGGTTCTACATGGCGAGTTTTCTATTTATAGTCATCTTGAATAAGTTGTGACTTGTGTGCTTCTATTGACTACTAGAGCTATAGTTAGGATTGGTAGCATTTTAGCTGACAAGGAACTCTGTTACACTCACCTGTATGCTCAATGTACCTTTAGTTCTAAAGGTCATTTCCTTGCACACTGCCAACACCAGTTTTAGCATACATCAACAGAATGTTGGCCTTGTGTCACAATTTTTGTTGCAATTCGTGAGTCAACATGGTGATGATTTCTTAAGACAATCTGACAAATTGAAACTAAATTAACATCTTATTACAAAGCTTCATCTAGAGCCTCTCTTTTGTTGCATAATCTTCAAATCAACATTGTCTAGGAGTCAAAGAGGAAAGATAGTTAGGCACATTAGGTTTTCCTCTCGCATACATATCTCTTATATATGAAAGAAATAATAAATACTATATTAATATTTAAATAATTGATTTCGATTCAGTTTAGATCAGTTCCAAAATTTCAATCCAAAAATTGATCCGAACCATGCAGTGCTAGAAAAAAAAAATCCATATTGATAAAGAAAACTTTCGATTTTAATTGATTATCGATTTTTCAAATTAGTTCGGTTCTGAACACCTTTATGCATAGATTCTTTATAATATGAACAACATCCTCGCATGGTTCCTTTTATAGGGGACTTCCCTTTTCCAAGGGGCTTCCCTCCGGCATTTGATCCCTTGTCAACCCTCTTTCCATTGTCATGGCAAAGCTTGTGTTGGAGATTCCTCCCATTAACCATTACAACCCTCTGAGTTTTTTCTCCCTTTACAATAAAAAATACTCCTAATAGTGGTGAGAATTTCTCTTTCCCTAGGATTTGTACCCTAATAGGGTCATACTCGTGGTTCAAGCCATGTAGGAATTTGAAGATTTTGTTGGATTAAGCACTTACTACTAGGTGTGTCTTTGGATTATAGTTGAAAAAGTTAAGTTGAGTTGAACTTAACTTTTTTAAACTTAAGTTTAGTTAAAAGTGGATTAAGTTAACTTGATTCATGTTTGGATACTTTTATCTTAAAAGCATTTTTATTGAAAGAAGACTTGTTTGGATGATAATAGTTGAAAAAAGACTTGTTTGGATGATAATAGTTGAAAAAAGACTTGTTTGGATGATAATAGTTGAAAAAAGACTTGTTTGGATGATAATAGTTGAAAGAAAATTTGTTTGGATGATACTAGTTGAAAGAAGAGTTGTTTGAATGATAATAGTTGACCGTCTTTTGAGAAATATGTAAGAAGATTCTAAAAATATTTTTATCCAAATAAAATACTATTCACAATAGGCTCTATTATCCTCTTTTTTTTCTTTTTTTAGTGTTTCAGTCTATATTTTCTGTTGACTTATTAAGAGTTATTAGTTATTTTTCATATTTATGCTATTTTTTGTGTATATTGATGAATATGAATATAAATTATGCATTCTGGGAAGGATGTTAAGATTCATGTCAGCCTTTTTACAGTCCTCAAGTTATGATCATGTATCTCTCCTTCCGATCCTCAAGTTTGACAACACTAGGAAGAAGTTCCCATTGAGGAGAAATTTAAGTTGTAAATTTTTATTCCATATGTTTATTAATGCAAACAAATGAATATGCCAATTAAAAGAATTATAAATGAGCATAACATTTTACAGGTTTGTTTGAAATGTAAAACATCAATTAAAACAAGTAAAACCTCAACAAATTATACAGATTGGTAGGTAAGTATATATCAGGAACTCTCAAATGAGAATATGTGTTCCCATTCACTGAAACTAGTTAGTGCTAAACACAGGAATTTAATACCATGTATAAACAGGGTTAGAAAAGCACGCCCAAAGGACCAGTATAATGATATGAAAACAATGCTCTATGATCCTATACCCAAAGGAGGAAGATAATTCCTTACCCATCTGAAGGCTAAAGCTGATCTGAGCAATGTACCAAGGTTGCCAGGATCCTGCAGAGAACAATTGTAAAATATCACTTATGGCACATGAAGTTTTTGAAACCAACAAGATTCTCACAATATTTACACTTTGAAACATTGACATAAAAGTACACATGACAAACAGATTAGTCAAACACTTTTCGTAATTGAAGTCCATGAATATTCTACTTTCCTATATCATATTTGCAGGATGAGGGGAGCCATGATTATGGAGAACTCGGAATGATTCTGAGCTTCATTTGAGGAATATAGACTATAGATCTCTGGTTCGTATTCTACCCAGAGTATGATCATTGATGAAGATTGTACAACCTAGTGTAATTCAGTAATTACATTTGTTATGAAAACCAGGTAATCAATTTAAGTATATCGGGTTTCCAATAACAAGTATATAGGATCCTACATTAATCAGAAGTTCACAAAATGACTACATAGAATAAGTGGCAATATTGACCAAAATAAGTCAAACCAGGACAGTGGTGCCACCTTCCACAAGAGAAATAATCAGGCGAAAATTCAGACACCCAAAATGGTAAAGTCAAGAAGTGACATTATGTATCACCTGAATCCCATCAAGGACTAAAATCCGATGAACAGATTGAAACCATTTCTGGTAGTTCTTTTGATCACCATCAACATTGAAAAAACTGGCAGGAATTTTCATAAGGGCAATTGCATCTAGAGAGTCAGTAGATTGCAGCCCTGAAAGCTTTCTCATCACTACGGAGCTCACACGCACAATAGAAGCAGTGGATTTATCCAACCCATCAGGAATCTCAGATTTTTCAGGAAGAATTAAACAATCCATTGAAACGCTTTCATCTTGTAATGACTCTTGAAACCTGCGGATTTCTCTGCAAACAACAACTGTACGTCATTCACCCTTAGTTTTATTCCATGATTTTAGTCATACATATACCCATACTTTAATTGTGGAGAAAAAATTCATATAAAATAAGTTAAGTCCATGCTAACCAGCTATAAGACTAAAAGGGATGAGTCAAGCCGTATTCTGACTGAAATTGTAATTTTGAACATATTGTGTGATATCCTAAAATGTAGAAAAGAACACAAACAAGAAGGTTCAGGCAAAAATTAATTTCAGTACATTGTTTGCTCAATGTTACTTTGAGCATTTGAGCTCAACCGCATAGGTTTCCACTCTTCATATTAATTTACAACTGCTTGAGCTTAGTTAGGACAATGTAACTTGAACTTTAGTAATTGTTATCAGCTGAATAACTAGTGAAAGCACAAGCATAACAGGAACTTTTCTTGGCTAATGGGAATAGCTTACGACTTCTACAAGTTCTTTTATCTTATTTCCACAAGTTTGTATGTAAAGCTTTTCGCAACATGCTCTCTTTAGCTTATTTTTATTAATGATCAAATTAACAACACTATCTGAGATAACATGTTCTGCAAGTAGCACAATATTTCATCCAAAACTCCCTAATTTAATTTTTTTTCAAAGATTGGAATTTGGAAGGCCATGTAGCTTAAAAACCTTATGCACGAACAAAGATATCTTTTAAGAAAATCACAAAAGGGTCACTGTTAAAAGTACCTAAACCCATCAAAAGACAACCCAGAAAAAGAGAATTCAAAAGGAAAAGGCATGAGACCTGATAGGGGTAGCACCGACAACCAGAGCAGAAGCGTGAGCGCGGCGATAGGAAGAGGAGTTGCGGAGCTTGAGGCAGTGCTTGACAAATGGGTTAGAAGCACTAGTTATGAGCTTGGGTTTCTCGTCGCGAGAGGTTCCTTCTTCTTGTTGTTGTTGGGGCGGTGGAGTGACCGAAAGACTAGGCTTAAAACACCATATTTTATGTGTGTGAGGATGTAAAATGGAAGCACATTGCATTTCGGTTGGTGCCTTCTTCCACTGCTCCAGATACTATTGAAAATTTTGGGGAGAAAGTTAAAAGGATTTTATTGGCAAATACGATTGAGGTTAGCTGGTCTTAAGTGAATTTTTTCCGTCAATAATATTTTTAAAAGAAATTATCCAAAGAGACTTAGGTCAATTTTATTTACCAGTCTTGTTTGTTATTTATGTTTCGAATTCGATCTGCCAGAAACTAAACTCTCGCTTCTATTAATTTATGTGTTAGAAATTCAGTTGAAATTTAACTTTAAAAGAAATAAAATAAAAAATGATACTTTTATACTTTTTAAAATAAAAAATACTTACTTGAAGATCTATTTTAATAATTGGTTTTTGAAAATCGTTTAATCTAATTTATTTAAATAACAAATTTCACTTTATGATTTTCAATTTAAAATTTCTACACTTAAAAGAACAATTATCAATCTTAATTAGAAAACACTATTAAAAATAATGAACAAGAAATAATAAAAATTTAAAATTTTATTATTAATACAAAATCAACATTATCATCACTCTTAAAATAGTTACTGTTAAAATAGTTGAGAAAGATAAAAATATAAGATACTAAAAACATAATAGATACGAAAATATAATTCTATTATTTTTATTTTTAAAATTAAACATTGAAAACAATAAAAACAACTTTTTTTTTAAGTTTTTGTTAAATTATGAATGAACACAATAAGAATAAAAAAATTATGTTTCGAAAGGAAAGATCTTCTCATAAATTAAAAATTTGTTTGAAAAAGTAAATGGAGAATCGTAAATAATTTAAAAATTAAATGATTACGTGCAGAATAATAACAATGTAGGAAGAAATAGTTTAGAAAATAAAGGATTGCAAAGAAATTTAAATGCTGGAAAAATAAATTTGCATGAAACATAAATGTGCAAGAAATATAAATTATCAAGGATAGAACAAGAAAGTATAAAGGAGATCTATGAAGATGGTGACTCAAATTGCAAGCAATTTCATGAAGTTTGTCATTTCTCTAATTTTTAGGTGTGCTTAAAAGTTTGCAAATATAATTCGTCACCCTTATTCTATTATAATAATCCTATTTATAGTTCTAATTTTAAAATAAAGGACATATAAGTAAAATTTACAACAATATGAAATATAACTTCATATAACTACTCTACATAATATCTCCACATAACCCACTCTTCAACGTTCAAGACATAGATAAGCAATTATAACTACTCATATCTTTTCTCCTGACGCACTCTTTTATAACCTCTCTTTCGATGAAAATTTTTGCAAGCTTCTTTTTTATCTAGTTATGTTGAAACAACCCTTAGTTTCCATGTTTTTTCTTTCTTAACTTATGTCCGATGCAATCCATTCTATTCTCCCTTTGATATCATCTTCATTTCCACATTCATATTGTCGAAACTATGTGTATCGATAACTTCTTTTAAATTTCTATCTTCTTTGTCAACTCCATTCTAAACCATGTTTATTGATCTATTGAGTAGCCTTGACAATTTGTTCCGCTGGGTGTCTCTCTTTGATAATTCCCTTCCTTATCATAACTTATTTTTTTCACATCATCTTCTATTTTAATCCTTCATTTATCGATATGCCAGCTATTGATAGATTTTTCAATACTTCTTTTATTCTTCCTAGTTGATTCTCTACATTAAGATTCAATAATTATTGCAATACTTTCTCTTGATCAATTTGTAATTTTTCGATACCAGTAATATAAAAAACAAGAGTTTAGTTAGCTTGCAATCAAAGGTGGAAGAACCACTGACTTGGTGTAACAATTTTGTTAGATGCGGAAGTATATCAAGAAGAGGGGTTGAATTGATATAAAGCTTTATTTAAAACTTTTTCGTATCAGAAAATTTACTGATGCAGTATACTAAGAATTAGTTGACTGATTAACGCAAAATAGTAGGTTAGTTCTTAATGCAGAATTTAACATATGATGAAGGAAGAGAAAAGATGACACAAAGAATTATACTGGTTCGTTCTTTATGCAAGAACTACATCTAGTTGGTGATCTGCAACTCCACAGATCTTAATCACTATCAGAAATGAATTCTTTACAACAATTCTTTCTTGAACACTACAAGAAACTCAAAGAACCTATTCTAAACACTATAGAATAGAACTTAACCCACTGACTCACACTGAGTCACTGTGATCACCCCAATTACAGATAACAGGATTCTAAAACCCTCTCACAAATCTCTACCCCGAGATTAAAGAATACAAAGAAAAAATGAAAATAAGATTCTTCTTGAAAAGCTGAAAGCTGTAACACAAATTCTGCAGAAATCCTTTTGCTCTGATCTGTATGCAACTCAGTATGTATTCTCTTGAATTCTTTCGCACTTTGATTCGTCCTTGAGAGTTGTATTTATAGGCAAAGATGAGAGCTATGGGTCATCCTCTGTTGAAAGCTTTAAAGGTGCGTTCTGCGTTTTCTGCATAATAGGAGTCTGGAACAAAATAGTCGATTGAAGCAGCAAAGCAATTAGCTATTTTCATTAATCTTATATTCCTGGTACATTAATGAAAATAGTCGACTAAAGCAACAAGATTAGCAGACTAATTGAAGATTAATAAAAACAACAGATTATTATATTTCAATTAGTTAACTATATAAAGATAATCTAACATCTCCACTAATCTGTAGAATCAAGAACCATTAATCAAAGACCCAGCAACATTCTTAAAACATCATCAAAGACTTTTAAACATCATCAAATCCGAAATCATCAACAAACTCCCCCTATTTGATGATGTCAACCTGCAAAACCTGTAAAAACACAAAAAAGAAGAGATGGAAGATTATCTCCCCCTTTGACGTTAGCAAATAGCAGATATAGACAGTATAGAGTAATTATTAGCAAGTTCTAAAGTGCAGATATTAGCAGAATGTAAGTATATGAGTAATATTACAAACCCAAATTGTTTTAATTGCAGAAATATAATACTGAAAATATTAAAAGAAATCAGAGATATAAAAGCTCATGCATCATCCTCATCTTCCTCATCATCATCATCATCTTCATTTTCATCAGCATTATCCTCTTCCATGGCATCAGATTTTGGCGCATAGGAGTCATCAAAGCTTTCCGCTGTAACTTGAAGTTCAACAAGTTGTTGTTGGATAAGATCGATCTCATAATCTATGTTAGTAAACCTGGACACCATTGTCTCATGTGTGTTGTGCTGCATGGAGGTAAGCACATTAAGTCTAGATATTAACATACGTTCAAATTCAGACATGGGTACTGCCTGATATGCTGGAGGTGCTGAATAAGGAACCATTTGATAAGCTGAGTAGTCTTGCTGGTTCCCAGATGAAGTGCCAGCATTAAAGGTTGATCTTGGTGCAGATGAGGAGGATCCAGCTTCAAAAGTCCAGTCATCATTGATCTTGGACAGGCCCATCTTACGAAGATAATAATTTTCAAATAGATGCTTGTGATTGACAATGCGTGTGGTTTCTCTTTCAGTGGGGAAATTGAAGTGGTCCAGAAACTTGGAAATAAGAATGGCATAAGGAAGCTTGTGATCATTTAGTCTCTTAGCCTTGAACATATGTCCTTCGATTACATATATCCAATTGACCTTGATATTGTTCTTCATGCAATGAATCAAGGCTAAGTCCTCCTCCATGAGTTGTGCATGGTTACTCCCCCTGGGAATGAGCTGTCAAGCTAGAATAAATGCCAAAAGCCTTTCATCATGTTTCATCCTCCCAACATTGTATTTGAGGATAATAGCTTCATCACAATTGCGCAGACAAGACTTATAGACAGCATCCTTGTTAAAATCTGGTACAGCCCCTGTGTTTCCCTAACGATTTTTATACCTTCATTCTTCAGACCAGCAATCCTTCTCCATAATGAGTTGTCGATTCTGACTTCTCTGCCTCTTACTTGAGATACCAGAACATTGTTTTCTACCTTCAGGTTAGCATAAAACAGCTTAATGAGATCAATATAGAAGTTACCTTCTAATTCTACAAACTGTCGCAGTCCTTGTGCTTGAAGAGAGTTTTTCACGAAAATCAAGTTCTCATTATTAAGCCAGTTGAATTTCAATATTTTTGGAGTAAGGATCAACTTCCTTTGCATTTTCAGCTCCACAGCTTCAACAATCTCATTGTGTTCTTCGTTTTCTGATTCAGTCTCCTCATCATAATCATTTTCTGCAGGGGTACTGGTTGTGGAAAGCCTGACACGGACCTTGTACCTCTTTGGGAATCTTCTTTCTGGTGGATTAGAAGGTCCAGCAGCTGATTCTGGAACCTGAATAGGTTGGGCTGGAGACTCAGAAGTGGAACCTCTGTTCCTGCTTGATCTGGCTGGTTGTGGTGCAGTAGCTTGTGTGGATGCACGATTTCGTGATGACCTTCTTAATCTTTGAAATGCAGTAGCAATTGGTGCATCAGAGTCATCACTCTCTACTAAGAAATACTCATTGTTTGACATTTTAACTGAAGAAGAAATGAGAGAGTCTAGCAGTAGTGTAATACGAAAATGCAGTAAGAGAGATGCACAGTAGTGATATCTAATATGCAGGAAGATAAGAACTATATAGAGAGATTGGTATGCATGGTCAAACGAATATTGATGAGTGAATATTTTGAACAGATCTTTACTCAATCACAGATGCTCAGTATCAGAGAGTGCAGAGAGAATATGTTGAGAAATGAAAACTCAGTTTTGCAAACCCAATAAAGTAACCTCACATGCATCTAAAACTGTTCATGCTTTGAATGACAGTGCACCCTATGTACGAATTGGTCATTAACTGATATGGTTTGAATTGTTTTGATGAAATTTAAACTGATTTCTTGAAAATTCAATTTGAATTTAATTACAGTTAATGGAATTAGTCAGCTAGTCAAAGCAATTAATAGGCTGTCCTGATTGAAACATTACCAGCAGGCACATTAAATGAAATACGTCTGTTATTTCATAGAAATAAGCAAGCTATTTTCTGCAACAGTAAAGCAATATTGTCAGTTAAGTGAAATAAGTCGACTGTTACACAAAATTAACACACTGAAATCTGCAGTAGCAAAATATTTTTGTCAGTTAAATGAAATACGTCAGCTATTTCATAGAATTAACAAACTGTTTAACTCAGCAGCAGAAAATTTAAGAAAGATGATTGATGTTTAGGATTCCCAATTCATTTCTAAGTTTGAAAAACCTATCATGACCAAGAGGTTTAGTGAAAATATCAGTTAACTGATCATTAGTAGAGATGAATTCAATCCTACAATCTTGCTTTTCTATATGATCTCTTATAAAGTGGTGTCTTATTTCAATATGCTTAGTTCTAGAGTGCTGAAGGGGGTTCTTAGTTAGATTGATAGCACTGGTATTATCACATAAAATGGGAATATCAGAAAGATGCAAATTAATATCACTTAGTTGTTGTTTTAACCATAGAATCTGTGCAGTACAGCTACCAGCAGCTATATATTCAGCTTCTGCTGTGGAAAGTGTCACACATGCTTGTTTCTTGCTGGTCTAAGAAATCAAACAGTTCCCAAACAAGTGGCATGTTCCACTTGTGCTTTTCCTATCTAATTTGCAACCTGCAAAATCAGAATGAGTTATAGCCAACCAAATTTAATTCATTACCATTAGAATACCACAACCCAACATTTATTGTTCCTTTGAGATACTTTAGAATTTGTTTTGCTGCAGTGAGATGTGATTCCTTTGGATTAGCTTGAAATCTAGCACATAAACACACAGCAAACATTATGTCAGGTCTGCTAGCAGTAATGTACAACAAAGAGCCAATCAATCCTCTATACATAGTTGCATCAACTGATTTCCCTGATTCATCCAAGTCAAGATAACAACTTGAGGACATTGGAGTGGATGCATCTTTGCAGCTTTCCATGTTGAACTTCTTCAATAGTTCATTGCAGTACTTTGATTGATTTATGAAATTTCCATTTTGCATCTGTTTAACCTGCAAACCTAGGAAGAAATTTAATTCTCCCATCATAGACATCTCAAATTCACCCTTCATGGATTATGCAAACTCTTGGCAAAGAGATGGATTAAATGAACCAAAAATGATATCATCAACATATATTTGTACAAGTATGAGATCATTAACAACTTTCTTAGTGAAAAGAGTTTTATCAACAATTCCTCTTTTAAAACCTTGTGATATGAGGAAAGTTGTAAGTCTTTCATACCACTGCCTAGGTGCCTGTTTAAGACCATACAAAGCCTTTTTGAGTTTGTAAACATGATTAGGAAACTTAGGATCAACAAAGCGAGGTGGTTGTTCAACATACACATTCTCATTTATAAAGCCATTTAGAAAAGCACTCTTAACATCCATTTGATAGAGTTTGAAGCTTTTAAGACATGCAAATGCAAGCAACAATCTAATGGCTTCTAACCTAGCCACTGGTGCATAAGTCTCATCATAATCTATGCCTTCTTCCTGATTATATCCTTTGGCTACTAGTCTAGCTTTGTTCCTAGTTATAATTCCATTCTCATCAAGTTTGTTTTTAAAAACCCATTTTGTTCCTATAACATTCATTTCACTGTTTCTAGGTACTAGATACCAAACATTATTTCTAACAAACTAATTTAACTCTTCATTCATAGCAGTAATCCAATTATGATCAAGCAATGCATCATTAATATTTTTAGGTTCTACTTGTGATACAAAGGCCATGTGATTGCAAAAATCAGTTAAAGAGTTTCGAGTTGTAACTCCCTTTTCAACATTACCAATGGTGTTATCCAGAGACAATCCTTTTTTAGTCTTCCAGGATTTAGATAAGGCATTGTCTGCTGTAGAGTAGTCGATTGATCCAGAGTTATAGTCGACTGGTTCATCTTGTCTGTCAGCATCAGCAGATTTTTCTGCATAATTTTCATTCTTTTATGATTCTTCAGACTTTTCATCATCTGAACCTGCAAGGGAATTACCTTTTCTCTCATTTTGACATAAGAACTCATCAAATACAACATGAATAGATTCTTCTACAGTTAAGTTCTTTTTGTTAAAAGCACGATAGGCTTTGCTATTCATAGAATAACCTAAGAATATACCATCATAAGCTTTTTCATCAAACTTGCCTAAAGATGCTTTTCCATTGTTTAGTATGAAACACCTGCAACCAAAGACTTTGAAGTATGCAATACTAGGAGTTCTATCATTCAAAAGTTCATATGGTGTTTTATCAAGAATTGTTCTAAGCAATACTCTATTAAGTACATAGCAAGCTGTAGAAACTGCATCTGCCCAAAAGTATTTAGGAAGCTTTGATTCACTCAACATGGTTCTTGCACATTCTTGAAGTGTTCTATTCTTTCTTTCAACAACTCCATTTTGTTGTGGAGTTCTAGGAGCAGAAAAGTTGTGAGAAATGCCATGTTTAGAACAAAACTTTTCAAAATGCATGTTTTGAAATTCAGTTCCATGATCACTTCTTAAAGAAACAATGTTAAGATCTTTTTCATTTGAAATGATCTTTGCAAATTTCTTGAATGCATGGAATGTTTCATCTTTTGAAGAAAGAAATAATGTCCAAGTGAATCTTGAGAAATCATCAACAATGACAAGAACATATGAGTTATTTCCAAGACTTATAGTTCTTGATGGACCAAACAAATCAAGATGCAATAGCTCAAGTGGTCTCCTTGTTGAGATTATGTTCTTTGACTCAAAAGAGTTTCTTGACTGCTTTCCTTTTTGGCAAAATGCACATACTTTGTCCTTCACGAATTTCACATTTGGAAGGCCTCTAACAAGACTTTTGTAGCTGATTTTGTTTAATAACTGCATGTTGATGTGTCCACACCTTCTATGCCAAAACCAGCCTTCATCTTCTTTGGTCAACAAGCAAATGTTCTTGAGATTTGAGGGCTCAATGTCTAGCATGTATACATTGTTTGTTCTTCTTCCAATGTGCACAATATCTGCAGTTTTACAGTTGTATATAACACAAAATTCTGCATCAAAGGTGACTTTCATACCTTTGTCACATAGCTGACTTATACTTAGCAGATTGTGTTTCAATCCTTCAACAAATAGTACATCCTTTATTTGTGAAGAAGAGCAGTTTCCTACATCTCCAGAACCTTTGATTTTGCCCTTGCTACTGTCTCCAAAAGTAACAGAACCAGCTTCATATGCCTTGAAATTTATCAGCTTTGATTTGTCACCTGTCATGTGTTTAGAGCAACCACTATCTAGATACCATAAAGCTCTCTTTGCTCTATGACAGATCTACAAAACAAAGTTAATTTACAAATTTAGGTCCCCAAAACAGGTTGGGTCCTTTGAAGTTAGGAACAGCATATGATTTGGGTTTCCAATAGTATTCACCTCTTGAAATCCCAAAATTCTTGACATAGCAAAATCTAGATATATGTCCATGTTTCAAACAATAAGAACATTTTTTAAATCTGTTACTTGGATAAGATTTATATTTTGCAGCATGATAATGTTTTGTAGATTTTCCATAACCAAGACCATTTCCATTTGAATATCCAATTTGAGAACCTAGTAGTTGATTAAGTGTATTATGACCAATTTGAAACTTTGCTAAAGTTTTAATCAGATAACCAACTTTATTTTGGAGATTAATGCAGTTTTCACACTTTGCAGATTTGATTTTATCATATTCAGATTTATCAGTTTCTATCTAGTTTTTCAGTTGCAGGGCTCTGTCTTTTAGTTGACTGTTTTCATCTTTCAGTCTGTTATTCTGGTTTTCCAGTTCCAGTAATTTGTTTTCTAGCCAGTTATTTAGACCTTTTAGTCGATTATTTTGATGATCCAATTTTTTGCTTCATCATGTAATTCTCTGAATGCATCAAACAAGGTGTCATAATTCTCATTGATATCAGAATCACACATACTCACTTGGCTAGATGTTTCTTCATTAGCTACAAGGCACATATTGGCTTGGTTTTCAGATTCAGAATCTGAAGTTGATGATTTACTGGAATCACTTTCATCCCAGGCCATGTATGCTTTCTTGCCTTTCTTGAAGTGTTGAATGCGTTTGTCTTTGTCTCTTCTTTCCTTCCTTTCTGGGCTTCTATCTTTTCTTTGATTCAAGAGAGGACAATCTATCTTGACATGTCCTAGCTGCCCACAATTAAAGCAAGAGAAATTAGAGGAATTAAAATCAGGTTTCCTGGTGTACCTTTTCAGATTTTCTTGAAACCTGTCTTTTGGGTTATTCTTCCTCTTTAGGAACTTTCCAAACTTCTTAACCAGCATTGCAAATTCTGTACTTTCATCTTCTTTTTCTTCATCACTCTTTAAACATTCATTGGCTTTTAGTGCAAGACTCTTGTTCTTTTTATCAGAAGTCTCCAGTTGATCAAGCCTGCTTAACTCCAGCTCGTGTTCCCTGGGTTTTCCAAACAAAGTAGCAGTGTTCATGACACTCAAGTCCTTTGTTTCAAGGATTGCTGTGACTTTCGGTTGCCAGCTTCTACTTAGGCATTTGAGAACCTTTATGTTGAACTCTTCATCATCAAACTTCTTTCCCAAACCCAGCAGATCATTCACTATGTGTGTAAAGCGCTTCTGCACATCTTGAATGCTCTCTCCAGGTTGCATCCGAAACATTTCATACTCTTGGATAAGGGTGTGCTTTCTTGCTCTCTTCACCTCTGTTGTACCTTCATGGGTAACTTGTAGAATATCCCACATTTCTTTTGCTGTTGTGCATTGAGAGACCCTGAAAAACTTATCAAGATTAAGAGCAGATGTTAAAATGTTTTTGGCCTTACTGTCAAACTGAGCCTTTTTATTTTCTGCATCAGTCCACTGATCCCATGGCTTTTCAATCAGTTGTCCATCTTCAGTCTTCACTGTTGGAATGAAAGGACCATTAATCACTGCATCCCAGACGCCTCTATCAACAGACTCGAAGAATATCTTCATTCTGGCTTTCCAGAAGGGGTAATTCGCTCCTACAAAGAGTGGAGGTCTGTTGGTAGATGCTCCTTCAGCAAAGGGTAGCTTATCACCCATCTTGGATCTTTCTTGAGTACCTTTCAATTACCTGCTCTTGATACCAATTGTTAGATGCAGAAGTATATCAAGAAGCGGGGGGTTGAATTGATATAAAACGTTATTTAAAACTTTTTCGTATCAGAAAATTTACTGATGCAGTATACTGAGAATTAGTTGACTGATTAATGCAAAATAGTAGGTTAGTTCTTAATGCAGAATTTAACAGATGATGAAGGAAGAGAAAAGATGACACAAAGAATTATACTGGTTCATTCTTTATGCAAGAACTACATCCAGTTGGTGATCTGCAACTCCACAGATCTTAATCACTATCAGAAATGAATTCTTTACAACAATTCTTTCTTGAACACTACAAGAAACTCAAAGAACCTATTCTAAACAGTATAGAATAGAACTTAACCCACTGGCTCACACTGAGTCACTGTGATCACCCCAATCACAAATAACAGGGTTCTAAAACCCTCTCACAAATCTCTACCTCGAGATTAAAGAATACAAAGAAAAAATGAAAATAAGATTCTTCTTGAAAAGCTGAAAGCTGTAACACAAATTCTGCAGAAATCCTTTTGCTCTTATTTGTATGCAACTCAGTATGTATTCTCTTGAATTCTTTTGCACTTTGATTCGTCCTTGAGAGTTGTATTTATAGGCAAAGATGAGAGCTATGGGTCATCCTCTGTTGAAAGCTTTAAAGGTGCGTTCTGCATTTTCTGCATAATAGGAGTCCGGAACAAAATAGTCGACTAAAGCAGCAAAGCAGTTAGCTATTTTCATTAATCTCATATTCCTGGTACATTAATGAAAATAGTCGACTAAAGCAACAGGATTAGCAGACTAATTGAAGATTAATAAAAACAACAGATTATTATATTTCAATTAGTTAACTATATAAAGATAATCTAACATCTCCACTAATCTGTAGAATCAAGAACCATTAATCAAAGACCCAGCAACATTCTTAAAACATCATCAAAGACTTTTAAACATCATTAAATCCGAAATCATGAACAGATTTCTTGAAGGAAAATTACACTAAGATCACCCCAATTGGGTTGGCCACTCAAGTCATACTATATCATATGATAATTTGAATTTAAAATAAAAATTATGTTATGAGATGACATTAATTTTGGAGAGATATAAATGTTAGTGAATAACGATTTAAATAGCTTCAGTAAGAATTGGAGAACCTAAACCTAACGAGAGAATCACTAAAGCAGCAGAGCAAGACATCACATATATCATCCTTGCAACATTGTTGTTGTCCCTGTGACCCTGTTCTTGTCTTCATGCTCCACCCTCGTCTCATCTAAGAGAGAACTCCAAAGCGATGGAGCAGAGAAATCCTAATCTCACCCTCATCCCTCGCCTTTATCTCCCTACCTTATCCCATCTAAGATAGACAAGAAAGTGGCGGAGCAAAGAAACTTTAAATATGTTGTCATGCCCCATCGTCCCTTTACATGAGAGAGATATCTAAAGTAGCAGAGCACAGGAACACTAAAATTGTCATCGATCCCCCAACCTTGTCATCATCCCACTTGAGAAAGATCACCAAAATAGCAGAGTAGAGAAATCCTAAACATGTCACCATTCACATGGTCCTGTCATCATTTCTGCGACCATCCCTATGGCCCCATTGTGGTTCCGATGGCCACCTCGCCCACATTGTTTATGGTGGTTTATGGGTTTGTCTCTTTACTTCGTCAACACGTTTTATATTTTGGTTTTTATTTGCTTGCTTTGTCCTATTTTCTAATAAAGTAGATGATTAAGTGGAAATAAATTATCATACTGTAATGTGAAATTTCATAAAATTTATGGTATGAAATTACATGTACACTTGATTGATTTGAATTGAAAACTATAAAGTAGAAATATACAACATCACATAATTTTAAGACACATTCTACTTGAATGTTGAATAATCTTTATCTACTTTTATATGCACTTTATTGGTTATGATTGTGAGATTCTTTCATGCATTGATTTCATAATTACATTAAGTTGATGGACTAAAACCGGAGACAATAGCATAATATTTATTGATTCGAAGATGTGATTGAGTTAGGCCTTAGTGCTTTTTAACTAGATACATTTTTCTAAAAGCCTGAGGTGGAAAAACTTGTTTATAAGTTGGGCTAATTGGTTTAAATTTGATATGGTTTAGAGTATAAAATGCAGTAAGAAGAACATATACTTGTGTATTTCAATTGCTTCAAATTTTTTTAAATAGATTCTCTACATAATGATGAAAGAACATTATCATAAGAAAGCCTTTTATAACAAAAAGTAATATTTTTTTGTGGACTATCATGCAATTTGTTTATTATTGTTTAAGGTTTCTAAAAGTGTGAGAGATGTACCTAACAATTTGTAGTGTGGTTGTATATAGTAATGTGTATTATGGCAAAACACTTACAAAATTTGGTTTGCTTTTAGACAAGGTTTGAAGTTTTCTATATTTAATTATAGAAGCTGTAATACTATGTAAAAGACCTACTTTTCTAAGAGCTTATGGTATTTGGCAGTAGCCTATAAATGATTTTGTATTTCTAATGCAATGTATATTTTTAGTGATAATGGAATATTATCATGGTCTATTAAGTTGTTGATACAGTTCGATACAAGAAAAGATTGTGATCATTTCCGAAATTGCAATCAACCTACAAACGAAGGGTAAAGATAAATGATAAATAGAGTAGAGCACGAAATAGACGAAAATGAAAGGACGCCACAACCTAGCGGATTGATAAGTCAAGGAACATTTGACACAAAGATGCAATCTTTGATAAGAATCAAGTTCTTCACTAAGAACCAAGAGAATCCTCTCTCTAAAATAATTTGTATATTGACTTACTTAAAAGTGTCTTATATTGCTTAGAAATAGGTTATTTATAGCTCCAAAACAAAGAAAAATGAAAAATCCTAAAGTTGCAATTGTTGCAAATCGACAACCAACTGACGATCCTCACTATTTAGAAAGGGTTTTTAAAAGGGTTCTTGGAGTCGCCACCAATATTTTACTCAAAAACATTGGAAAAAGAAAAGGTTTTTAACAAAGCAAACTTAGGTCAGCACAACCAGAGTTCAAGTTTGGGGATCGATTACGTGTGGGGAAGGCGTTAGACACCCCCACGACCCCTGTTGTCAGTACCCTACGATGTCATTGTAGACACATGTTTTTGTCCAGGCTACGTAGTACGATGAAGAGAGGATTAGAAAGGAGAAAATTGCAAGGTAGTGCCTTATCCCTAAAGAATCTCGAGGAGCTCATGAAGAAACTTGGGTAGCATTTAGGGAAAGGATGTAAAAGAAAGTAGGGTCTCTTGTAAATGGAGAACAGGTCGTTCTTAGTGCATTAAAGGCATGTTGAGAATGGCTCGTTCTCACCCAAGAATGGATCATTCTTAGTGCATTTAATGCCATTTATGGCAGGCTGAAAACGGGTTGTTCTCAACCCAGAACAGGTCATTCTAAGTGCATTAAATGCATGTTGAGAACAACCGTTCTCAGTGCATTCAATGCCATTTATGGTAGGCTTAGAATGAGTTGTTCTCCCCTGAGAACGAGCCGTTCTATGCCTCAAAAAATGTGTATATATAGAGTAGTGTGTTAATCATTTTCACACACCATTTAGAATATCAACCAATACACTATAAATTAGAAATTGTAACTCTGATACTTCTTCTTTTCCTCTTTGAGTAATATAAAGCTTGCTTTGGAGGTTTTAATCTCTCTTTTTCTCTCTCTTTATAGTTTTATTTACTGCTTTTCTAGTAGTTGGGTAAAGTAGAATTAGTAAAAACATAAACGTTTTTTGTTCGGCGATCTTTATAGGTGAGTATTATTTGAGCTCAGCCTCTCTAGGTTGGACTGGTATCTAGGCTTCGGTCAATTGTGGATGAACAAGTCTTCAGAGGAGACGACCCTTGACTAACTTCCTTCTATTTAACTTGTCGGTGTTTGTTGAGTGTTATCTGAGCATAGTCTCTCCAAGCGACGACAAGAATGTTTATGAAAGTTGCTTGTTGGTTATTCTATGCTGGTAACTTGCAAAATAAAGAGTATGATGAGTAAGTATTGTTTGAGCTCAGCCTCTCTAGGTTGGACTAGTATTAGGGTTCTAGCCAACCACTTCCTGTCTTGTTTGAGTATTCCTTAATCTCAGCCTCTATAGGCTAGACTAGTATTAGGGTTCTAGTCGACCACTTCCTGTCTTGTTTAAGTATTCCTTGAGCTCAGCCTCTCTTGGCTAGACCAGTATTAGGGTTCCAGTTGACTGCTTCCTGTCTTATTTGAGTATTTCTTGAGCTCAACCTCTCCAGGCTGGAGTGGTATTAGGGTTCCAACCAACCGCTTCCTATCTTGTTTGAGTATTCCTTAAGCTCAGCCTCTCCAAGCTGGATTAGTATTAGGGTTCTAGTCGACCACTTCCTATCTTGTTTGAGTATTCCTTGAGCTTAGGCTCTGCAGACTGAACTAGTATTGGGGTTCCAATCGATTGCTTCTTGTCTTGTTTGAGTATTCCTTGAGCTTATCCTTTCCAAGCTGGACTGGTATTTGGGTTCTAGCCGACCACTTCTTTTCTTGTTTGAGTATTCCCTGAGCTTAGCCTCTCCTAGGTTGGACTAGTATTAGGGTTCTAGCCGACCACTTCCTATCTTGTTTAAGTATTCCTTGAGCTCAACCTCTCTAGGTTGGACTAGTATTAGGGTTCTAGCTGATCGCTTCCTGTCTTGTTTGAGTATTCCTTGAGCTCAAGCTCTCCAAGCAGATCAATATTAGGGTTCTAGCCGACCAATTCTTGTCTTGTTTGAGTATTTCTTAAGCTTAGCCTATTTAGGCTGGACTGGTATTGGTGTTCCAATCGATCGCTTCTTGTCTTTGTTGGAGTATTCCTTGAGCTTAACCTCTCTAGGCTAGACTAGTATTAGGGTTCTAGCTGACTAGTTCTTGTCTTATTTGAGTATTCCTTAAGCTCAGCTTCTCTAGGCTAGACTAGTATTAGGGTTCTAGCCGACCACTTCCTGTCTGATTGAGTATTTCTTGAGCTCAGCCTCTCTAGGGTAGACTCTTATTAGGGCTCCAGCTAACTGCGAAGTTGTTTTTGCTGATTGCCTAGTTGTTTTTTCCTTTTCTTTTTGTGTCAACTTTGCCACTATAGACCCTGGTTTTTTTCTGGACCGAAGACAAGCTAACAAAAGAATTAGGAGAAGAGAAGAAGCTATAGAGTGTTATTTATGAAGATTCTTGAGGAGTTGTCAACACAAAAGTGGTAGCTCTTAGGACAATACATGTAAAAAATCAGAGTTGTAGAAGAATAGAGGCTAAGAATGGTTGTTCTCATGATGAGAACGATAATTCTCATGACACAAACGATCGTTCTAAGTTAAAAATGACTCATTCTCAAATGCAAGAAATAAGACTAAGAATGATCGTTCTTGGCTGAGAACGACAGTTCTCATGTGAGACCAGTCGTTCTTAGACCAAACTGACATGTTCTTAGCATTTTCGTTGCAGGCTCGTTCTCAAGCTAAGAACTGTTGTTCTTAGAGGGAGAACGACCATTCTCCACTTCTGACGCACCTATGAATAGTGATTTTCTGCGCTATATAAGACACACTGCTTAGAATACTATTTTACTATGAACTACTTTTTTAATAACGATAAAGCTTGCTTCAGAGGTTTCTTTCCCTTTTCTCTCTCCTTTCTCTCTTTATTGTTTTCTTAGTGGAGTAGAAATAATATAGGATAAAGTAGAATAGAATTTGTATGGATGTAAATAATTTATAATAGGCATAATAATAGGCATTACTAATAACTTGGAGTAAATTTTAATTGTTAATATCATCATAAGGTACCAAAACCAGGCGTGTTGGGTGCCTAACCTGTTCCCAACACATAACTGACCCCCGAACCTAATCGTTGGATATAAGGACCAAGGTTAGCTTTTGAAAAGCTCTTTTCTTTTCTAATGTTTTAAGTAAAACATTGGTGGCAACTCCTAGAATCCGCTTTTTCAAAACCATTCTCCAAAATTCTCTTTATTTCCTTGTTCGAAATCTCAGCTTGTCTATTAGTTTGGGGATGGTAGGGTGTAGAAACCTTATGAACAACCCCATACTTCTTAAGCAAAGCTTGCATGGTTTTGTTACAGAAATGAGTGTCTTAATCACTAATAATAGCTCTAGGTACACCAAACCTGCAAAAAAATGTTAGCTCTAACAAAATCTACAACAACCCAAGCAACATTAGTTCTAGTGGCCTTAGCTTCCACCCATTTAGAAACATAAACAACAAGAAGAAGAATACCTGAGAAACAAAAAGAGATAGGGAAGGGACTCATGAAATCAATACCCAGATATAAAAAACCTCACAGAATAACATCAGTTGTTGAGGCATTTGTGTTCTCCAAGATAGGGAACCTCCTACTCTCTGGCACTACTCACAAGTGTTGCAAACTCACCACACATCTTTAAAGATGCAACCAAATAATTCACAATGTTCGCAAACCAAGGGGTGGGAAAAGAATCAAAAATATTAAAAAGTCGTTCATTAGGGAAGTCATCCTGAATAGGCAAATTATCAACAACTCTTTCGATTATGCTCAAATGATCCTTTACCAAATTTGGTGCTTCGTGTAACAATCCCATATATTAGATTACAAAGATATTTGATTATTAAGATATCAGATTATAAAGATATCAAGTTATAAAAATATTAGATTATAAAGATATTTGGTTATAAAGATATTAGAATATAAAGATATTAGATTATAAAGATATTAGATTATAAAGATATTAGATTGTAAAGATATTCTGTTATAAAGATATTAGATTATAAAGATATTCTATTATAAAGATATTAAATTATAAAAATATTATATTATAAAGATATTGGATTATAAAGATATTAGATTATAAAGATATTATATTATAAAGATATTATATTATAAAGATATTATATTATAAAGATATTAGATTATAAAGATGTTAGATTATAAAGATAATACAATATAAAATAGGCTACTTGGGTAGACTATTTTCATATACATCTATTCTCTTTACCTCTATTCTCTTTATTATCTACCCTTTCTCTAAGGTTTAGATAGTGAAACCCTAACGATTTCTAGATTTGGAAGAAGTAATAGGAGAATGACGGTATAAGGAGGAGTTCTACCCAATCAATTTTGTGGACATGATTTTGAGATAAAAGATGAGTTAAGGTTTGAGATTGCAATTTTTCCATCTGAGCAAGGAATAAACAGAATCCAGGTTAGGAAAGTTAATGTTAAAAAAATATAAGCAGTATGTTTTGTACATTATTGTGGTATTAACTGTAATGTATGAGAAACCTTGTTTTTTTGTTGTTTATGATGTCTAAGTTTATATTTGGATATTTGTTGATAATTTGTGGGATGGAAAACTTGTTTGAGGGATAGAAACAAAAGTTTATTTCCCTAGAGGGTTTGGTCTCAACCCTGTTTTTGCTCATAAATTTAGATTATTATTTTTAGATAAAAAAATTGAATAGTTATGTATGACCTATGATGTTTGTGTGTGAGGTTGAGTAGAGTCAAAGATTGGTGCTCATAATCTATTGATGTGTGTTGATGATATGTTTGGTACTCGAGGAGGTAAAACTTGCATTTTAGTGCAGTGAGTTGTGCTAGAGCGGATTCAATGAAATCCCAGGTTCCACTGGTAGTTCCTGTCACGTAGATTAAGATGCCAGGTGATGAGGACCCAATGGGAGGATGCTAGAAATCTGCTATGAGGCTACAGTGAGGCAGGCCAGGATCAGGGTAGGGTTGATAGTAGTGCTACCCTATGGGTAGGATGGTCAAAGTGTTATTGTTTGATCGGGAGTACCGGTAGAATAGTCAACCACAATGTGACCTACAGGTGTTAGTCTTTGAGTTTGGGCATAGCAGTCGTGTCTTTTGGAAGAATTTTTTTAGGACATTTTGAATGTGCTTGGGAATGATGTATTTATGTGTATTACATGATAATATTATTTGTGTTGTTACTTTTGAATTAGTAAAGATGTTTTGGATTTTAGGGCATTTAAATATGTTATATGATGAATGTGCATGAAAATGATGTGATGATTAATATTACATGATACTATTATTTTGTGTTGTTATGTTTTTGAATTATTAACTTACCCTATAATGGCTAAAAGCACTTTCTTTGTGGTGGTGTAATTCGCTTGAGCTACATCTAAAGTCCTGGAAGCATAATAAATCACTCTGGGCAATTTTGTCAACCCTCTAAGTATGGACAACCCCTATTGCAAAATTGGAAGCATATAGGAGGATGCCTTTTGGCTTATGCAATACCCTTGGTACATTCCCGTGATGTATGTTGAGCCATTTTAGTGATTTATTAGAGAACTGCATAGAGGTGTTTATGGATGATTTCACCGTGTATGGATCTTCTTTTTCTACATGTTTAAATAGCATGGATAGAGTTTTGCACAGATGCATTGAGACTAACCTTGTTCTAAATTATGAGAAGTGTCATTTCATGGTAGAGCAGGGCATAGTCTTAGGACATATCATTTCCCATAAGGGCATAGAGGTAGATCCTACCAAGATAGATGTTATTTCAAAAGTTCCTTAGCCCTCTTGCATGCGAGAGGTTCGTTCTTTTCTTGGTCATGCATGTTTCTACAGGAGGTTCACCAAGGACTTCAGAAAGAAGGCCCTTCCACTATCCAACTTGCTGCAAAAGGATGTGGCGTTTGATTTTCATGACCGATGCAAGAAGGCCTTTGATTGCCTCAAGCAGGCCTTGACCACCACTCCGATCATTTAGGCACCTGATTGGGCAATTCCCTTTGAATTGATGTGTGCTGCTTCCAATTTTGCACTAGGAGTTGTCCTTGCTCAAAGGGTTGACAAATTGCCTAGGGTGATTTACTATGCTTCCAGAACTTTAGATGTTGCTCAGGAAAATTACACCACCACAGAGAAGGAGCTTTTAGTTATTGTGTTTGCTCTTGATAAGTTCATATCCTATCTGCTTGGTGCTAGAGTTATTGTTTTTACTGACCATGTAGCTTTAAAGTTCTTGCTGAAGAAGGTTGAATCCAAGCCAAGACTAATCAGGTGGATGCTCTTGCTCTAAGAGTTTGATTTGGAGATTTGTGATAGGAGCGGGGCACAGAATTTGATAGCGGATCATTTGAGCAAAATCGAGAGAGTTGTTGATGATTTACCTATTTGGGATGACTTCACTTATGAACCACTCTTTAATATTTCTTACTTGTTTCCCACCCCTTGGTTTGTGAACATTTTGAATTATTTGGTTACACCTATTTTCTCCCCACTTGCATCTAGAGCTCAAATTGATAGACTCAAGAGTGATGCTAAATATTATGTGTGGAATAATCCATATTTGTGGAAGTTGTGTAATGACTAGGTGACCAAGTGACCAGGAGATGTATTCTGAATCATAAAATTGAGTCAATCCTGCAATTTTTCCATACCTCTACACCTAGTGGACATTTAGGTCCTCAAAGGACAACACACATGATGCTTGATTATGGATTTTATTGGTCCACGATCTTCAAAGATATGTGGAGAGTTTGCAACACTTGTGAGCAGTGCCAAAGAGTAGGAGGTTCCCTATCTTTGAGACAACAGATGCCTCAACAATTGATGTTCTATGAAGCTTTTGATGTCTAGGGTATTGATTTCATGGGTCCCTTCCCTATTTGTTTTGGTGTCTCATATATTCTTCTTGTTGTTGATTATGTTTCTAAATGGGTGGAAGCTAAGGCCACTAGGACTAATGATGCTCAGATTGTAGTGGATTTTGTTAAATCTAGCATCTTTTGTTGGTTTGGTGTACCTAGAGCTATTATTAGTGATCAAGGCACTGATTTTTATAATAGAACCATGCAAACTTTGCTCAAGAAGTATGGGGTTGTTCATAAGATTTCTACATCCTACCACCCCAAACTAATATGCAAGCTGAGATCTCAAACAAGGAAATAAAGAGAATATTACAGAAGATTGTGCGGCCTAATAGGAAGGATTGGAGCAACAGGCTTAAGGATGCTCTTTGAGCACATAGGACTGCTTACAAAGCACCATAGGGATGTCTCTTTATCAGCTTGTTTCTAGTAAAGCATGTCATCTACCTGTGGAGATAGAGCATCGTGCTTATTGGGCTGTAGAGATGTGTAATTTGGCCCTTGATCAAGATGGAGAAGAAAGGAAGCTCTAAATGAATAAACTTGATGAGATTCGTTCCTAGGAAAACTCTAAGTTCTACAAGGTAAAGACCAAGAGATTCCATGACAGCTTCATAGCTAGAAAGGAATTCGTGGTTGGACAACAAGTGTTATTGTATAACTCTAGGCTTGGACTAATGGGTGGTAAGCTCCGTTCTAAATGGATGGGCTCTTTTGTTGAGACTAATGTTTTTCCTTATGGTGTTGTAGAAATAAAGAGTGAATCCAAATATAAGAGTCTTAAAGTTAATGGGCACCGCTTAAGCCTTTCCTTAGTAATATTTCCTTGGTGGATGCAATTGTGGAAGAGGTTTCGTTGGTCAACGCCACTTTTCTCCTATCATGAATCAGGGAGTCTTCTTTGTCATTCTCCTTCTTTACTTTTATTGCAATTGTCCAATTCCATTGATTGTAATTATTCTATATTGGGACAATGTGTGGTTTAAGTGTGGGGGAGACTAGTATAGGTGTAGGATGTTTTTTATTGTGCTATTTTTTGTGTACATTGCATGCTTTTATTTGATTCTTGGGTTTTGAATAAGCAGTGGGTATTTTCTTGACTCTTAAACAAAAGTTTCTTGGCGTTTTGTGGATTGAAATTCTTGCTTTTCTTTACATGTCAAGTAGTTCTGAAGCTTGAGAGGTTGAATTGAGAGTGATAGATTTACCCATGGTAAGGTTTTGAGCCATTTATTCATTTATTCATTTTACTCTTGATTGCTTGCATAATGGCCTTGGCTTGACTCTTTTTGATACTTCATAGTTCACATGAATGTTTGGAGATGATTTAGGCATTCTTGTTCTTATAAGCCTCTAGTCAAATGAACCTACCCTGAATTAATCCTTTTTATAACCCCTTTTGAGCCTACATGTTCCCCTTTCTTTATTTTGAAGCTCGTTAAAAGCCTTAAGTGAAAAACTATGTTTACCTTATCCTTAGGGAGTTTTGGAGTTGTGTAATTGTATTGGGAATAAGTTCTTCAATAAGTTTGGTGGTGTACTTCATCAGATGATGATTTTGAATTCTAAAAAAAATATCATTCTTGATGTGTATGTGGGCTAGTTTATGTGTTTCTTCAAAACAAAAAAAAGAAAAAAAAGAAAAAGAAATTGAAGTTGAATAAAAATGGAGTTGCTTGATGTGAAAGAGAGGATTCATAGGATTGATATTGGAGGTTTTAGGTTTACTTCTTATGCTTATTTTTTACTTTTTACCATTGTTCCACTATTCCCTTTGGTTTTTGCTACTTATCCCATATTTTATCCTTTACCTTGTCCTTAGCCCCATTACAACCTTAAAAGACCTTTTGATCTTTATGGACATGTGTTTTGGTTGTTGATTTTAGAGGCTTTCCATGTCTATATGATGTTTGTTTTTGATGGGTGTTTTGAGAGAAAAAACTACCCTAGACACTTGAGAGATATAGTGTGTATCTTGTGAGGTTCTACTGCTTTTGATTCACCTTTTGAGTTGATTGACTTTTTTCCATGTTCGAGAGACTTGGATGATATTCATGAGAGTCACGGTTCTTTGACTCTTTTTGTGTTGATTGTTATACATTCCTTTCATTTCCTAGGATTAATTGAGGAGTATGTAATATTTCTTTTTCTTTCTTTTCTGTTTTGATTCATGATTTTGCCAAGGAGTGCAAAAGGATAAGTGTGGGAATTTGATGAATGATAATTTATCCACGTTTTTTTACCTTTTTGTACTTATCTTAGTTGTTGTTTTGTGTCTAATTATCCATTATTGACACGTTTTTATTAGTTGGACTTTTTTGGGCTAGTAATTCAAATTTTTATTAACTCAAATTTATTTGTCTAATTTACGTTTGTTTTAATTTTTCAGAATAATCTTGAGGTGATTTTGGGCATGGAAAGTATCCTGGACTTGAAGGAATTGCTGCCACGTCTTCGTTTCCTTTTATTTTTGTAATTTGGGCCACACAATGTTTTTTATGAGGCCTAGGCGTTTTGGCAGAGAAGGGCTAACCTAGGGTTACAAAACCCTAAGGAGACGAGGCAGATTCATTCACTGACACCTATCTCAGCTGCTCACATTTCCATCTTTTGTTTCCTGTCTTTCGTTTTCCGTTGCTAGTTATGTTTTCGTTTTCAATTTTGTCTCCTCTGATTTTCGTTTTGAACTCCATGGAGAGCTAAAATTCAGAGGTTGATTTCCTGAGTAGATTGCTATGAACTTTGAGGTTTAATTCATGTTTTCCCTTTGTTCTTTTTGTTTTTTCATCTTCTAATCTCTATGCTTATATTTTTGTTCATGTCTAATGAATATTGGTTTCCCAGTTTGCTTAATTCTATGAATGGTTAAAGATTGGATGATGTATACATTTGCTTAATTCGCGTAAAGAAATCTCAAGTTAATCTTCACTTAGTTGATTGATTTGGGCTGGAATGAGGATTAAGATGAATAAAGTGTGTTTTTCTGTGTAACCAGGGATAAGGGAAATTGCAATTGAATGAGGAAATCAATCCATTTTTTATAATTGTTTACGTTTTGCGAAATCATTTTGTGTTTTACTTTAATTCAACAAATTAGTTCAACCCGCCCCCTTTTTCTTTATTGTTTATGCGTGTTACATTGGGAACCTTTGCCCTAAACATGGTTCTTGGGAGACGACCTAGAGATCACTTCCTAGTATTACACTTTAACTATTTACTTGACCATATATGACTTCGATCACCGAAACTTGTTGACATATTTCAAGTTCAAGTGTAGATGAAGTTCTCTCAATAAGTCTTGAAGATTAAAGTTTTGATGATGAAGATTTAAAGTTTTCTAAACAACATTAAAGACTTGTGTCATCTCACAAAGGAAGGTTGCTTGATGGAAAAGACAAGACTTAAAGGATTTTTAAAGCTTTCAAGAGAGAAGATTGATGAATATTTTCTCAAGAGCTGGAGTTTCAAGTTTAGAAGTTTCTGTTTTGAGTGAAGGATAAAAAGAGTAAGTCATAAATCCCATTCAAGACCATTTCAAACTTGAGAGCAAGTCGTTTTCTTGCAAAAACATTTTTCTAC
Source organism: Lablab purpureus (assembly GCA_030347555.1). Classification (NCBI taxonomy): domain Eukaryota; kingdom Viridiplantae; phylum Streptophyta; class Magnoliopsida; order Fabales; family Fabaceae; genus Lablab; species Lablab purpureus. The sequence goes on from CM059256.1 coordinate 38,451,088, forward strand.
GCTTTTAATCGATCAAGTTACAAAACCTAATCGATTATTTCACTTAAAATTTGAATCAAAATTGTTTAACGAACAAAATAATCGATTAAGTGTTTTTGATAATCGATTATATTGCTTCTGGGTTCATATAATCGATTATGGCCTTAATCTAATCGATTATATCAGGCAAAATGTGTTTTCCAGTTTTTAACTCTGATATAATCGATTAAACCTTTTAGATAATCGATTAAATACGATGTTTTTGCGAATTCAATGTTGAATCAACCTAAGAAAGGAAACTTTAAGCCATTTTCAAATTATAAAATGAAAGGCAATGTCTTAGGTTCAACACATCTGATTAAAAACACAATATTCAAAGTGTTCTTGTGCTAAAGTTTTTCAAACCGCTTTCTTGCTCTCTCAAGGTTGATCTAAGTTCTTGGAAGTGGTGATCATTGTGCTTAAGCTTTCAATCCAGCACTCAATCAGGTGTTTTCTTTACTGTTTTTCTGAATCGGTGTAATTCATCCCTTGGATCTATTCTAAGGGAGGTGTGTTCATCTCTTGTGTGTCAAGAGAGGTGGGAATCATCCTCAGTGTGTCTGAGGAGGTGAGTTCATCCTTAGTGTGTCTAAGGAGGTGTTTCCTTTATCTTTATTTGTTATTGCATGAATTGGTGTTTGTAATTTCAATTAAAGATAGTGGGGTGATCATCACGTGTTTGTGGTGATTGGGAACTGGACGTAGGATTGGCTAAATCCGAACCAGTATAAATCTCTGTGTTCTTTCTCTTTCCCTATCTCTTTATTTTATTGTGGATCATTCTAACAATTGCAATTCAAACTGCGCTCATCACAAGTTAAGGAAAATTTGAATCTTGTTTTTAGAACATTTATTTAAAATCTGGAAAATTATTTTAAAGGAAAAAAGTTTCTTAAAAATCCAATTCACCCCCCCTCTTGATTTTACACTGTCGTTATTTCTAACAAAACCTTGCTCAGCTTAGAGGTCAGAGGACTAAAACCTCACCCAGCTTAGAGGTTGGAGAACCAAAACCTCACTTAGCTCAAAGGTCGGAGGACCAAAACCTCACCCAGCTCAGAGGTTGGAGGACCAAAACCTCACCCAGCTTGGAGATCGAAGGACTAAAAGTTCATCCAACTTAGAAATTCACTCATCTTAAAGGTCGGGGGACCCTAAATCCACAGTTGGGAAGACTTTAAACGCTCCAGCTCATGCCAAGAAGATCATGCGAACCATTACAATGCAATGGTCGGGTGGACCATAATCTTTCCCAATGAAGAAGAAGACAAGCACTAGTATATCCTGGAGAGGCTAAGTTCAAATATTACTCAGAAACAAGCAGCAAGCACTAGAATATACAACATCAAAGATCGGACAAAAAACGTCTACACCTTTACTTACCTTTTATGATCAACTAATAATTAGAAATGGATAAGTAAAGGCAGAGGTAGCTATAGACCCCTGTTTTTGTCCACAAACCAACAAAAGAATTAGAAGAGAAGAAGCTACAAAGTGATATTTATAAAGATTCTTTAGAAGTTACCAACACAAAAGTGGTATCTTTTAGGACAACAAATGTAAAAAGTCAAAGTTGTAGGAGAATAGAGGCTGAGAACATTTGTTCTAAGACAAGAATGGTTGTTCTCATGATAAGAACGACTCGTTCTCAAATGCACAAAATAGAACTGAGAGTGACCCGTTCTTGGTCAAGAACCGTTTTCATGACCCGTTCTCAAATGCACGAAATAGAACTGAGAGCAACCATTCTTGGTCGAGAATGCCCATTCTCATGTGAGAACGGTCGTTCTCAGACCAAGAACGGCCCATTCTCAGCATTTTTGTTGTAGGCTCGTTCTCAAGTTGAGAATAGTTGTTCTCAGAGGGAGAACAGTCGTTCTCTACCTTTGACGCACCTATAAATAGTGATTTTCTGCACTGTATAAGACACATAAAGACATCAAACTATAGCATTGTACTGCTCTTTTAATAAAGATAAAGCTTGCTTTTGAGGTTTCTTTCCCTTTTCCCTCTCCTTTCTCTCTTTATAGCTATTTCGGTAGAGTAGAAATCATATAGGATAGAGTAGAATAAAGTAGAATAGAATCTGTATGCATGTAAGTAATTCATAATAAGCATAATAATAGGCAATGCTAATAACTTAGAGTAAATTTTAATTGTTAAAATCATCATAAAGTATCAATAATAGGCATGTTGGGTGCCTAACCTATTTCCAACACGTAACCGACCCCCGAACCTAATCCTTGGCCATAAAGACCAAGGTTAGCTTTTAAAAAGCTCTTTTCTTTTTCTAATGTTTTAAGTAAAACATTGGTGGCGACTCCTAGAACCCGCTTTTTCAAAACCATTAACCTTTTGAGGGTCTGGTCATCTGACATCTCTAGGTTGATGCGGTTATTTTTAAAAGGAAGTCTCAATCATCCATTGTCGGTTTACGACAGCCCCTGGTCCTGGTTTTGGCAACTTTGCCCCTAATCCTTGCTGGCATTTTTGTAGATATTCTTGTGTGGGGCTACTTGCCTCCTGTTTCCATTTTTTTGGGCTTTTGTTTTCTCTTACTCTTGGATTTTTTATGTAGAGTCTATGCCTTTTCCTTGTTTCGAGTGTTTTTTTCTGTTTCTTTTCCTCTTTTTTCTTAGAGGTCTTTTCTTACTACTCTTCCGTGGATTTCTCTAGGGATGGTTGACCATGCTCTACTGGTCCTGATCTCCTTTTTCTTACTTTTCTTCTTTCCTTTTTTTCTTCTTTTTTCTTTTTTTTTGTAGTTTCCTCTCCCACTGGGGAATTTTCTCTTTTTTTTGCTTTTTCCACTTTTGGGGATTTAGTTGAGGAGGTTGACCGTGTTCCATGGGTCCTTACCTCTTTACTCTCCCATTTTCTTCTTTTCCCTTTTCTTTCTCTCTATCTTTTTGTTTCTTTTTCTTTTGTTTCTTCTTCTTTTGTTTCTTCTTTTTCTTTTCCTTTTTCTTGGGACTTTCTAATACGACCATGTGCCTCATATCTTTGTTAGATTCCCCTGGTGGGTAAACTCTGATGGATGCCCGTGGCGGGTGAACTCTATTGCATGCCCCAGGCGGGCGAACTTTGCTGCATGCCCTTCGCAGGCGAACTCTGATGGATGCCCCAGATAAGCGAACTCTATTGGATTGTGTATATCCTCTTTGAGTATTTTTCAGGAGTTAATTTGCTTTATATCCTTCTTGAATTGATTAAGAGTTGATTTGAGATACCCTCCTTGAATTGGTTCAGAATTTGATTGACTATATCCTCCTTGAATTTATTCAAGAATTGATCTTGTTTGTTTATCTTGTATATGCTTGCTTGTGTTGTGTGCTTGTAAACATATAAAGATAGTGAATTCCAACTATTCTAAGGTTGAATAGTTGAGACTAGATGTAGGATCAAGTTTATCTAAACCCATATAAATCTTTATGTTGATTTAATTCAAGAAAGAGTGCAAATTTACTTAGAAGATTTGTTGAAGAATTAAATTCAAAATGAATCTTGAAGATTGGTGTTTTGATGATGAAGATATAGAGAATATTGCAACATTAAAGATTTGATTTTATCTCAAGAAGGAAGGTTCCATCATAAAGATTAAAGGCAAAATCAAATATTCAATCATGGAGATTTAAAGTAATCAAGGATGGAAATCTTGAAGATTTTCTCAACCTCTGAAGGATCATGTTTAGAAGTTTCAGTTTTGGGTGTTGGATAAAAAGAGTTAGTCATATTTTCCCCCCAAGACCATTTCAATCTTGAGAGCAAGTCATATTTTCACAAAAAGATTTTTCTATGCTTTTAATCGATTAGAAATTGTAATAGAATCGATTATATTTGAATTAATTTAGGTTAACAAATAAAATAATCGATTAAGTGTTTTTTATAATTAATTATATCTTTCTGGGTTTTTATATAATCGATTATTTCTTAATCTAATAGAATATTTCAGGAAAAATATGTTTTTCCAAATCTTCTCTGGAATAATTGATTATGACTTTTATACAATAGATTAAATACGAAGTTTTTGCGAATTAAAAGCTAAATCAACCTAAGAATGGAAACTTTAAGCTGATTTCGAATTATAAATCGAAAGGTAAGGTCTTAGGTTGTAACGCTGACCAAACAGGAAAATACAGTGTTCTTGCACTTAAATCTTTTCAAAGTTGCTTTCTTGCTCTCTCAAGGTTGATCTTAGTTCTTGGAAGTGGTGATTGTATTGTGCTTAAGCTTTCATATCCGTCACACATCAGGTGAATTCTTTCTTAGTTTTTTATTATTGTAAATTCACCCCTTGGATCAATTTTAAAGGGAGATGTTTGTTCATCTCTTATGGGTCAAGAGAGTTAGGATCATCCTTAGTATGTCTAAGGAGGTGTTGTCATCCTTAGTGTGTCTAAGGAGGTATTTTCATCCTTAGTGTGTCTAAGGAGGTGTGTTCATCCTTAGTGTGTCTAAGGAGGTATTTCCGTTTATCTTTATTTGTTTTTACATGTTGTCACTGGATTGGTGTTTGTAATTACATTTAAAGATAGTGGGGTATATCATCACGTGTTGTGGTGATCGGGCACTGGATGTAGGATTGGCTAAATCCGAACCAGTATAATTCTCTGTGTTCATTCTCTCTTTCCCTCTCTCTTTATTTTATTATATTTAGATCATATTAACAATTGTTATCCCGATTGCTTTTATCAAAGATTAAGAAAAATCTGAATCTTGAAATTGGAATTGAGATTGAGATTAAAATCTGGAAAATTATTTTAAACTAGAAAAAGTTTTTGAAAACCCAATTCACCTCCCTCTTGGATTTTGCATTGTCATTATTTCTAACACTTTATGTGTATTTTCATATTCTCTATCTCTCTTATCTCAATCTTTTTGCACTATAATTGTTGTTTGTAATTATTGTACAAATCTTTATCACTCTTGATTCCACAAACAAGAGCATTTTAAAGTTTAATAACTGTAGTTTTTATTACAACTTAAAAAAGGGATTAAAGTTTTCTAGAAAGTTTTTTACAAAGATTTCAAGAAGTTAAAGATTTTAAAGAAAGTTTTAAGAACCAATTCAACCCCCTCTTGGTTTAGTTAAGCCATGTCTTTTCTAACAATTGGTATCAAAGCTGGTTTTTGAAATTTATTCAAAACAAATATGCTTATCATTTTTTTTATGGCTATGCAAAATCAAGCTTTTGCTAAGGGTTTTGTAATAAACAAACCCCCTTTGTTTTATGGAGAAAATTACATGTTTTGAAAAATAAGAATGCAATGTTTATGGAATCAATTGATAGAGGAATATGGAATGTTGTATTGAGTAGATCATATATTCCTATGCATTCCACCAACAATATGCAGGTTGAGAAAGGTTTTGAGTCTTGGACTGAAGAGGAAAACGAGAAAGTTCAATATGATACAAGAGCAAGATATAACAACTTTGAAAAAGGGTTAAAGTTTTTCTTGAAAGTTTTCTAAAAGGATTTCAAGAAGTTAAAGATTTCAAAGAAAGTTTTAAGAACCAATTCAGCCCCCTCTTGGTTTAGTTATCTCTTCCTTTTCTAACATTATACACTCTCTATTAGATGGTCATTTGTGTTCTTCATTAAACAATCATAATTTAGAGCCAATAATCACACTAGTCAAATACTATTATTAAGTAATAATTTCACCATTGGAAAATATTGTAATTTCTTATATTAAGTTAGTTAAAAATCATAATTAAATTTCATTAGTGGATAAAAGCATGCAATGAATGATTCCTAAAGTTATAAAAGCCTTATACTATAAAACATATTTACTGGTACATTTATATTTTTTAATTTTCCAGAAATATTTCAATAATCTACTAAAATCTATTTTCTTTGTTAGTTGTGTGTGATATCTTATTAGTTTTGAAACTAATTTAATATGCTTGCAATCTTAAATACACTACTTTTACAAAATAATTTAAGAGAACTATTGTAAATTTTAAGAGCACTACTACAGTAATTGGAATTAACGTCGCCATTTTACGTCGGTTAAACTATAAACGACGTAGAAGGGATTTTAAAGGGGATTCTACGTCGGTTATGGGAATAACCGACATAGAATGTGTTTGAGACACACATTCAACGTCGGTTGCTACAGAACCGACGTGGAATGTCTCACATTCAACGTCGCTTCTGTAGCAACCGACGTTGAATGTGTGTCTCAAACACATTCTATGTCGGTTATTCCCATAACCGACGTAGAATCCCCTTTTAAAAACACGTTCCCCTCTTTCTTTCTCACTTTTCGTTCTTCGTCTTCGTCTTCGTCTTCTTCGTCTTCGACCTGCTGCGCACAGTCCCGCCACCGCCGCTGCCGTTCCGTCTGCAGTTGCCGTGAACCTTTGCCGCCGGCGCCGCCGCGAGCCATCCGTAAATCCCTGCCGCCGCTGCGAATCCGCCTGCCCTGCGCGACGTTGAAGCCCCTGCGTGAATCCGCTGCCGCCTGCCTGCCCTGCCGCGCCACGTCTGCCACTGCCGCCACTGCCGCCACCGCCACCGTGCCGCTGCTAGGTTAGTGGGTTTTTTATTATTTTTATTGTTTTTTGTTTTGTAGATAGTGTTTGTATGATTAGGTTATTGAAATGCCTGTAGATGATTGTTCTGATGATCTGGCTGTGCCCGTGGGGCTTTATTTGATGTTGTTTATGTATTTGATGTTGTGTAAAAATTTGGATTTAGTCAAATAACAGAGGAAACTTTGCCGAAATTTCGTTAGAATGAGTTTGTCTCTAGTAAACTGTACTAAATAATGTTATAGTGTTTGTATGATTAGGTTATTAAATGCATGTAGATGATTGTTCTGATGATCTGGCTGTGTGGGGCTTTATTTGATGTTGTTTATGTATTTGATTTTGTATGAAATTTCGTTAAAATGAGTTTGTCTCTCTTATAGAGCAAAGCTGTACTAAATGATAATTTTGATTATAGTAATCAATGATATTAAATTCATTGATGACCGATAAGTTTTTATTAACTCTTAATTGTAGTCTAAAATCCGAAAATGAATCGAAGTTGGATGAATGCAAGTCGTATATCAGAAGAGTATGAGAATGGAGTTGAACAATTTTTGAGTTTTGCTGAACGAAATGGTCTAAAGATGAATGGAAAATTTTATTGTCCCTGTGTTAAGTGTGTTAATGGAAGAGTTCAAACCGTAGATATAATACGAGAACATCTAATATGTGAGGGTATCATGAAAAATTATACTACATGGATATGGCACGGTGAACTTATTGATATTCCAATGAGTATCACAAGCTGTGGAGGAGGAGGATGTCCGTATGGAAGATCGAATAGAGGATATGCTTCGTGATGTGGGTCAGGAGAGCTTTCTTCAAGCACATTTACCTGTATATGATAAATTGAAGACCGATTCAGAGACGGCTTTGTATCCTGGGTGTACAACTTTCACACGATTGTCTTCTGTATTAAGATTGGTGAATTTGAAGGCAAAGTTTGGTTGGAGTGATAAAAGTTTCAATGAATTGTTAGAACTTTTGAAAGAGATGCTTCCAGATGAAAACACATTGCCTAACCGTATGTATGAAGCAAAGAAGATACTTTGTCCAATGGGTTTAGAATATAAAAAGATACACGCTTGTCCTAATGACTGTATTTTATACAGAAAAGAGTTTGAATTTCTTCACAAGTGTCCAAAATGTGGTGTATCACGTTACAAAGTCAAGGATGGTGATGGTGATGGTGAAGATAGTCATAAAAGGGTTCTCCTCGCAAAGGTTATATGGTATCTTCCAATAATTCCAAGGTTTAAGCGATTGTTTGCTAATGAAGAAGATTCAAAAAATCTCACATGGCATTCAGTTGCAAAGAAACGAGATGGACAACTTCGACATCCGGCTGATTCTCCACAGTGGAAGAAAATTGACCATCTATTTCCAAGTTTTGGTAGTGATGCAAGAAACCTTAGACTTGGACTAGCTACAGATGGAATGAATCCTTTTGGTAACTTAAGCACTAACCACAGTTCATGGCCAGTTTTATTGGTGATCTACAATCTTCCACATTGGTTGTGCATGAAGCGGAAATATGTTATGCTATCTATGATGATTGCAGGTCCAAGACAGCCAGGAAATGACATAGATGTTTATTTAAGTCCTTTGATAGATGACTTAAGATTGTTGTGGGAGGAAGGAGTAGAGGTGTTTGATGCAAATCGACAGGAGAATTTCAAGTTACATGCAATGATATTTTGTACCATAAATGACTTTCCAGCATATGGTAACTTGAGTGGATACAGTGTCAAGGTTCATCATGCGTGTCCTATTTGTCAAGAAGATACAAGTTATCTGCAATTGAAACATGGGAAGAAGACAATTTATAATAAACACAGAAAATTCCTTCCAGTTAACCACCCATACCGAAGATTGAAGAAAGCTTTTAACGGTTGCCAGGAGGATGAAATTGCTAAGTCACCGTTAACAGGTGAGGAAGTTTATGATCGAGTGAAAAACATAAATGTTGAATTTGGAAAGACCCAAAAGAAATGTACTGATAGAAGCAAGTGGAAGAAGAGATCAATTTTTTTTGAACTTCCATATTGGTGTCATCTAGATGTACGTCATTGTATTGATGTGATGCATGTTGAGAAGAATGTATGTGATAGTCTAATTGGCACACTTTTGAACATCAAAGGTAAGACAAAGGATGGAGTGAATACTCGTCAAGATCTTTGTGAATTGGGAATACGTCCGAATTGCATCCAAGATCCGAAGGCAAGAGAACATATCTTCCACCAAAGATGTCACACTTTATCCAAAAGAGAAGACTAGTCTTTGTCGGTGCCTTCGAGTATTAAAGTTCCACAATGATACTCTTCAAATATTAAGAGTCTTGTGTCAATGAAAGATCTTAAACTAGTTGGGTTAAAGTCACATGATCATCACGCTTTGATGCAACAACTCTTACCGTAGCTATACGTGGCATACTCCCGAAGAATGTGAGAAATGCAATTATGCGTCTATGTTTTTCTTCAACTCTATATGTGCCAAGGTAATTGATGAAAAATCATTAGATCAATTGGAAAATGAGGCAGACAATTATACTATGTCAATTGGAGATGTATTTTCCTCCATCATTTTTTGATATTATGGTTCACTTAATTGTTCATCTTGTAAGAGAGATACGGCTATGTGGCCCAGTTTATTTGCGGTGGATGTACCCAATTGAGCGATACATGAAGATCTTCAAAGGGTATACTAAGAATCCATACAGACCGAAGCTTCTATAGTTGAAAGGTATATTGCGGAAGAAGCTACGAGTTTTGTTCGGAATACTTGGCAAAAGCACAAGCCGTGGGTGTTCCTACAAGTCGACATGATGATAGGATAAATGGAAAGGGTACTCGTGGTATAAAAGTTCAAGCAAAGGATATTACTGAGTTGAGTCGGGCACACTTGTATATTTTGAATAATACGGATGAAGTTCTTCCTTACATATCCGCTCATCAATCAATGTTGAGGACCCAAAACCCCAAAATGGGTGAACGGTTGTTAGTGAAGGAGCATAACAACAAGTTTGTCAGTTGGTTTAGAAGCCAAATTTTTTCAGATCAGCATGCATCTGATACATTGAAATGGCTAGCTCATGGACCAAAACATAACGTCATCACTTGGACTGGGTACGACATTAATAGATATTCCTTCTACACAAACTCACAAGATGACAATAGCACAGTTCAAAATAGTGGAGTATCTATTGAGGCCACATCCATGCACTTTTCTAGTTCAAAGGATAAAAACCCCATCATGGTATCCATAAGTTACTTTGGAGTGATTGAGGAAATTTGGGAGGTTGACTACAGTAAATTTAGAGTTCCTCTATTTAAATGTGTTTGGGTCGATAGCAATACCGGTGTTCAATTTGACGAAATGGGTTTTACTATGATAGACCTTAAGAAGCTAGGTCATAAGGAAGAACCATTCATCATGGCATATCAAGCAAAATAAGTTTTTATGTGACCGACCCATGTAATGATAGGTGGTCCGTGGTCCTTCAAGGCAAAGGGATTGATGTCAACCATGAAAATGAAGATGAGTCGGATGATTTCATTGTCATTCCCAATTCACCACGACTGCCTAGTAGTATTGAAGATGTACAAGAGGATGTGGTCCATGCAACTCGTAATGATCATGATGAAGGGATATGGGAAAATTTAGTTGTCTAAGTATGTTTCTACTTAAAATTCTTTATGTATTTGTTTTATGTTTGTGTATTTAAGATTTATAAATTATATTATTTTATATTTTCTTTACAGACACATGGCATCTCCTTCACCATCACCTCCTCCCTCACCTCCCTCATCTCCTCCACCACTTCCTCCACCAAAGAAGACCAGGCAAGCTACACGATTACTGAGCATGACAGCCAGACACATGAGAGGAGAGAAGCTGAGTGTGTCTGTTGATCCATGTACTGGGAAGGTGTCTGGTCCGCATCATACCCAGTTCAGCAGCTACTTGGGTACCGTTGCACGAGAGAAGGTAATTCTAAGTTTATATTTGAAGTTTTTTTACATATTTACATATAATTCTTCTTTTCATCTAACTAATGATTATGTTTAGATATCTATTTTGCATCCAGACTGGGATAATGTTGACGACACGGTGAAGAATCTGATTTGGCTGGACATTCTGGTAAGTTTAAATTTACTCAATTGTCTTTTCTTGAATATTGATTTTTAATTTTGACGCTAATTATGTTTTATTTTTGCAGAAGTATTTTGATATTGAAAACTCCAAGGCGCTTAAGAAGAAGATTATGTCCACCATTGCAAAAATGTGGAGGCGGTTCAAGTCCACATTAACTACTGAAATGGGTTTATGCTCGAGGATGTCGTTAGCAGAGGACCTACTCCTTGCCAACGATATGGCATATCTGAGGAGGAGTGGAGGAAATTTGTAGAGATTAGGAATGGCCCAGAGTGGGAAGTATAAATTAATTTAAATTTATTAAGTTATTGTATTATATTCTAATATCAATTATTTTGCAGGAGAAAAGATTAAAGGCCAAGGAGATTCAGAAGAAGAATTTGACCCCCACCGTCCGTCTCGTGGGGGTATGATCTCTTGTCCGAGAGAATGATGTACGAGAAGGCTGCACTCGAGAAAAAGAAGCAGCTAGTTCCGGTATAAGCCGGATGATCTCCCCCACCATCTCCTCCTAAACGTCATCAAACTTGGAAGAGAGCTCGTCAAAAGCCTTCCGGTGGGATGACATCTGAGGAGGCTCAACATATAGCGAGATAGGATTGTAAGTTACTATTCTTTTTAACCCTAATATGATTAATTTGTTACACTTGTATATTTATATATATAATGTGTTAAATTTATTGTAGGATTCCTTGAGGAGCAATGTACACAGTGGAACTTTCGTTCCATGTGATCGTCGAGATATACTCGACCACTCGCTATTGGTAAAGATGAACACCCGACCGTGTTCGGGGTGTGGGACCGTGTGGGTATTCGACATTATTTTGGGGCACCAGTCAAGAATACCCAGAGCTTAACAATCAATGAAGAAGAGTTGGAGAAGAAGCTCACAAATGAGCCGACACCGGTCATCGCAAGCACGAGTTCGGGAGCAGCTACTTAGCATGTTTCCGGACTTGGCGCTTAGGATGGCATCTTCCCACCAACACGCTCGACCATCTCCTCCATCCGCTGGCACAATGGGAAGTACTTCCAAGTAATCCTACTCCTATTCTAGCTTCTCCTATTGCTGCTGCTGCACCTGCACCTGCACCGATAGGTAAAATCGTTATTTATTTTTCATATATGTCTTCATTAAAAATGTTAATTGAAATATATCATGCATCCACAGGTCCATCTTTTGGGATGAAACAATGCGCCTTATTGGTGGAGGATGGGTTGCTTGAACCAAGATTGGTGGCCCTTGGTTCAGTTCAGGAAGGGGCTTCTACCATCCACAGTGGTGCCTTTGCCACCTGGTTATTTGAGGGTGGTGGTAGAAGAGATTCGAGATGCCGATGCTCGAGTCCCTATGCCTACCGATGAGGTACATGTGGTGGGACAGTGCCCTTCACACATTCATTGCTTGGCCCCAACATTTAGTGAGACAAGTTTCTAAAAAGGTATGTAATTTTTTATGTTAATGACTTCTGAAAATGTTATTTCTGTATTAAGTAGTATTGTTTTAAACATGTAGGATGTTTGGAAGCCTAAAAGTCGTGCTGCTTCTGAACATACTAAAGGAAAACAAGCAACTCTCCCAAAAAATCCAATTGTTGAGTTTATCCATGCCTCTGCAGAATATTATGCGAACTCCTTTGAGATTCGTTGGGATGCTAGGAGATTTGGGATAGATAATGCAAGCTTCCCTCTCTACATTTCATATTCTGACATCTCAGAGGTCACATTGGGTAATAGGGATCTCAACATCTCTATTTTACAACTTTGGACAATGTAAGTACATATTTACTATTATAATTTCAATTTCATTATTTAATATATAACATGTTATTATTTTTCATTTTTTAGATGATGGATGAATTGGTCGAGGAGCAGGGAGCTTCGGATGTCTATGGATTTTTGAGCCTCGATCAATCCAAGCAACTGGAAATAGAAGGGAGGAAGTCCAAAGATATATCCAAAATTGGATCCTCACCTCTAAAAGGCGGATATATCTTGGAGCATATTTATTCCAAGTAAGTCAATATAAGTTCATTATTGTTTTTATTGTGATTGAATTATATTCTAAAAATTTTATTTTTCAAGGCATCATTGGCAACTCTTCCTCATCGAGTCGTCCGGAGAAGATCAGTATACTCGGTTTTGTTCTTTGAATAAAAACCGGATACTCGATTTAAAGAACATTTTGAATAGGTAAGTATTTTAAAGTTTGTGTTTTCAAATATAAGTAATGTTCATATATTGACTAATAACTTCTCAACAAGCAGTTATTAAGGTGTGCAGCACCATTGATGGAATGCACATCGACAAAGCCACTAACCCACACTCGGGAAATCCTACATGTAAGGTTACTTTTAATTCTCTAATGAATATTGAATATGTATTTTTCACAACTAATGACTTGTTCAATTCATTATAGATTAATAGAAAACGGGTAGCTACGAATGTGGCTACTACGTAATGTATTGGATGTGGCTTATAGTTTTTGGGAATATCAGAGATACTTGGAGACAGGTTAGTCCTCCAAAACCCTATTCCTCCAAAATTGTATTGGTAAAGTTTCCTAACATACTTTCATTTTGGTAAAGTTTCCTACTTGTCATACCTAACATACTTTCATTTTGTTCCGGGTATTCAATGATACTCCAACCCTTGCCCACGTAGTCTATCGACCAAGTCCGAGAAAAGTGGGCACGTAAGTTTTTAGAAATTAGAAATAGGGAACAATAGGAGTACTTTTATTGTAATTTTATTTATACAATTGTAAATAGAACAAATTTAAATAATTATTCAATATATATAATTCATTTGAAATTTAGCTATTTGAAATTTATGAAATTGTTTGCTGGTTTGCTGGTTTGTTTGGTATGCAGGTACTAAAATTTAGGGAAAATGAGAAAATTAGAAACTGCATGGCAGATGTAGAGGAAACTTTCAACGTCGGTTCAATTTGAACCGACGTTGAAAATATTACTTTTAACGTCTCCTCTTTCAACGTCGGTTTTTGGACCGACGTGAAATGATCCCCAGAACCGACGTGGAAGGTGGTTGCTGTAGCAGTGGAGTGCCATTTGTAATTTGCACCATGACACATAGAGTTGTTAAAATAGGTTTGGCTCGACAGGCCAACCTGCGTGATCTGCGATTTAGGTCAAACAAGACTATAAAATGATGACCTAAATAGAAATAAACTTTTTTAGCTTGACCAGTTTGGCACGAGATCCGTATGAGTCAAGACTGGGTCCCACAGACTAATAGGCTGGTCCAATTTTTCTTTTATATTAATTCTTTTGTTCTTAATCTTTATTTTATTTTAATTATACATGTTATGTTATGAATGTGGAAGACACTAATAGAATTGTTTCAAATAATATTAGACCAAGGAATATCTTATGGGCAATGGTTATTTGGTGTGTGTATATGTGTATGGAGGGTAAAGAATAAATGTGTCATGGAGGCAAAGAAGATGTGTTAAGAGAAAATTATTCAATATATTTATTTTTATAGACGAGAGCTATACAAGACTAATTGACAAAATCAATTGTCCTATGTTTTTATAGTGGTTCTTTAATGTTGAACTTTGTTTAACAAAGTTGTGAGGAATGAGTATACATGTATTTATAAAGTCAGGTTGAATGGTGTGGTAGAAAAAAAAATTTGGACCCAACACTAGGTTTATTCTTATTGGTTAGATAAAATGTTTTTTGTTTTCCTTTGTTTTGGGTAGGGTATATCTTATACCCTTTCCTTTGTATGGTGTTTTAAGTTTTTCTTGTTTCAGTTTGTTTTGTTCAATTATAAATAATTTTGCACAAACTTTTCACTTTTGGTGTATTATATATATATATATATATATATATATACACACACACACACACACATACATATATATACACTCACATTGTTGCTGAAAAAAAGTGATATTAAACTAGGATGTGTGATGTTGTATAATGTATCTAGTTGTTGAATATTAAATTTTAAACTTTTGAACAATAATATATCGTGATTTTTTTGTATGGACATGATTATACTCTTTTTAATTTTTAATTAGGAAAAAATGGTTTGTTGACCCATGGGCTTGACATAGGACTAGACTATTAAAAAATTTATGATCTATTTTAAAATGTAGGTCAGGTTGAATTGTTAAATTTTTTTTAGTTTGACCTGTAGAGTCAAGCTGGACTGGATTGGGATGACTGTTTTGATAACTCTAATGATACATTTTCAAACAAATAGTAAGTTATGAAACATTAATTTCCTAAAGTTTTTAAGAAGAAGACTCATAGATAATAAATTTGTTATTCATATATTAGGTAACTTAAATGCATAAAATTGCATTAATTTAAGAAAATAATGTAAAACAAGTATACAACATTTTAATAGTGACCATATTTCATTGTTCCATGATGTATTTTTAAATAAGTAGGAAGCTATGTAACATTTTCTTCCTAAAATGAATGGTAAAAAATATGATAAATGAGAATATATTTGGTGTTTGTATAGGCTACATAGATGCATGTAATTATGTTGCAATGAGATAATAATGCAAGACAATTATTAGACATTTCAAAAGTGATGTATGTAACTCACTATATAGTACATCTTCAAACAAATAACAAATTGTGTAACATCAACTTTTTGAAGTCATGGGAAGAAGAGTTGGTAAAGACAAAAATAAATTTAGTGTTCATATGAGTTAACTCACATAAATGCGTAAAAAATCATTACTTTGAAGGAATAACACAATTGAGTATATAATCTATATATTGAAATTAAACAACTATAAAATATTTCAAGAGTGATGTATGTGATTCGCTCAATGATATATTGTCAAACAAAAAGTAAGTCTTGTAACATTCACTTCCTAATTTTATGGCATGAACATAGATAAATGAAAATAAATTTAGTGTTTATATATTAGGTCATAAATTTGAAGTTGTGTTATTAGAGCACAAATAATCTATTGGACGTTTTAGAAGTAACGTGTCTAATTCGCTCCATGGTGTCTTTTGGGAAAACAATAATTTGTATAACATCAGCATTCTAAAGTTATGGAAAGAAGACAAGTATATACAATAACAAAAATAATGTTCATATGTTATGTTACATAAATGCAAAAAAAATTACTTAGAACGAATAACATAGAACAATTATAGTATATTTCAAGAGTGACGTATGTCATTCATTCTGTGATATGTTTTTAAATTAAACAATAAGTCATGCAACATTTATTTTCTAAAGTTTATAGGAATAAGACATATTTGGTTTTGCAAGTTATAAAATTCCATTACTATGAAGGAACAACATAATTACATATATAGTCTTATATTCAAATTAAACAATTATAGAATTTCAACGAGTGACATATTTGATATACTTAATGATATATTTTCAAACAAAAAGTATGTCATGTAATATTTACTTTCTAAGTTTATGGTAGTAACAGAAGTAAAGGTGTTTATATACTATTGTAGTTGTGTTACTTTGAGAGAATAACTCAATCTGTTTGACATTTCAAAAGTATCATATATAATTTGCTTCATGATACCTTTTAGGCAAGCTATAATTTATGTAACACCAACTTTCTATAGTATGGATATAAAACAGGTAAAGATAAGAATAAAATTGATGTTCATAGGTTAAGTTATATAAATACAAAACAATTTGTTACTTTGAGAGGATAACATAAAACAATTATAGTATTTCAAGAGTGACGTATGTTTTCAAATTAAACAATAAGACACGTAACATTTATTTTCTAAAGGTTATGGGAAGAAGACATATTTGGTGTTTATATGTTATAAAATTGCAATACTTTAAAGGAACAACACAATTCGATATATATATATATATATATATATATATATATATATATATATATATGTAATGAACAACTATAAAACATTACGAGGGTGACGTAGGCGATTTGTTCAATCATATATTTACAAACAAAAAGTTATTTAACACTTATATTTCCTCAAGTTTATGGCAGGAACACATCTAAATCAAAACAAATTTGGTTTTCATATATCACGTCACATAAATGCAAATATAAATTGTTACTTTTAAAGAATAACACAAAACATTATTACCTTTAGAGAATAACACAAAACATCAACTGAACATTTCAAAAGTAATATTTTACATATATATATATATATATATATATATATATATATATATAATTCACTCTAGGATACCTTTCAAGCAAACAATAATTTGTGAACATCAACTTTCTAAAGTTACGAAAAGAAGACAGACAGAGACAAGAATGAATTTTGGTGTAACGAAAAGTATCTATAGGAATATCAATAGTAGCATACGTAATTGGCTCCATAATTCTCTTCAAGCAAACAATAATTTGTGTAACATCAACTTTCTAAAGTTATATAAAGAAGACCGAAAAAGACAAGAATAGATTTGGTGTTGATATATTAGGTTACACAATTGTAACAAATTGCGTTACTTTGAGAGAATAATGTGGAACAATTATGATACATTTCATGAGTGACTTATGTCATTCATTTCATGATGTTTTCAAAATAAAAAGAAGATTAGGTAATATTTATTTCCTAAAATTTATGAGAAGAAGACATATTTGGTATTTATATGTTATAAAATTTCAATTTCTTTGAAGGAATAACATAATTGAATATATAATTCATATATTTAAACTAAAGAATTATAAAACATCTATACATTTGAAAAGTAACATATATATATATATATAACTCTTTCGTGATACCTTTCAAACAAACTCATATGACACTTTCCAAACAAACAATTATTTGTGTATCATCAATTTTCTAAAGTTATAGAAAAAAATAAGTAAAAAAAGGAATAGACTTGGTATTTACAGGTTAGGTTACATATATGTAAAAGATTTTATTACTTTAAATAATGTAGAACAATTAAAATATTTCAAGAATAATGTATATCATGCATTCTATGATATATTGTGAAATTGAACAATAATATATATTTAGTTTTTAAAATTTATGTGAAGAAGATATGTTTGATGTTGGTAAATTACGTATTATTTTGAGAGAATATATCATAATAATTAGGGATATTTTAAGAATAATTTACATTCACTCCATGACAATTGTTAAAACAAATAAAAAGTTATGTAATATCATCTCCTAAAGTTTGTTGGAAGAGTAAGGATAAAAAATTATTAAATTTGCGGTTCGTATGATAGGTGACATAAAAACATAATTTGGTGCTGCCTTTGAGAGAATAAGAAAAGTAATCATTGGACATTTTAAAAATAACGTATTTTATTTACTCCGTGATTTATCTCCAAATAAATTGTGAGTCATGTAACATAAACTTTTTAAATTATGGGAACGTGACCAGTAAATATGAGAATAAATTTAATACTTGTATGTTAGGTGACTATAGATTTAATTAATTGGTTGGGCCAACTCTACCCTTTAAACAAATTAAATTATAGGCCTCTAACTATTAGACCTAATTAATTTATTCTTGTATATGTCAATTTTCTTCCTGTAAATAAAGATGGTGTAATAAGATGATATAGAATTTATTTAGAAATGTGTCGTGCAGAGAATGACATACATCACTCTTGAAATGATGGACATCACTCTTCCTGTGAAAAACTGTTTGAACTGTAGTGATTTTTTTGCCATCCTGAGTTCAATACCAGTTATGGTGTATAAGATTAAAAAAACGCTTAAATAAAGAATTCAATAAATATTAATTGAATACATAAATATTATCATACAAGTTTGTTGTCTTATAATTAAAAAGAAATGAGATTAATTTTTTCCATATAAATTATGAACTACTTTTATAAATTATCTTAGAAATTCTTTTAAATAAAAGTAAAAGTAAGTTACAGGAAAATCCTTAACTATTTTAATAAGTATAGATAAGTTATAATTTATTACAAAAACCGTTAAATACTTATTGTCTGAATTTCTCTTATTGACCCTTCTTGGTTTTGAAGAATATGATTGCTGAAGAAAAGAGGAAAACACAAACCAGTTATTTTCTTAAAAAAAGTATATGATGTGAATGTACTGTGGCTGTAAATTAAACTCAAGATTCATGTGACCGTAAATGAAACTCAAGTTTCATGGTTCATAGACTATATAATTAGAAGGGGTTATATTACATACAAGAGAAGGCGAAGAGAGAGAGAGAGAGAGAGAGAGAGAGAGAGAGAGAGAGAGAGAGGTGAACGGAAAATGGAAAGAGCAGTTGGAGAAGTGGTCAAGAAGTGAAATGATGAATTTGGCGAGATCGTGGAGATTGTCTTGTCGGGTTTGAATCCCCTTGCTCCAAAATCCAGATCCAATGGAAGAAGACAAATCTGTGACAGAGACGAAAGCGGTGTTCTCCTTCTGATGTTGTGGATGGCGAAGGAAAGATAGACAGATAGATGGGGTTCTTATCTAAGAAAAGAATAAGGGTGCGTTATTTTAGCTTGTTGTGCCCTGATTCATGATGATGATGTTTTGCATGTCTGGTGCAAGTTTTATACGTCTATTGATGCTTGTCCTTGATGTTCAACAACAACACTATATACACATAGCCTCTACGATGCTTATGTAGAATCTTAATGAAAACCAAGATAACATAAAATACAAGAATATTAAATGATTAATGGTCATACATATGATTGCTTGCAGTTGGGTAGTGGGGGGAACTATCAAGTGATCAAAGATGGTGGGGCCAGAAGTTTCGGTGTAGGAATCATGAGAAGTTGAGAACAGAGAGTTTATCTGGGATGTAGATAAATGCGTATGTCATGAGTTTCTTGCAGTTTTGTAAGTTGTAAAATGACAGTTTCAGCCACCACCAGAGTTCAACAAAAAGGAGAGTTTCTATCTGCATCTGTCACGTTAATCACACCCCTTCGTGTCAATGTTTTTAATTAATTTATCTTTCTTGCCGTGACCCATGAGTCATTCAACCCTCATATGGAAACAAACAATTACACAAGAGTTGTATACTTGTGTGGCTGGTACTTCATTCCTTCATGCACAAATCTTTATGAGACATGTTAGTTATATATACAGCAAATTGATTCATCTTTTATAAAATATTATAAAAAGAAATGTGTGAAAAATGATTAATGTGACAGATAAAGGGAAAATGTTATGAAAAAACCTTGGATGTTTATTCATTCTAACATATTATTTATTAAAAGAAAATTGTAATGTCATTTAATTTTTGGAATAAATTAATGAAAATATGAAATTTTTAATTAACAGTAAAGGTTTTACAGAAATTCATAT
The DNA here is from genome assembly GCA_030347555.1 of Lablab purpureus. Taxonomy (NCBI): domain Eukaryota; kingdom Viridiplantae; phylum Streptophyta; class Magnoliopsida; order Fabales; family Fabaceae; genus Lablab; species Lablab purpureus. Next base: position 38,471,068 of record CM059256.1, read on the forward strand.
GAAATATAACTAATAATATATCATAATTAAAAGCACTAAAATAAAATTTATTAGTATGGAAAAGGGGATTTTTAATCAGAAGGAAGTGTACGGAGAATTAACAAATTATAAAAAGTAGGAAAAAGAAAAAGTCACCCATGCAGATTCAGAGAGGGAATATATATATTTGTTTTGGTGGAGGCAAAGAGTTTGCATCCAAAGTGACCTTTCCTACTGAATCATGAGGAAAGGGAATGTTGCGGTATATTATATATTAACTTGTCTAACCATGACGATTGATTAAGGGTTCTCGTCTTTAAGTTGCTTTTCTAAAATTGGTAAAATGAGAACACAATCTCAATAATATTATGGAACACAATGTTAAAGGCATACCGAGACTATATCAGTACAGTCTCACCCAAAAAATTAATCAGAAAATTAAACCCACTTGTACAGTGAAGATGGAAGTTAATCTCAAACCTATAACTACTTGTGTTAGAACCAAAAGGAATGACTACTTTTCTTTATATATGTGGAGACATATATGTTTTTGTGAGACAATTTTAACTAATTAACGTTAGACAACAGTTTGGAAAGTGTTTTATTTGCATGCTCGCATAATATATACTAGATTATGATATATGAAGGGATAATAAACAATGTCAATCTAGTCTTTTAAGCATTTGTGGGGTCTGTTTTTTTCCTCTCAAATAGTGAAAGTAAGAAATAAAGATGACAGACCGGAAGCAAGGAAAAGCAATTCTTCAATTCCTACTTTGTTTTGCTTTCTCTTTCCCATTCTATGACATGATGCAGAATCGCAATGAGAGTTGATGCTCAGTGGCATTTAGCACGGATTTGAGGGCTCACTCTCCAAAAATCATAAAGCTAATAATAAAAAAAAAATGGAACCTAAGCTTTACATGCCAAATTTTTCTCTCTCTAGCTCGTTCAAACGTTGACAGTGTTTCATTAAACATACTTTCAAACCACCCTTTTTCAGACACCAAATCACCACACTGTGTAACTAATTATTGCAAAGAGCCAAGTAACATAGAAATATAGAGGAAAATTAATGTATGTATATATTTAGAGAGAGAGTGCAGGCTACAAACAGGGTCTTGATATTGCAGACTAATTAACTATAGCAAAGGCTATGCCAGTCACTGCCACTATGTTGTGTTTTGTTTTGTGTATTTTGCATCGATCAGTAACTGATCAAGGAACCTGAGACTCAGCTATCTGATAATGGATACAGCGAGTTACACGCTAAGACAGTGGTTATGAGTTGGTTCTTTTATATTAACTAAATACGTAAAAAATAAAAAGAAAATCAAAGGTAATCGTAGCATTAAAGTTCCCCAATATCAATCAACAACAGTCCAAAATCCCATCACGCATCCCACAAAAAATATCGAGGGAAACGGTAATCTTCTCACCGACCTCTTTGAGAGAAATACTATGTAAAGACAAAACAACAGTTAATCAAATTGATCAACACCCGACTTCAGTTTAATTCCTTAGAAACAATTAATATTATTGTGAGCATATTCTCGATTATCTAGGAACAAATTATAATGACAGCCCAATTTCTGGCTCTTCTGTTCAAGTGCATCCGATATATACATGAAGTGTATGTAATAAGCAAGAGTATCAGCCATTGCTTGATAATGTAGAGACTATCACCACGCGTATTAATTGACAAAATTAAGGAGCTAGATATCTAACATTAAATATACTGATTAAAAACTGAGACAATTATATTGAACAACAACTATTTCAATTGATGAGTATGTATGAACACATAGTTATGTCCTTATAATTCTTAAATTTAACTATTCTTTCTGTTACATATATGATATGATATGATGATTTGAAGGAAACATAAAGAAGTAAACTAACTAATTAAGCAATTGAAACATGCAACTAAGGGGTTTTAGACAATTATAGATTTGTCCTATCTACTACTTATAACTTCTTCCTTTTCCTTGCAAGATTGAGAAGGTAGCTCTACCTCCAACTCTAAGTCCTCCTTAGTCAAATCTAGGGCAAAGCGCTGTATGGTTGCTGCTGCAAATCCCCCCAGGCAAGGGCGCCAGTCCAGTTGTTGTTTGCATCGTTGTTGATGTGGTTAACATTGACACCACCATTGCTTGTTGAAGGAGACACTGAGGGAAAGGAATTCCCAAAGAACCATTCGGTGGATGCTGCAGTAACTGTCTCCCCACTTGGGCCCCCATTTATGGAACTGCCAGCTGGCAAATTCTCTGGCTTCGAAATCGCAAGGTTCTGAAACGAAACCGGTTGTAGCAGCTTCTGATTCCCAAACCCATTCAGCGCAACGCTGCTCTCACCTTTCTGGCTGTCCCCACCGAACATCATTGTTGCCATGCGCTGCTGCTGCAGCTTCAGGTGCAAGTCCTGGTTGATGTTGCTCAGCGACTCAATTGACGAGGCAAGGCTGCTGTGAACGTTCATGGCTTCCATAGTCTGCAGTGTTTGCATTGCACTATTCAATGGGTCAGACAGTGAGGCCCTTTCGGACCTACGTAGTGCCCAGAGGTCAGGATTGGGCGGAACAAGACCCAAGAGAGGGTTTGAAACAGCAGCAGGGGGGTCAAGTTGGAAGGCAGACAAAGCAGAAAGAGAACTGGTTGAAGCTGATGAAACGTCCCCAAAAGAAGAGAACTGGTTGAACACCCCAGTGGGGGGTGTTGGAAGGTGTTGAGTGTTGAAAGTGCTGAGCCTCGAGGGAAAGGGTAACCCACCGAGATTAAAGTCAACGGAAGGTGAAACTGTGAGACCATGAAAATTGAAGTCTTTGGGGTCACACGAGAGTCTGGAGGAGGATGAAGAAGAGGAAGAAGGTTTCACCTTTTTGTTCTTCCTGCAACCACCTCCTATTGGGACGTTGCGCAAAGCACCACCGTTGGTCCAGTACCTCCTGCACGTCTTGCAGAAGTGCCTGGGCTGAGTGAGGCTGTAGTTGTTGTAGTAGCAAAACTTGGTGTTTGGTGAGTCACATCTAGGGCACTTCACACCTTGTTCCGGTGCTGGCCTGGTCGTTTTGCGGCCCTCAGTGACCTCATGGTCTTTCGGTGTTGGTGGCATGCCTTCTGGTGGTACCATTGAAGGAAGAGAGAGAAAAGGAAAGATACTTATCTATCTATATATATATATAAATGGGGAGAGAGAGAGAGAGAGAGGAGGGGGGGGGGAGTGAACTGTGTGGGTGGGAAAGGTTAGATCAGTTTGAGTTTCAATTGAATGATTTCATGCAGGGTGGAAGAAGAAGAAGGGCTTGAAATGATGGGGGCTTGTGATCCTCATCAAAGAGGGTGATTGAGAATTGGTAGATGGAAGGAAGAAAGATATGTGGGTGAATGAGGTGGGTGAAGTGGGCTTTTAAAGGTATCAGGAAACAGAGAAAGACATACGTTTAGACAAATGTATATGCAACGGAGGAGACAGATCTCACTAGAAAGAGGATATCGTGTATATTGAAGAGAGAGAGAGATTTAGAGAGAGAAAGTAAACGAGAGAAACGTAGGCAGAGATGATGCAAACTGTTATGGCAGTATAATGAGATCCACCACCACTACTACTATAAACAAAAATTAGGCACAAGTTAAGCTGCCCTTCATACGGTTCATTTTAATGATGAGAGATGTGTATTGGAATTTGTTGAATAATATCATTCAAGAGGATTGTTACTTCCTCCCACAGTTTTTATATTACCATTTTTTTTTTCTTTTCTTTGTTTTGTATACCACTATTCTTAGCTCACTTCTTCTTCTGTTTTGTTGTCTTTATTGGGAAAATTTGCTGTAAAAGTAGTAATTAACCAACACTAATAATTGTAGTCAACTAAACATTCAAGCAGAAGCCTCAAAAGCTTAATCAAAATATCTTACCAGCTGTTTTATGAACATTAATTAGGAGATAATAAAAGAGAATTTTACTAATTAAGATCAGAATGTAACCATACACTTTCATCGTGATTTCCAATGTAATCTTTTAATAAAATATTCCATTTATTGATTTCTTTAATCAGCATATTAAATACTTCAATTAACAGATATCATCTAATAAATACTTCAAAGAAAAATATTCATTTTAATACTTCAAATAAATTAAGTTCACAGCAAGGCAAGATGTTCTTTATGCATGAATGATAGTATATGCTTAAAATCTAAGTATATTTTTATATTATGTAGATATTTTTTTATCATCATATATATAATCATGAATTATTATATATTATAATTTTTTTACTTGTATAATTAATGACTAATATAACAAATTATACTTAATATGAATTTTATTTTCAATGTAAAAACGCTTAAACTATTTTAAAATAGAAAAATATATATTAAAAAACGCGTGTGTGGATGATAGGTAAAAAAGAGCTGTCTAGATAATCCAATATATAAATACAACTTATTTATTTGTCTTTTTAATGAATAAAATGTGTAACTAAATCTAATAATCATGTTTTAAAGTATTTATCTATAAATTTATAACGTAAAAATCAATCAAATCATACGTTTTTAAATTAAAAACAAATACACTATATGATTCCAAGTTCCAAATTAATAATATTATTAATATTTGGTATATAATTAATTAGTAACGCAGCTTTCTTTCTCAGGACTCAACTAAAGAAAAAAAAACTTTTTTATCTCACTCCAAAAGATATGTGTCTCACAAACTTTTTGATTGTCATACATGCCCTTATTTTCTCCTTTTAAAGTTATTTATACCTTGATTTTTGTTTGAATATAATTGACAAATTGTGAGCCACATAGATCTTCTGTGGACCAAACATAGCATTCTGAATAACTTTAAATATTGTTGAAAATTAATGTTTCCTAGATAATAATCCATAATTAAAACTTGAATAGTATCTAGAGCAACTCAACTCCTAACAGTAGATAGGGATAGATTTGAGGCCTAAACGGTCAAATTTAAGGAATCAAAAGGAGTCTTTCATAAATGGACTAAAACTCAACATTTGTTCTTAACCAAATTAGTGACACATTGCAATAGTTGATAGTGTTTCAATTTTTTTGTATATTTTTTTATACTACATATTGTTGTATATTTTTTTCTTTACCAAGAATGCATACACGTACCTTGTAGTGAAATAATTTTCACCATAACTCTTTTGATAGTTAATGCCTTTATTTACCTAACTCATATCTTTGTTCTTTTCTATATTTGTTAATAATATGATTTATTTTATTTTCACCATAACTTTTTTTCTTTTTTATTTTTCTTTAATCATGTCATTGGTATTTTCAGTCCTCTAACATTGTATTTTTAAAATTGAACTTATTAACATGTGAAATTAATTACTTTTGAAAAAGTGAGGAAGATAATCTAGTATTTATATATTTGACAATTAGAAATATAACACAATCAATAATTTTTTAATGAGATTAATATTTAGAAAAGGTCTAGAAACCCTTTACACCTCTTAGTTCATTTTTGTGCTTCTAAAATAATTTATTTTGAAAGAGGGTTGAAAAAATTATTTTCACTAGTTAGATGATGCATGAGCTTGCATACATAGTTATATATAAAACTGTTAATATACAATGATACACAGAAATAAAAAGTAGTATCATAAACATAAGTTTAACAAAAGAAATATGAATAAGAATAATAAAGGTTTAATTATTAATACAAATTTTAACTTTTGAAGTGAATAAGTATATAGGGTTATAGGAGAGGAAAGAAGTGAGCGAGTAAAAGGAGCACAACTGTGGGTGCTCTGCACATTGCCAGCACCTTGTCTATTTCTTTCCTTGAAACGTCCCTTTAGAATTAAAGATTACTTTCTAACTTACTTTGAATAGCCCCAAAAGAGCTTCCACGTGTTATATTTCCCTTCCCCATTAACTTAGACAACTTCATCTCACATCATAACTTTAGTTAATTGTTGCAATGTACATGCTCCTTTATCCATCAATGATACATTTTCACTACTTCAACCCCTTTTCTTTGAACAAATTAAGCAAAAATAATACAAGTTTTGTAAAGTTTTGCTTTGCTACAAACAGAAAGGCGATTCATTAAACTCATATTGTACTTGTGCTCATAATAAAATACATTTCATTCATTAAACAAATTTTACTTCTTAAAGACAACCCTACTAATAATAATAAAATAAAAAATAAAAACATGAACCTGAACGTTACATAATTAATTGAGTGACGTCATATATAATATTTATTAATTTTATTAACAATTTAAAAATAAATAAATCATATATAATTAATTGAGTGACGTCATATGTAATATTTATCAATTTTATTGACAATTTTAAAAAATATAAATCATATATTACTTTTTATCAATAGTATTCATAATATTTTTACTTAAAATCTTAGTTATATCTGAATTCAATTCTATCAAACCCGTGTTTAAAGTAAATGCTATAATTAATCACAAAAAAAACTTCTATTTTGTCATATCTAGGAATTAGTTGTCTATTTTATTTATAGTTTTAGTTCCTAAAGTTTAAAATGAATTTGATTTTTGCCTTTTAAATTTTAAAAAAGTATTTTAATTTTTTAAATTGGTAAATTACTTTTTAATCCTTAAATATTAAATTTGAGAAACTAAAGTGATGTTTTAAAAAAATATTTTTAATGACTAAATAATAAATTTAAGAAACTAAATTATTATTATTTTTTAAAAGTATGAAACTAAGAAGTTTTTTTTTTAAAATTTAAGAGAATAAAATAATTCTCAAATTTAAAAACTAGAAGTAAATTGACTCTAAATTCATAATTGAATCTAAATATGAATAGAGAAAAGAAAAGAAATAAGGTTTGTTCTCATTTAATCCAGTGTGGATGACTGTTTGTTTCTATATTTGAGTCTGACATAAGGAAAGTAAGTACAAATGTGAAAGCTCCCTTAACTGCAAGATTACCCAATCTATAACAAGTATTTAACGGTGGTGATCAAACATTAATTTGTCTGTCTTGTTGTAGCTTACTTGATAGAACACAGAACCTTTATGGGAACCATGAAGAGGAAACATACTATAGATACATGTCATAAGAGAAAATAAAAATAAAAATAAAAATAAAAATATTTACTTTGAGATAGCCATGCATGCATGAGTGGTTCAGCTGCCATGTTATATAGTTTCAGTAGCACAATTCTTGAGGACAGGTCTACATCCCCCTAGCTAGCTAGGTAGCTGTCTAAAAGGATCTTATCTTTACATGCATAACATTAAATATTGAATTAATTTATTATTTATTGCATTAGCACTTTAAATATTTATGTTTAATAAAATGGATGCATAAAAATATCTAAAAGATATTAGGATCTGGTTGGACAATTTTTTAAGAGTTTTGAGAACATGAAATCATTTTTTATTAATTCATTTTTTAATTTAAAATTAGTTTATGTATAATTAATATGTAGAAACTCTCTTATATTATTTATTTAATTTTTAAATAAGTGTGTAAATTATTTTTAAGTAAATTTTTTTATGGAAAATTGGTCCAAATATACATTTAATTGTTTTGTTATTTAATATAAGGAATTGAGTGATATGCAATAACTAAGATTTTTATACTCTTTCACTTTTAAATCATCACTTTACTTTCATTAATGAGAGAGATTTAAAAGCATCTCCAATGTAAAAGTTATAATTATTGTTTTAAGATTAGCACCTGAGTTTTATAAAAAATATCATTAGCACAAGTTAATATTATATAGATATTATATAAGAGATCGTAAATTTAAAATAAAACTAAATTATTAGTTAAAAATAAAATATTTTTAATTTTAAAAAAGTTGTAATTATATTTAAGTATAAATAAAAAAACTTATAAAAGTGTGAGCTATAAAACTATTATATTTAAATAACATTTATAAAAATTAAAAAATATATGATATGATAAAATAAAAATGAAAAAATAAGATTTCACATTTACATTCAAAATTATTTAAAAAAAAAATGAGAGAAGGTGAAGATATGAGTAAAAAAAGAAAAGAAAGAAGGAGATGGATCCCACCATATACTTTCCATGCAAAATAAAAAAGAGTGAAATACATGGAAGTTGGTCACACTGAAAAACATATCCATTACATTGATAAAACAAATGAGATTCTTTTATAATTAATTATAAGAAGTTATAATTGATTATTGATTTTTTTATAATAATAAATAATTAAAGAAATATTAATACTGATAAATAAAATAATATTTTTCTTTAATAACTCTTTTATTTAAATAATTTTCTTTTCATTTAATTCTTACTTTTTTTATTCTTTTTTCTTTTTCTTCTATTTTTTCCTTTATAATAAATGAAACATAACACTGAAATTTTTATAAGGGTCCACTATCGTCTCCAAATATTTGCTTAATTTTTTTTAATTTTATTTTCTTTTTTCCTTTCTTATTTACTCCTGTTTATCTTATACCAAACTACTTAGGATGAACTGTGAAACATGTCTATTACAAACTAGACTCGCAGAATTTGTTTTCATGAAAAATATTGCACAAAAGTATTTTAATTTACTCATCAATTATAAATAGTTATAATCATTACAGTTAAGTAGAATTTTAGTCATCTATTTTAATTGTATCATATTTTTTAGAGAAACTTAGCTGTCTAATTAAGTATTTGTTTCTTTTATATTCTCATTAATATCAACATTTTACCAACTTAAGAGACTAATAAAAAATTGTTTCTTTTCAATTTTTGTAATTAAGATTTTTACTCTCATAAAACTTCGAGATATTTTTACTTTTAAAGTGAGACTAATTATCAATATCATAATTAAATTTCGCTGAAAGAACCTGAAATGTATAGATATTTTAAAATATAAATATATATTTTTATATTACCTACATTAATATTTTTTGAACTTATAAATACAACTACGGATTTAATTATTCATATTAAAATTGCGTAAAAGGATTCTTCAACTATGGACTCAAGGCTATGATGTTCACCTACCCTCTCAGGATCACTTACGTAAGAGAATCACATATGAACAAGCATTATAGTCTCTTACGTAATATTTATGAAACATATACGTAAGAATTGCATAAATGAAACTAGTTATTATAAAAGAACAAAAACATTTAATTGTAGCTATAAATTTAAATTGAATTATTTGACTATAGCTTTTACGTGGTTTTTGTTTCTTTTCAATTGAAGATGGTTTGGTGTACATTTGAAATATGAGAAGTGAGTGAGCAAGTAAAAACAAAACAAACAATGAAGAGATGAGTATGTGGACCACAAAAACAAACAAGGAAGAAATAAGTGTGAAGTTGAGTTCACAACAAGCTAAGTAAACATGGAATGGAAGCACCGACCAAAAGCTTGAGGGTTCGAAGAAACGTGCAGCGCCGTAGGAAACAGCTATCTAGCCAGGGCCAGTCGAGAGAGATAGAGAGGAACACGTGAGAGGGGTGGTTGGATTCCCGTGAGAGAAAACCAGAAACCATGCCCATACCAGACAGATCACATAGGAACAAGGTTAACGTTACATTATTTCACGAGCCACACTTTTCATCATCTACTTCTTCAACATATTCATGACATGTCAATTCGACCGGGTTTTAATCCTCCTTCACCACAATACAATAAACTCGGATAAAGAAAGTACAAGGTTCTAGAAGCAATATCTACTTATTGCAAATAATAGGGTGTTTAATGAGTCTATTTAAAATGGTCCAATTATGGAACCACAAATAGTATACACGCCTTTCAATATCACAATAAAGGGCCAGGATGCAAGAATATTCTTATTCTTATAAATATCAGGTTTTCCTTTGGATTGTCATGCCTTTCACTGACTTGGGTACATGATGAGCCAATGCCAAAAGCAAGAGGAACAACATTTCATTTACGGATCACTACTATAATTTTTTATAATGCACGTAATTTTTTCTACAAATTTTACACAAAAATTTGCAGCAGATTAGCTTTTAGTAATTTTTTTGTAAATTTTAATTTACAACTAATTCTTTTGTGATATTGGATTATCCAAGAATATAAAATTGATAATAAATTTTTTTGCGAAAAAGTCGTACAAACTTTCTTACTGAAAAAGTTCATTTAAAATGTTGCGAGTACTTTTTATTGTAAATTTAAATTTTTTGAATAATTTTGTAGTAATTTTAAATCTTCCAGTAGTTTTTTGCAAAAATATTTCTTAACTATTTTTTCCTGCAAAATTAAATTTGTAAGAATGTTTTTTATATTAATACTTTTACCAAAAATATCACAGGAATTTTTTAAGATTTTTTTAAAATTAATATAATTTTCTATTTTCATATTATTTTAAAATAATAAAATAATTCTAAATTATTTATTTACTTTATCAATATTAAATACTTAAAATAATTATGAAATTAGTACTTAAAATAAATAAATAGAAAAGTAAGGTCTTATTAAATTATTTTATTTATATTCATTATAATTAATAAATTAAATAAATAATTAATGAGAATATAAAATTATTTAAAAATACTTTAAATAAATTAACTTTAATAGTGTGTTTGGATGACGCAAATTAAAAGGGTAATTTATTTATTTGAGGAATTTGAAATGCTTTTGAGTAAAATGACTTTTTTGAATAAAAAAAATTAAAATTGAGGAATTTTGAGAAGATATTTCAAATAAAAAAGATAATAGAATTTGAAGTACCCTAAAAAAAAGAAGGAAATTGAAATTTTACTACTAGCTCTAGTCAGATCATCCTGGACCGAGTTGAGTCTGGCTCGCCCCAAGCTGAGTCAGGTCGAGTTTGTCCCAGGTCAAGTTTGACCCTTGATCGAGTTGAGCCAGACCCATATGACGTCAAGTCGAGTCGGACCCGTCCTAGGTCGAGTTCAGATGGTTCCGTCCTGGATAGTTGAACAAGGTCTGTCTCAGATCAAGTAGAGTACGACCCACCCTGGACTGAGTTGAGTTAGGTCTCAGGTCGAGTCGAGTCGAGTCGGGCCCTTCTTAGACCAAGTAAAGTCGCGTCCTTCTGGGCCAAGTCGAGTCGAACTCGACCTAAGTTGAGTTAAGTCAGGCCCACCCCTTTTCTAAGAAGAGTTGAACCCACCTCGGGTCAAGTCAAACCCCGTCAGCCCTGGGTTGAGTCAATTCAACCTTCACCAAACCCAGTCAAGTCGAGCTTGCATCGGGTCAAGTTAGATGGATCAAGTCGAACTAACATCGACCATGTCTTGTTGGCCCGACGTCGACCAAGTGGAATTGCACTAACATCGGCCAGGTTGAGTCATGTCGATGTCGACCAGGTCGAGTCGGGCCGACATTGGCCAGGTCGAATCGGGCCAACATCAGCCAGGTCAAGTCGGGCTGACATCGGCTAGGTCGAGTCAGGCTAACAATGCTTGGGTCAAGTCAATCCGTCGTTAACCCGATTGAGTCAACTTGGCATTTGTGATGAATCACTATTTATCCATGTTTTCTTACCGTTTTGTACTTATCTTAATTATTGCTTTGTGTCTAATTATCCATTATTGACACGTTTTTATTATTTGGACTTTATTGGACCAGTAATTCAAATTTTTATTAATTCAAAATTATTTATCTAATTTTTGTTTGCTTTTATTTTTCAGAATAATCTTGAGGCGATTTTGGGCATGAAAAATATCATGGACTTGAAGAAATTACAACCACGTCAACTTCCACTTAGGATTTTAATTTTGTAATTTAGGCCAGATAGTATTTTTCTAATGAGGCCTAGACGTTTTGGGAAAAAAGGTCTGACCTAGGGTTACAAAACCCTAAGGAGAGGATGTAGAATTCATTCACACATAGCTGCACATGTTTTCGTCTTTCAACTTTTGTCTTTCGCCTTTCGCCTTTTGTTTTCTGTCTTTCGACTTTCATCTTTATTTTTTCTCTTTATTGATTTTCGTTTGAATCTCCATGGAGGGATAATTTTCAGAGGTTGATTTCCTAAGTAGATTGTTGTGAGCTTTGAGGTTTAATTCACGTTTTCCTTTTGTTGTTCTTGATTCTTCATCTTCTAATCTCTGTGCTTATATTTTCGTTCATGCTTAATGAATATTGTTTTCACAGTTTGCTTAATTCTATGAATGGTTAAGGATTGGATGATGTATACGTTTGATTAATTCGTGTAAGGAAATCTTGAGTTAATCTTCGCTTAGTTGATTGATTTGGGTTGGAATGAGGATTAAGATGAACAAAGTGTGTTTTCTATGTAACCAGGGATAAGGGAAATTGCAATTGAATCAGGGGATCAATCCGCTTTTCATAATTATTTTGTCTTCTAATTTAATTCAACAAATTTGCTCAAATCACCCTACCTTGTGTGCCCCATTTACGCGTTGATCCTTTGCCTTAACCACGGTCCTTGGGAAACGACCTAGGAACCTAGTATTACATTTTAACTGTTTATTTGACTTAATACTGCTTTGATCAGTTGGCCATGTCTAGTCAGACCCACGTCAATGAGGCCGACTTGGGCCTTTGTCCATAGAGTTGAGTATAACGAATGTCAGTTGGCTTGAGTCAGAATGATGTCGACCAGGTTGAGTTTAGTCGTCGTCAACTAGGTCGAGTTTGGTCGAGTCAGGCTATCATTGGTCGTTGTTGAGTCGAGCTGACACCCATCATGCAGAGTTTAGCCATCATCGACCGGGTCGAGTCAGGCCAATGTCAATCAAGTGAGTTGGGCCTAAATTGGCTGGATCGAGTTGGGCCTACGTCTGTTGGATTGACTCGGGTTGACATTAGTCATCAACTCAGGCTGACGTCGGTCGAGATAAGTCAGGACAATGTTGGTCACATTGACGCAGGCCATTATCTATCGAGTTAAGTCTAGCCGATGTCGGTCAAGGCGAGTCGAGCCGATGTTGGTCAAGTCAAGTTGGGCCAACATCGGTTACGACGAGCCAAGCCGACATCGATTAGGTCGATTTGAGCAACGTCAATTAGGTTGAGTCATGATGATGTTAGTCGAGTGAAGTCGAGCATCAACTAGGTCGAATCAAGCCCACATCGACCCACTCGAGTTGGATACTCGTCCAATGAGTTCAGTCTGACCAACATTGGCTAGATCGAGTCAAACCCATGTACACCAAGTCAACTTGTGTCCTCATCCATCAAGTCTGGCTTGAGTCAGTCGAGTCGAGATGCACACCTCAAGCAAGTCGAGTTGAATGCACATGAACCTAGTCGAGTCGAGCCCATGTGGGTTTTGTCAAGTTAATCCCATGTCAGGACAGTCGAGTTAGGCCCACATCTGTTGAGTTGAGTCAGACCAATGTTGGTCAAATCAAGTTGAGCCCAAGTCAGCTGAGTTGAATCAGATCCCAAGTATAATTGAAAGTTATATTAGGTCATGTTTGGTCAGACTCACGTTTCATTGAATAATACATATATATTGAAAATTAAGTTATTAAATATTATTTTAATATTTAAATTTGAGTTATATTTTTTGTAAAATTTAATTTTAAAATTTTATAGTTTAAGAAAATGGTAAATTAAATTTGATGTTAAAAAGAGAAATTAAATTCCACTATCCAAAAAAGAATTTGAAATGTAAGATATTTTAATTACATATCCAAACAAACCATTTAGAAAATGAAGAAAATTCAATTATAAATAATTCAATTACATGGAATTGTTAATATTCCCCATCTAAACACATGGTAAGGCTTTATTCACTAAGTCATACTATTTTTAAAATAAATTTTGCACATAATTTGAACAAATTTATATAATAAATCCCTGCATATTAATTAATTGTTGAAACAAATAATTTTTATTTATATTTATTAATCAAAGAACATTTCTAAAGTTCAAACAAGACAAAGTTGTAATGATTAACATTATTAATTAAAATAAAGAAGTAAATTAAACTTTAATATAAATTATTTCAAATCTTTTAAAATTTTCTTCTAGTAAACCACTATTATTTTTAAAATTATATCATAATTTCGACATCATGCAACATATAAGATGAATATTTAGAAAATGAAATAACATATAAAGTTGGGAACAACAACTCTTAAAAGTTATTGTATTTGGTGTATACCTCTCCACTGTTGGGAGATTCTAGGGAGGAGAATGAGTTACAAACACAACCACACAAGTGTCTATGACACCACCTCTAACCCAAAACCTTAAGGCAATGAGTTTATAGGTCTTCTCACTTATATGGTGTTAAACTTTCCCAATCCTATCCTATGTGGGACTCTAACTCACACTTGTATCCTAACAATCTCCCCCTCAAGTATGAGTCTATCCATATTGGTATACTTTCCCCTTTTTTAACCATGAGTACCTTTTTGGTGACCCTATTCTGGGATACCTCACCTAACTAGTGGCCTTAATCTATGATCCCTAACCTAGGATACTCCACCTCATTGGTGACCCTATTCTAGGATACTTCACCTAGGTACTCAACCCGAACCTAGGCTCTGATACCACTTGTTAGGAGATTCTAGGGAAGAGAATGGGTTATAGACACAACCACACAAGTGTCTATGACACCACCTTTAACCCAAAACCTTAAGACAATGGGTTTATAGGTCTTCTCACTTATATGGTGTTCAACTTTCCTAATTCTACCCAATGTGGGACTCCAACTCACACTTGTATCCTAACATCCACTTCAATGAATACAAGTTCAACAAACCTTAAAAATTGACAACATATACAATAGTTTTTTTGAATGAGAAAGAAAATGTGTTAAAAGAATATATATTGATATGTATATAGATAAAGGCAGAATTGGAATTGTGACCATGAATTTGTAATTAATTACAAATAATTTTGTATATTTTTTTCAAAAGTCCAAATACTGTGACCATGAATGAGATTAATTTCATTTTGATGCTCTATGCCACATTGATGATCAATAAAAATTCATAGGTGTCATAAACAAATTGATAACTAAATGAGTTCAAAGACATGCATACAAGCCTATTTAACACAATAATAAATCATACATTATCGTTAAGCTTAATATCTTAGAGAGCTTGAATAAGAGATTTCATGTCAAGTTATTGTTGTCAAGAACACTGCATGTCCAAAGATATAAAGATACATGTTTGTATGTCCAAATTTTTTCTAAGATACTCTAATTACAAGTTTTTCCTACAAGAGTCAAAATGCAATTAGACACATGCATGAACAGAGAGCATCCTAATGACAATTGTTGAGAATTTGACATGGCAAGCATATTCAAGATTGACATGTAATCCAAAAAGAAAAACATATATTAAATAACCTGTTGATAGAAATTATGAAAAAGACTTTATCCGAATTGAAAACAACTACATATAAGACAAAGTTGTAGAAATTCAACAGGTAGAATAGACAAAGGTAAGATAGCAAAAATTATATACAATACTAGAGCCATCATAAGTGAATAATAGTCCCACCCACATACATCCTAGTCTCCCTTATAAAATTCAACAAGGATGCAAGAAAGACTTTGTGTTCAACCGTGGAAGTCATACAAAAGTTTTATTTCACTATCTCCACCTTAATCTACTTTGAATCCCACTAATCCTTAAACCAAAACTTATCCAAGAAAGTAAAATTTGTAAAACATAATACCTATGCACACATATACAAAAGACAAACAAAAGAAACCATGCCATTCAGAAACTAGCCATTATATATTATAACTTAAGCATGCACCAAGGAGAACCCACCATTGGCCATTGTGAGATGAGCCAACATATGTCATGTAAGATATGTCGTAAATTTAATTAAAAATAGTATAAAAATTCTATTTCATTCCTATTTGTTCATAGAAAGAACATTTGAATTTGATCATGAACCAAAAGGTCAAGAAGTGTGAACTCATAGTCCTGAAGAACTTATATATTTGGTGAACAAATCCTCCAAATTTCAACACACACCTCATAATTTCTATCGAGGTGAAAAAAGCGTAAGTTGTTTATTATCTTAAAGCTAAAAAAATGAAGCGGTGCATAATAAAGAAATGTAAATAGAATTGGGTTAAAAAATTAGCAGTAATGTAAACATGATTCTCTCGTAAGAGTTAATATATAAGCTTAAAAATCATTTTTACATTAAATACCAAGGTTTTGTATGAATTGTCATGCCTTTCATTGACTTGGGTACCTTGATGAGCCAATGCCAAAAGTAAAAGGAACACCATTTCATTTATGGATAAATTATTTATATTTGAATAATCACATAGAGTTTGCTAGGGATGAAAATAAATAAGAACAATAATATATAAAGATAAAAAAATAAAAAAAATAAAAATTTTATATGAAAAGTGATTTATAATTGGTGGGAATACGAGTAAAAAATAGAGGGGTGTGAAGGATGAAACATCAATATCAAAGGGTGGTAATTAGAAAAATCGTGAAGTAAATATGCAAGGACAAACTGAAATGACTGTAGAAGTTAAGATTTAGAAGATAAGAAAAACTTCCAAAAGGTCAGCAGAATGAGCTTCTAAAAGGTTAATGAGTCAAGAATGTTGAAACGTGGGTAAGTTAAAAAATAAAGGAAGTTATTACCAAATGGAAAATGTGGGATGAAGAATATAAAGGTGGGAAAAAGTTGCATATGTATGACAAAAGAACTTACAACAATTACAAATGTGTGTAGCAGTTAGGGATGAGAAAATTTATAAATAGAAGCATTAGGAACCTCTTTAGACAAGTTTGTTGATTTAATTCAAGAATGAGTGCAGATTTTATTATAAGAATCATTTGAAGAATTAATTTAAAAAAGAATGTTGAAGATTGGTGTTTTGATGATGAAGATATAAAGTATATTGCAACATTAAAGACTTGATTTTATCTAAAAAAGGAAGGATACATCACGAAGATTAAAGATAAATCAAATACTCAATCATGAAGAGTTAAAGTAATCAAGGATGGAAATCTAGAAGATTTGCTAAACCTCTAAAGAATTTTGTTTAGAAGTTTCAGTTTTGGGTGTTGGATAAAAAGAGTAAGTCATACTTTCCCCCCAAGATCTTTTCAATCTTGAGAGCAAGTCATATTTTCGCAAAAGCTTTTTCTACTCTTGGATTGTTTAACAATACTTCATGAAACTTATGATGCTTTTGTTACAAGTCATCTAGTTTTGGGTGATTGACGATTCTTTGTAAGATGTCCAGTGAGTTACAAACTACATCTGATCTTGACTTCAAGCAACTTAGATTGATTCACATTTGAAATTTTTGTTAGATATGTCAAAACTTGGTATTGTTTGTTATCAATCAAACATTGGGTGACTCGTTGTTAAACATATAAACTTGTGTTTAGTCGTCTATTCCTTAACAATCTGTCTCTTTTTTATTATGAAAAATAATATCAATTTTGTTAAAAAGGAAACATATATTTCAAATTTCTATCTAGTTTCTTGTATTGCTTAGATTTGTAAAAAAAACAAATCAGAAGTGATTTGATAAGATGAGTTTGTGTGTTGAGAGATAAATGTATGTTCATCTTATCAATATTCATAAATATTTTTTTAATCATACAAGAATTTATTCTAGTTCTCTAATCGTGGAGCATCTCAACAACAAAATGTTAAAGCATAAAATAGATGTATAAGATTAGAGTAAAAAACATCATTTAACAAACCAATATAGTATCCGTAAAAATTTAAAAGAGATCAATAAATATATATATATATATATGTATATATATATCATAAAGCATATTAATTATAAAATAAAGTAAAAAATGAAAAAATGTGCTATTTATGTCTATAAGAATAGACTCCCAATGAGTCTTATGCAAAGAATCATGTAAAACAAATGTGTATAATTGAAGTATGTTGTACACAAAAAAACTATACACTTTATCCCCCTATTGCCATAATCAAAAGATAAAGGTCTCAACAATAATAATTGCTTTAGTGGATTTAATGGTGGTAGTAGTTGTTAGGAGAGTGCATGGGCAGAAGAAAGTTGTGCTAGTTATAGTGATGCTGAAAGGGCTTGAAGTTGTAACTGTGGTGGTATGAAAGTTTATTGAAGGCTCAACAACTGTAACATATTTTGGCATGCTTGTTCAGCCAAAAGTGTTACCTTCTTCTCAATCTTCTTTGTTTATTGCACATCATACTTGTTGAACATGGGTTGCACTATGTCAATAGTAACATAATTTTTACTTGGCACAACAACAACAAAGGGGCATAGGAGAAAAAGTTAGATCATTGAACTGTGTTGAAGGTTGTTGAGGCTCTTAATAATGAGATTCAACGTTCCACTACAAGAAAAACTGGAAATATTAACTGAAAAATAGTGACTAAATGAAAAAAAATCAATCACTAATCGAATGAGTGACCGATCTAGTCACAAACCAACGTTAGTCACCATTTTGTTGGTCACTGATATATAGTGACCAATTTAGTCATTGTTTCTATCATTGATTTAGTCATTAATGTTGTCACTGATTCATTCACTGATTTATTCATCATTTCTGTTACTGATTGAGTCATTGATTTAGTCATCAATTTAGCCATCAATCCCATCACCCATTTAGTCATTGACTTTGTCACTAATTCTATATCTAATGGTGCCTCCCTCAACTATCCCACTTTTCACAAAGAGCTATATACTCTTATGTGGACCTTTCAAACTCAAGAACACTATCTACTATCCAATGAGTTTGTCATTCATATTAACCATGAGTCACTTAAGTATTTGAAGCACCATCATAAGCTAAATAAGCGACATGTAAAGTGGTTGGAGTTCTTAGAGCAATTTCCCTATGTGATCAAATATAATAGGACAGGTAAAATAAAGCAAGAGGGGGGGGTGAATTGGTTTCTTAATAAAAATTAAACATTTTTCAAATTTAACCTTGTTAACATAGAGTTTAACAAAAACCCCCAATATAAATTTAAATTCTTCTTTACAAAAATCAGAGTATAACACAAATAAACAGAATATAAGCTGAATGTAAAATGACTAAGGATAGAGAAAAATACACAAAGTATTTATACTGATTTGGATCAAAGCAGATCCTACGTCCAGTGACTTATCACCTCAACAGATAATGATTTCTACTAACTATCTTAATAATAAAGTTTACAAACTTACAGTGCAACGAAATGAGAAAGATAGTAGGAAGATTAACAAGACACCTCTTTTGTTCAAAACAAAGGATGAAACAACACCTCTCTTGAAAATAAAAGAGATGAACAACACATTCCTTAAACACCACAAGGAATTAAAACACCTCCTTTGAATAACCACAAAGGATGATAACAACACCTCTTTTGAAAACCTCAAAAGATGAACACCTCCTTTGAATAACCACAAAGGATGAAGCAAGTTTAAACACTAGTAGCGAGCAACTTTCATTTTGACCTCTCTAGGTTCATTTTGAAAGCTTTGACCCCTTATGTATTTATAGAAAAAGAGGGGTACAAGGTTTTGTAGAATATGAAAAAGTTTTCACAAAAACGTTAAGAATAATCAATTATTACTTGGGATAATCGGTTATTCCAGAGAGTAATTGAAAAATAAAAGTCTGCTGATAATAATCAATTATTTCGCAAGATAATCGATTATTCTAGGAGGTAATCGATTATTTCAAAGTTAAATTTTACGAAAAACAAAAGGCTTTTTCAAATTTTAAGGAGAGTTGTGTGCATGCTATGATCTTCAATGTGATTTC
Organism: Lablab purpureus; assembly: GCA_030347555.1. NCBI lineage: Eukaryota > Viridiplantae > Streptophyta > Magnoliopsida > Fabales > Fabaceae > Lablab > Lablab purpureus. The sequence goes on from CM059256.1 coordinate 38,490,704, forward strand.
TAACTATTATAATTAAACATATACACAAAAATATAAGATTAAAGCTTCTACAAGACTTCAAGACTCCAAGACTTCAATCATGAAGGTCCATCTTCTTCTTTTAGAGCCATCATCATCAAAACAATTATCCTTTAGATATTTCTAAAGATCCTTCTTCATCTTTAGATTAACAATAAGAAGGGACATGTAAATGTAACTTTTAAACCTTTATCACAAAGTTAACTTATACTAAGTAGATTGTGTATCAAACCATCAACAAATAGTACATCATTAATCGTAACAGAGTGGTCTCTTCCATTGCTTCCACCTCCAACATTTTTTCCTTTATTATTGTCACCATAAGTGACATGTCCAACAGGTTTTAGTTGCAGCTTTTTGAATGTCATGTGCCTAGAACATCCACTATAAAGGTACCAAAGTAGCTTCCTTGAGTTCATAGGCACCTACAAAACAAATCAAAAGAGAGAGTATGGTACCCCTATTAATTTAGGTCTAAAAGGGTTATCTTTCTCACATTTTGGCATCCACTTCTTTTTACCATAAGGAACATCATACTTTTCAGCTTTACAAGTTTTCACACTATGTCCCTTTTTTTATGCAATAAAAATAGGTAATAAAAGAAGTGTAATTTTGATTTTTTATATGTAAAGGAGTTCTGAAACTTCTTATTTTTTCTTTTAAAACCACAATTATGACCTAGTCTTTCTTTATCTAAAACATATCTTTGAGAATCTAAGATTGCATTTAGATTATCCTTTCCCTTAGTGAATTTTGAGGATGTTTTTATAAGATAATGAACTTTCTTTTGCAACATATCGCAATTATAATTGATCAAAGCCGTATCTAGTTAAATAACCAGTTAAAATTTAATACTAGGCAGTGATCCCTAGGTCGTCTCCCAAGGACCGTGATTAAGGCAAAAGATCAACGCGTGAATGGTACAGATAAGGTGGGGGGTGGTTTGAACAGATTTGTATAACTAAATTAAAATATAGAATGATTTCGCAAAATGCAAACAATTATAAAAAATGGATTGATTCCCCGATTCAATTGCAATTTCCCTTATCCCAGGTTAAACAAAAAAATGCACTTTGTTCATCTTAATCCTCATTCCAACCTAAATAAATCAACTAAGCGAAGATTAACCCAAGAATTCCTTACACGAATTAAGCAAACATATACATCATCCAATCTTTAATCAATCACAGAAATAAGAAAATTGCAAAAGAAATATTCATTAAGCATGAATGAAAATATACGCACAGAGATTAGAAGATGGAGAATCAAGAAGAACAAAGGGAAAACGTGAATTAAACCTCAAAGTTCATAGTAATCTACTCAAGAAATCAACCTCTAAAAATTAGCCGTCCATGGAGATTCAAAACGAAATTCAATGGAGAGAAAAAATAAAGACGAAAGTCGAAAGATGGAAGCCAAAAGATGGAAATGTGAGCAGTTGTGCATAAATACGTGAATTTTGCCTCCTTTCCTTTGGGTTTTCTAACCCTAGGTCAGCCCCTCTTTCCCAAAATACATGGGCCTCATAAAAAAATATTGTTTGGCCCAAATTATGAAAAAATAAAAGAAAACAAAATTAAAATCCTAAGTGGAGGTTGATGTGGTAGTAATTTCTTCAAGTCCATGATATTTTCCATGCCGAAAAATGCCCCAAGATTATTCTAAAAAATAAAAGCAAACAAAAATTAGATAAATAATTTCAAATTACTAAAAATCTGAATTACTGGCCGAATAAAGTCCAAATAATAAAAACGTACCAATAATGGATAATTAGACACAAAATAATAATGATTCGTTAATCATATTTCCTATTTAAATCATGCTTGTTTTCAGATGTATTTCTTACTTTTTCAAAATCACCTTTATATTTTTCCTGTTGTTTTTCCAATTTAGTAACTCTGTTTTCTAACCAGTTATTTAGGTATTTTAATATGTTACTTTTCGTGCTAATTTATTAGCTTCTTCATGCATTTCATTAAAGGCATCCAACAACTAATCATAGTTTTCTTCAATCTAAAAACTTTTAGTATTTACATTGCTAGATGATTCATAGCCAGCCATTAAGCACAAATTCACTTCTTTATTTATCTTATTTTGATGATGTGCTGGATGAGGAGTCATTATCTTGTCAAATAACATAAGCTTTTCTGAATTTTGCTGCTTTTTCTGGTTTCTAGCCACTGGAATTTTTCTTGTTTTGAATGTTTGGACATTTAGCTTTGATATGACCTTGTTTACGACATCCAAAACATGTAAAGTTAGGAGAATTTGAATTAGACTTTCTTGAGTACCTTCCTTGTGAGAGGTTTTTGTCCTTTTGCTTCTTTTTGAGAAATATGCTAAATTTTCTAACTAACAGATTCAGATTTTCAGAGTCACTTGTTTACAACAATTCCTCATCACTGGAAATCAATTTTCTGAGTTGCAGCTTTCAGGGCAATGCTCTTTTTCATGCTATCATTACTCTCCAAATTTAACCTGTTAATTTCCAGTTCATGCTCCCTTAATTTTTCAAAGAAGAAGGCTGTTGACACAACTGTTGTGAAAAATAGAAAGAAATGCAAGAAGGGAGGGTTGAATTATACTTTAAAACTTTTCACAATTTTTCGCACTTCGTCTGAAGACACAAGGTGAATCAGACAATAATTTGAGTCTTACAGACGATACAGTCTATGAGACTATAAAAAGGTTTCACAATTGAAGATTTTCTTAAAAGATTATTTCATCTTTACTGTTAGACACAGAGAATAATATGCAATTTAAAAAGTTTAAGGAATAGAAGAGATTACTTAGATTTTTTGTACTAGTTCGTTGAAACCATAGACTACGTCTAGTTTTTCAATTCACAAGATTGAGTTCCTACCGCTACAACTTACAAGTATTCTTTCGGTTCGTAGTCATTTCTGGCTAACTCGCTTAAGTATTCTTTTACACAAAGTCACTCTTAGCTTCAACAAGTATTCTTTTACTCAAAGCCACTTCTGGCTTCAACAAGTATTCTTTGACACAAAGCCACTTCTGGCTCCAACAAGTATTCTTTAATTCAAAGCCACTTCTGACTTCAACAAGGATATAAAAAGAAGTTTGTGATTAAATCACAAGGTTTTGAGCTACACTAGAAGATCTACGTCTTGCAGATGAGTAAGAGGTTTGGAATGCTTCTAGAAATAGCTAAACAACACTAGCAGTATTCTTCTAAAGCTGATAGAAAGAGAACAAGAGATCTTAGAAAGATTGCAACAACTTGTTTTTCTCATCTTGTATTATGATGAGTTCTTCCTTTATTTTAAGATGTGAATGTCCTTATATATATAGCTTCAGCAACTAGTTGTTAGAGATCCATTTTGACATCTTCAGCTTTCGGTTGATCTTAAGCAATCTTCTTGTTGCGTCTAATGAGGGCTTCTCGGTCATGCATTAAATGTAGTTCTTCATGCAATAAATGCGCGTCTCCAAACTTTACATAAATCCTGATATCTTGTAGCACTTATCCTTCATTGGATATTGAGCTTTGTCTCTTTTGATAAAAGCAATGCCTCCGCACATGGCAGGTGTACTTTGAGAGAAGACAAGGCTTTTGGCCCCTCAGGAATTTGGTGAGAAAACAACTTTTACTTTTCATAAGGAAGGCATTGATGTGAAGTGAGGACTTCGCTTGTACTTCATTCATCAGACTACTAAGAAGAATGTCTCTGTAAGTTTCATCAAAGTAGATTTTTCAACGCTAGTGAATATTAAAGCCTATCATCTGATGATTCTTTTTACATATCATCTGACAAATGATACACATGATCTGATTGTAAAAGCGTAATGTGCTCCTTCTTCTGACTTTACATATAATTGTTTTCTTGCATTATTAAAAATAATGGAATGTTTAGACTTTTCATCAACAACTGTCAAATCTTTAGATTCTGTAATTGTTGTGACTTTGAGCTACCAGCTTCTATCGAGACATTTCAGCATTTTGATGTTCAACTCCTCTTTATCAAATTTTTTTTCCCAATCCAATTAATTGATTCACAATGGGTGTGAACCTCTTTTGCACTTCAGTTATGCTTTCACCTTACTGCATTCTAAACAACTCATATTCTTGTGTTAAGGCGTGCTTTCTTGTACGTTTTACATCTGTTGTTCCCTCGTGTGTTACCTTAACGATGTCCCACGTCTCCTTTGCTGATTTGCACTATGAAACTCTAAAGAACTCATCAAGATTCAAATTTGATGTGATAATATTCTTTGCAATACAATCATATTGTGCCTTTTTATTTTTATCTTCACTCTATTAAGCCCAAGGCTTTTCAACCATTTCATCATCCACCTTTTGAGTAGGAATGAAAGGTCTATTAACAACTGCATCCCAGATCCTTCTATCAATGCATTCTATAAAGATTTTTAATTTTACTTTTCAAAAAGGGTAATTAACACCACCAAACATGGGTGGACAATTTATAGAAGCCCCTTTGGCAAAAGACAATCTTATTTCAGCCATTTTCAAAAAAACCAGATCAAAACTTGAGTAATTTTCAAGAACCAGCTCTAGATATCAATTATTGAAATGTAGAAACAAGATCTAGAGGGGAGGATGAATAGATCTTTCAAAAAATTAGCCTATTAAAAAAGTGATTTAGCTTGTTGATTTTTCGTTTCCAAATTTGATAGATTGAACAAAGATGTAGATTACAAAACCCATAATTCAATGTAGTGAAGAATAGAAAATAAAGAGGTGCACAAATGATTTATACATGTTCACTCTTTTGTAAGAGCTACGTCCAATTACCCAACCACAATTAAACTTTCACTAATCACAAAAATTGTTCTTACAACCCTTGTAAGTCTAAGAACCACCAGTAAAACAAGTCTTGAACCCTATAAGACTTGATTCTTACCCTCTGCGGAACCCTACTGTAGATAACTTGGATAACCCTAATCCAAAACCAAACACAAACAAGAAAAACAAGGATTGAGATCATTGGGACAAATTACAATCAAAGACAAATTTTGAATCAATGGGTGATCCCCTATGTAACTCTCACAAAAACAATTCTCAATAATCAAGATTTACAGTTCTTAGATAGTCCACTAAGATTTTCTTTCTAAAAAATGCTTTTTCTCAATTCTTGTTTCATAAAACATGCTAAAAGTATGATTTAATTTTCGTAAACGAAACTATTTAAAATGATAGAGATTTTCAGAAAGGTTAATAATTTTAACATATTAAAAACTTGACTTAATTTGTTAATTTTACTTAACAGTAAAATTAATATACAAGTTCAAATTTTTAATAGGCTAAAACTTATCCAAACTATTTTAAAGCTGAGCCAAAAAGATAATTAATCTATTAAAAAATAATATCAACAGATTAATAAACTTGTCTTAAAAATATTAAAGATTCTAAGCATTTTTAACACATTAAACTTATGTTTTAACCAATTAAAAATACAACTGAAGTCAATTATGATACTTCATAAACATTTTAACATATTAATGCAATCTTTTAATCTATTAAAAAGATGATATGATCCTTAGAAGGATGGATGGATCTTGATCAACCCAAGGAGATGAAAGAGACACAATCCTCCATGGATGAAGAGATTAAAGTTCCAGAAGCATGTAAACCTATGGAGATTTCATTCAAAAAAACAAAGTAAAACAAGAACAAGTAACCAATTGAAAAAGAAAATGGATTGAGATGAGAGAAAGGGAAGAACACGCCACCTTGAATGGAAGAACTCAAGGATAAGTGCAAGAGGATTCGCCACTTGAGAAAGCTTCTCAAGATAAGAACAAAAACAAGAGAGAAACATCCTTGGAATGACTTTCAAGATATGAACTCACAAAGAGATTTTCATTCAACACTCAAAAGTGATTTTTACAATGAGAGGAGCTCTCTTTTTATAGGCCTAGGTGACATCCAAAAGGAGTGTCAAGAGTCTTACAAAGTTAATTCCTAATCCTAGAGTTAACTCTCCTTGATTATGATTAGTACAACTAATTTAACAAAATTAGGAGAAGAATAGGAGTGCTCCCCTCTTGTAATTTCAATTTGGGTTTAAGTAATAAAATGTCGCCCAACTTTGGCCATTCACTTAAACTTGAGGTCCTCCCTAGGCTAGTCTTCTAAATAGACTCACCTAGTCTCCTTCCTAGAGGGTTGACCACACCTCTCTCTAACATCCTCACATAGTTTCACTTCTTTTCATCTTCTCTTCCTTAGCTTTCACACCATTCACCTTCACTCATCCATTGAATAATTACAAGCAAGAAGAAGGAGTCTATCAATACACTTGCTTTATAGTGGTGACGTTGTCTTCATCATTCTCCTTCAAATTTAATAAAATGTTTGCAGACTTCACTATACTCTTATTCATATTAACCAACTTGGATTGCTCATTAGGTTTTAATCTGTCAGTATATAGGTGACCTACTAATGAATCAATCAGCTCATGATTATGATTTTCACATATTACATTCGTAAGCCACCCTCATCCATTATGTATTGGTTTATCTAGCAATTTAAATTCTTTTATTGCTCCTATATTTGTCACCTCTTTTACAACTTAACAACACATGTCTTTCTTTCTTGTTGTCCATTTATTGTATCAAACCTTAATATCATAATGAAAAATCCAAGTTTAAATGTTATCCAGGAACCCATTCAAGTATGTCATCCTGCATCATGAATATATATATCTACACAAATACATTATGACATTAACATATGTCCTTTGTCACATTTTCGACACAAATAATAACTTATTTTACTTCTTTTTTTGTTGTTAAAACTCTAACACAATCTCCTTTAACTAATTCATCTTTTGTCCACTCAAATTTCACAATATCAGAAGTTTCATTCACACTACAAAAAATCGTATTAAAAGTGGCAGTTATTTTCGTAAAATGCGGCAGTTTTAACCATCACCAAATACTCGAGTGGCGGTAGCGTGTACCGCCATAAATATGGTCGCCACAAAGTAATAAATGGTGGTTTTAGTTGAACCGCCGCAACACTTGTCACTTATTACAATGTAATAAACGGTGGTTTGAACCGCCGCAACACCTTTCTCGACGCCCTCCTCCGTGGACTCATCTGAATCGTCTTGTTCAGAATCACAGGCACGCCGGAGCAGCAACTGGCAACGTAGACCTCGATCGAAGGCACGAAAACCCCTAGACCTCGATCACAGTCTCTGCTTTCCATAAAATCCCCACCACCTCTTCACCAATCCCCTTCACCGATTGCGCATAAGCCTCGACGACCATCTTCTCAGAAGCCCTAAGCTGCTTCACGCACCTCGTCGTCCGGTGTGTGGGGGTCGGCAATCTTGGCTTGCACAGCGACAATGGGTTAAGGGTCTGGCGGGACTAATGGTGCGAAGGAGGGAGACCGTGTGGGTGAGTGCGTTGGGTGAGTCATAAAAGAACCAATGGGCAGAGGAGGGTAAAAGTCACAAAAATTAAAAGAAGTAGAAACAACACAATGAACATGGGCTGGAAACGAACCTGTAATTTCAGTGGTTGAATCGAAGTTGGAAACAAAACAGGGACAAGCTTTCCTTGTCTTTCCGAAATTGGATGGCTAACAGTGAAGACAATGGAGAGGTAAAGAGAGAGTGAAAAGAAATAGTTTTAGGTTTTAATGGAGAGACAATGAAAAAAGGGAGGGAATCTGTAGATGGAGAGCGAAATCTGAAAATTTTTTGTAATTAATTTTAGGTTTTAATTTTTTTATCTTTTATAAAAATTAATATTTTAGTGTGACTGTGAAAGTGGGAAACGAATGGGTGAAAGAAAAGGAAAAAATAATATATTAAATTATGACATTTATAACTGCTATATTTTGAATGTAAATTATGACAGTTATAAAAATATCATATTATACGATAATATATGACGGTCTTTTAGAACCGCCATTTTAAAACCGCCACTTTTAACTCGATTTTTTGTAGTGTCATATGAAATAACATATCAACTTCATTTGATATTTTACTCTAAATTTTAGAATCTATATTTGTGAAAAATAATCAATATTACTACTTTTGATTATATATACCATTTTCAACAACAAATTTTACTTTTTAATTATGTAATCCAACCTTTGAAATACTATTTCGTATTATATAATCCAAAAAATTCATTAGTCAAATTTACATTTTGATAATGTAATTTAGAACATTATTTTCAAGTTTTGGATTACACAAACCAAAAAAATATTAGTTTATGTATTCTTTAGATTCCTTAATTTAGAAGACTAGTAGATTGCACAATTCACAAATAACTTCATACGAGAACATCAATTTATTTAAAAATAAAAAAGAAATATAAAGATGTTTGGACACACTACTTCTGTTCCTACCTTGAAAGCTTTACAAAATATTGATCTTCATATAATTCTTATGCCTAAGTCTTGACGTCCAAGAGTATCAAGAGACCCGATGAAAAAAAAAAGGAAAACTAGAGCTATAGAAACTTGATACTCATAAACAACAAATGGTAAAATAAGAAATTTAAAATATAAGTGTAGGAAGAAAGTATGTATAGAAATAAATTGCCAAGGATTGCTTGCTAGGGTAAAAAAAACTATTATTAGATTTAATCACATCTTTATTACTCGTGGGTTTTTATTTAGTGATAAAAACCACCCAACTTTATTCACATTTTCTATAACCTTTTTTATTGGCATGATTTTAGTCTGCTATTAACATAAAAGTGAAACAAAGTTAAGAAAAATTGCAAAACTTTTGGTCCAAAAAATATATGACACCATGACTTGTTATATTTAGACAACAATCATCAGGCAAATATTTAGTTTGTATATGAAAGATACAAATTAAATAACATACGTAAGTCTGTTTTAAAAAAAAGAAACACTAATTCATTTTAAAATTTTATAATATATTAAAAATTAAATAAAATATATTCAGTTAAAAAGGTTATTATTCCATACATAAAAACTTTTTATGAAAGAACATGAGATGCTATAACTTATAGAAAACGTTCATAATCTTATATAGTATTACATATATATTGACTCTTCAAGAAATATTGAAGGAAGTAAAAATAATTATAAACATGTTATATCTTGAACTGTATTATACATACATAAATTTTAGAAATATAATTTTTATTAGCTTAAGCTTTGTTTGTGGACTTATATTATTCAATAATAAATTATACTTTTACATTTTAATTATAAAATCATATTTTACATAATTTTATTTTAAATTTAGAGTAAATTCATACAAATATGTTTCATAAAAAAATTTATTTTATGTAAATGAACTAAACGGCCCACAAACTTAACATTTTGATGGAGGGAGAATTCTTACTGCACCTCCCTATTTTTTTCCTTGCAGCCCCCAGAATAGTGAAAATACCAAAATTACTTATGTGATAATAGGATTTGATTTTCGGATTGACTTTTGAATTATAGAATCCGGAAGGTAAAAGTATATTCTAGATTATAAAATCCAGAAATCATTTTTGTTACTTCCGAATCGTAGATTCCAGAAGACAAATTTTTTTATCAGGCTTTCGGATTGTATAATCATGTTTAAGCAACAAATTTTTTCTTCCAGATTATACAATCCAGAAGTCATTTCTAGATTTGAAAATGACTTTCAGATTGTATCCAGAAATCATTTTCATAATTGAAAATAACTTCCAGATTGCACAATCCAGAAAATCTAGAAGTCATTTCTAGAATTGAAAATAATTTCTGAATTGTGTAATTATCAATGTGACTTCTAGATTATACAATTCGAAAATCTTTACCATATTACACAATCCAAAAAAGAAAACGAACATGAAAGAACTTAGGTGCAGGGATAATTTAGTAATTTTGTTTTTTTTTTGAGGTGCTGGAAGAAATGGGAGAGGTGTAGGAAGAATGAGCCCAACTCACAAAATTTTGGAAAATATTAAATTTAATTACCATAAAAATTAGTTAAGTTTTAACACGTAAACATAATCTGATTGACCTCATTTCAAAGAAGCTTCCACATAGACCCTGAGAAATTGAGACCTATTGAAAGGAGAAAAACTCCATTAATGAAGCCAGTTGTACATGTTCACATGTATGGAAACATCACTAGGATGAAAAGAAGTAAGAGATTTAGTGTAAAAGTAGGTAGTAGCAATGCTAAAAACTAGCCAATATAAAAATTTCTATGTTCTTTACATTTATCTATATAACGTCTGTTTAACTAGTCTTTTCTTCAAATTGGTTGTTTTAATTTTTTGAAAAATAAAAAAGATTTTGCTCTTTGTGGATAGTCTAAAGAGTTTGCACTCAATCTTTTCAAACAGACAAAGCATGTTTTTCCAAAATAAATAAAAGTTAATTTAGCCATCCTCGTATTATTTTATGTTTTAGACTATAATTTGCAACTCTCCAAGAGCAAACCAAGGGGATTTCTTTTTACACCCCATGCTTTCCTTATGCATACCAAATGTAAGGAGTTCCGTTCAAACTGTATCCTTACCCTAACATCTATATGCAAGCTTCTCTGAATCTAACCTACAGAAGACCTAAATACAAGTCCAACTACTTTAATATATTTGGTCCAAATATATCCTAGACTACTGGGCTCATTTAGAAGTTTCTTACTCTTCTTCTATACAAATATTTATATTTACATAGGTTATTGCTTCTTTCACTCTCATACTTTTGTATTGTATTCCATAATTCACAAAATGACTATTTTACCTTTTTTAGTAATTTTGAAAAGGTGTTCTAGCAAATTTTTAGAATAGGTGTTTCAAAATGTTATTTCACAATATATATTTTGGAAAAAGCATTCTAGAATAAATATTTTTCAATTTTATTCCAAAAAAGCCTTTCCAGAACAAATCAACTCAACAAAAAATAATATTATGAAACATTCCAATATGGAAAACTTCATAAAGGAATAATATGTAACATAATTTATCAAATTAGGGGGTATTTTCATAATTTTACATGGCCTATGGAGGTGCATGAAGAAACTATGAAGGTGCAAGAAGTAAATGGCCTTTACATATTAAAGATGACTCGTGTTAATAGTAGCTTAGGTTTATTGAGATTAGTAGGAATTCAGTCTTCTTATACTCTCCTTATCATAGTCTTAGTCCTCGGTCCCTTGACTTGGATGGTTTAGAGTTCTTCATAAACTATTCTCCTTCCATAGAAGCATACTTCTCAAGTGTTAGATAAATGTTCAAGCAATATGATTGGTGCTTCGAGCGTTATTTCTAAATATTTGAGGGAAAGATGAACAAAGTATGACATGTGTCATGGACACTTAAATGTTGGTTGGACGTGGTTTTGAAACTTTTTGAATTTACTCCGATAATATGACTCAAGCTTTGGTTGTAACACTAATCAATGAAATAGTTGTTAAAGTAAAAGGAGATGTAGAAAAATATTACTTTCAAGTTACATTTTATTTAAACATATGTATCATTCAAACAATAAAAAATTATCTTATATATATATATATGAGGTAACTCAAAAAAAAACTTTCTCAAAATAATATTAATTTATTAATATGCTATTAAATTTATAAACCTATCACCTCAATCTTAAATTTAAAAGTTAATTATAATTTTTACATTAATAATATCCAAATTCAATAAAATTCAATCATACTAAATTTAAAACTATACTAAATACATTCCAATTCAAATAACTTAAACTAAATTAATTTATTAAAGTTTATAATGACTTTGTTCCCTACACTCTCTTATCACCAATCCTTCTAAATTTAGCACACAAATTACAAAATTAATTTTAACTTCCTATTAACATCTCACATCCCAATATATAAAATGAGAACACATTTATGTTTTGTGTAAAAGTGGAAATGTGTTTATTAGCAATATTTAGGCACCACTGATAAAAAAATTGGATCCTTCATTCATTGGATGGGCGTTTGCAATCCTCCTCCCTCTAATCTAACCCTCCCCCGCTCCCTATAGAAATTTAGTGCTTTCACCTTTAGCAAAAACTAAACTCAATTCATGGCTTCCAATCAAAAGTGTAAAATCTTTACCAAAACAAAACTCAATTTTGGTTTCCACGTCTCTTTTCCAGTCTCTCCCTTTCTCTCCTCAAACCTCAAAACCCCCTCACTTAGAACAAATTCGTCGTCGTCAAGTAATGTCACCCTACTGACCAAAACATCCATGATGAGCCCATTGCATGAATGCACCCCACGATCACCACCTCTTCTTTGCCAAGTACATGTCTTTCAACCCTGACCCACCTCATTGGAGTGCTACTCCCTTGACGAGATCGTCTATCACTCCCAATCAAGCAGCCTCCTAGATGTCTAGCACGACATGGCCGCTCTCAAGCACTTCGACGATGAGTACTGGCGCTCCTTCTTCGACTCCCATGTTTGCAAGACCACTTGGCCCTACGACTCTGACGTTTGGAGCAAGAAAGAGTGGGTCCTCTCTAAGATCTACAACCATGATGTCGCCTCTGCCTTTGAGGGAAACTCCAACCTCTTATGGGTTGAGTGTTTCAGCAAACATTTTCTGGGCATGAACGAGTTGTGGATCAAACACTTCGAGTAAGGCTCAATTCGATTAAACCGGCCCATTTAATTGAAGACCTATTTAATCCAAACCTGACTAACCCAAATTACTTTAGCAGTCAGAAATAGGTCACATTTTTTTGGGTCAGTTTGGGTTGGATTTAATATTTTGAACCCAAACTTGACCTATGCTCAGAACTAATTGAGAATACATTTGGGTGAGTTTCTAAGTAAAACAATTTTTTTTAATTTTAAAAGTATACTTTTATAAGTAAAATATTAATAAATATATAGATAATTCTCATACTTTTTGTTAAGCATGAATTTCAATAATCCATTATGTAAACCCTCTAAGATTACCATATGATCACTTTCCTGTACAAAGCACATTATCATCTCAAGATCCTAAAACTCATTGCTAGTGTTGAATTTGATAAATGGGGTTGTGAACAAATGAAGATGGTCGAAAGTTTTGTCTTACTTTTTTCTTTTTCCTCTCCTTGTTGGGGATTGTCCTTGTCATCTTGTGAAAAAACCCAAGTCTAACAAATAGAGTCTAAAAAAAAAGTATATAGGTAGGGAGAAACCCTAAACCTCCCAAGCCAGTTTTTGTAGGGTTTGATTAGAGTCAAACTCAAATTCTAATTGTATCAAAATTTATCCTAGATACAATAAAAAAAAGTTGCCTATAGGAGTTGTTATTCAACTGTCTCCCATGAAGTTATTTCAATTAAAAGTTTTAGTTTGAACTAATTAGAATCCTTTAGATCTTGTCAATAGTATTTATAACGATTGTGTATTTATAATTGTTGTGTATATTAATTTGAAAAATACATAAACCTTATATGTAAAGAACCGCTCCAGCAAGAGAATGTCCCAATTCTTATTCAGATGTCAATTATTCCTAGAAAAAAAAGTCAAAAACACCAAACCCTAAATTATAAACAGAAATGGAAATTTTTTTGAAATCAAATAATTAAATCAAATTAAAATAAATTAACTAAATCAAGAACTATGAAAGAAAGGAAATAATAAAATCAAATTAAAATAAGTTAACTAACTCTAGAACTATGAAACAAAGAAGAAAGATTAACCAATTCCTTTTCGGTCTTGCGAAAATCCTTTTCCATTTAGCCAAAACCCTTGGGGTATGAAGTAAAAAGTTAACAAAGAATAGATGAAACCTACCTCAAATTTCATACTGAAAGTGAGAGACAAGATGTGAAAAACAAGTAAAACACAAGAATGGAGGGTTGAATTATATTTTAAAAAACTTTTGGTGAACTTTTGAATATAGTCTGTTGAAAAACGTTTGACAAAAGATACTTACAGTTCAACAAACGAACTAGGTTTGGTGCTGAAAATAACTTTTAAAAACTCTCCTTGTTAGCAACAAATCTCCCTTTAAGGATAGAGAATTTAATAAGAAGCAATAGAAAGGAGATTAGGTAAGAGATAACACACGTAGGTTTTTATATTGGTTCATCTGAAAACCACATACTACATCCAGTTCTCAACCTGATTGAGTTCCACTAAGTAGACTCACACTGCAAAGATACAAGTATTCTTTTGGTTCATAGTCACTCCTAGTTAATTTGTACAAGTATTGTTTCAACAAGCCACTTTTTACTCGACCAAGTATTTTTTCAACAAGCCACTTTTGGCTCAAACTCAAGTATCCTTTCTAAGAAACAACTTCTGGCTCAAAGACCCTTTATGAAAGGAGTTTTGATTTTACAATCACAAGGTTGCTAGTATAGGAGGTGTTTGTGTCTTAAAGACAAATACAAGATTAAGATCTCTTTCTAGATTCTACTATAAACACATTAAGTGTTTTTCTAAAACTTTACAAGGATGTGGAGAGCAAAACAACAGATTTTTTGCACTTTTGCTTAATGTACTTGTTTTTTTCTTTGAAACAAGACTTTTATATAGTTCTCAAAAGCAACTAGCTATTGGAGTTTTGTTCTGACATCTTATGACTTTAGGTTGGCTCAAGTTTGATCTTTTATGGTCTATAGAGACTTCACATAGAGTGCATTAAATGTTAGTCTTCATAAAATAAATGCACGTCCTTCTTTTGGTACAAATCCTAATAGCTTGTTGTATTTATCCTTCATTGGACAATGAGTTTTACTTCTTTCTTTGTGAAAGATGACTTTCGCACATGGCTATATGCTCCGAGGGTTGACAAACTCCATGTGCCAGGAATTTGGTAAACTTGAGCAACTTTAGCTCTCCTTTTGAGGTGTGCTTGAAAGGATGTGAGATACCTTTGTACGTTAAGCTTTTAGACATTTAGAAGAATGTTCGTGCACAACAAAGTTACTCGTGAATGGTAATATTATGTATGCATATCATTTGATAAAAAATCTGTTAGAATCAGATGGTGTGGAACCATTCGTCTGTTAGACAATATGTGTATGATCTAAAAAGAGTTTGTATTGTTTGTCAGATACAATATCCTTTATATTTTATACTTTATTACATTAAACATACATTCAAAATTTTAGAAATTATTGGATTTTTTCTAACACAAGGAAACATGAAGAGAATGTGAAACAACAAAGATGACAATGAAAAACAAGAGAGACTAAGAGAATGCAAGATGAGACCAACAATGAAAAAGAAAAAAGATCGAATGTGAGAGACAAAGAGAGAGTGGAGAAAGAGCAGGGGAGTAAGAGAGTGGAAATGAAGAGTGTGTAGGAAAAGAAAGAACAAAAACGAAGAGAGTGCAGGACAAAAAGAGAACAAGAAGACAGAGCGGGACAAGGAGAGAAACCACAAAATGAGTAAGAAACATAAAATAAAAAAGATGAGCAAAGTTTATTTTCACATCAGAGTGAAGAAGCAACTTTTATACTTCCTTTAAAGATATGGAATAAACATGTTAAATTCACCGTGTCTTTCTTAAAAGACAACATAATAAAACATGTAAATCTCTAACAGTGTTAGTGTTTGCTAATTTTATCATTGTAACATTTATTACAATTATTTTAAAAGTTAATGTATCAAATTAATGATTAATTGTATAACTATTTTTACAGGTGGGTTTAATAATATAAATATTTCTAATTAATAAGTAAGTTTGAAATTAGTTTTTATTAATTCTTTAAAATAAACTCTAATTAGTTATGAAAAACTAAAACAAAATTCATGTACAAGTTCAAAATAATAATAAATAATTGAATTTTAAATAAATATTTCCCTTTTAATATTGATGAATATTATTTATAAGTATTTGATTTTTAGTTTAGAGATGAGTTTAGGACCGACTTAAGGCCCAACAATCAAGTAAAACACTCACTATATGTCCAAAAAAAAATTCGAAATTTTTTTAGTATTAATATACTTCTATTAAATTAATTATAAAATTATGTTTGAGAATAAAATTTAATTAAATATTATGAGTATTTGTTCATTTTTATTAGTATTAAAAATGATATTTAATAAGTTAATAACTTTTTTAAAATTATAATTTTTTTAGGGAATAGAGATTTGTTAGTTAATACTAATAGCTAAAAAAGCTCTATAACCTTTTTATCTCTACGATTTTACTAATTGATTTCTATATTTTCTATTTTCTTCTTTTTTCTCTCTGTAACTTCTCCATTCTAACCTTAACTCTAGAAAAATTCTGACTTTTCTTTTACAAATTTTTAATCTTTAATCATCTCTTTCAAAATCAAAATCTACAAATGTGATCTAGAGATAAAAATGAATATTTCTATCTGATAAACTTTAATTTCAGATAAGTTTTGTTTCTTTTCATCCTCTGATCTTGAGAGTTAAGTTTATATATTTAAATTGAATCTTGTAAAAAAGTTATTATTAGATATTTAACTTAAAGTGATATAAAAATATTATTTCATATAATGATATTATATATATTAAAAATTATGATTTATTTTATATTAAATAATTAATAAATAAAAAATTTTATATTATCTTTTTTTTTAATTTATTTTTATCAAAAAAATTATTATTGAAATGAATATAAAACTTAAATTTTATAAAAAATTAATTAATCATAAAAAGAAATAATTTAATAAAATTGTGAATAATTAAATTATAAAATCCCTTCAACAATGGATTACTTTGTATATTGTAAATAAAATAATTATTATACTTTAAAATAAATTTAAATAATTTAAAATATAAAAAATATTTTTTTATTTTTTATTTAATATTAAAAAAATATTAGAAAAATCTTTAAATGATAATTTATTTGATTAAATTTATTTTTAAAATTAAATATTATAAAAAAAAATAAAAAAATAAAAAATAATAAATTAACTTACATTTTTAATTATATAAAAAATATATTTGTTTTCAAATGTATAATTTTCTTTGTTATTTTAACTAAATATCATTTTTCAAAATTAAAAATAATAAAAATTTATTTAAACAATATTTCAACAAAATTAAAAGAATTAATTTTATTATATATTAAAAATATTAAATAAAATTTATTATGACAATTTAATAAACAATTTTATATTACAAATTTAAAAATAAATTTCAAACAAAATTATAATATATTTTAATGTAAATTTTTGTTAGCAATCAATTAGATTTCATTTTTTAAATTAGTTTTTAATTTCCTAAAATTTTGAGTCATCCCTTACGTCATGATGAGTTATGGAGTATGAGTTAGTATTTAGTTTCACCATCATTAACCGTAATAATATCGGTAATGAGATGTTTATTAATCACATAATATTAAGATACCAACTACATCAATCTATTCACTTTGCAAATACTGAAGCACACAGTACACTCCCCAACCAAACCTATGACTCAGGACTCCAGAAACAGTACACAGATCTTTATTCAAAGCAACAACTATAACGTCCTGCATTTCTCCTCTGCAAAATGGATGATGAAAATATTAAGGGCTTCATTTTAGTGAGTTGGCAATGTCAATCACAAATCTATATTTCACGTCTGATTTCAGGAGACGCTCGAATGCCGTGTTCACATAATCGAGAGGAACGATCTCAATATCAGGCTTTATGTCGTATTTCGCAGCATAGTTTATCATTTCTTGAGTCTCCTTTATTCCTCCAATGCAACTGCCAGCTATACTCTTTCTATCTGCACACCAAATATAATATTTACAAAAATTTAAACAATAACATAACATTATGAAATTCGAAAATATTATTTTTTACACTACTCTGTCATTTTCTATATCCATTATAAAATAAACCTAAACCTTAAAATCATATCTTTCAATTATAATTTAAATTAACGAAATATTAAAATATTAATAGGTAGGTGTCAATAACTATATAAAATTAGTAGATGTCAGGGAAAATATTTGTATATGCTTTTAAGAAAAATAAAATAAAGTTTTTCATAATCCAATAGTTTAATGTTCGAATAAAATTTTAGCCCCGCTACATTAACTCATACACAAGTTAATTTGCAAATTTATTTCATTTTAAATTTATATTTTAATTAAAAAAACATAATTTAACATTTTTAATATTATTTAGATTCTGAACTGAATGTGAAAAATAAATTCATGTGCATGCATACCAAGAATAGGAAAGATTGGTAGCTCCAAAGGCTTAGCAGGTAGACCAACTATGACAATTTTTCCAGCTGTCTTCAACAAATCGATCAGAGGAACCAGAGAATGGACTGCAGAAACTGTGTCTATTATACCATCCAGGGTGCCCTTTGCAGCCTATATAGAAAAATTGTCATTAGAAGTTGTGCAACAAGTGTTCCTTATTGATATCCAAACTAAAGCTTATTTAAAAATTCAAAATAATAGAAAACAGATTTTATGGAGAGCGGTTTTTTTGCTTTTATGTTGTATTTTAATAACAAAACATTATATTTTATTATTTTAAGAGTTGCAAGTGGAACAAATCCAAAAATGAGTTTTCAAAATAGTTTTTTTTTCCCTTTATGGGGAGGTTCGAAAAAGGTAAGTACCTGCATCTCATCTTGATTCCGACTAACCAGAAATGAGTCAGCTCCAAGATGCTCAATGGCTTCCTTCTTTTTGTGGGCAGATGTGCTGATTACAGTGACCTTAGCCCCAAAAGCTTTGGCAAACTTGACTGCCATGTGGCCAACACCACCAAGACCAACCACACCAATATGCAGGCCTGGCTTGTTAAGTTCAAAAAATTTGAGAGGGCTATACACTGTGATCCCAGCACACAAGAGAGGTGCAGCAGCCTCAAGAGGTAGGTTATCAGGAATGCTGATCACAAAGAATTCATCTACAACCACCAGGTCAGAGTAGCCTCCTTGTGTGATGCTGCCATCAACATCCTTCGCTCCATACGTCTGGATCGACTTCGGACAGTAATTCTCAAGATGATTACCACAGTTTGTGCATGACCTACACGATCCAACCAGGCACCCCACACCCGCCCTGTCTCCCACTTTGAACTTTTTTACCTTGCTTCCCACCTCTATCACTTCACCTGCTATCTCGTGCCTGCGTTTTGGTTCTCAAATTACAATACAATTTCAAATCAACACTAACAAACTTGTATTACTTAAAGTTTATAAACGACAACATTTCTTATGAAATAGGTAGCTAATGATTTAATAAATAAATTATCTGCATCAAAGCTGCTTTCCACTAAGGTATTTACACCAAATAACTATGATCAGGAGCAATGATTGAGAAGTAGACAGGGAAGTGTAACATGTAACATACTCAAGCCGTTTAAATGTTCGTTCCCATTTCTCTCGATTTTTCTACTTACTGTTTAGCAGGTCCACAACTTCATTTCTTTTCTTTGGCGTCTCTCTTCTCTTTCATGGACCAGGATCTCATACACATAAAGCAACTCCAGCAATAATCTTATGGCTTAAATTTATCGTATTTAATCATTTTCTATGTGTAATTTATTTTGAATGGTTATCTTGCAGTGACTATAAAGAATCTTGTTTCTTCTGGGGACCATAAAACGACTCTCGTTTTTTGAGTGTGCTCGAAATTTGAGGTGTAGCTTAACCATTTTCTTTTATTTTCTGAAATCATACTATAAATTATTTATTCAGTAAACATACAGAAACATAACTCTTTCTTGTTCAAGAATACAAGGCAAAAGTGAAGACAATATTTTGTGTTTGAAGCTGGTTAAAATATAGGTTAACAAGAGGAGGAGTAAGCATACCCTGGTACCAGTGGATAAAAGGACTGGCCCCATTCACTCCTTGCATTATGAAGGTCGGTGTGGCATATTCCACAGTATATAATTTTGATTACTACATCCTTCTCTCCTGTTTCCCTGCTCCATTAGCAAATAGAACATCATAAACATGAAATATTTTCAAAGTTGAGGAATCAAAGAGCTTGAAATGAGTACCTTCTGGTGAAGTTGAAGGGGGAGAGAACCCCAGATGTATCTCTAGCTGCCCATCCAAAAGCCTTCTTAGAATGCTCTAGCCCTGGTGTGGCAGCCATCTGAATGTGTTTGTTCTACTCAATTGTTAAGGAACTGAAGCAGCATGGGTGTAACTTAAAGGCACTGGCGATGAGAGATTTGTGGCTCATAGTGCTTCACGTACACAATTATTAATTATGAAGCACGTGGGTGGGGACAGTGCTTTCTTTTTCTTTCATGCTTTCTCTTTTGCTATATTTATGCAGGTAGCAATCTTAAAAAGGGACAAATTATCAAATTTATTTCTGAAATATTTGTGTAGATTACAGTTTGACCATATAAAGCAAAGATGGGGAACCATCCGAAAAAATGACGCCATATAAGGCTATAATATCTTATTTAGACTAGATTTTGTCACAAATTGAATAAGATACATCAACCCAGTTGATGGATGCACTAGTTGCTGAGAATCCAATTGGAAGACTCTGGAAGCCAAGAACTATTCGTGCTTGTTCTACACGTGTCTCATATTGGAGATGTTAGGTGAATACCATTAAAGATCTTGTCTTTAGAATTGAAGAAGATTCTTTACATAGATAATTTAAATTTTAAAAAATATACTTACAAGTTTACAGTAAAATATCAATAAATAGGAACGGACAATTCTCTTACGTTTTTTAGTTACCCACGGCATTCACGTGATTTATTGAAATCTAGGGAAACTAAAAGGAACAAAAAATAAAAATAAAACAAATTAATAAAAGTTCATAAATAATTTGACTGTTATCATCAAATAAAAATATATATTTGATTATTTAAATAATTATTGAAGTATTTTTACATTGGAATTTGAATATGATTTAATATAATTATTTAAATACCCATAAAAGTTATCGGTGAATTTAAAAATTGTGATTAATTATTTGATATTCGAGAATGTAGTATGATACTGGCGAATACTATATTTCTGCTTTTAAAATTTTAAATAAAGTTATTCAACAAACTTTAAATTCCAATTAAAGTAAAACTTAATATAAAAAGTGCAAACCTACCATTCCAAAGGAAAGGTACAAATTTCTCATAATTGGAACGTTAAGCATTATCTATGTAATCACGGTGTTTTATTTACTTTTGATGTCAAATCATGGTATTATCCACAATAATAGTAATTATAAAGTATAAACAATTAGATTATTACAGTCGTTTCTGGAGTTCCCGAGATCTTAAAGGTGTCAATGTCATTATAAATTATGTCAGATGGCAGATGCATGAGGAACTGTGTTACAGAAATCACATCATTTCTCGAATAACTAAAATAAATATATTAATATTTTATTTTTCTATTTTATTAATTTATTAATTTATATTTAATATTATTTTTTTAACTTATAATTTTTTTTATCTTATAATAAAATAGTAATTAAATTCTTTCATATATTTTTTTAAATATATTTTTTTGTTTTTTTAAATACAAAACTTTAAATTTAAAAAAATTATTTGATTATAAAATTTTTAAAATAATAACAATAAATTAGTAAAGAATTTTTTAAGATAAATAATTTTATAATTTTTAATTTAATTAATTTTTTATTTTATAATAATACATATTAATAATAAAATAAATTTTTATATCACTAATTAATACATAAATTTTAATTATAAATAAATAATTTTTAATTTTCATGATAATATATATTAATAATAACTGATACATAAATTTTATGAATGATTAGTTTTTAATTTTTATAATTTATAATTAATTTTAGTTAAAAGTAAACTATTTTTAATGAAAATAATATTATAAGAGAAAATATTTAAATTTAAAAAATTATAAATGTATAAATATAATAAAAAGTAAATTATTTTTAAATTTTAAAATTTATTGATTATTTTAAAAGTTACATAATAATATTTACTATGATATAATTTTATTAAATTTAATATTAAAATTAAAATTATATTTTTAATATTTAAGAAATTTATGTAATGAAATATAATATTGAAAATGATAAAATTAAAATGAAATAAATATAAAATATATTTTTAGTTTTAAATAATTAAAAAAAGAGATTAATTAAGAAAAACTATTTAAAATAATAAATTATTATATTTAAAAAATAAAAAAATAAAAAAATTAAAGACTAGATACATATTATTAGGGTTTAAATATGTTTTTAATTCTTGAATTATTTATCAAAATTGTG
This sequence comes from Lablab purpureus, assembly GCA_030347555.1. Taxonomy (NCBI): domain Eukaryota; kingdom Viridiplantae; phylum Streptophyta; class Magnoliopsida; order Fabales; family Fabaceae; genus Lablab; species Lablab purpureus. The sequence goes on from CM059256.1 coordinate 38,512,808, forward strand.
TTTCATCCTTAGGACAAACTTTAGACATATTTCGTCCTTATGTTCTATAAACATGTGTAAATGATTCTCGATGATGAATAAAAAATATCTTTAAGAAGAAGAAAATGAGAGAAAATAGAGAGAAAAATAGTGAAAGAAACTTAAGAAACGGATGATAATGAAGTTGAAAATTATGAAGAAGAAAAATAAAGAAATAAAAACAATTCTGACACATTATCAGGGATTGGTTACACGAGTTTATAAAGCATAAGGACGAAATAAGTTCAAAGTTTGTCTTAGGGACGAAACACAATTTTGACAAATAATTTAAGAACTAAAAATATATTTAACCTTATTATTAAATATAAAATAATAAAATTAAAAAAATTAATGTGAGTAAAATATTAACATAGTTATTTTAATTATATATATTGAAAAAGTAAGAAGGAAACATGAAAAAGAGACGAGTGATTTATATTAGTAAATAAATATTCGCACTAACTATGCAATCCTTAGCAGCAAACACCAATCTAGTGGACCAAAATTAATAATCTTATTGTAAAATACTATAATTTTTTCCGCAAATCGTACTGTTCCTGATCTTTTCCCGTTCTGATCTTTTCTCCCCAAATGTGCCCATGCAAACGTTAATTCCCACATACTCAGCGAAAATTCCATACTTGGAGCAAACGGATTGTTATATCCCGGAGTTGGAAATCTTACTCAAATTCGGTTTTTGTAAAATTCTGTGGGTGATTTTCTAAAAAATTACACATGAATAATAAAATTTTATCTGTTCAATGTGAAGTTTAGACTTATCTGAAACTGGTAGAGGTAGGAAGATAGCTTAAAGAGTTATACTTCACTCCAGGTAAGAGGAGCTAACTAAATATTTGTGTTTAGTTGATGATTGTTTGTAATTTTGGTTGGTGGTGATGTTGATTTGATCAAATGAGGATGAGAAATCAATTATTGTAATTAAATATTGTTATGTACCTTGCTTGTGACCTTGGGATAGTATAAAATTGGTTTATGGGGGTTGTTTGGAGTTGGAAAACAGGAGGATATCTTGTTTAGGGTGGCTCTCCGCCCCATTTTTGTCTAAGCGAAGTCATTCTCGCTCAGGTGAAACTGAGACAGTGGTGTAATTATTACCTCCACTGCCTATTCTCTCTCAAGCAAAAATGCATTTCGCTCAAGCGAAGCTATGAGAAATAATTGGTCTCAACCTCATTCTCGCTCAAGCGAGTCAAAATTTTAGAATTAGGCTTGGTGATCTTCATAAAAATTGTAGCCTTGGATGTTAGCTTTCCAATAGATTTAGAATCAACTAAAAAGAAGGTCTAGAACTCTAGTTATCCTCGTTTTAGTTAGTAAAGGTCAAGTTGTCAGCTATTTGAAAATGTTGCAGATTTGCACGTTTTTATGAGCTAAGAAGCTCTTCATGACGATTGTTGTTCATGTTGTGAGTTGTTAAATGCTAGACGATGGTTTATAAGATGATGAATATGTTGGTGTGTTCATATATATGAATGGTGAATCTTATGTTGTATATTTGTAAATATTGTTGTTGAATAGTATGTTGTTAATCTTATAAATGTTGTAACCTATCAAAAGGGGTAAGTAGTTACTGATATAGCTCAAAGTGGAATACAAGGTGTTAGTATTTCTACTAGTGAGTGTTGAAAGCCTTTGATAGGTGAGTTTTTATGACCTTAATGGGTGTTGATGTTGTTGTTGGCCCTTTATGGGTGTTGTGTTGGCCCCTTTATGGGTGTTTTGTTGGCCCTCTAGGGTGTTGGTACATTACCCGGGGTGGTATTGTACGATAGGAAGTAGTGGTAAATATGGCGGCTCATGAATAAGAGGTATTCTGACTTCACTGTTACCTAGTCACGTAGACAGGGCATCAGGTGGTGAGAAGCAGAGGAAGGCTTACGTTAGGCTCTCAGAGTAGGCGTACATCTAGCTCTTGATAGCAGGTGCTTTGTACCACCTTGAACCTAGGTACCCCAGCCTGGACCACGTTGGAGGTCAAGTGTTAGTCTCTGGTGGAACTTGTTTACCATGAATAGAGTCTTCCGGAAGACGCATATTTGGTCATATAACGAAAATGGTAATTGAGTATAAGGTTATGTATTCTAGTTGAATTATGTTATTTGGTGATATATCTCAGTTGTGTGTGATGTTGATTGATTATTATCTTGTTGTTGCTATAATATGTTTATAATAGTTAGCTCACCCTTGTTATCATACAATGTAAGCGAGTAGATTCTATTGCAAGTGTGTAGTGGAAGCGAGCAGGCTTCCAGGAGAGGAGTAGAGTAGTATAGATTAAGTTTATTTAAAATAATTATTGAAAAAATATGAAGACATGTTATAAATTTGGTAATAAAATTTGAAAATTTTAATATATAAAAGTAAGAAATTATTTACAATTGGAATGAAATAACTTTTTAATATAAATTTTATTTTATATAGACTTTGATAATAAATTTATATGGTAATATTTAAAATAAATTTATATAAAGAAAATTTAGTGTTTAATAAAAAAATTTGAATATTCAGTGGTGATTAAATTAAATTAAATTTATTCAATAGTTAAAGTTAGAACGAGAGAAATATATGAAATTAATATAACACAATTATTATTTAAATGAAAGTGATACAAATTTAATAAAGTATGGATTTTTTTTTTATGTTGTGATGGTTAATGTAGGTATTATCTTCTAAGTCCTAAATAATTTCATCTTGTGTTCCTCGGTAAATCGTTGGTTTGGACAAACACTTCAATGTTGGTTGATGATTCTTTGTGTTTCACAATGGGATAAAGAAGTTGAATACACTTCCAACCATTGATCATTGATGTAATGTCCAAATCATTTTTTATTTCAATTGATCATGTGTGAGTTTTTTAATAATAACCCAAAGTCGATGTCGGTAGTTAATTTATGTAACTTGTTTATGATCTCTGTATTGTAGTACTACGAATATGTTGTCAAATATCTTATTGAAAGAGTAATTGTGTTGGATTGTCATTGGTTGCAACATTTATACGTTAGATCATAACTATTTCGATTCCATTATAGTGGCTCATTGGATTAGTCCTTTGCAGTGGGTGAGTTTAGAAGGCTTATAATTTCTTTTGTAGATCTTGATAACTTGGCATACAATTCAATGATTTTATTACAAGGAAATTGAAAATTCAAAGTTAACAATTGAGATACATGCATGATCATTTGCTAATATTTGAATAATAAAATATTTAAGGTGATTAGGTAATACCAAAAAAAATTCTTACCTTCAATTCAACAAAATGTTAAACTTTAACTCCAAATATTTTAGTTCGTAATATACATAACTTAGAGACATCCACCCCTCAAAGCCTATAGGGATGTTGAACTTTGAACAACATGCACTCTCATCATTTGCTTTGCAGTAGTTGAATGACACTTATTTCAAGAGGTCCCTATCATGTCTAACAACTTGGACAAGCTCAACAAAATTGATATGATAGAAAGACCAAAAGAAAACTGACAAACACAACATGCAAAATGGATCAACTTTTGGAATAATCACTGCAAAGTAACATTGTCTGGTCATCCAATGCAGGGACCTTTGTTCCACACACAAGAGTACATGGAATGGAACATGGTCAATTCCATATATTTCTTGACAATGCTACAACTACTGCAAGATCTATAGACATAACAAAATCCACCACCTGAGTCGACTTTCTCAACTATAACTAATTAATGAGCCATATGACAAACCTTACCAACATTCTTTCGTAGCTGAAATACATGATGCTTGCACCAAACCTACTATGGACGACAGAAGACACTTATTTGTATCCAATTCAACTATTATAGTGAGACAATGACACATAGAGAGGGTGACAACACGGTTAGACAGCAACGACGACTAGTGCGTAAAGTCACACTCAATGAGCAAAGGCATGTAGTGTGGAGAGGTGTGAGGTGAGGAGTGGTCTTGTGCAGCAAGGAGAGGAGCAACATGATTTGCAGTGGAGGGAGGAAACAGTAGGGCACAAAGAGAAAAGAAGGAAGAAATATGCTAAATGACAACTATATGACGATGGTGTTACCAAAAGAGGATCGAAGAGGATCAAGTCATCGCTCTTTGATGCTATATCAGGTTTTGATGTTTTCTCAAGTAAGCCAGATCGAAGAATGAAGTTTTGAAGAATCGATGGAGTTCTTGTTGGAGGTGTTTGTGTCGAATCATTCTGGAATAAGAGAAATCGAAACTAACAAATTGATCCAACACTCTTTCACTCGTGATCTTTTTAATGAGTAAAATTGTTTTTATAAATCGATCGATATAACTTAATCGATGGTCTTAACACAATCGATTATCTTGTGTTTTTTCAAACAAACCTTTTTTACATCGATTCGATTATGTAGTGCTGTTTAAAGTTTTTCTAAAACTCTCATAGAATCGATTTTGTACTTAATGTGATCAATTGTTTTTCGAAAAGTTTTTTGAAATTCAAAATGGCATTTAACATCATGAACGTTTTTAAATTATTATACAGATCTTACATTTTCATATATCATAAAAAGATTTTAAATGTGTGAACATTTTCATAAATGGTTTTTAATACTGTGAAAGTTTTCTCAGATTTTATTTCCTATATAAAGAGGAAAATACACGTTGATAGAAACAGAGCTAACTTGAGCACAAAATTATTTGTTTCCACTCTCTGTTCTATAACATTTCTTTATCACTTGTGAAAGGACCTAACGATCAGTAACGTTGTTTTTGGATTCTCTCTTTCCAGGTGATACTGTTCTAGTATTTATTTCATATATCTGTCAACACCAGTGTTGGTGTAGTGGTTCATCCCTTGTGAGTTTTCAAGGGAGGTGTTTTCATCTCTTGTGGGTTTCAAGAGAGGTGTTCTGTCTTTAGATTTTCTTTTACAAGTTTCAATTGCAATATTGATTGTAATAGTTTTTCTAAAGATAGTGTTTGGGGAGTCATTCTCGAATTGAGGTGACTGGGCACTGGATGTAGGGTTGGATATACCCGAACCAGTATAAATCCTTGTGTTCTTCTCTTCCCTTATCCTTTTATATTTGTTTACTGCTTCCGCTCCGCTTAACGTTTTCAAGTATTTTGAAAAAGGGTAAACATCTTTAAACACATCAATTCACCCCCCTATTGATGCCATTTGTCTAACAAGTGGTATCAAAGCTGGTTTGGATAAGTTTTTTCTAAAAGATCCTTAAGATGTCTATGCAGAATCAGGTTTACAGGGAAGGTGCATCCATCAACAGGCCACCACTCTTTGAAGGTGACAATTACCCCTTCTAGAAGTCAAGAATGGAGATATTCCTACAAACTCTCGATTATGGAGTTTGGGATGCTGTTCTAAGTGGTCCCTACGTACCAATGGTGATGCTTGCTGAAGGAGGCACACCAAAGGCATTTCATCAGTGGACACCAGATGAAAACTGTTGATGATTTGTGATTTGATGATGTTTGTTAACCTTTGATGATTGTGTTTATAATGTGCTAAATCTGTGATTAATGGTTCTGGAATGATTTAGGATTACTAGAGAGTTTAGATTATCTGTATATAATTAGCCAATTGAATAATGATAATCTGCTATTTTTGTTATTCATCAGTTAGTCTACTAATCCTGTTTCTCTAGTCGACTATTTTCATTAAATGTACCAGGAATACAGGATTAATAAAAATAGCAAACTGGTTTGGTTCCTCAGTCGACTATTCTGTTCCTGACACCTACCTTATGCAGAAAACGTGCAGAACGCGGGTTTAGTGTTTTCAAAAGAAGAAGACCCATAGCATTTCATTTGTCCTATAAATACAACACTCAAGGACGTATCACAGCGCGAAAAGAATTCAAAAGAAAACTCTCAAGTGCTGCATACATTCAGAGGAAAAGGATTCTGCAGAGTTTTTCGAATTTACTGTGTATTTTGTTCAAGAAGATTATTCTCTTTCTTTTCACTGTATCTTGTATTCTTTGATCTCTGGGTTAGAGATTCGTAGGTGGGTTTTAGAACCCTGTGTCTGTGATTGGGGTGATCACAGTGACTCAGTGTGAGTCAGTGGGTGAAGATCTGTTCTATAGTGTTTAGAATAGGTTCTTTAGTTTTCTTGTAGTGTTCAAGAAAGGATTTGTTGTAAAGAATACGATTTTGATAGTGATTAGGATCTGTGGAGTTGCAGATCACCAACTGGATGTAGTTCTTGCATAAAGAACGAACCAGTATAATCCTTGGTGTTATATTTTCTCTTCCTTCATCATCTGTTATATTCTGCAGTAAGAACTAACCTACTATTTCGCAATTATCAGTCGGCTAATTCTCAGTAAACTGCACCAGTAAATTTTCTGATACGAAAAAGTTTTCAATAAAGCATTATATCAATTCAACCCCCCCTTCTTGATATAATTCCGCATCTAACAATTGGTATCAAGAGCAGGTTCTTGTAAGGTACTCAAGAAAGATTCAAGATGGGTGACAAGCTTCCCTTTGCTGAAGGAGCATCTACCAACAGACCTCCACTCTTTGTAGGAGCGAATTATCCCTTCTGGAAAGCCAGAATGAAGATCTTCTTTGAGTCTGTTGATAGAGGTGTGTGGGATGCAGTGGTTAATGGTCCATATATTCCTACAGTAAAAGGTGAAGATGGACAGCTGATTGAAAAACCGTGGGAGCAGTGGACTGATACAGAGAATAAGAAGGCGCAGTTTGACAGTAAGGCAAAGAATATTTTAACTTCTGCTCTTAATCTTGATGAATTTTTCAGGGTTTCACAATGCACTACAGCCAAAGAAATGTGGGACATCCTTCAAGTCACACATGAAGGTACAACTGAAGTGAAAAGGGCAAGAAAACACACTCTCATACAAGAATATGAGATGTTTCGAATGCAGCTTGGTGAGACAATTCAAGACGTGCAGAAGCGATTCACACACATAGTGAATCATTTGCTTGGCTTAGGAAAGAAGTTTGAGGATGAAGAGCTCAATATAAAGGTTCTTAAATGCTTGAGTAGGAGTTGGCAGCCAAAAGTTACAGCTATCCTTGAAACAAAGGATTTAACAGTCATGAGCACTGCAACCTTGTTTGGGAAACTCAGGGAACACGAGTTGGAGCTGAGTAGGCTTGATCAACTTGAAAATTCAAACAAACAGAGCAAGAATCTAGCACTAAAAGCCAAGGAGTTCATCAAGAGTGATGAAGAGAAAGAAGATGAAAGCACAGAACTTGCAATGATGGTTAAGAAGTTTGGAAAGTTCTTAAAGAGGAAGGACAATTCAAAAGACAGGTTTCAGGAAAAACAGAGGAAGTATACCTGAAAACCTGATTTTAATTCCTCTAACTTCTCTTGCTTTAATTGTGGGGGCAGCTAGGACATGTCAAGGTAGATTGTCCTCTTTTGAATCAAAGAAAAGATAGAAGCCCAGAAAAGAATGAAAGAAGAGATAAAGACAAACGAATCAGTACTTCAAAAAAGGCAAGAAAGCTTATATGGCCTGGGATGACAGTGATTCCAGCAAAACATCAAATTCAGATTTTGAATCTGAAAATCAAGCCAATATGTGCCTTGTAGCTAATGAAGAATCAGCTAGCCAAGTAAGTTCATGTGATTCTGATATGAGTGAGAATTATGACACCCTGTTTGATGCATTTAGAGAATTGCATGATGAAGCAAAAAAACTGGACTATCAGAATAATCGGCTAAAAGGATTGAATAACTGGTTAGAAAATAAGGTACTGGAAGATCAAAATAGTAGACTGAAAGATGAAAACAATCAACTAAAAGATAATGTCCTACAACTAAAAAACCAGATCGAGTCTGATAAATCTGAGAATGATAAAATTGAATCTGCAAAGTGTGAAAACTGTATTAATCTTCAAAATAAAGTTGGTTATTTGATTAAAACCTTGGCAAAGTTTCAAATTGGACATAATACACTTAATCAACTTTTACATTCACAAATCGGTTTTTCAAATGGAAATGGCCTTGGTTATGGAAAACGTTATCATGCTGCTAAGAAAAAATCTTATCCCAGTAACAGATTTAAAACATGTTCTTATTGCTTGAAACATGGTCACATATCTAGATTTTGCTATGTCAAGAATTTTGGGATTTCAAGAGGTGAATTCTATTGGAAACCCAAATCATATGCTGCTCCTAACTTCAAAGGACCCAACTGGTTTTGGGGACCTAAATTTGTAAATTAACTTTGTTTTGCAGATCTGTCATAGAGCAAAGAAAGCTTTATGGTATCTAGATAGTGGTTGCTCTAAACACATGACAGGTGATAAATCAAAGTTGATGAACTTCAAGGCATTTGAAGCTGGTTCAGTTACTTTTGAAGACAATAGCAAAGGCAAAATCAAAGGATCTGGAGACATTGGAGACTGTTCTTCTTCACAGATTAAGGATGTACTTTTTGTTGAAGGACTAAAACACAATTTGCTAAGCATAAGTCAGCTATGTGACAAAGGTATGAAAGTCACTTTTGATGTAGAATTTTGTGTCATATTCAACTGTAAAACTGCAGATATTGTGCACATTGGGAGAAGGGTAAACAATGTTTACATGCTGGACATTAACTCCTCAAATCTTAAGAACATCTGCTTGTTAACCAAAGAAGATGAAAGCTGGCTATGGCATAGAAGGTGTGGACATGTCAACATGCAGTTATTGAACAAAATCAGCTGCAAAAGTCTTGTTAGAGGCCTTCCAAATGTAAAATTCGTGAAGGACAAAGTATGTGCATTTTGCCAAAAAGGAAAGCAGTCCAAAAGCTCATTTGAGTCAAAGAATGTCATTTCAACAAGGAGACCACTTGAACTTTTGCATCTTGATTTGTTTGGTCCATCAAGAACTGTAAGTATTGGAAACAACTCATATGTTCTTGTTATTGTTGATGATTTCTCAAGGTATACTTGGACACTTTTTCTTTCTTCAAAAGATGAAACTTTCCATGCATTCAAAAGATTTGCTAAGATCATTTCAAATGAAAAAGATCTTAAAATTGTTTCTTTAAGAAGTGATCATGGAATTGAGTTTCAAAACATGCATTTTGAAAAGTTTTGTTCTAAATATGGCATATCTCACAACTTTTCTACACCTAGAACTCCACAGCAAAATGGAGTTGTTGAAAGAAAGAACATGACTCTCCAAGAATGTGCAAGGACAATGTTGAGTGAATCCAAGCTTCCAAAATACTTTTGGGCAGATGCAGTCTCTACAACTTGCTATGTACTTAATAGAGTTTTGCTTAGACCAATACTAGATAAAACTCCATATGAACTTTTAAATGATAAAATTCCTAGTATTGCATATTTCAAAGTCTTTGGCTGCAGGTGCTTCATACTCAACAATGGAAAAGCATCATTAGGCAAATTTGATGAAAAAGCTGATGATGGTATTTTCCTAGGTTATTCCATGAATAGCAAAGCTTATCGTGTTTTCAACAAAAAGAACCTAACTGTGGAAGAATCTATTCATGTTGTATTTGATGAGGTCTTATGCCAAAAAGAGAGAAAAGGTAATTCCCTTGCAGGTTCTGATGATGAGAAGTCTGAGAAATCTGAAAAGAATGAAGATCATGTAGAAAAATCTGCTGATACTGTCAGACAGGATGAACCAGTCGACTATAACTATGGATCAGTCGACTACTCTGCAGCAGATAATGCACTATCCAAATCCTGGAGAACTAAAAAAGGATTGTCTCTTGATAACATCATTGGGAATGTTGAAAAGGGAGTAACAACTCGAAACTCTCTACATGAATTCTGTAATCACATGGCATTTGTTTCACAAATAGAACCTAGAAATATAAATGATGCATTGCTTGATCATAATTGGATAACTGCTATGAATGAAGAATTGAATCAGTTTGTTAGGAATAATGTTTGGCATCTAGTACCTAGGAAAAATGAAATGAATGTGATAGGATCAAAGTGAGTTTTCAAAAATAAACTTGATGAAAATGGCGCAATAACTAGAAACAAAGCTAGACTTGTAGCAAAAGGATATAATCAGGAAGAAGGCATTGATTATGATTAAACTTATGCACCAGTTGCTAGATTAGAAGCCATTAGGTTGTTGCTTGCATTTGCAGTCTTAACAGCTTCAAACTCTATCAAATGGATGTTCAAAGTGCTTTTCTTAATGGCTTTATAAATGAGGATGTGTATGTTGAACAACCACCTGGTTTTATTGATTCTAAGCTTCCTAACCATGTTTACAAACTCAAAAAGGCATTGTATGGTCTTAAACAGGCACCTAGACAGTGGTATGAAAGACTCACAACCTTCCTCATATCACAAGGTTTTAAAAGAGGAGTTGTGAATAAAACTCTTTTTACAAAGAAAGCTGTTAATAATCTCATACTTGTGCAAATATATGTTGATGACATAATTTTTGGATCATCTAATCCCTCTCTCTGCCAAGAGTTTGCAGAATCAATGCAAGGTGAATTTGAGATGTCTATGATGGGAGAATTGAATTTCTTCCTAGGTTTGCAGGTCAAACAGTTGCAAAATGGAACCTTCATAAACCAATCTAAGTACTATAATGAATTGCTGAAGAAGTTCAACATGGAAAGCTGCAAAGAAGCCAATACACCAATGTCCTCAAGCTGTTATCTTGATATTGATGAATCTGGAAAATCAGTTGATGCAACTATGTATAGAGGTTTAATTGGATCTTTGCTATACATCACTGCTAGTAGACTTGACATCATGTTTGTTGTATGTCTATGTGCAAGATTCCAAGCTAATCCAAAGGAATCACACCTCACAGCTGCAAAACGAATTTTGAAGTATCTCAAAGGAACTGTGAATGTTGGGTTGTGGTATTCAACCGGTAATGAGTTAAATCTGGTTGGATATACTGATTCTGATTTTGCAGGTTGCAAATTAGACAGAAAAGCACCAGTGGAACATGTCACTTGTTTGGAAACTGTTTAATCTCATGGACAAGCAAGAAACAAGCATGTGTTGCACTTTCCACAGCAGAAGCTGAATACATAGCTGCTGGTAGCTGTACTGCACAAATTTTGTGGTTGAAACAACAGCTAAGTGATTTTAATCTGCATCTTTCTGATATTCCAATCTTATGTGATAACACCAGTGCAATAAATCTAACTAAGAATCCTATACAACACTCTAGAACTAAGCACATTGAAATAAGGCATCATTTTATAAGAGATCACATAGAAAAGAAGGATTGTAGGATTGAATTCATCTCTACAAATGATCAATTAGCTGATATTTTCACTAAACCTCTTGGTCGTGAAAGATTTTTCAAACTTAGAAATGAATTGGGTATCCTGAACATCAATCATATCTCTTAAAATTTCTTCTGCTGAGTTGATTAGTTTGTTAATTCCATGAAATAGTTGGCTTATTTCATTAAACTGGCAATAATATCTTACTGTTGCAGATTTCAGTGTGTTAATTTCGTGAAACAGTCGATTTATTTCATTTAAATGACAACAGTGCTTTACTGTTACAGAAAATAACTTGCTTATTTTCAGGAAATAACAGGCTTATTTCATTAATTGTACCTGCAGATGTTGTTTGAATCTGAACAAGCCCATTAATTGCTTTGACTAACAGACTAATCCCTGTAACTGCAATTAAATTCAATTGTAGTTTCAAGAAATCAAAGTTTTATAAAATCAATTTAAGCCATATCTGTACAACTCTTATATTCAGTGCATTATCATTCAAAGCATGAACAATTATAGGTGCATGTGTATTCACTTTATTGGGTTTTCAGAATTGGGTTTTCAGAATTGGGTTTCCATTTCTCAATATATTCTCCGCATCTTCTGAAAACTGAGCATCTGTGGTTGAGTATGAATCTGTTCAAAATATTTGCTCATTAATATATGGTTGAACATGCATACTTTTCTTCCTATATAGTCCCAATACATCTGCATATTAAAGACTTAAACTGTTTCTCTCTATACTCTATATTTTCGCATACTGCTTAACATTTCAGGTTCACAAATTGAAATGTCGAACTTTGAGCATGGTGTTAGTGATGACTCAGATGCGCCTATAGGCAATATGTTTCAAAGGCTGAGAAGATCATTAAGGAACAGAACATCATCACACACAACTGCATCTCAATCTGGGAGAGCAAACAGAGGCTCAACATCTGGAACTCAAGCAGATCCCATTCAAATTCCAGAACAGACGGCTGAACCTTCAGAGAGAAGGTTTCCGAAAAGATACAAAGTAAGGGTCAGACATCTTCAACGAATAGATCCTCCTCCTCCTCCTCCTCCTCCTGCAGAAGAACCCAATGAAGAAACAGAGTCTGAAGAAGAAGAAGAAGAAAACAATGAGGTTGTTGAATCTGTAGAACACCGAATGCAGATGAAGCAAATTCTTACACCAAAAATACTTAAGTTCAGCTGGCTGGAAAATGAAAATCTGATCTTCGTGAGGAACTCTCTTCATGCACAAGGTCTTCAACAATTTGTAGAGCTAGAAGGTAACTTCTACATTGACCTTGTTAAACTCTTTTATGCTAACATGAAGGTGGAAAACAATGCACTTGTTTCCCAAATAAGAGGCAGGGAAGTGCGGATCGATAACACTCTATGGAGAAGAGTTGTTGGTTTAAGAAATGATGGAATCAAAATAAGCAAAGGCAACACTGGTGGAGCAGTTCCCAACTTCAACAAGGAGGCCGTGTACAAAGACTGCTTGCGCCACTGTGATGAGGCCATGATCCTCAAGTATAATGTAGGAAGAATGAAGCGTGACGAGAGACTCCTGGCCTTCCTTCTTGCGTGGCAGCTCATACCCAGGGGGAGTAATCACGCACAACTCATGGAAGAAGATCTCGCTCTGATACATTGCCTGAAAAATCGCATCAAAGTGAACTGGATTTATGTGATCAAAGGTCACATGTTTAAGGCCAAACGTCTGAATGATCACAAGCTGCCATATGCCATCTTGATCTCCAAATTTCTAGACTACTTTAGCTTTCCCACTGAAGGCGAGACCACCAAGATTGTCAATCATAAACATATGTTTGATAACTACTACCTTCGCAAAATGGGATTAACTAAGACAAATGGTGAGTGGTCATATGAGGCTGGAGCATCATCATCTGGTCATGGAGCAACCTTCACAGCTGGAACTTCATATCAGCAGGATTATGCAACATATCAAATGGTTCCCTATGTTGCACCTCCAACTTACCAGGGAGTTCCAATGTCTGAGTTTGAACAAATGCTTATTTCAAGGCTTAATGTACTAACTTCCTTGCAGCGTGATACCCATGAAACTATGGTAGCCAGGTTCACCAATGTCGATACTGATATTGACTTAATCCAGCGACAGCTTGCAGAACTCCAAGTCACGATGGATGGTCTTGATGGCTCCAATAATCAAACCACAACTGCAATGGAAGAAGACGATGCTGATGATTATGAAGATGATGATGATGAGGACGAGGATGAATGATTTTATCTGCTTCTGCTTTTTATGTTTTCAGCATTATTTCTCTGCATTAAGAACAATTCTGGGTCTGTAATATTTGCATACATTGTTATTCTGGTTAATCTGCATTTTTGAACACTCTATAACTGTTATACCTGCTATTTGCTAATGTCAAAGGGGGAGATAATCTACCATCTCTTCTCTTTGTGTTTGTTTTGTTTTGCAGGTTGACATCATCAAATAGGGGGAGTTTGTTGATGATTTGTGATTTGATGATGTTTGTTAACCTTTGATGATTGTGTTTATAATGTGCTAAATCTGTGATTAATGGTTCTGGAATGATTTAGGATTACTAGAGATGTTAGATTATTTGTATATGATTAGCCAATTGAATAATGATAATCTGCTGTTTTTGTTATTCATCAGTTAGTCTACTAATCATGTTTCTCTAGTCGACTATTTTCATTAAATGTACCAGGAATACAGGATTAATAAAAATAGCAAACTGGTTTGGTTCCTCAGTCGACTATTCTGTTCCTAACACCTACCTTATGCAGAAAACGTGCAAAACGCGGGTTTAGTGTTTTCAAAAGAAGAAGACCCATAGCATTTTATTTGTCCTATAAATACAACACTCAAGGACGTATCACAGCGCGAAAAGAATTCAAAAGAAAACTCTCAAGTGCTGCATACATTCAGAGGAAAAGGATTCTGCAGAGTTTTTCGAATTTACTGTGTATTTTGTTCAAGAAGATTATTCTCTTTCTTTTCACTGTATCTTGTATTCTTTGATCTCCGGGTTAGAGATTCGTAGGTGGGTTTTAGAACCTCGTGTCCGTGATTGGGGTGATCACAGGTGACTCGATGTGAGTCGATGGGTGAAGATCTGTTCTATAGTGTTTAGAATAGGTTCTTTAGTTTTCTTGTAGTGTTCAAGAAAGGATTTGTTGTAAAGAATACGATTTTGATAGTGATAGGATATGTGGAGTTGCAGATCACCAACTGGATGTAGTTCTTACATAAAGAACGAACCAGTATAATCCTTGGTGTTATATTTTCTCTTCCTTCATCATCTGTTATATTTTGCAGTAAGAACTAACCTACTATTTCGCAATTATCAGTCGGCTAATTCTCAGTAAACTGTACCAGTCAATTTTTTGATACGAAAAAGTTTTCAATAAAGCATTATATCAATTCAACCCCCCCTTCTTGATATAATTTCACATCTAAAAAAACAAACGAGCACAATACGATGTAAGAGCTCGTAATGCTATTGTTTCAGCTGTAACCCGTGATGAGTTTTACAGGATATCGAGATGCGAAACTGCAAAAGAGATGTGGGAAACACTGGAAGTGACTCATGAAGGAACGGACGAAGTGAAACGAGCAAGGAAGAACACACTTGTCCAAGAATACGAGTTGCTGTCAATCGGACAAAACGAAAGTATCAGTGATTTCCAGACACGATTCACTCATATAGTAAATCATCTAGAAGCACTGGGAAAAAGCTTTGCAAATGAGGAGCTGAACACCAAAATTCTCAACTCTCTCGATAGAAATTGGCAACCGAAAGTCACTGCCACATCAAAGTCTAAAGACTTGACAAAGATTAACGTAGCAACTTTGTTTGGAAAGTTGAGAGAACATGAGATGGAGCTTCAGAGATTAAAAGATGGAGAAGACAATGTTAAAGTCAAAAACATTGCGTTCAAAGCTGAAAAATCGAAAGAAGACATTGAAGGTGAGTTTTTTGATAGTGATATGTCCTTAATGGTAAAACGATTTTCCAGGTTTATGAAGAACAGGAAAAAGGGTCGAACAACAAAGAAAGAAAATGACCAAGCAACAAACTATAAATGCTATGGATGCAATCGATTTGGTCATATAAAGTCAGACTGTCCCTATACCAAAAAGGAAGATAAAGAAAAGGAAAAGAAGAAATCAAAGAAGCCCTTCAAACCATACAAAAAGAAGGCATACATTGCATGGGAGGATAATGAATCGACAACCTCTGAAAGCTCGATAGATGACAGTGATAGAGAGGAAGAAGCAAACTTATGTTTAATGGCAAATAGTGAAGATGAAGCCACTTCAAAGGTAAGCTCTACAAACTCTGAAAATGAATATGATGAATTACATGCAGAGTATCAAAATCTTTACATGAATTTCAATAAATTGATTAAAAAGCATTCCCCTTTGAAACAAAATTTTCATGCTTTAGAAAATAAACTAAGTCTTGTGGAGAAGGAAAATGAAGGTTTGAAAAATGATTTTGAAAAATTTAAATCGATATCGAAAAATAAAAAAGTGATCAAACCTTGTGAAAATTATATTCATCTTGAAAATAAAATTTTTAAGCTCGAGAAAATTTTAAATAAATTTTCAGATTCGAAACAAAATCTCGAAAATATGCTAAATATACATAAGGGGAGCTCCAGTAAAGCTGGACTTGGTTACATTCCCAAGAAAAGTCTAGGACTCCATAAAACCATCTTTGTAAAAGAATCGAAAGAAACAAGTTTTCGAGAAAAACAACATTTTCACATAAATTCTTTTAGAACTCCTCCACAAAGATTAAGTTGCTTTTATTGCATGAAAATTGGTCATTCATCGAACAAATGTTTTGTAAAATATATTGGCATACCTAATGGCAAATTTAAATGGATTCCTAAAAGTCAAAGATATAAAAATTGCTCGCATTAATTTTTTTTTAGCATTTAATCGATTATGACAACATTTTCGATTAAATGACATTAGTTTTTATATTTGTCAATAAAGGTTGAGAAAGTTTGTTTATACTAACTATTAAGGACCCAAGACTAAAAAGGGTACCTAAATTATTATATTTGTGATGCAGGAAATCTACAAGCACAAGAAATCGGTTTGGTTTCTTGACAGTGGATGTTCAAGGCACATAACCGGTGACAAAGAAAAGTTTCAAAGTCTCACAAAGAAAAGCCAAGGCTATGTTACATATGGTGACAACAACAAAGGAAAAATTCTTGGCTCAGGAACAATCAGGATCAATGATGACTTTATGATTCAAGGAGTATTGCTTGTAGAAGGATTAAAGCATAATCTCTTAAGCATAAGTCAATTATGTGACAAGGGACTTAAGATTATCTTTGAGTCAAAGACGTGCAACATAGTCAAAGAAGAATCGAATGAGACCATCTTAACAGGTACGAGACTTAACAATATTTATATTACTGATCTTGGCAGTTCATCATCTAGGACCATTTCCTGTCTTGTAGCTAAGGAAGATGATCCTTGGTTATGGCATAGGAGAGCTGCACACATTCACATGCATCATTTAAGTCGTTTAATTTCAAAAGATTTGGTAATCGATCTTCCAAAATTAAGTTTTGAAAAAGATAGAATTTGTGCTGCATGTCAAAAAGGAAAGAAAACCAAAACGTCTTTTAAAAGTAAGAAAATTGTTTCTACTTCAAAACCTTTAGAGCTTTTACATATGGATTTATTTGGTCCTTTAAGAACAAAAAGCTTAGGTGGTAATTACTACGCATTAGTAATAGTAGATGATTATTCTAGATTCACCTGGACGTTCTTTTTAGTAACTAAAAATAATGCTTTCAACTCTTTTAAGAAATTTGTCAAGGCTATTCAAAATGAAAAAGATTTAAAAATAAAATTTATTCGAAGTGATCATGGTGGAGAATTTCAAAATGAGTTATTTGAAACCTTTTGTGAAGAACTAGGAATTTCACATAATTTCTCTTGTCCAAGAACCCCTCAACAAAATGGAGTAGTAGAAAGAAAGAACAGATCTTTGGAAGAATTAGCCCGAACTATGTTAAATGCAAACAATCTTCCAAAATATTTTTGGGCAGATGCAGTGTCAACTGCATGTTATGTTTTGAACAGAACTTTAATAAGACCCGTTTTGAAACGAACTCCTTATGAGCTTTTTAAAGGCAGAAAACCAAACATTTCTCATCTCAAAGTTTTTGGGTGCAAATGTTTTGTTTTAAATAATGGAAAGAGTAACCTTGGAAAATTCGACTCAAAAGTAGATGAAGCAATATTTTTAGGATACTCTTTAACCAGTAAAGCATATAGAGTATATAATAGGAGAACATTACATGTAGAAGAATCTGTTCATATAACGTTTGATGAATTTTTGGACCTTGAGGCAAACCCTCTTGAGTCGAGAAAGAAATCTATAGATATAGAAGAAGAACAGGGAGTAATCGAGAAAGATCAACCACAAGATGAAAGTATCGAGGAGCTTAGAAAAAGTCTCGAGAATTTGAATCTCAATGAACCTACAACAGTTCAAGAACTTCCTAAGGAATGGAGAACACCGAGAGGACTATCATTGGATAATGTTATTGGAGATGTTGATCGAAGAGTTACAACAAGAAGTCAAATGAATAACTTTTGTATGAATGTAGCTTTTGTCTCACAAGTAGAACCCAAAAGCACCGAAGAAGCCTTACAAGATGAATATTGGATTCAATCTATGCAAGAGGAATTAAATCAGTTCAAAAGAAATGAAGTGTGGGATCTAGTTCCGAGGAAAACTTCTATGCAGATAATTGGAGCAAAATGGATATTCAGGAACAAGCTCGATGAAAATGGCAACATAACCAAGAACAAGGCAAGACTAGTAGCGAAAGGATATAGTCAAGAAGAAGGAATTGACTATGATGAAACATATGCCCCTGTTGCAAGGCTTGAAGCAATAAGAATCCTACTAGCTTACGCAGCTATTATAAAGTTTAAGTTATATCAAATGGATGTGAAAAGTGCATTTCTAAACGGATATATCAAAGAAGAAGTGTATGTCTGTCAACCCCCTGGATTTGAAGACTATAAACATCCGAATCATGTCTACAAGTTAAAGAAAGCACTCTATGGACTTAAACAAGCGCCCAGATCTTGGTATGAAAGGCTAAGTAATTTTCTGGTAAGCCATAATTATCGAAGAGGTAAAGTAGATCCAACTCTGTTTATAAAAGAATCGAAGCAAAATATTATCATAGTTCAAATTTATGTTGATGATATTATATTTGGATCGACTAACAATGATCTTTGCCAAGAGTTTGCTAAGATAATACAGGGTGAGTTTGAGATGTCAATGATGGGCGAGCTGACATATTTTCTTGGTCTACAAATAAAACAAAACACCGAAGGTATTTTTATCTCACAAACAAAATACTGCTCAAAACTCTTAAAGAAATACGAACTAGAAAATGCAAAAGAAGCAGCTACCCTGATGGCAACATCTTGTTATTTAGATCAAGATGAAAAAGGTAAGATGGTGGATCAAACCAAATACATAGGTATGATCGGTTCCTTACTTTATCTTACAGCAAGCAGACCAGATATTATGCATAGTGTGTGTGTGTTTGTGCTAGATTTCAATCTAATCCTAAGGAATCACACCTAGTTGTTGTTAAGAGGATAATTAAATATCTAAAAGGAACTAAATCGTTTGGTCTTTGGTATCCCTCTGGAGGTTCACCTAGCCTTATAGGATATTCAGATTCAGATTATGGAGGATGTAAACTGGACAAAAAAAGTACAAGTGGGACATGTCACCTACTTGGCTGTTCACTTGTTTCTTGGCACTCCAAGAAACAGGCTTGTGTTGCTCTATCCACAACTGAAGCTGAATATATAGCAGCAGGTTTTTGTTGTGCACAAAGTTTATGGATGAAACATCAGTTAGAAGATTATAGTATTTTCTTAGATCATATCCCTCTTAAGTGTGATAGTACTAGTGCAATTAATTTAACTAGAAATCCTATAATGCACTCTAGAACTAAACACATAGAGATTAGGCGTCATTTTATTAGAGACCATATCTTAAAAGGAGATTGTTTAATAGAATATATCGATACAAAACATCAGTTAGTAGATATCTTTACCAAACCTTTGCCTAGAGATAGGTTTTATGATTTGTGTATCGCATTAGGAATTTTGGATGGTAATTCGGTTTGATATTTCAAGTTTTTGTGTGAACATTGATAACATGCTTTTATTCGATATTGTTTTTATCTCTCTGTATGTTTTTCGATGATTATCAATAAAAAGGGGGAGTATAATGTATAATGCTTTTGAAAAAGGGAGTACAGTAATATTTACCCAAAATAGGGGGAGTACGGTTTTATTATGTTTTATGTATCTCTGTACTAATCTTGAGTTGACTTCAAAGTCAAGTAATTTCTTCAAATTCTTCTTAAATAGGTGTTTTCTTGATCATCATAAAAAAGGGGGAGAATGTTACCAAAAGAGGATCGAAGAGGATCAAGTCATCGCTCTTTAACGCTATATCAGGTTTTGATGTTTTCTCAAGTAAGCCAGATCGAAGAATGAAAAGATCGAAGAATGAAGTTTTGAAGAATCGATGGAGTTCTTGTTGGAGGTGTTTGTGTCGAATCGTTCTGGAATAAGAGAAATCGAAACTAACAAACTGATCCAGCACTCTTTCACTCGTGATCTTTTTAATGAGTAAAACTGTTTTTATAAATCGATCGATATAAGTTAATCGATGGTCTTAACACAATCGATTATGTTGTGTTTTTTCAAACAAACCTTTTTTACATCGATTCGATTATGTAGTGTTGTTTAAATTTTTTCTAAAACTCTCATAGAATCGATTTTGTACTTAATGTGATCGATTGTTTTTCGAAATTCAAAATGGCATTTAACATCATGAACGTTTTTAAATTATTATACAGATCTTACGTTTTCATACATCATAAAAAGATTTTAAATGTGTGAACATTTTCATAAATGGTTTTTAATACTGTGAAAGTTTTCTCAGATTTTATTTCCTATATAAAGAGGAAAATACACGTTGATAGAAACAGAGCTAACTTGAGCACAAAATTATTTGTTTCCACTCTCTGTTCTACAACATTTCTTTATCACTTGTGAAAGGAGCTAACGATCAGTAACGTTGTTTTTGGATTCTCTCTTTCCAGGTGATACTGTTCTAGTATTTATTTCATATATCTGTCAACACCGGTGTTGGTGTAGTGGTTCATCCCTTGTGAGTTTTCAAGGGAGGTGTTTTCATCTCTTGTGGGTTTCAAGAGAGGTGTTCTGTCTTTAGATTTTCTTTTACAAGTTTCAATTGCAATATTGATTGTAATAGTTTTTCTAAAGATAGTGTTTGGGGAGTCATTCTCGAATTGAGGTGACTGGGCACTGGATGTAGGGTTGGCTATACCCGAACCAGTATAAATCCTTGTGTTCTTCTCTTCCCTTATCCTTTTATATTTGTTTACTGCTTCCGCTCCGCTTAACGTTTTCAAGTATTTTGAAAAAGGGTAAACATCTTTAAACACATCAATTCACCCCCCTCTTGATGCCATTTGTCTAACAGATGGTTCAATGTAAACCATCATTGTAGAGGCTCTAAGATGGTAGTTATAGGTAGAATTGTTGTCTTAGAGTCTTTATGATAATAATTTATATTGAATTATCATCGTATAGTTATCACAATATTAAAATTGCCACTAGACAAAAAAAATGACAGTGTTTTCACGGGACCATTGTCATTTGTGTAATTTTCACTAATGCACATAGTCACTTGATTAAGGATACTTGTTGTATACTCCAACAAGTTCCAAAAACATGATATACCACTACCATACCTCAACACTTCAACAACCATAACTTCACTTGAGCATTGAATGTTCCAAATGAGAGAAAATTGCTTCAGTATCTCTATCACTCAAGCCTCAGGCCTCAATCCATAGCTTAAGCGATATGTTATGTGTTTTGAGTGTTAACCTTGGGGCTTGAGAGACATGTAGTAGTTCATGTAATCATCATTAATTCCTTGAGTGGCAGTCCACTGATTGGACATTTCTTGATTGGAAGTCCATCGCTTAAGAGACAATCCACCTCTTAAGCGATATATGTCCATAATCATATAATTTTAATGCTTCGTCATCCTTGCAATACATTATCCATTTATACTTCATTTTAATTATGTATGACACTTATACACTCACAACGATTAAAATTCCTTTTAAAAATCTACACTAAATTATTCTCTAACAATTTCACAAAGGTGTAGTATATAATTATATTCTTACATATAGACTGTTTTGCAATCACATCATTCACACATATAAAACAATATCTAGCTGAATAAATGTTATAATTAAATCCCCTTACATTAAGGTAGTGTGTTTTTCAATCCAAGTAACTCTAGATTCCAACAACTCCCCAAAATATAAATAAAGATCCACCCTAATATTTATACAAACAACATTTCCTCTTCATGAAACCAAGATTACTTTTATATTCTCTATCTTACACTAAAGAAGGAAAAAAACTTAAGCACAACAAAGAAAATGTACACTTACTCTAATAAAGAATTTGGTCATATTATCCTAATTTATCAAGTGTCATCTCCTCATAAATATAATCTCTTTAAAGAACAAATAACTTCATAATCTAGATTTGTAAAAACGAAGAGGATGAGTAATTTAGAGAATAAGGTTTTAGAGAGATAAAATTAATAATAAATATTTTATAACATACTTATAAAATTTTCATTCTTTATCCATTTAAATACATCTAGAAAGAAATCTTGACTCTTACACATTCATAAGTACATAATATTTTTAAGGGTACATTAGATTTAGATGAAACAATGACAAAAATGAAAATAGACAAAAAGTAAGATAAGAAAAGAGAAAAAAAATAAAATTAAACAATTAGTTGTTGCATAAAGTAGAAATAAATAATAAAGAGAGAAAAAATGTTTTTAAAATTGTACAATTTGGTTGATTTGATAAGATATGAATTATTTGGATTATATTATAACCATTATACCAAACTTAAAATAAAAAAAATATAGGAGTAATCTAATCAATTTTTATATTTTATAATTTTTTTATTTGTCCTCTTCTACGTTTTTTTTGTTTTTTTTTGTAAAAAAACATAATTATCCTTATTTCCATCTTTATTCATCATTTATATCAAACACATGCTTGAAAGAATGTCTTCTTTTAAGCAAAGAAAAGAAAAATAATAATAAAGTAAAAAGGAAAACTTTCATCTCAAATCTAATATTCAAGGACATACATGAAAATAATTACAATAATTGCTATGATAAACAAATCTTAATACTCTAGCTTATTGTATCTACATAACCAAAGTTAGTATAAATGTTAATGCATAACTAAGTTTACAAAGAGCATAATGAAAAATCAGTCCAACACCTAAAATGAAATCCATAACTATTATTTATATAATATTCAAAATAAAATTTGTTATTTTAATAACAATTTTTTGTGTCTTTGCACAAAATACTTATTCGTCTTGGATGTAAAAAAGACAATTCACCTATTATGTTTAAATTGAAATCAAGAGAAGATTTAAAAGTGTTTGGTGAGTATCAATTAACCATCTCTAAATCAAATATCAAGTAATTCAAAAAGAAAAAATGACTAACAAGATAAAAAAAAATTGAATCTTAGAATTACCGAAGTAAAATATAAATAAGGAAATCACCTAGACTCGGAGTAGTCATCTACACCCACCATGTATATATTGAGACTTAAAATAGATGCAAAGGAGTCTTTAACACAAGATCTATGTGACAAATCTTAATGAGATTCCCCTCATTAACCTCTTGAGAGTTCTTTCTCATCTCGGTGTCATCATTTAAGATATCTTAGAAATATAATGGTTTAAGCTCACAAGGTGTACTCTCAAAAGAGAAGCAATACAATGGTTTCACTCATACCCACAAATAGCGCTTAGATAATTCTAACACTTGATATTGATTGAAATGCTTTTTATTGCTTGATTGCGTTTCTTTTTTATTCCTTGTCTTGACATTTTTATATAGTCTTCATAAAAAATTATCATTGCTAAACATCTTCAAGACTTTAGGTAGAATCCCTTGATTCATGTTTCTTTCAATCAAAGTTCATATTCTTTGATATAACTCGTAGTGGAAGCAATATTCCTTTTGTACTGTTAGAAGCTCTATTAGGTAAGTCTTGGTATCTAGTGATATTTTTCTACTAATGTGTAAGGAAACAATTCAAATTCATAGAATTTAAAATAGATGAAAGCACATCGCATAATATCATTTATTTCCTCTATCAATTATCTTTTACAATGTTGTTCGATATATTAGGAAATGTTCTTTCAATGTTTATTTTGAAATAAAGTATTTAATATGACTTTTCCTATGAGTTTAAAACCATCAAATCACTTGAAAATATAAGATATTTTCAGTAGAAAATAATTTTGTGATTCGGCTTATAATTATGCTCTAGGTATTGCAATATATTGTTAAATTATTTCTAGGTCTGTCGGACCATCTAGTGCTTTTAGCTACAAGAGGCAAGTTGTTAGATACTTTATGTAGATAGAATATTTAAACATGTTTTCATAACAAGTCATCATCTATATTTTTATCATCAAAACACTCTTTTCCCAGAGTTTATAGGGCTAGAACGTTTAGGGTTTCAACAGGGTTGCTGCCATTGAAACTCCATAACTCGATGAACTTACTTTATTTAAGGTAGATGAATGTTAGGACTACAACCTATTCTTGGTACTAAGGTAGGCCCTCACCAAATGATGATGACTCATATTTGCAAGTTGGCTATGTGATCTTGTATCACTACTCAATGCCACACCCCTAAGGTTAATAAAACTTATTATCATCTTCCAAGTACGAACTTTTCCATTATATAATTTCATTGATCCTTATGAAATTTCCATTATATCTTTGGTGTTAAGGATATAACATGAACAACCGAAAACATGAAAATAACATGTTGGGTCTTATATTTTTCCATAATTCATATGGAGTCCTTTTAAGCATAGGTCTTATCAATATTCTATTTTGTACATAACAAGCAATGTTGACTACCTCAACCCAGAAGTGCATGGTCACATTATTTTCATAGAGCATGGTCCTAGCCATCTCCTAAAGAGTTATGTTCTTTCTTTCCACAATTCCATTTTGTTGAGGTGTTCTCGATGAAGAGAAATTATGGTTTATACCATTTATTTCACAAAACATTTTGAACTCTCCATTCTCAAACTCAATGCCATGATCACTTCCAATACCTGAGATACAAACACCCTGCTCATTTTGTACTCTTTTGCAAAAGATCTCAAATATGTGAAAAGATTAATTTTTGTGGGCTAGAAAGAAAACCCATGTAAATCTAGAGAAGTCATCAATGATGACCAGACCATATCACTTTCCCCCCAAACTTAGTGTTCGAGTAGGACCAAAGAAGTCCATATGCAGCAACTCTAAAGGTTTTGTTGTGGAAACATAGTTTTTCGATTTAAAATATGGTTTTACCTACTTTCCTTCTTGATAGACTTCACACTAAAGATGGGTTTTCCAAGAAATATTGGGCAATCCTCTTACGAGGTTTTTCTTAGCAAGTTTTGAAATATATTTGAAGTTAAAATGTCCCATCTTTTTTTGCCAAATCCATCTCTCATATTCTTTTGAAAACAAGTATGTGACCTTTTGAATGCTCAAATCAAATAGACTAATCTCATAGAGATTATTCTTTCGTCTGGAAGAAAAGATAATCTATCCATGAGACGATGAGACTTCGCATCTGTCTTGTCAAAAGACATAGTATATCCATTGTCACATAATTGACTTATGCTCACTAGACTATACCTCAATCCTTTAACATATAAAACATTTTTAATTGACATAAGGGCAGAGATATCTATTGTTCTGATGCCAACAATCTTACCCTTTCCTTTGCCTCCAAAGGCAACTTTTCCTCCTTCATGTTTTTGGAGGTCTAGGAATATAGACCTTTCTCCCGTCATGTGACACAAGCATCCATTGTCTAGGAACAATTTTGACCTCATTCCTTTTCCCATACAACACATCTACAACAAGAATTGAGATGTTTTGGTACCCAGGTTTTCTTGGGTCCTTTCTTATTAGGCATGTTTACAATTTTTCTGTGTCTACATTTCATGTTAGGATGATCATGCTTTCCACAATGGGAGCATGCATTTTAGGATTTGTGAGGGGAAATTTTCTTTTGATATGTTTTACTCTTCATATCATATCTCAAACCAGATTTATCAAACGAATGTCTAGTGATGAACGTAAGCATTTGCAAAGTCTTAGAGCTCTCCGAAAACTTCTTAAAATCATTTTTGCATCATTCAATTTGTTTTTCAAAATTTTGATCTGTTCATCATCTAATGCTTTTGTCTGTTCTAAGATTTGGATTATCACAACAAATGCAACCTTCTCTCCTTTTTATTTCTTCATTTTCATGAAGAATTTCAAAAAAAATTTGTTTAAGTTTCAAATATTTCTTTGAGTGTTGCATTGGTTGAGAAGATCTTCGTAAGACAGATCTTCATCTTCATCAGATGAAGAAGAACAAGAAGTAAAGTTTGAGTTTGAAAGTACCTCTTCATCAGCGTCTTCCATCAGGCACAAATTGGCATGCTCTTCAGTGTCTGAACTTGAATCAGACTCGGAGTCTTCCCACATTACCATAAGACTACTTTTCTTGTAAAAGGGCTTCTTCTTGAGCTTAGGACATTCATCTTTGATGTGTCCGGGATTTCTGCATTCATAGCACAGGATTTTTTTTCCATCTTCTTCGTGTCTGGATCTTCCTGAGCTTTCTCTCTTTTTGTAAGGAAACTTCTTGTTACCTTGTGCTCTTCATTTAAGCATTTGCTTAAACTTTCGAGACATTAAAGAGATTGCCTCATCGGTTGAGTGGTCAGACTCAACCTCAGACTTAGTTGGCTCTTTTTCAAGAGCTTTCAGCGCCTTGGACTCCTTTCGTCTATAGGTTCCCTTTTTTTTTATCTTAGTGGGCAAACCTTGATCTACTGATGTGGAGGAATCTATGAAGCTTCAATCATTATGTTGATTTAATTCAAGGATGAGTAAAAAATTACTGAGAAATTTTTGTGAAGAATTAAAATCAAATGAATCTTGAAGATTAGAGTTTTGATGATGAAGATACAATAATTATTGCAACATTAAAGACTTGATTTTATCCCATAAAGGAAGGCTACATTATGGAAATAAAGACTAAATAAATATTCAATCAAGGAGAATAAATGCATTCAAGAAAGAAGATTTTGAAGATTCTCTCAAAAGATGAAGATCTAACTTTAGAAGGTTCAGTTTTGGGTGTTGGATAAAAAAAGTAAGTCATAATTCTCATCCAAGACCATTTCAATCTTGAGAGCAAGTCATATTTTTGCAAAAACCTTTTTCTACGCTTTTAATCGACGAAATAGAATCGATTATATCACTTAAAATTTGAATTAAAAGAGTTTAACAAACTAAATAATCGATTAAGTGTTTTTTATAATCGATTATATTGTTTCTGGGTTACATATATTATGGCCTTAATCTAATCGATTAGATCAGAAGAAATGTGTTTTCCAATTTTACTCTGATATGATCGCTTACAGCTTTTATATAATCGATTAAATACGACGTTTTTGCGAATTGAATGTTAAATAAATCTAAGAATGGAAACTTTAAGCTGATTTCAAATTATAAGTTGACACATAAATTTTAATTATGAGTGATTAATTTTTAATTTTCATAATTGACAATAAATTTTAATTGTAAGTAAATTATTTTTAATTTTAATTAAAATAATATAAATAAAAAAATATTAAATTTAAAAAATTAACACTAAGTTAAAATTTATAAACCGATAATATTACATGTAAGTAGATAAATGAGAAAAATTATATTTAAATATAAAATGCTAACATATTTCTAAAACTTTTATTGAGTGGACAAGTATAAGTTATAAATAAAATAAATTAACTAAATATAAATAAAAAATTATATATAAGAGAAATGCTTTTATATTTACTGAAAATTGAAAATTAAGTCAATTTTTTATGATTAAAAATATCATGTAAAAGCTAAAACAAACACTTTTGAAAGAAAAAAAATCAATAGACATATTTTAAATTCTTTTATTTGATAAAATATAGACCAACTACTTAATAAATTTTATTTAAATGTATTTTATATAAATTTATGTATAACATCAATTCCTTAGACAAACTATTATTCATTCCTTATATATTATCTTATCATTGATGTCAATTATTTTAAATTTTCTTTTACATTGATAAATTTAAATTGTTGTATGTAAAAAAATATTAATTATTATCATATGGAGATAAATTTTTTTATGAAATTAGTAGAAAAATATGTAAAACCGCAATTGATGCATGATTTATTTTAGAATTTGGTAGTATTGAGAAATTTGGGCACAGAATATTTCATTAAATATTAAAGTTGTTTTCACACTCTTAGAAAACACTTTATCAGAACTGCAATTTTATATTTTTTAACTTAAGGAAATTTTAAGATTTTATTTTTCTAATAAAAAAATATAGTCTCTCTATATTTTTAACATTCTAATCTGTCAAAAACTTTTATTAACAATAGATATAAGCACTTTTATATATTCAAAATAAAAACATATTTTTAATCTTTAAATATTCAAAATGTTAACAATAACTACTTTTTTATATTGTCCTTAATCTTTTCATTATTAAAAAAATGAATGATTAATACGTTACATAATATTTATAAGAAAAACTATATATCTATATATATATATATATATATATATATATATATATATATATATATATTGGTTAAACTTTAAACAATACAATGACCCAGTTTGGTTAAATTTAAAATAAGTGCTTTTAAAAGACTCATATATTTAAGAAGACGATAGGATTTTCTTATTAAAAGTATGTAGAAAGATTATTTTAAAGTGAACAGATTATACAAAGACATGAAAAAAAGTTAAAAATTGGTGATTTCATTACACTTTTTTTAAAGTAGGTAAACTCATATAATATACATATAATGGTTTGCTTATAGCAATAAGGTTCAAGAAAAGAAACTTTTTGTGTGTGTGTGTAAATCAAAAACATTCAATTGAAATTTAACTAGGTCTTTGGCTCATTAAGTCCTTCTAAGCTTCAGGTCTTTCCAAACGGATGTAGTCATACATAATGCCTTGGAAAGGACTTATGCCTTTTGCTTGCCTCAGATACATGGTGTTGCTTCCTTCCACCAACACACTGCTTGGTACTTCAACACTGTAAGGCCAATACAATCCATGGATGCCATGTCTTGCTACAGCATTATCTTGGCCTATTGATCCCGTTGAGAAGTGTGGAAGACGAGCCACAGGGTCATTAAACCTAACCTAATAACACATAACACATATATAACATAACGTTAGTGAACTAGGTCATACCAAACTCAACAACCAAAAACACACTCATATCTCAACTTACCACCAGGTTAGAACGTGTAGCTGAGGCCAAGGCAAGTCGCAGTGTGTAGCTGCCTCTTACAACAAATGGGAGATGGAATTTAATCTCCCATTCTGTTGGATGAAATGTGTTGTTTCCTATGTTCCTGCATTTAGAGTAAAAATATAAATAAAATCTCAACAATCAATTGCTACATATATATATATATATATATATATATATCAATAAAATTAATTACATTGATTACCTTGGAACCTGAGCATAAAACCAATCTTTACTATAATCACTCACGTCGACATTGTAAGTGAGGTCCTCATTTGGATATAACTCGTTGTAACGATTCCATAATCCATATTGTCTAAACCTGTTAGTGGGAAATTAATGTTAATAAGAGAAACTGAAAATGGTATGCAGGTCAAAAGCTTAAGCAATTATAGATTGAGTTTTGGGCTAACTTGTGTAATGGTTTCCCAATGTATAATCGGTTTATGAGGTTAGGATAAGGATTTGGAACGTGGAACTCTGCAGCAGAGCGATCTGGGATGCCAATTTCCCATAAGGTAGGTCCATTTCTCGGAGGATTGTATATGAGTGAACCCAGTTGGATAATACATCCTATAATACAGAGAACAATTGTGTTAATGAGAAAATCTGTCACCGAACAATGTTATGTGAAATTGGTGAAAAATTATGTACCTGGTATTATGGTTATGGTGGTGTTATATTTATAGTCTCCGAAAATACCAGGAATCCATGCATATAAATTGTAGTCCCCTGGTACAATATTTTCAATAGTGAAGTGGCCCTCTTTATCAGCTTGAGTCCAGAATTGGTAACCCTGTAAGAAGTGGTAAAAGCACATATTTTTCAGTTTCTCGTTCGCTAGCTTTCCTTTTCTGTTCAATGGTGCAACAATGATTGGAACTGGAACATATTAGAAACTAGAAATACCTTGCTTTGTCTTTGCCATGATCCCACATCTCCAGGAAGAGCCAAACCAATATAAGCATTGTCGCCATACACAAATTTTCCTCCTTGAATGTGTCTGGTGGTAAAGGCAGTGAACATTAATCTTTCTTATCATAAAACATTATAAAATGAAATATAACTTTATGAACACGTACCTGTCTTGAACAAGTAATCGTCCTTCCACTCTTCCCCGTTTATTGGTTGGGACAAAATCCTCTGATTTTGGGAAATCATAAGGCCATCTATTGATTTCCTCTGATAACTACATGAATTAAAAAAATCATCAATCACATTAAAGTCTAATATAAGCACATTTTCAATGTGATATTTAAGTGTTGTTAGTTGTAGTACCTGGAGCACAGCATCACTCCAGAGGACTTGTTCTGAATCATGAACTCTAGAAACCGAGTTGAGATAAGCAAAAACCGGACCATAAACTTTCTTGAAGTGTTCCCCTTCGTGTAATGTCATGGTTACTTCCTTCCCAGAGTAGTGAGTGGTATGAAGTATCTAGGCACAAATAAAATCATCAAATTCTACATGAAGCTATAATGAGATAAACATTTTCATCTCTCTCAAGAAATTAAGATAAAATATATCGTATAACTCAAATTTACGACAAAGGACAAAAATATGAAGCAGTTCAGGTATATCAATAACTATTATTCTTTGTTGTGAACTTGAGTTAAACCATATATGATGAGAAGAAGTTTAGAACTTACATTAAGGGTGACAGGGCCAACATGAGAAGTGAGACCTTGTCTAATTGGGCCACCACTACGAAACTCATTACTTGGTGTGATCATCCAAAAGCCCACTGACTGATTGGTCTTGGAGTCCAAGTTAATCCACCCGTGAACTTTATTGTCTTTGTTCTCACAAGAGTATTGATATTTGTCATCAACCTGCAATTAACAAGTTCTTTCCATTACAATCAAGTGCATAAACAACAACAAACAAGTGATAATTTTTCTAAGAAAAAGGTAGAAGTTGTTACCTCTCCTTGAAGTTCAGGGTTACTAGGATTGGTGATTAGTGCAGCTTCATCATAAGCAAGGCGTTGCCCTGTAGATCTATCTTCTGGTGTTGGCATGAGTCGCTGCCTATCATCTGCTATAGCCATGTAGTGGAACCTGTGCAGGTGAGATTTTATTATTGCTCTGGCTTTAGGTCATTTTAGGATTGTGATTACACGTTCATGTATATTGCATGTCACTGCTTTTCTACTTACCTCTCCTTTTTCAGCTTGAAAACAATCCTAATGTGATCAATCTCCGTAGCAGGAAAATCTTCAGGATGCTCAAATATAGAGTATATGTATAATCCTGAACTACCTCTTCGTAAAATATATCTGCAAAATTCCACCATTTCATACCTCGTACATTCATACAAATTAAAACATGTAGTTGAACAATGCCTAAACAAAATTACCTTTTGTCTATGTTTAAGGGAAGGCTTGAGTTCGCCTTATTCCACGTTCTGGAAAACGAAAGTTCTACTTCATTCTTGTTTGCCTCTATTACTGAAAATCTACTCCCCTCAACTCTGCGGATCCAAAATATAAATTACTCACTTAAATACTCATGATTCATTATGTTACTATCAAATCTAGGATCACATCATCAACCCATAAATTTATATTTTACATGTTTTTTTTTTAAAAAAAATATGTTACAATAATTCTACATGAATGGAAAGGAATATAAGATACATTTAATTAATTTAAAATATTGTAAATATGATTTGTATGAACAAAATTAATCTAATGCTAGATTTAGATATTAAAAAGTATTAAAATGATATAATTTGATTTTTTCTCTCTCTCTATGTGTGAATAAAATGAATGTGTTTTGTGTGAGATAAGGTGGGGAGAAAGGCTTACCCCCAAAGTTTTGAAGGGCTTCCTGGAGTATTCCAGACAATGTCAAAATACCTGCAAACACGAAGGAGGTTAATTAGTTGTGTAAGTTAAATAAAAGGTTCATTTGATTCTTTCTTCAGTTTTTGAAAAGGGATGAACTAAAAGGAAATTCATAGGTATACCCTCTGTTATTAAATTTATTGCGACCTTCAAGAACATTATTTATTCCATTATATGATATTCCAAGGATAGTGCCCTCCGGATTTGAGAAAGTAACACGAACGATGCCATTTTGCACTATGATCTGAGAACAAACCCAACCCAAAATGAATAAAGAAAGATGGCCTAATTAAAGGGATTTTGACACTTAAACATGGAAATTTAATACCTGCTTGTTTTCTATATCCAGTTTAACTTCAGGATTATTTAATGTTACTTCAGAACTCTTGAACTCCCTTAAACTCCTGCAAAATGTTGAGAGAACAAAAATCAGCAAAAGAAAACAGTCAATCTATTTTAAAAGAAGAATCTATATATTGCATATATAGTTGACAATTTTACATCAAATTCTATCAAAATTTTCCAAAAATAGAAGTAATATTTTTTATAATTTACTCTATTTAAAACTTATATATTATGTCAATTTTGATGTGTGCAAATAAAATTTTAAATATTTTTTTAATTATTTATGAAATAGATTTGCGTGATACGCACTACAAAAGAGACCGTTTTCATCTCAAAATTGGAATTTTGAAAAGAAAAATCTTATTGGAACTAGGAATAGTAAATGTATATTTAAAAACATGTTAATAATTAGTGTTTACCAGTTTTTTAAATTGAATGTACACTATAAAACATAAAAAAAATAGAGAAAGTATTAGGTTAAGAAAAAAAATTAAATATATTTTAATTTTTGAAATATTTATCAACTTTTAAACATATTTCATTCTTATATTTTATAAACAAATATATATTTAATTGAACTAATTTGATAAATAAAAATAAATTTAAAAATAAATAATAAAAAAAGATATAAACAATTAAACAAATACACTTAAAAGATATATAACAACGAAATAAAAAACATTAAAAATAATTTAAAAAATGTTTAATCTATAACAAAAATTTACATTAACTTTAAGAACAAAATATATATAAAATTTGTCATAAAAAATTTAATTTTAATAAATAATTCGAAACTAAATTTAATCAAAAAAATTAAAGGGAAAAATTTGTTATAAAAAATTTAATTTTTAATAAACAATTTCGAAACTAAATTTAATCTAAAAAAATTAAAGAGAAAAACCTTGAGACAGATGGAAGGAAAAAGAAGCAGAAATATATTACTGCCCCCAACCATAGGAGAAAACCAGTTTTCTTTGTGAAAACCATAATTTTTATCTTAATCTCACGATGCCAAGCCAACCTACAAATTCAGCCTAGTTGCAAGATGCTCCAACTTTTTTCAGAAAGAACTATGTAAAGAGTTGGACTAGCGTTGGAAATATATACTGTTGCAGAGATAGCTTAAGATTTTCTTTCTCACAAGAAAAACTAACTAAATTGTAATTATATATCTTATACCAAACCAAATATCTTATCTAAATGTATCAAATTTTTTAAGATAATTAAACATTCATCTTCTCAATAATAACTAATACATTGTGTTGGTTATTGATTTATTAAGAAAATATAATTTTATAGAAATTAGGTAATCATATTATTGAATTCAGATTGATCCGGATACGAATACTTAACTGATAAATTTTTAAAATTAAGTTATTATTTGATGACAGTGGTGTGATTAACGTATAAATAACTAAACGATCGACAACTACTCACTCCAATTTTCTAATATTATTAACTAACTTATCACTATAATTATAATCAAATAACTCTTTTAATCGGCTACTTCATATGAATCAATTAATTTGATTTGTCTATTTTTTATACCTCGTTTTTCATGTATTAATTAAAAAAATGTCCAAAATATTTTTCAAGTACTTAAATTGCAGAATTGCTTCCATTTATATTAATAGAATTCGTCATCTTCCATCATAAGCCATTATTTTTATGTACTTTTTTTCGAAAGCTAAACAATTAAACATAATTTTAATTAATAGTCCTTTTAAATATTTTTAATTAATTATTAGTACATATAATTCATATTTTTCATTTTTGCTCCAAATTTTATTAATTATTTTGGACATTTTAATTGGACAATCTGCTTTGGACAACAATTTTAACTTATATTCAAATGAATAGATAATCATTTGATTATATGAATAAAAGGAAAATTTGTTTTATCTTTAAAATAAATCAAATTCTCTTGCCTTATATATTTAAATTATCTTGAGAATATTAAAATTCAGATATTTTAAGAGTTATTATTAAATCTAATCAAATATAATCAAATAAAATAAATACTATATAGATATTTTGGATATAATAATTTTGTAATCTGTAACAATAGATAATTTATCTTTTTCATATTTTTGGTATTATTATTTTATTTTTAATATATTTTAAAATTAAAATTAAAAAATTAAAATAAATTATTTAAAATTTAAATATAACGGTAAATAGTTCAAAATGTAATCACTTCTTTTTTTTATCATTGTTAAATTATTAAAAAAATAAAAAATTATATAAATCCTAAAAATAATTATACATATTTCAAAAAATATAACCATCCATTTTTTTATAATCACTATTATTAATTTTTTCTTAAAATATATATAGATCTTCCTTTTCACTAACATCTATAATATTTCTTATAATATATATAATCTATAATAATATATAAAAGAGAATTTTTTTTTATTTTTTTTATTCTTATTTTATTTTTAATATATTTTAAAATAAATATGTGTAACAATATATAAAAGAATTTTTTATGTACATTTCTCATATTCTTATTTTATCTTTAATATATTTTAAAATAAAAAATA
Source organism: Lablab purpureus (assembly GCA_030347555.1). Classification (NCBI taxonomy): domain Eukaryota; kingdom Viridiplantae; phylum Streptophyta; class Magnoliopsida; order Fabales; family Fabaceae; genus Lablab; species Lablab purpureus. The sequence goes on from CM059256.1 coordinate 38,547,344, forward strand.
AATTATTCAAAATTTAAAAATAATTACAAATATTTCAAAATTTAAAATTAAAATAAATTATTTAAATTTTAAATATAATTGTAAATACTTCAAAAAAATATAACCACTTTTCATGTAATTATTATTATTAAAAAAGTTCTTAAGCGAACTACCTCTTTCCTATTAGTTTATAATAATATATAAAGAAATTCTCTTTTATATTATTTTTTATATTTTTATTTTATTTTTTAATATATTTTAAAATCCATAATCTATAATCTATAACAATACATAAATATGATTCTTTTTTATATCTATCTTTTATATTCTTATTTTATCATTAATATATTTTAAAATAAAAATATATAAAAGAGTTTTTATTTTTAGTGGATACTTTTCATATTCTTATTTTATCTTTAATATATTTTAAAATATAAATAAATTATTGAAAATTTAAAAGTAATCACATCAATATATAATTATTTAAATTTTTATGTAACCAACATTGTTAAATTATTTAAAGTAAAAATAAAAATAAATTATTTAAATCTAAAAAATAATTACAAACACTACAAAAATATAGCCTAACTATTATTATTAAAAAAATATACTAAAACATACAGAGACACAATGTTTTTTTTTCACTAGTAATATATAACCAAAATTCTTCATTTTATTGTCCACTTTTTATATTTTTATTTTATTTTTAATATATTTAAAGATTAAAATAAATTGAATTATCTAAAATTTAAAGATAACTACAAATACTATGTGACACACGATTTTTATTTATTTTATTTTATTAATTAATTAAAAATATTATTTATTTTATTATTTATGAACTTAACCGTGGTAAAGGAAAATCTAGGATTTCAGTTTTCACAAAGTCTTCTCCTTTTCAATCATATTTTGAGAAAAACTTTTTTTCTCTTCTAAATTAACAGTTTTTAATTATTTCTTTCAAAATCAAAACTTATCATTATAATTTATTGATTGAAAAGACTATTTCTATTTTATCAATTTTAATTTCAAATAGATTTAAATAGATTTTCACTGTTGAATAAGTCTTTTATTGCATTCTAACAAATTAATTATTTTTGTGCTGATTATAGATATTTGTTCTTACTATACTGAATAAAAAATTCTAAAAATTGAAATTTTAGAAGAATTATCAAAATAAATAAACTTATTTAAATTTTTAAAATTTTTAGAATTAATAAATATTTTAGTTGTTAAAATTACTTGGTCATCACTTAAAAAATATTATGGATATATTTGTTTTGTATTGAGTTAAATTTATTAAATAATTATACACCCTAATTTGAATAAAAATAAAGATATAATTATAAGTAAATAGTAAATTTTGATATATTGAATAAAATTTTACATTTACTTAGTGTAAATAGATTACATATAAACAGTTTTATTTATTATTTTATCATGTACTTTCCTAACAAGAAGACAGATTCTTTCCTTCTGTCATATAAAATGTACTTTGATATCTATAAGAAAAACACTAACCTTACAATTAATTTTAATAATATAATAATATATATTAAAATTTTAAATTAAAAAGACACAATTAAAATGTTAATAGTTATTTCTTTTATTTGGTTTTAGAGTATCACTTTCCTTTCTCATACATATGGATGGTTTCTTTCTCCCTTTTCTCACCCTCCAGCCTCTTCCTTTTCTCCTTTTTCTTTTCTTTCTCCAAAATAATGGATTCTGTCTGTTGCAGGTGGTGGTAGCTCAATGCGGTGGAGGTTTTTGGGAACCATAAAAGAAAACAGTTTGTTGTTTGAGATGTGGACACTTATATAAGGCCGATGTAAATTAAAATTAACAATTTATTCTATACATCAGTTCCTTCTTTCTAGCTAACCAGTCCTTCCCACTAACTCTAAAACATAAAAGAATAGAACAAAATGCCTAAAGTCTATGTACACAGCTATTTTCACTGTGTCGTCAATAACTGTTGGACATAATAATCATATCAATGTCAATGGAGGTCGTTCCAAACGGATATAGTCATACATAACTCCTTGAAAAGGATTCCTGGATCTTGACTGCTTCAGATAGATGGTGTTGCTTCCTTTCAAAATTCGATCACTTGGTACATTAATGCTGAATAGCCTATGCAATCCATGCACACCATGCCTTGCTATGGCACTATCTCCTCCTATTTTCCCAGTTGCAAAGTCTGGAGGATTAGCTTCAGGGTCATTGAAACGAACCTAGTATGATCATCCATATAACACATGTCCTTAGAAATCATTAACCTATGGTCTTAGCAGAAAAATTATTAATTTCAAATCATGTACCTGCAGGTCAGCATCATTGGTACAAGCCAAAGCCAGTTGCAATGTGTAGTTTCCTCTTACTACTTGATTTGGATGGTCAAATATAATCTGCCATGTCGTTGGCTGGTACGTCTTATTTCCTGTGTTTCTGCATACAGTACAATTTAGAGTCAAAACCCAACAAAGCTTGACAATTTGCCAAATTTAGGATCTAGGTTCATTAAGTATCATGTGAGATCATCAAATTTCACGATAGTTATCCAAAAAACTTATAAAGACTAATAATATAAAAAGTTTTTCAATTATTATTTCAATCACAACAGACTGTTGGAAGTTTGATCATTTGTTATCCCAAAAAAAATTTAAGGATGATTTCTAGTTGATCAAGAATCATTTTTAACACTACACAGAACTTTTACACTAAAGTTACCTTGTAACGTGAGCATAAAACCAGTCCTTGTTATACTTGCTAACACCAACAGTGTAAACAAGATCCTCATTTGGATACAAATCAGTGTAACGTTCCCACAAGCCGTATTGCCTATACCTGTCAAAAGTGGAGACCCCAATACATTAATTAGTAAGGGTGAAAAATTAGGAGACTGGGAAACAGAAGAAGCAACTGTCAATTAATAATGTAATGAGTTTTGGATTACTTGTCACTGCGCTGTTCGTTGTATAATTTGTTCATGAGCGTAGGGTAAGGGTCTGGTACATAGAACTCTGCTGCTGTGCGATCTGGGAACCCAATTTCCCAAATGGTTGGTCCACCTCTTGGTGGAGTATACACAAGTGAATCAAATGTTATGACTCCTCCTAGAGGTTCAAACAAGTAATTGTTCAGTTGGGCAAGTCATAACCAATTTTGGCCTGAACCCACAAGAAAATTGGGGAAGAAAATTCTACCCTTTGGGATGGTGATTGTAACATTATATCTGTAATCACCAATGAAGCCAGGAACCCATGCATACAAATTATAGTCACCGGGCACAATATTATTAATCAGGAAAAAGCCCTTTGTATCAGCTTGAGTCCAGAACTGATAGCCCTGTCAATGGCATAAAATTCAAACCCTTTTTAAGTGCCTAACTAAAACAATTAAAGAAACTAGATAAAATAAGTTTCACTGAAGACACCAATTCCAAATATACCTTGCTTTCTGTTTGCCATGACCCTGTATCTCCAGGCAAAGCTAGACCAACGTAAGCATTGTTAGCATACAGAAGTCTACCTCCTCTGAAGTAACTGGTGAAGCAAGGAAATAAAAGGAACATTAGCCTCCTTTATAGATAGTAAGAAATCAATGAAATAAAATGTGGGTACAAAATATTGGCATTTACCTATCTTTCACTAGTAATCTTCCCAACACTATTCCCCTTTGATTGGGTGGAATGAAATCTACTGATTTAGGAAATTCATAAGGCCAACTTCTGACTTCTTTGGCTTGCTGATTGGTAAAAGAACAAAATCAAATCATGTGCCATAACAAAAGAGCTTTGGTAACCTTTGATAAATAAGCAGAGTTCGGTTCTGTTAGGGGTAGCTGGTACCTGCTGCACAGCGTCCGACCAGAGGGATAGTGCACCATCCTCGCGTGAAGCAGAGTTAACGTAGGCGAACACAGGGCCGAAAACCTTTTTATAACCCTCCCCTTCTTGAAATGCCATGGTTGCCTCCTTGCCAGCATAGTGAGTGCTCACAAACATCTACACAAAATTAAAATATGCTAATTAAAACGGTATATTTGAGAACATATTTTAAATATGAAAAATGTTTTAGAGAAAAATTATGCAAGCAGTAAATTTATCTAAAAAATAATCCTTGAGCATAATGAAAATAATAGAGGCATCGATGATACAGAGGAGACTGCGATCGAAATTGAGTGATTAAGACAGGAGTTGGTGGAACATACCGAGAGGGTAATGGGGCCAACATGTGAAGTCAGGTCTTGCTTGATGGGCCCAGCATTGCGGAACTCGTTACTTGGTGTTATTATCCAGAAACCCACGGGTGCATCACGATCCACGCTCACCCATCCATGAACAGTGTTTGCCTTGTTCTCACATGAGTACTGGTATTTATCATCCACCTGAGCCAACACAAACACCATCATTTCATTCAGTCACGGGCATTTTGATCTTTGAACCAACAAAGGTAAAAGCAGCCAAACAAATACTGCCATATACGACAACCATACACAAAAAGTGCTGCATACCTCTCCTCTGAACTCTGGGTTGACTGGTCTGGTTAACAAAACAGCTTCAGGGTATGCCAGGACTTGACCAGTTTCTCTATCTCTCTTCGTTGGCATGTTTCTTTGCCTTTCATCTGACATTGCCATATAGTTGAACCTGCGCCGTTCATTTTTTCATTCGTAAATGGCTTTCAGAAAGTTAAGTTACCCAAATTTACTATTTTACTCTACTCTAAATTTTTGCAATTTGTTTACATGGTGATATAACCATAAATTCTCATATATTATTATTATTATCAACTCATGACTTTTACAATAGTCACCATCATAAATTAAATTTAAATGATTTTAAACTATTGAAAAAGACTAATTTTTTAACTAAATAGTATATATGAAAAGTAAAACCTTGACTTTTTTTATTCACCAAAAGAAAACACTTCACTTTTTAAATAGATTTCCATCTTACCTGCATAAAGAATTCACCGAGGATTAAATTAAAATGAATAGAAAGATAAGTGAAACTAAAGTGTGTGTGTGTATATAGTTGTTACCTGGCTTTCTTGAGTTTGAAAACGATCCTAATCTGGTCAATCTCCACCGCAGGCCAGCCTTCAGGGCGATCAAATATTGCATAGGAATAAAATCCTGAATCACCACTACGCAAAATGTATCTGCATATGAAAGGTTGTTTGGTGTAACGCTAATTAGCTTATAAACATATTTATCTGCATATGACCATCCATGTATGTTCTATTCTAAAATGGTACACCAGAGACTATGACTATAATATAACTTATAATCCACCTTATGTCAATGTTCATGGGGACACTTGAGCCATTCATGGATGATGTCCATGCTCTTGAAAATGAAAGCTCCACCATATTCTCGTCAGCTACTATAACCGAAAAATTTGTCCCGAAGATTCTGCACCATGGTTCCAATAAATTAGTCTCGTGAATTACTTCAGACTGTTACCACTCTAGCTTGTCATTATTAAGTGTACCAATAATATAATATATGGTAATAATCAAGAAGACAAAAATTATACCTCTGAAAATTACTTGACTTTCCTGGCGTATTCCAAACCACGTCCAGGTACCTAGAAACAAATATGAATACGTATTATTCGGTCAATTTAAGAATTAAACCCCGCATTAGTCCCTTTGACTTTATGCAAAATTTGATCAACTTGTGAAGTAGGTAAATACCCTCTATCTTGTTCTTCGTTTTCATCTTCAAGTATATTGTCAATTCCTTTATACGACATTCCAAGGATGTAACCCTCCGGTCTTGAAAATTTGACGGAAACAATACCATTGTCAACCACCAACTGAAAAAGAGGAAGTCCAAGACAATTGTTGGGGTCAAAAACGATGCACACGTTTCGGACCAAACGACAAAAATCTAATTAACCTGTGGGGAATTAAATTAACTCTTGGAAAAAGCCAGCAAGCATCACCTGTCGACTGTTCTTTGTATTCAGAATGACCCCAGAATTAGAAGCTGTCGTTGCCGAGGGGTTGCCCTCTCTTAGAGCTCTTCTGGAGATGAAGGGCATGCATGGAAAGAAAAATCTTTATAAAGTAAACCGTTGTTATGGAATATTGTTTGCGTTTGCAGCAGGGTACTATTAAAAGAAGGAACATAAAAACTATGTACAAATATATTAATGTGTGCATCGCAAGTGATTTGCATGAGACAATTAATTTAGGTGAATTCCTTAATATTTATTCATATGCTTTGAACAGAAGACGGAATATTTGGTTATTATTGTAGTAGACAATTGTTATTGACGCAGAGTAAAAGTACAAATTTTATGTTATTGGTTAAAAAGTACAAAATATTTGAGTTGTGTTGTAAGTTTTATGTTAAATTATGTGCGATGGAGGTTATGGTTAAGACTATTGAGGAGACATGAAATTGAAAGTCAGACGGTGCAGCGATGACGTGGGTGCAAGAATCAATTCCTTCTATTACCACCACAGTAGTGGCTAACTTTTCATTACCATAAACCATAAAGTAATGCACCCATCTTAGAAGGGAAAAAAAGTTGACAGAAATAACCAATAGATTTAACTTAAAACCTTATAGGGGGACATAGAGTTCTAAAGGGTTGCATGTGATAAGAAACGGGACATAAAAGACAAAGAAACCGTGACTCTTTCTGCTTATGCCACCCTCTCTCTCCTCATTTCTTTATTTTAACTGGTAATGTTATTTTTTAACGATAAAAAAGCATGTGATAAAGTTAGTGATGCATAGAAAAAAGAAAAATAGGAAATGTTGATGGTTTTGTGAGAAAATATGAGTAAATATATAGATAGTTATGGAAGTGTGATGTTGAATATGGTTACCCATTTTAAATTACTTTTCATAGAAAGAATGAAAACAACAACATCAAACTCAGAATGTTTTCTTCTTAATACTTTCATCTCATGCTTCTCTTATCTCTCTTGCTTTCCTTTTTGTTCTCTCTGACACACGTAAAGATGGTAGGATAAAATGCAGGATTGCTAAATACCAAAATGAGAAGCCAAAAAAGAGGAGATTAGAACCTAAATGTTGTCTTCTCAGAACAGGCACCGAGTATGAAAAACAACCGCAGAGTAATTCCAAACCAGCAAAGCAAGAAAACCCGTTTGCTCCTCTTACCCACCACCTTCCCCTTCATCTCTTAAAAATGCGAACCTGCAGAAACAATTATTTCCTTCATTTCATAAACAACTTCAAGCAAGGCCTCGTATGAACAAACTAAAAAAAATGTCAAAACGAACTGGTATAATGCTCTGTTAAAATTGAGAGAAACTAAGCTCTCATTATTGCATGCATATGAATCACGGGAATTTTAAGGCGAAAGAGAATTTTGAAAGAAATGGATGAACGAACCTTTAGAATCAGAAATGTATTTCGTTGTGAAATACAAAACAATGGGAGATGAAAGGCCAACAGAACAATATTCCGAGTGTTCCTTTCCCTCGGAATAGTTTGTCTAATCCTGTTATCTCCGTTTTACTATTCTCCTTGGGAGCTTTATATGTTAGGCTCCTTAAAAAAACGTGCTGGCATTTGCATAATGACAAGTGAATGGCCTTATATATATCTCAAAATCAATGGCTAACTCTATAACTTCTCTTTCTTGTGAAAACAAAATTCCCTTTTCTTTTAGTTTCTATTGCTAAAATGGGTTTGGTAAACCCCAGCCCCTCAGTTTTCCATTAGAAAAAAAAAACTATTTTCACATGGCACTTTTAACTGACAATCTTTTAATAACTCTAAATAACAATAAAAAATTAAATTAAGTTATTTAAATAAAACAAATTAAATTATTAAATAAAAAATATTATAAAAGATGGTAGGATAGTGGTATAAAGGGATATTTAACCTATCACCATTCTTCACATTAAGGAAGTCTTCCCTTTAGGGGCATAACAGTCTTTCACAAATCTATCACAGGGCAAATTATTAAAAGAAAGTGTCACATGAGAGCATTGAAATAGTTCTAAAGTTTGACAACATTCACCCTTACCAACATTAGGCTGAATAAGAATCGTAGCGGAAATTCAATAATGTTCCAGGTAACAAAAACATTGACAATTAATGACTAGCCAAAATGTTGACCTATAATGTTCCCTTATTGTAAATAAAATATGTTTCGGTTAATGAAGTTGTTTGTGCCGTTATACCAAAATGTTGAAAAATATTGAGACGTGATTGATTTTACACATGCCCAGAGAAGAACATTTACTCTGATCATAATCCTTGTGGTGTTTGGTGTGTACCTAATCCTTAATGTTAGAAAATATTCACGTATGATTATTAGATTAAGGCCTAACATGGTATATATAGTCTAATATGACACACCTGTAAACAAGAAAATTACGAATTTGTTTTTGAAGAGTTGATACTTGATAAGGCCTTCAAAGTTTCAGAAAATGTAAAAGGGAAGCAAAAGTCATTCTGAAGCTAGAAAAATGATTATATTGGGAACCCCTTCCAAACAAAGTTGGCAACCAAATCCACCTTCAAGTGATGGTGCCCTTTTACATGTGTGAATGGCACCCACTATTCCCTGTTGGACACGGTTTACCAACAAAAGTTCATCCCGTGAGATGCCTTTTTCTTCATGCCACTGTTCAATTCTGAACTGCTCTATTTCTTGTTTCCGGGGGATACCTAGAACTAGGAGGTTCTATAAATTAAACACTTGGCCTACTATCATCTGAACCTTTATTTTCTTAATTTTTCATGTGTGCATTTTATGGTTTTCAACTGATAAAATCAAGCCTTAATGTTTGAAAAACAGTTCAAACAATTAAAACATTGTTCATATGAATTTGTCTGCATATGCTCAGTAACTGAAAGTTAAGTGCTGTAAGAGTAGGCTTCTGTCATTGATATTTGAAGTTTTAGCATGAGTTGTTGGAAAAAATTTGGTAGTTGAAATTTAAATATTTAAACTAGGACTTTTGAACATTTGTTAGAATACATGTATTGTTTAGGAGAAATAATTAATTAAAAGGCTACTGTATCTGTATAATATATTTTATATTGAGGAACAGAGTGAGATGATTTGTTATTTAACCAGAACATTGAACCACCAACAAAAGAAATAAACTTTTTGGTGTGCTGTAGAATGCTGAGCCACTTAGCGGTTAGCACAAGCCATGAAACTTTTGTTTTTCTCTGAAGAAATTAATATTGGCCAATAGATTTGTGCTTGGTGGATTAAAGGTATCAGATTTTGGACCATTGGCTATAATAGAAAAAGTGAAGAAATGTGACTGAAGGGGTCACCATTAGCTGAAAAACTTTATCATTTGTTTTTTTGCATATTCATAGTTTATTATGTGGTCTTTCTTGTTCTAGAAATTTTTTGTAAACAAATATTCCGTTACGTTGAATTTTTTTACATAAATTAGAATTGAGATAAATAATATATATATATATATATTATATTTCTTTAATTTATTAATGTTCTTTTTAATAACAAAATTGTAATGAAAATATAGTTTTAAAGCTGATACAATGATAATATAACAATTTTTTTATCAGTTGAAATACTGGTATCACCTATGAGAACACAAAGAAGAATTCAAGATTAGTTGTATGCATTAGTCACTGATTAGAGAGTTTGTCTCAACATGGAAACATCTTTGAAGGAGAAAATCATAATAAAAGCATTGAGTTCCAAAGCCAACCATACCTCAAATGTGTCATCAAACTCTAAAGATAACAATACATTAAATACAAAAATTGATTCTATGAAACATCAAACTCTAGAGCTGACAACAAGAATTGACCCTATTCATGTTACTTTTAATTAGTTTCATTACAATTGTATTCAATAAATTACTATATTTTAACATAATATTATAGATATTTTATTGAAATAATATTTTTTTTCAAAATAAAAGCATCTAAAGGATAACTTTTTAAGTTAAGTTTTAATTATGTTATTCATATATACACCATCTAAACCAATTTCTTTATCGGTTAATAAATTATTAATTAAATCTCATATTATTCAAAGTTTAAAGCTAATATATCATTTGAATTCTACACACATTTATTTTTTATATCTATTTGCAATAGATTGTTAGGCAAATGGATTGTGATAATTTGTTTTTATGGTAATACTTATATATTATTTGTGTTGTTCAGTTTTATCTATTGTAGGATTTTAAATTACACTTGACTCTAATAATTTGCAATAGATTGTTAGGCAAATTGATCGTGATAATTTGTTTTTATAATAATATTTATATATTATTTGTTTTGTTCAGTTTTATTTATTGTAGGATTTTAAATTACACTTGACTCTAATAATCTCTTTAAATCTATATTGATATATTTTTCTTTGAACATTATATAAGAATAAAAAATTTACAAATATATTATTTTAAAGTTTTAAATAAAAGGTTATGTCATGTTTTTATATGAGTTTATTTACGGTATTTTGAATATCTCTTCTAAAAATTATAATAATGTTTGTCCAATTACTTTTCCCCACATCTTTCATATATATATATATATATATATATATATATATATATATATATATATATATATATATATATATATATATATATATATATATATAACAGTCATTTGTACACAATTTTGAGGGACTAGAAAGATCCATCTCTTTTCTAGACTCACTCCAAGAGGAAAGCTAACAATTATGATAGCTAGAATCGTGGTAGGTATCTTGATTTTCTTGTGGATTCTCAAGAAAAAAAATCTAAAGTAATAATAGTAATAAAAGCAAAATATTAATAGCAACTTTAAATATTTTGATAAAATATAATAATATTATAAAAGCTCTAAATGAAATAGAAGCATTATTAAATTTAGTGTAACTTAATATTAAAACATAACACATAAAACAATTTTTTTCCTTACTTCTTTAACTAATACTTTATTTTATTATATTTTTTAAGAACAATAATTTAAATTTTACATCATCTTAACAATCATTCATTCACATTTTCATTTATATGATAAACATTTCTTAATAATCATTTACCATATATTTACAGATATAAATCAGGTTAGATATATTAATCAGAAGTTTTTCTTTAATATATTTATCGTATAATACATTAATATTTAAACAATTCATTTTAGTTTAATTTGATTTAGATTAATTTTAAAATATCAAATTTCAAATTGAACTGTTATTTAAAAAATATAAATTAATAAATAAAAAATTTGGTTTTAATCGTTTATTAACTTTTTAATTAATTATTACTCTTTCTTTTAGTTGGTCCAGTTCGGAATGTTCCTAGGATCTATGACTGATTTTGTTAAGGTAAGTAAGAATTTCACTTTCAATGAACAAAGGGAAGTATAATATATACCTGAATCTACAAAATAAAAAAACAAAGATACGAAGGTATGAAAGAATGATTAAATTTATTTTATTATACTTATTTTTCAAGAATTGATAAAAAGAGAAAGGAAGAGTATAAGGCATTAATGATGAAGGTTGGGTATAAAATTTAATTATCTTAATTTAATATTTAAAATATAAGCTTTAGTTACATGAATTAATATTGACTCTTACTTAATTGAAAAAATATAACTCATGCGGTTTCGTATAATTGAACTTTTTTTTTCCAAGAAAAAAGTTTATGAAGGCACTATTATACTTGTATATATAATAAAAAAAATGTAGTTTTACATATATTTAAATATAACTTTAAAGTATGTTTGGTAAAATCAAGAAATTAAATACTAATTTATTTGACTAATTTATAAACTAATTTATAAGCTAATTTAATTAATATAAAAATGTTTGAAATGGAGAGAGATTTAGTTTATAAATTATAAGTTAGTTACAAACTTGTTATTATTATTATTATTATTATTATTATTATTATTTTTAATTTATTTTTATTTGTTATTACTTCTTAATTTTTTACAGATAATTAATTATTACACTATTTTTAATATTTATTAGATTTTTTTAATTTTTATTTAATTCAATTTAAAAAAAAGTTAACATTATAAATTGAAGTAACTAATATTTAGGGTTTAACCCTAAATCCTAATATTTCATTATATAATATTATTTGAAAATTAACTGTAAAAAAAAATTTAATGTACCAATAGTTAAATTAAAAAATAAAAAATTAAATTTTAAAAATAAAAATTAAATTTGATTAATATTTATTACATCAACTCATTCAAACAAAATGGTGTATCTAAATAAAAAAACTATAGAACTTTTAAGAAATAAATAAAAATATAAAAAATTTAAATAAGAATTTAATTATTTAAAAAAAATCTAAATATATAGTATATCTTATCTGAAATAGAACAAGTTTGATATATATAATAAAATTTATATAATTATATATTTTTATGTTATTTTATTAATTTATCAATTAGTTTACAATACATTTCTAATTTAATAAGCCATTAGTTAGAAAATTATCATCTTATAGCTAATTTATTAGCTAAAGACTAACTTATAAGTTCAAAAATAACTTATCTTCTAAAAGTTAACTAATTAATCAAACTAAAAACTAGCTTTTCAACTAATTTTGCTAAATAGACACTGAATTTTTTCCTTTATCTCTTGTGTTAATTTATGGTACCAGTTAATGGCTTATACAATAGAAACATTACATAGTTTCTACTATTTTCCTATAGTTTTAAAATAAATCTTATAATAAATTTTAGAAACCAAATTTTAGATTTGGGCGAAATTAAAATTTAAAAATATTTTACAGATACTAAAACTAAAATTTATTCATTTTATAGGCAATAAATTATTATTTTTAAATTTTCTAGGAACAAAATAAAATTTATTTTATATAAATCAAAATAAAAAACATATTAATTTTATAAAAGAAGATATATTTAAGGTTTTTTTTAATTACACTCCTAACTTTATTTTGAACTTTTATTATTCAATGGTAATACAAATAATAATGAACATTCAAGTAAAAACTTCATGGTGTAACTTGTCTTACAACTATTAGCTAGCAAATACAGAAGCACATTAATACTAATTCATGTATATTATTTTATTTTATGGATTTAATACTTAATATTTGTAATAATTTTATTATATATATACATATATAAGTATATATTAATTTTAAATTTAGTATATTTTAAATATACCTGTATTTATATAATTTATTTATTATTATGTTGTTTTTGTTAAATTTAAGATCCAATAAATTCAAAACCATTAATTAAACAGAATAAATAGAATGTGAGAAAAAGTAAAAGTTTTTAGAAGTTATAAAAAAAACAAATGGGAACTGGGACGTGAGAGCAATAAGTTTTGAAAATTATGTGGAAGGAGATAAAATGGAAGAAAACAAATAAAGTAGTTTTTATATAAATGAAAGATATATATATAAAAAAGGAAAAATCCTCTTATATAATTATGTTATATTAAGTAAGTAACACAAACATGAAAAAAAAAATGTTTTACTTCAGGATAGTAATACTTGGAAAGTATAATTAATGTTTAAATTGTTTTGTGGGAGGAATGAAGATAGTATATATATATATATAATTGAAAAATCAACTAACACCTGTTAAATTTCACTACAATTCAAAGGGCTTGAAAACCAAGAAGAACTGATATTTTTTGAAAGATCATTCTTATTGTTTCAAATATATATATATATATATATATATATATATATATAATGTTAAAAATATTCAATTATAATTAAATAATAAAAAATTGTAAATTAGTGTTTCCATAAATTTAATATAATTGGTCCAATATTAAAAATATATATATACCTATAAAATAAAGAGAAAATAAGTGTTTTTCCCCTTTTAGTAATAAACATTGGAAGTAATTTAAAAATCAAAAAATGAAAAAGAAAAATGGTATAAGTTATACTTTGTTATTTCTCTTGGACGTGAATAAGATAATCAAAACATATATGAGAACATTGGTAAACAATTTTGAAGCTATATTTTGAAATATATGTATAATAAAAGTTTGGATAGATTATATAAGAATACAATTTATATACTTACATTTCTAACATAAATACTTGTTTTCAAAATCTAATCATTTTAATTTTCAACCTAATAGCAGAAAATTCAAATATTATAGTTGAAAAAAAGTATTATTATAATGTATCTTTGTAACAGTTTTTCTACACATTTTCTTACAATTCTATTCTTTATATTTTATTTACGTACATGCTTTTATTTTTTTAAACGTAATCGACTTTACTTTATTAATTTTACTAATTATAAAATATTTACCCACAATAAAATTATAAAATTAATAAAAATATTTATTTATATAACTATTTTTTATGTTCAAAATTTGTTATAATAGTTATTATTTTAATAATATTATATTTTATTTTTTATGTTTTATTACATAAGAAAAAGATGAACACATAGACATAAATATATGTGTTTTTACTGATATAAATATTGGAGAATGATGAAACTATATCGATACAACTGTTACTATGATTTAATACCAAAAAGGTAATTTTTGTTGATCTAACTATTAAATTATAATTTTATATCATTATAATTATTTATTTTAATTTTTTTAAAATTAAAAATAAAAAATAAAGAAATTAAATTATTTATGTTTTACTATACTCTAAAAAGTATATAGTATATTAATTTTGATCTATTATTAAGTAATTTTAGATTGACATTATTTTATCTAAAATATGAAAAGAACTTTCAATTGTGAGTTAAAAAAAATACTTAATAAGAAAATATTTAAAGTTATAACATTTAGTAAAAGTTATAATGTTATAATTTAATTCTTCCTCGAATAAATTGAGAACAAAAATCGACTGCAAAACATAAGACAAGTGCTACTAAAAGATAAGATATTAATGCATGTAAAATTAAATAAAAAATAAAGACCACAAAAAAAACTGAACTAATAAATACTACTTAGGTTATGGGTCGGTGTTTGTTTATTAAAACATCCTCAACATCAACCATACAATGTCCTTTTGTTCTAATCCACAAACTTATCACCTCACCAACATCACTGTATTCCATAAACATTTATTATTTTAAAAAATAGTATATTAGACATATTGTTTCATAATGTATTGGTTTCCCTGTTTGAAAAAAAATAATGGAAGAGCGCAAATGTAAAGCAAATTCACCATCTTCAAGTCTCAAAGAGACGCTGTGATGAAAAAAAAAAAGAGTCTCCAAAGATATAATTAATTAAACTTAGTCCTCAAAATTCTTAAGAAGCATCATAAATTTGATGATTTGGTCGTGTGCTATACGACTTCGTGAATTTTTTAGTTATTTTGTTTCCATAAAATTCCATTGACACGTTTTAATTTAAAGTATATTTTCTTTTGACCAGATATATGAGATGAATGAAGTGCAAATTCTTGACCATAAAAGGCGTTTAGACAATAAACTATTTGGTCTTTCCTGGTTCGTAATAATTAGCTGCTTATATTACGGTAATCTAATGATATTTCAAAGAATAGAACTCAGAATAAATTGTATAAAAAGAAAAAGAGGACCACTTTTATACGGAAGGATTGAAATAGAGTTGATTAATTGTGTGAAAAGAATCTGTTTGGCTAATTTAAGTAGGAAATATCGTAAAGTAAATACATTCAATAATTAGTTTAAGAAACAAAACAAAAAATGCTACATTTTAAACCAGAAAATTAAGGGTTTGATTCTTAAAAAACGTAAACAAGTTTTGAAAATAAACATTCTGAACATTTTTAAAAGATTAAGATTTTTTTAAATATAAAAAATAGGTTGGGTTAGTTTTAACTCATACAGTATTAATAAGATATCCATTCATTTAAAAATATAGGGGATGAATAATTCATCATCTAATAAAATTAAAATAAATAGATTAACTTGTTAATTGATTGAATGAATGAGACATCCTTAAAAGCCTAACAATTAAGATTAAGGTATACGAAAATACTCCTTGATTTTAAACCAAGTAACAATAATGTGAACTTGAAGTCAAGAATCATGATAAGTTAAAGGAATAAATTATGAATATACAATTAATTGTATGAAAATTAGTTTAGATCAAGAACAACTTGTCCTATCTTCTTTGATGGATAGTCATAAGAAAAAAAAAAGTCATGACAAAGAATTATGAGTAAGACTAATAAAAAAGGTTATGTAAAGGGAAATAATGGATGGATTCTAGATCAATTCAGAGGCAATAAAATACATTCGATTTAAAATCTAGATGCATTTAAATTAGATCAAGTTATATAGAATTTTTTAATTTAATTTAAATTAGATTAAATTTACTTTACATACATTTTCTAAATTTAAATATAGATTTTAATTGATTTAATGAGATTAAATATAACTTAACTTGAGTTCGTTCTTACTAAATTTATTTTAATTTAGGCTCAATCTCATCAATTCCAGTCTGATATGAATACAACCCAACCAAGCTTAATCTAAACTCGATTCGGCTTGTCCAAGATTGACGTGGACTTGATCTGGCTTGACCAAGTCTAACCTCGGTTTAATCCATCTTGATGAAGTTTAACTTTAGTTGAGCTTAGTCTCTAAATTGAGTTAGGCCTGACCTAGCCTGAGATAGGCTTGACTTAACCCAACCTAAACTGACTTAAGCTTGATATGACTTAGTTCTAACCTGACCTGGGTTGATCCATCCCAATTTGCCTAAGCTTTGACCCAACTCGACCTTGCATGACTTTAGTCTAACTTAACATTTTTTTACTAGGCTAGACCCGACTTGTCTAGACTTGGGATCAAGCCAACTCGACTCGACTTAGGCTTAAGCTGACTCAGGTTAATCTGTATCCAATCGATCTTAGCTCAAATAGCCTTGGCCTAACATTGGTCTAACATTGGTCTACTCCTATTTGGTCTAATATAGGCCAAACCTAACTTAACTTGGGTCCAACTTAGGCTAACTAAGTCTAGCCTAGGCCAGCTTAACTTAAGGCTAAGCCCAACCCAATTTGACTTGGATATGATCTTTTCCAACCAAACTTGGGTTTACCCTAACCCAATTTGACTTTGGCATAGCCCAATCTGACTTAATTTGAGCCTAACCCAACCCAACCTTGCATGATTTGCCCCAATCTGACTCAACCTTGAATGAGTTGAGCCTAATCTGACCTAATCCTACCTTTTTTGGACCTAACCTGACTTAACTTTTTATAACTTGAACCAACCCAAACTCACTTTAATTTTAAATTTTCAAAATCTAAAAAATTATCTAATCTATATCCAATCCAAATCCAATTAAATGGATTGGATATAAAATCCAAAAATTTGGATTTGGATTTTACATAAATCCATTAAAATAAACTTAAAGTAACATGAATTTGGATAATTAAGGATTGAATTTGAAGATTTGGATTATTGTTCCACATGTAGATTATGTGATAGGTGTCTATCTAGCAATTCATTTGTCAATAACCTAGTTTAGGATTAAGATATTAAAAACCATTAGAATCATATGAATGAGATTTTGTAGAAATAGTTAGAAAATAAATAGGTTGAGATAAAAAAAAATATCTTGGAATACGCAACCCATTATTACTTAAGGAGAAATGTAACCATCGTGATCATGATGATTTATTTGGTTTATATTCAAAGACAAAATGTTTTGAGGAAGGAAGAAATGTAACATAATCCCATTATAAATATTATAAATAAGGTTATGATAATTGGGTAAGGATGCACTTGACGTTTTACTAATTATAGTTTTCATTGTAAAATAGTTAATTCTACATTAATAAGATCACAAGACCTAGATGAGACTCTATGGTCTAAGGTGAATTGAAGTCTATCATTTCACACACGTACTCCAAAATATAAGTAGGAAGGAAGAAAAAAGCCACACTAGAAAGAGGAATGGAAGAGAGAGATAGAAAAAAAAATGAGAAAGGAATGTAGTATGGAAGAAAGAAAGCAGAAGACATGAGAGTCCTAATGCTCCCAAATATAAACTTTGTAGCATCCTTGATTTGAGTGTTTCTCCTTTATTGTGAGTGTTTCAATGATGTTTGGTTATCATGAAAGTGTTGGGAAACTAAAGCAAAATGAAAACACGTTTATGAGAAAAATAACAAGATAAAGAGCACAATCATTTTAACGTGGAAAACCTATTTAGCATGAAAAGGAAAAATTATTGAACCAATCCAGTATAAAAATTTCACTATGAAAGTAGGATTGAAAAATGACATTTCTTTTCTAAGAGGATAGTATACCAACTCACCCACTTTTGGATGACTTACAAAAATCTCACAAAAAATGATGAAATATCTTTTTTCTCTTTTAATCATTTCTCAACTCATTACTACTTTTCAACTTACAAGTTAAATTTATCTACTACTATCTTGTGTGTTTTTCTTACTCTCTCGAGAATCTTATTTGTGGTAAAAGATTGAGGCTTTCCATCAAGAGTACAAGTAAATATTAAATGTTTTTCACCTTTCAAAGATGAATGTACAGGTTCTCAAGCGTTAAGGAAATAATTTAAAGATCTTGGAATAGATCATCTTCTTAGTTCCAAACACAGAAATTGCTTCCCTTAATTAAGGAAAGATATTTCCAATATTCTTCCCCTTCACAACTTAGTTCAGGGCATCATTAATCCTACTCCTTAGCAACAAATCAAGTGTTGCTTGATTGGTATTATTTTAGTCAACATGTTAGACCAATTATTATTTGTGTGAACTTTCTCCAGTTGTAACATGTCATCATCCAAAACTTTTCTTATTTGGTGATAGTGAACATCAATATGCTTCAAATGAGAATGATAAATGAAATTCTTAGCCAAGTGAATTTCATTTTGATTGTCATAATACACAACAAACTTTTTTTGATCGTGACCTAATTCATGAAGGAAAATTTTCATCCATAGAGTTTCCTTGCAGGTGTTAGAAGTTGCAAAGTACCATACTTCAGTGGTTAGCAAGGCTATACATTTTTGTAGCTTTGATTTGACTACCATGAGACAACTCCCCTGCAAAAATTATTACATATTCTAATGTAAATTTTTTTTCATCTACATCATCAACCATGTTAGCATCAATGTATTCTTCCAGTATGATTTTTCATTAGAAAAACACAAGAACCTTTTAGTCGTTCCTTTTAAACATCTTAATATCCATTTCACAACATTTCAATGCTCTTTACCAACATTTGACAAGAACTGACTTACAACTTCGACTACATAAGTAATGTTTGTTCTTGTATAGGTAATGGCATACATAAGACTACTAGCTACTACAAATTAATAAGACACCTTGTTCATCTTTTGCTGATTTTTTCCACTTTTTTGAGAATGCTCTCTTCACAACTTCATTACCTATTAAGTCGAAAATTCACTAGTTTTGTCAAGTCCATAACAAACCTTTTAAGTACATTATCAATGTATTTTTCTTGCGAAAACCATAATAGCCTCTTTGAATGAATTCTTACAATATTTATTCTAAGAATTTGGTTTGAATGTCCTAAGTCCCTCATAGTGAAAGACTTGTTTAGAGATTTCTTCAAACTGAGAATCTTCTTCCTGTCATTACCCATAATTAGCATGTAATCAATATATAATAAAATATGATAAATCATTATTATTATATTATGAAGTGATCGACTAACATCTTAGAAAGAACCATTCTTAGTTATAAAATATTCAAACGTCTTATACATTGTGTAGGGGTTTACTTCAATTCGTAAATGGTTTTCTTCACACGACACAACAAGTGTTCTTGACCTGGTTCTTCAAATCTTTTTGGTTGTTCTATGTAAATTTCTTCTTCTAGTTCTACATGAAGGAATGCATTCTTTACATCAAGTTGTTCAATCTCTAAGTGTAGGAGTTGTCAAACCAAAGAGTACCCTTTATAGAAGACATATTCATCACTAGGAAAGTTGTCAAACCAAACTTGTCTTTTTTATGGCTGTAAGCCTTGACTATAATTCATGCCTCATATAGAGGCTTTGTTCTCCCTTCTTCAAATTTTATCTTTCATACCCACTTTTTCTTTAATGGTCGTCTTCCTATGGGTAACTCCACTAGCTCATATGTTTGGTTCTCATGGAATGAGGTCTTCTCCTCATTCATGGCCTTGATCCTTTTTCATTGTCTTTTATCTTCATAGCTTCATAAAAGCTTTGTAGTTCATCATTAATAGTAAATGTAAGATATTCATCTAATGAATACCTACTAGAAGGACACCTATCTCTTGAAGATTATCTTAGCACAAGATGTGTTTGATCTTCTTCCATTAATTAGTGTTTTGGATCTATCTGATCATTGAGATTTGTCTATTATTCAGGATTTCTTTGAGAATATGACAACTCAAGATTCGTTTGAGCAAGAACAATTTGAATTTGAGGATTATCTACTCGTGAAATTTTGCTTACAGGGTGATTTAACATATCACCATCACTCGCCTTCAATTTAGTTTCTTTTCCGTCTCACTCCACCGAGACATGGAATTCCGTGAACGCATGAAAAACTTTCTATTTAGCCTTTAACAAATATACCTAAACTCTTATAAAGAAATAATTAATAAAGGTTACAAAATAATATAAATCTTTAAAAGATCCTTTAAATGGATCACAAACATTTGAGTGAACAAGTTTAAGAACTTCCGCCCTCTTTAAGGGATCACTTATTCTTTGGAAACTGACTCTACTCTACTTCCTAATCAAATAGTCAATAATATTCCAATTACTGCCCACTTATTCTAGAAAGATGATCTTTGGTAAGAATTTGTAGTCCTTTCTCAATCGTGTGGCCAAATCACCTGTGCTAAAGATCTTCAGAATTATCTATCTGGTTTGTTTTTGGTAGTACACATTATTTCTTGCAAGATTTATAAAGATCCTTTCTTTGATTCATTGGAGATGATTATACTTTCTTTTGTTGGCTTTCACTTTTCAAAACCAAAGTGTCTTAGAAGTTGAACATCGTCTAACTTTCCAACTTCATGATATCTTTTATGAAATCTACATTAAAACTTTATATGTCCTGATTTGCTATAGTAGTAACAACTTACTCTGAACCAAGACTTGGACTATGATCTTTCCTTTCTTTTGCCTCTACCATTTGATTCTTTTCTTTCATGGGTCTTATTTATACTTCTTTTTATCAACCACATTTGCCTCATATTGGTAGGGGATATCTCTCTCATTCTGTCAGGATTCTTCATTTAATAAACTATCTAAAATAATATCCATTGAGAGTTTTCCATCAGGCACAAAATTGTTAAAGGTGACCACCAAAGTGTCCCAAATCTCAAGTAATGAATTGAGATTCAAAAGTACTTGCAATTCACCGTTCATATTTATTTCAATCTTATTCAATTTATTGATTAAACACTTTGAAACTATTTAAATGCTCTATCATGCTTGGATCATCTTTGTATTTCAATTTCACCAACAAGCTAACAAGGTGTAATTTATTTAAGAGATCTTTCTTTTGAATCATAGATTCATGCTTGGCCCATAACTTAGTAAGCGTTAGTGCATGTCGACACATGTGCAAATAAACTTCTATCAATATAATTATGAATTATAGCCACAAATGTTTTATTCAAAAGCCCCCATTCTATGTCAGTCTTCTCCATTGGTTTCACATTACATATTAGATGGTATTCCATCATGGGCTTCCAATACAAGTAGTTGTCAATAACACTTTGAACATATCTCCATCATGCGAAATGACTCATTCTTTCTTAAATCACATAAACTTTCTCCCTTGAAATAAGAGAGGTTTGATACCACTATAGGGAAATTGACTTAAAACAAGCTTACGAGAAAAATAAGAAAAAAATAATAACACACTCTTTTTAATTTGGAAAATCAACTCAATGTGAGAAGGAAAAATCATAAGACCAAGCCAATATAAGAACTCCATTATAAAAGTAGGATTACAAAAATATCTCTTTTTCAAGAGGATAATACACTTACTTGTCGTTCTTTGAATGACTTAACAATGTCATCAAGAATAATGGAATCTCTCTTTTTTCTCTCAATAAATTCTTAACTCACTACTAACCTTCAACTTATATTTTGACTTTCACTACTGGTCTTGTGTATCTTTCTTATTCTATCCTATTTATAGTAAAGGGTTGAAACTTTTCCATCAAGAGTGCAAGTAATATTAAATGCTCTTCACCTTTTCAAAGATGAATGCATGCTCTCAAGAGTCAAGGAAATAATTTCAATACCTTGAAATAACTCATCTTCTTAATGCCCATACATAGAAATTGTTTCCCTTGGCTAAGGAGGGATATTTTCAAAGTAGTCATAACTTCTTAAACTTATGAGTGACATTTCCCATGCTAAGTAGTGGTATTCCCAATTAAACCTGAGAACTTTAGACATATGTGTTTTCCACCCTATAATATCATATTTTTTAAGACCTACATGTTAAAGAATGCAAATTTGATGAGAGGTAAAATAATTAGAGTTGAGACATGGTTAGTTTGGATGTGAAAGTCACTCAATTGTACATTTCTTTATAACACTTAAAGAAACTTGTCTCATTTCTTTCCGTTCACATATTTTACAAGTTAAATAAGTAAAAGCCTCAAGGGAGATTGAAGTTGGAGATACCTTTAGAAGTAGAAGATGTTTAATTTGTTGTATACTTCTCAATACATGTGAGTTTAGTTCAAGTTTTATCTAGGCTAGTGACTTGTACAACATCTAAGTTCCAAAGAAAATATTTTGGAAAAATTTAGCATTTCCTAATTACTTTATATAAAACATTTACAATATATGTTATTTCTCACTTAATAATCTTTAATGATAGGCTAAGCTTTTGTAAACTAAAATCACCTCTAAGTTAATGTAATATCTTCAAGAATGTTACATCCCATTATTGTCCAATGATATGTTGGTTGTTAAAAACAATGAGTTATCATTTTAATGTTTTGCACAAATTAAAATTAAGAATAAATAATAAATGACTTGTTAAGGAGGAATTATAATGCAAAATTGAGTATCTTTCTTAAACTTCTAATTGATGAATCTTCTTAATTAGCATTTTGATCAATTTTTCTTAATTAAAAGATATATGTCTAATAGCATTTTAAATATCTTAACTTGATTAACCTATAGAATTTAATTGAAGAACCAAATCTAATTATCAATTTTTAAAAAGTAAATTATTGTATAAAGTGAATGAATATTGAGTAAAAATTATTTTTTAATTTATATTTTATCATACGAGTTTCAGTAAGTTCTTGTAAGAGAACATTATTACAAACTTTTTCTATTCTTAAGGAGAGTCGTGTCTAAAAATTTTAAGACCTTACACAATTTAAGATATTATATAAATGATTTATTATTTATTATTTTTTAATTTATAAAACTATTTTGAATGATAAAATTATATATAATTTATACAATAAAAATTAAAAAAAACAAAAAATAATGTAAAAATATAATTTATACTATAACTTGATTTAAAGTTATCTTACAGTATGTTAAAATTTCTAGATACAATGTTGTTCAAGAATAGAAAAGTTTGTAATTTATCAAGATGAAATTTGTTGCCAAGTTGTAAATGATCTAAAAGGAGTCTTTTTGTGTCAACTAAAATATCGTCTCCTTGACATAAAAGTATGTGGAAGCTTGTTAGTTCTTATAGAATGCAAGTTGTTTTAAAAGAAGAAAAGTGGGTCTATATCAGAAGAAGACTAATGTACACCTGCGATTTGTACACTCAGTGTCCACTCTAACACGTAGTTATATATATATATATATATATATATATATATATATATATATATATATATATATATATATATATATATATATATATATATATATATATATATATATATATATATATATATATATATATATATATATATAAGAAGTTGAGAGTAGATGCGCCAAATTCTGTACAACTTGAAGGTGCCTTCTGATATTAGCATCTTTCCAAAAGCCATTCTCACTGCAAGAGGCTATATAATAGGGAGCAGATTTCATCAAGCTGCACTCAGTAACCATCTCTCTGCCTTGAGAGAACAAGTTGGATATTGCAAAAGGTAGAATTGATAGGAATCTTATTGCCGTACAACAAATTAGAAGAAGAGTTAGTTGTGCAAAAAGGGAATTAGAGAAACTTTCTTTAAAGGGAAAAGTAGTGTGGGAGCATTCTTTGTTGTACTTTGCATTTTCAAATACATAATCTGCATTTGGAGTTTTGTATCAGAGGTACTATATCAAGAACTTATATGGAGTGAGAAAGTGACTATTGTCGAGCAAGAAAACTCATAAAAAACAGCAAATTGACATGGAAAGATGGTATGTGTATGCAAGACTGATGAAAAATAGTAGATGGTGGCAGTTGAAACAGTACAAATGGCTGAAAATATCAGAAGCTTCATGAGATACACTGTAAAAACAACTTTTTGCTAAGTATCTAAACAAAATCTTGTTTAGATATACAAAGATTTACATTTTCATGTGAATGTGATAAATAATATATAAAACTTGTTTATTTTTTAAAAAATTATCTTTTAATATATAGTAATCAAATTAATTATGATAAATCATCAAGTTTTTAGTCCAAATAAAACTATATTCAATCTACTTAAGAAAAGTCTCATTTGAATTAAAAACGTGATTAGCAGGAGAAACCCACTAAAAATAGTTAATTAGATTGTTTAATGCAGTTAGGTTATCAGTAGAACAAATATATATTTTATACCTATAAAAAATAATCCAAGTTAAATTGATAAAAATCATACAAAAAAAACAAATATCTATTGTGTTAATTTTTTACAATAAATATTAAAACAAAGGAAACAAGTTTTAATCAAAAACTTAATTTTGGAAAAGTGAGGTGAACTTAAGAAGACCGAAAGTGAGAAGAGCAACTTCCATACAGATTTAGTGCTTCAGGTGAGGCGCAAAAGATTGGTGCTTGTCCAGGAAAATTCTGTTGGTCCACTGTGGGGAAATTCTTCCTGCACCTCCCCAATTTTTTCTTCCACTCCCAAAAAGGTAGTATATAATTTTATCCTGCACTCCCAAAGAGATAGAGTTTGGAAGAATAAGATGAAAAATTACAATTTTATCTTTCTATACAATAACTAATAATTAAAAATAAATATAATGTCATGGAAAGAAAGTATATATATATCAAATTGTGAATGGTCAAAGATGGAGAGGGTTTTGAAAGATGTTTTTAGAAACATGCAGAGTAGCATTCACCTTTAGAATTTATAGGGGTACATGTAGTAATTACGAGGGTGAAAGCAAAAGCCGTCTGAGATATATACATTGCAAAGTGGTACATGACCCAATGGCAAGAAAACGAAAAAGTCAGCCACTTTTTTCAAATCAGATGGGTTGGCCGGCATAGGCAAATAAATACAAGCACCAAACACCAACTACTGTTGTGACTCGGTTTTGCGTATGACACAATATACATAGTTTGAAATTTTCATAACACTACCAAATGAAACAAGTTATGCCATCGCACAATTGAAATACATCATATTTATCTAAAAGTTAAATAATATTATTGGTATAATAATGGAGACTTTCCGGAGGCTGTGGACGTTGACGAGTAAGGGGACGATTCTTTGGTTGTGGTTGTAGCAGCAGATGAAGTGTAGGAGAATTTGCTCATCTCCATGGGAGGTGCAAAGTACATTGGCACTGGCAACATGGATGGAAGACTTGGCAAGGGGGCTTCAAAATTAAGAACACTTATTACTTGCCTAATGGAGGGTCTCATGGTATGATCAGGGTGACAACACCACAACCCCACAACCATCAAGCATTCCATTTGCTGTTCTTCAAATTCCCAATTCAATTTCTCATCAGCTGCTTCTAGTAGTTTCCCTTTTCCATAGAGGTTCCAGACCCACTCCACAAGCCTTACTTTAGCAGGCTCTTCTTTCACCTCCACTGGTTTTCTACCACATGTGATCTCAAGTGCCACAACTCCAAAGCTGTACACATCAGATTCCTTGCTTGATTTCCCTGTGGTCACACACTCTGGGGCTAGGTACCCCATGGTGCCTGCCAAAACAGTGGTTTGTGAACCTAGTTCATGGTCTACCAGCCTTGCAAGACCAAAGTCACCAAGCTTGGCATTGAAATTCGCATCCAACATTACATTACTTGACTTAATATCTCTATGCACCACACACTGTTCCCACTCTTCATGAAGGTAAAGAAGGGCAGATGCCAAACCTAAGGCCACCTTGTATCTCACCACCCACGAAAGCATCACTCTATTTCCAAATAGATGAGAATCGAGGCTCCCATTAGGCATGAATTCATAAACAAGAAGGAGTTCACCTTGTTCATGGCACCACCCTACGAGTTGAACCAAGTTTCTATGTCTCAGCCGGCTGATAACTCTCACTTCTGATATGTACTCCTTTTTCCCTTGCTTTGACCCTTTTGAAACCCTCTTCACTGCCACTTCAAGGTTGGAATTTTCAATCGAACCTTTGTAAACACCTCCAAACCCTCCTTCTCCTAGTTTCCCTTCTTCAGCAAAGTTGTTGGTTGCGTTGCTTAGTTCCCGGTAGGTGAACCTCTTTGGACCAGTCCCTCTCTCAAACTCATCATCTATAGAAGCATCAACACCAATTTTGTCCTCGTTTACACCCCTTAATCTATTTCTCCTTCTCCAAAAGGTAAACCATAATAGACCTACAACACAAGCTAAACAACCCAAACCAACACTTATACCAACCACTAAGCCAACCTTGGCCTTTTTCCTACCATCCCCATCCAAGGTTGAACTGAATGACCAAAGCAAAATGTTGTGTATCTCAACCCATTGACCCGTTGCTGCAGAAAAGCCTATTCTAACAAACTCTGGCAACACGTCCCTCAAATCAATAACGTAAGAAAGACTAGAACTGCCGTTGAAGGTTGGATTATCAGCATAAGTAAGGAAGACAGAGAGATTTTTGGATGTGGAGTTGTACCATATCCAAGCATTAGCAACAGACCCGTTCTTAATGTTGCTCTTCCAAGTGACGTTTGCAACTGATTGAATGGAATTGACATTGATCCCTACGTGATCTGAGCTCGGATCCCATTCGTTCTTGAAACTGTCGAACTCAACTGCCACTAGCTGATTTTTCTTAGTGTCGAATGCGGAATCCTTGCTGAACAGGCCAAGGTAACCACCAGAGGAATTGTTGGGAATGGAAGAATCAAAGGGTGCAAGGAAGAAGGCTAAGCCATCACCAACTCGAGACTGGTTCACAGCTTTCATGACGAAAGAGAAATGGGTTGTGAAATCGGTGAGCCTCTTTGTTCTTTGATCCCAAAGCCTCACTGGTTGTTCATACGAGACTCGACCAACGCTGCTTGTGATGGGGCCATCGAGTTGGTTCCTCGTGAGCTGAAGAACTCCGTTTGAGGGAAAGGCATCACCCGTGAAGTTTATTAGGTTGTTCAAGCTTGACTGCTGGAAGTTGGAAAAGTTGAAAGAAACGGATTCTACAGTGTTATGGAACGAAGTGAAGAAGAAGATGATGATGATACACACGAAGAAAGAGGTTTGGTTTTGGGCTTGATTAGAGGACGAAGAAGAGGTGAAGAAAGCCATGGCAGAGAGGGAGCGAAGATGAGTGTGATGGTGTGGGAGTGAACAAAGAATATAGCGAACTATATGCAAAGACGAATTCAAAGTTTATGGATTAAATTAATGGAATAAATAATGATGACAAGAGCATGTTTTGAACTGTTCCTAAGTAGGTTTTGGGTGAATTAAGAATACGTGGCTTTAACTAATTAATTAGTAATATATAAACATACACACTTTTACACTTTTCTTGGAGGAATCGTTCTATACTTGTATTGTCCTAGCCCTAGACAATATGTTGAGTGATGCGAAATTCACTCCTTTGTCTTTTCCCCTGTCTAGGGATAACCTACCATCAACACTTATATCACCCCTTCTGTATAAATTATAATAATAATAATACTAAAATAAATAAATAAAAGCGATTTAGGAATTACTTTTTAATATAAGAGTATTTCTGAAGTAATCTTCGATAATTTTTTAATAAATTTTGTTACATTTTTTTCGAAATTGAATTTTAATGTTTTTAAAAATATCAATGATTAAAATAATCTTATGTTATAGTATAAAACATATTATAAATCTAAGCAAAAAAAATATCATTTGTATTCTTTGATTTTTTTTATTATAATAAATTTTAATTAAGATACATTTTATGTATTTAAAAGCATTTATTTATATAAATTTAAATTGTGTAACCAAACATCTATTTAGTTGTTAATAGTAGAAATTAGATCAAATGATACTTTATTAGTAAACAAGTATATGCTTTTTTTAATCAATCACGTAATAAATATATTGATTCCAAGCTAAACCAAAAAATAAAGATTGAATTTGCAGGTATGTTTATAAAATGGTTGAAGAAATATTCTATGGAGATGGAGGCTATACATAGGTGATTTATTCATTTATCCAAAATATGTTGAAGAAGACATGGATAATTAAAATTGATTAACATATGTCTTCCCTCAAACCACGCCAAATGGATATTCGTCAAACATATAATGGACATTTGTTATTAAAGGTAATTGGATAATTGTTTAAGTGTAGTCTCTCTATATATTCTCTCTATTTAAATGGACTTTTATTATATATATATATATATATATATATATATATATATATATATATATATATATATATATATATATATATATTGTAACGTAAGAAATGGGAATGAAAAAAAATTACAAACATATCTGTGTTCGTATTCACAAATATTGATTTTCTTTATAATTTTTTTCTATCCTTAATAATTTATTTTTCTTACAGTTTATATTTCTTGCATTATTTTAATTTTCGTATAATTCTTGTTGCATCGTTTCTTCTAACTTATATTTTATGCGCATGCTTTGTAAAAAACTTTCATTGTTCTCAAATTCCATTGTTCTTTTATGTCTTTCTACCTAACTTCATTTTCTTCTAACTTATATGTGCATGATTGTAAATATTTTCATTAATCTAGAATTCCATTGTTTTCTTTTTTTTTTTATGTATTTCTACCTAATTTCAGTTTCTTGTAACTTTATGTGCATGCTTTTTATATATTTTTTCATTAATCTCCAATTCCATTGTTTTTTTATGTCTTTCTTTATGTTTGTTTTACATCCTCGACATTGAAAAATGAATAAAGTTTAGATTGTTATGTATCTTAAACATCAGACTTGCATTACAAAAATAATTATAAAATTATTTAATATAGTCATTGTGTTTAGTAAAATAATATTCGATATTCAAAATTTATTTAATGCATTTAAATTGAAAGTCAGTCTAGATTGTTATGAAAAGAAACCCATAAAACATTAATTTGTTTTTAGTTGACATAGTTTATTATTCATTTTAAATTTTTTATCAAAATAAATTGGCACTTCCAATAAAACTGTATGTGTTTTACAATTTTTTGTGACTCGATTGTTTTTATCATTTTTTTTTGACATTTTATTTGGTTTATCATTTTTTGTGAAATATTTTATTGGCTAGTTTTGAATGTATTAAAATGTGTATTTAAATTGTATGAGATTGTAAAGTGGGAGGATTATACTATACTGTCTATCCGCTACAATAATAATACAAACATTACATGTATCAGTGCACGTGTGTCACCTACAACTGTAGGCCAAAATGCAAATACACATGGAGTGCCACTATTAATTGTGGCCAAAGGTCACTCCCACAACTATGATCATTATTATGATTTCTAAATTCAACCAAGTCACATGAACTACTATGTGGATGATGATGAATCCTGTTTTGACATAAATACATATGATTAATGATGACTATAAGAATGAAAAATATTCTATTATTTAATGTAAATTCTATAAGTATGATGTCTAGAAATTGAAACCATAATGGAACCTCTTTTAACAAAAGATATCTATGGGTAATACCACCTTGACAACTTACCCTTAAATCAAAAGGAATACCAAGATGACAACTTACACTAAGCTCTTATATGAGAAATCATTGAAACACTGAGCCATATTGATTAAGCATGTATATATATTTCTCTTAAACATGTAAGATGAAAATGCATGTTTGAGAATGTCAAATAGTTGTTTGGAATTGATTAGGTAACAAATGGATGATACTAACTATAGGATCGTTAATATGTTTTTTCAACAAGTGATTACAACATTAAACTCATTAGAATAGTTTTAGATTGTTTAATGGAGAGATTATAAGAGATTGATGTGTTCTTGTTTCTCTTTTCCTTAGTCAATGGCTGAATCATATCCATGTCATTCCAAATGTGTTTAATTCATTTAATCCATTGGTTTTGTTTGTTCTTAAATTCTATTAAATATTCATAAAAGCAACAATAAATGGATTATGAATCTAAACAAGAACAATATAAGCTCCTTAGCTCCTAATTATATTTGATAGATTTTAATTATTAAATCCTAGTTGGAACTCCATCAACATAACTCAAAACCAATTTGAGTGTGGGGATAAAATACTAAATAAGAACTAAAGAATAAAATATGTCCCAAGTTCATTGATGAAGAATGTGTTTACTTAGTTCACCATCTCTATATTCAATATATAATCAGACTTATCAGGAAATGAATTTTCATGAACAATTCCTTAGAGGTGAGACTCAAGTGATTTTCATTTATTTAATGAATATAAAAAGATATAATAGTAAAAGCATTATTGATTATTTAAACGAATTTAGATAATCAAAATTAAGATAGTTCACTCAAATATGTAAGTACATTTTAGTTAATATAGCAGTTGTACAATTAGAATTTTCAATAAGAAAAAAATTTAATAAATAAAGCATCAAGAAATATGACACAATTGGCACACAAGGTTAGTAGAAACAAACAAATTAAAGTTGTGAAAGAGAGATACTAAATATTTGATAATCCAATGGAGAAAGAACACGTAGCATATTTAGAAACTTTGATGAATAACAAAGAATTATGTGAAATGGATGGAGACTTTATTTATAAAGACAAGGATGTGAGTAATGTAGAAATAAAAATCGAACCTATTCATATTAAAGAAGAAAAATGTCTAATTAGACTTATAGTTTTAATGTGTCAAAAGTTAATAAATATTTTTATATTCTATTAAAGATACACAAATTAAGTTAAGTGATGATCATAAACTACTTTTCTTAGAGTAAAGGAGAAAGTATCACAATGTTTATGGTCATTGAACTAACAATTTTATTCATTTCAAGAATGCAATACATGGGGAAATTGAGCAAGATAATTTGAGGTTTGGAGGATTTAAGGAATTTAAAAATTAGCAAAAGGAATTTTTTTTAAAAAAATTGGTGAATCATTGTGAGTTTCTTAATAGGAAAAAGAGTGAAAATGTCTCGATATACACACAATGTAACTTTGTGTTTCATAGATCAATAAAAAAGGTCTTTGAGATAGAAAAAGTTAAGAAAATAAAGAATAACCAATAAAACTACAATTTCAAGGGTAAGAAAGATGATTCAAATGTTGATTTTTCACTATTAAAGATCGATTAAGACTTTTATGCCTTATGCAAAAGCACCAATTGACTAATGGACAAGGAAAGAAAATTATCAACCTTTTAACATAATAAGGAATCAAGAAGTATTTGATCAATTGGTGAAGACCTTGGTTATTATGTCAAAGAATCAACGAAAACGGGTACAAAGGATGCATAACTAATGACATGTGAGCATTCTGCTCACTTAATTTTTTTTCCCATTTTATCCATTTTGTATTTAATGTTATCTTTTTAACCTTTAATCTTCTTATCTTACTACATTTCAGTCATAACTAATGAGAATGGAGCTTTTTGGTTGATCAAAGCTTTGAAGATTTGATGAAGTTAAACCTCATTGTAGCCTATGAAGACCTTGTGATTGTAACTTTGTGTTTCTAGATTGCCTTGTAAGCATATCTCACTTAACCATTTATATGATCATTTAATAGCCTTGGATTTTTTTATGAAAACTATCTTAGAAATTTCTTGATCATATGTATGTTTGTAATAGATTAAAAGATCACGTTAATATGTTAAAATGCTTCTGAAGTATTAAAATTAACTTTAGCTGTAATTTTAATTAGTTAAAGCCTCAGTTTAGTGTTAAAAGTGTTTAAGATCTTGAATATGTTTGGGACAAGTTTATTAATTTGTTGAGATTATTGTTCAATAGATTAATTGTCTTTGACTCAATTGTTATAAACTTTTGATAAGTTTTATTTTATTTAAAATTTGAACTGGTCCATTAATTTTACTGTTTAGTAAAATTAACAAATTAAGTCGAGTTTTTAATAGGTTAAAACTGTTAGTTTGTATGAAAACCTCTCTTTATATAAATTGTTTTTAATTTAAAACAAACTTTTACATATCTTTTTGAAACATGAAACAAGAGAGAGTATTTTCAGAGCAAGAACATATTGGTGGGCATCCAAGATTTGATTGCTTTGATCATCAAATTGTGAATTGGGGATTGCATTAGGAGATTGCACTTGGTTTTTTAGAAATTGTTCTTTGTCATAAACATGCTAAGTGATCTCGTTTCTCTATCTGTATTTTGTGTTTGTTTCTGGATTAGTGTTATCTAGAGGAACTGTAGTAGGGTTGCAATGGTTGGGTTCAAGTCTTGTGTTTTTTTTGTGGTTCTTAAACTTACTAGGATTGTAAGTGTCTATACGAACAAATTCTGTTTAGTGAAAGTTTAATTATAGTTGGATAATTGGATATAGCTTTTGTGAAAGAATGAACTCGTATAAATCATCTGTGCACTTCTTTATTTTTTGTTCTGCACTTTATTGATTTCTGTATTCACAATCTGCATCTTAATTCACCCAATTGAATCTAGAAACAAAAAATCAACAGGTTAAATTGTGTTTTTAACATACTAATCTTTCGAAACAGATCTATTCACTCTCTCTTGTCAATAAGAATATCTACTACTCTCTTTCATTATTGATACTCTATCTTTCAAATGTTTTGTTTTATCTTAGTGATTTCTCTCTTTTCTTTAGTTAAAGATTTCAAATATAATAAAATCATTAGATTATATAACTTTTAAAATAATAACAATAAATTAGAATTTTTTTTAAAATAAATAATTTTTATAATTTTTTATTTAGTTAATGTTTTATTTTATAATAATATATATTAATATTGAAATATTTTTTCATATCAATAATTGACATCTAAA
Organism: Lablab purpureus; assembly: GCA_030347555.1. NCBI lineage: Eukaryota > Viridiplantae > Streptophyta > Magnoliopsida > Fabales > Fabaceae > Lablab > Lablab purpureus. Next base: position 38,580,514 of record CM059256.1, read on the forward strand.
TTTTAATTATGGATAATTAATTTTCAATTTTCATAATAATATATATTAATAATAAAATAAATTTTCATATCAATAATTGACATATAAATTTAAATTATGAGAGATTAATTTTTTTATTTTCATAACTTATAATTAATTTTAATTGTGAATAAATCATTTCTAATTTTAATTAAAATAATTAATAAGAAAAAATATTTAAATAGAAGGAGTTAAAAATGCATTGAATACAATAAAAAATAAATTATTTTTTTTAAAAAAATTATTTATTTTTCGAAAGAAATTTTAATTTATTGTAATTATTTTAAAAGCTACCTAATCAAATTATTAAATTTGAAATTCCTGATTAAAAAAAGAGATAAATAAAAGAAAATATTTAAAAAATATGAGTAAGAAAAAGTATTCTAGTTAATTATGTTTTAATTATAATAAGATAGAAGATTATAGGTTAGAAATACAATACTATTACTTTTTATCATTTTATATGTGAATTTTCTTTTCTGGAATAAAAGTGGTACGCCCAACTAATCATACTATTTAAAGAAAAAATAACTTTCATATCTTCTGTTTTCTTTGGCAAACGCTTCCTTGATTATTTTAATGATCAAAATTTCCCGGTACCGGCCTGCATTTTGATTTTATGTTTGAAAAGTTTTTATGGATATACGTACTGAATTAATTGAACGAGACATGAGTAACAAGACAAATTTATACCCTTTGTCAAATTATGAAATAACTCACTCCGACAACAACAAGAAACAAATTGTACAAGTTAAGGATTGTGAGAACCCGACAAATAAATCTAGTGCCGGCTCCTTTTATCTGAATATTTTAGAATAGTAAAATATAATGCATTTGTTTTCTCATATAAGCACGTTTGCAAAAGTTCAGTACCTCTTGCAAAACTGAGATTTGACCCTCTCATTGTTTAGGTGACCGAACATGTGAGTTTTTTTCATGAGTATTTTTTGAAAAAGGAGAAAATTTAAATAACTTTTTTAAGTTAAAATTTTCTTATTTTATAAGTTAGTTTATATAATTTTTTATATAACATTTATTCATAAGCCAATTTTAACTTATGTAAAACTAGTTTTTTTTTCCTCTTAGAAGTTGTTTAAATATAGCCTAACTCTTATATACAGCCATGTGACCAGTTACTTATATTTAAAAAACTAATATGCTTTTTCGTTATTGTATGTAGCTTAAATGATTTGTGGTTAATTAACAATTAATGATTAATAATTAAAAATAAAATGGGTGACTTAAGTAAAAGATATTTAATTATCTGTAAATAAGAGTTAGATTTTTAAAGTAATTAGGGTACTCAAAATAGTTTGTTTCAGTTTGATTTTTAGTTTAAAATATATACAATTTGATTTAATTTGATTTGAATTTAGAAAATATATGAATGAAAAAAAATCAATTTTTATATTTTAGTATGGATGGATTTACATTTTTATTATATAATTTTTTATTAATATATATATTATATTTATATATTTTGATACAATATTAAATAATTTATATATTTTATAATTTTAATAATTTTTTTAGACATTTTTTACATATATTATAATCTAAAATAAAATATAGTTATCATGTATTAGTATCTTTTATGTTAATTTTAAAAATTTAAATTTGAGAGTGAAAATAAAATTATATAAAAATAATAAAGTTAAGTTGTATATATAGAAAAACTTTATAAAGATTTTATCTTAAAAATTATGTAATATTTTTTATATGATAATTTTTTTTATGAGAATTAAATATTTTTTCTTAAAATTTTTAAACAATTTTATTTTAATATTTTTTAATACTAATAATATAATATTTAGAGTAATTTTTCTTTTAGTTTATTCATATATTAAACATAATATGTTATTTATTTATTATATATTTATAGATATGAGATAAATTAGACACGTTACACTTTTCTCTTTTATATATATTATTTATAAATAATATAATAATATTTAAATAATTAATTTTAATTTAGTTGATTTTAATTGATTTTAAAATTTTATATTCAATATATTTGACAGTTTTAAAAAAATCAATTCAAAATATTTCCATTTCAATCTATCATAAACTTTTATTATTGTTTTTGATAGATTCTATGAAAGAAATAAATTTCCACTAAAGTTAATCCCACCCGTGCTATGACAACTTTTTTTATTGGATTTTTAAGATATCTTTAAACTATATATGGACCTAAAATATATAGAATTTAAATAAAAAATAATGTTACTGTTATTTAAAGCCGAAAAGGGAAATTAAAATAGTTATTGTTAAAAGATACTTATGGTGGGTAAAAAACTAAATTCATAAAATTATCAAAATAAATACAATACTCATTATGTAATCTTAATTATTTGAAACAATATGGCCACTCCAGTGACAAAACTAAGTACTTACCATTACTTCATAATCTTGGTGTTTAAAACTCCTAATCACATATGAAGATGAAACAATTTTATTATATATATTAATACAAAATATCTATTAGTTCTTTTTATGAATAATTTTTACTAAAAAATTATGGTCGATCTTTTTTAATAAAATATCTTTTTAGTAGAGATTAGTGATATTTTTTTATGATTTACTTGTGAAGTTACGAGGTATTGAATATAAAAATAGATGCATTATTTCATAGATTAAATATTCTTAATAAACTATTTTCTAATCACATCTTTATATAAAAGATAAAATAAAATTTTAAACCATCTTCGTATAACAAGTTATTTTAATTGAAGATTGGGTTAAATATGTTTTTATTTTTTGAACTATTTATTAAAATTGTATTTTGTTTTCAGAATAAATTTTGAATCTATTTTGTTCTTATACTTTATAAACATATATAAATAATTTTTTATGAAAAATAAAAACATCTTTTAAAAAAAAAAAAGAAAAAAAAATAAAGAGAAAAAAGTAAAAAAAACTTAAAATACGGATAATAATAAAGTAAAAATCTATGAAAAAAAAAATAAAAAGATAAAAAAGAATTTTTAATATTTTCACGAGTTTATAAAGTATAAAAATAAAATAAATTCAAAATTTTTCTTAAAAGTAAAATACAATTTTAACAAATAATTTAAAAATTAAAAATATATTTAACTCTTCCGCATCTTATCATCTCAAGTAAGTAAGTAGATAGTACACCTTTTATCATATTAATTTTTGTGTTCGGAAATTTATACTTCATAGTTTGTATTCAACTATAGTACTATGTTTATTCAATTTTTGTTTTGTCAAGGAGAAATAGATAGTTACCATTGTTACTCTGCGAAGTGCAGAAAAAAAGGAAAAAAAAAAAGTGCATGCCAAAACATAGAGTTTTAATACTTTGAAGAAAAATTTATATCCTATCAATTCATTAAAAACTTATTGTAAAATAATAAGTTGGTCACTCGTTATGGTTTATAATTAATGATAATGTGATTGTCAACATATATATCGTTTCATATACTCGTTACTCCATTCAGGACTTTCTTACAAATATTAAAAGTAATTTTTTACATCATAGTCGTGATAAATGCCAACATATAGAAATGAAGACCTTCTCCGTCAATTTTAAATTGATGTAAAAGTTTACTTATTTACATACTTTATGTTTTTCACTACAAAAAGTTAATCTTTTTTCTTAATTCTTTTCAGGTAAAAAATAGTCATAATAATAGTAGTATAAATATAGTCATTTACTACACTTTTTTAAATATGATTCTTTAATTGTTTTCAAAAAAATACGGTGATAATTTTTTGAAATTTCAACAATTACTAGGTTAATCATGGTTAAAAAGGTGATAATAATAATTTTGAAATTTTTTTAATGTAAAAACAACAAGAATTATATATAATAACCGTTACTGCATTAAATTTTTAATAAAATATTTTTTTCCTTTCTTACTTTTTTTCTTGCATAATTTTAGAATTTTTTGCGATATTATGTATTACTATATTATCTTTGTTGTGTCATTGTTGTTATGTTTCTATAAGAAGAAAAAGAAAGATTACGTTATTGCTCTCATGTTATAGCTCTTATGTTGCAGCTATTGTGTTTTCATAAGGAAAAAGAAAAGAACGATTGCAAATGTTGTAGTATTATTTAAATTTTAATGACAATTGAATCAACCACAATTTTAAAACTGTTATTACAAATTATTTTTAACTATTACTAAAAGACTTTTTTGCAATGATGATATTTTTCAACAATTAAAAACATTTACAACATATTTTTTAGTAATTGAATAAGTTTACTATTTATGTACTTAAAGTTAATTAATACAAAACAAAATTTTAGGTTACTAAACTCAACTAAATATCTCGTCTATGGTTCGATATCAACAATTCCCTCTCTCTTAAATTAATCCTAATTGTTAAGATTTTTAAGTATATTTTTATAGACATAATTCAAAATATCTCAAAACTAATAATGTGCTCACCTAATGATTTTACTTAAACAAGGTGAATGGAGGATGAAGAAAAATTTACAAACTTTTAAAAAATATTGGTTCATGAATTAAATTAAACATAATTAATATAGCTTATTGAAAATATAGCTTATTGAAAATATATTTATATCTTTCTTTAAATATAATATAAAATATTATTTACACAAACCTAGATTAGGACTGATACTAAAATTAATGCGATTTGAGTATAATTAGTAAATTAAAGTAAGCATGTGGGAGTTGATTGATTCAAAGTTGTAAACTGCACATATGGAAAAATTATGTATTCCACCAACATGTGAAATCAATTACATTACTAAAAACAATTGTCATTTTTATTACTATTATTTTAATGTCATATTTTAAAAAATAAAAAAAATATGGTAATATTTTTATTAATATTTTATATTAAATATTCTAGATTTTAATATAAAAGTTTAGTATTTATGTCAGATGAAGAAACATATAACATAAATACTTTTTTGAGGTTTTGAGAGAGATTGATATTGGAATTTTTTTTGAGAATGAGTAACACAGCAGACACAACTCTTTACTATTTTCATTTTGATTCGAAACCCTTCTTATCCTTGTCCTTCCTCTTCTCACCTCTCCCACCTCCATGGTCATCTTTATTATGACAACAACCTCTATAACAAGTGGTTCATCGTCTTCCCTCTTCTAAATCTTCATTTATTTGTCCTCTATCTTCCTCTGTTTAGGACTTTGACAATGACTTTTTTTTCATCGAGGTCACCTTCAACCTCCTCGCCCCTCCCTCCTCAACTCCATTGCCAATTTTGACAACAAATCTTCACCTCTAACCCAATCGAACACATCATGAAGAAATGTGTGAAGGACTCACTGCTACAGGAACCGGAATCCACGTCGGTTCTGGGGATAATTTCACGACGGTCCCAAAACCGACGTTGAAAGAGGCGACGTTAAAAGAAATATTTTCAACGTCGGTTCAATTTGAACCGACGTTGAAAATGAAGTGACATTCCACGTCGGTTAAATAAATAACCGACGTTGAAATTGTGCCAGAGAAGGGCACACAACTGGTCTTTGCAGAGAATTCATTCTCCAAGCCTATTCAACTGGCCCTACACACACACACACGAATTAATAAACTACATCCATTAATTATATTAAAACAAGGTTATAACCGAATTAGATTAATTACGATTCTAAATTAGGGAAAATTAATTGCAATTACAAGACCTGAACCAAATTGATATTTCTTGTTCGTAACTTATTCGGCGATTGTTACAATTAGCGATTAATTACGAAGTAAAGCGTTAGTTCAGACCTGGAAGAGGAGATATGCAGGTCTCTTAGGTCAACACAACACAACACAATCGCGATCGATCACCGCAACAAGTGTTGTTGGCGCTGGCGATTTTCTTCAATTAGACAGAAACAGAAACAATCGAGAAGAATTATAATTAAATTAAATTAATCATGGACGATAGAAGATAAGATCGCGTGAAGAGTTTGTGAGAAAAAGGGAAAAACCGAACCGAACAGAAAATAGGGGAAAATCGAGGCTGAGATAGAGAAAGGGAAATGGAAGAAGGGAACTAAGAAGATAAGAGATTCTTTGAGAAAAATGTGAAAGCAGAGAACTGAACCTATATATACAGAGAGAGAGTGAAGACGCAAATTACTCCTTTACCCTCTATTCGGTTATTCACTTTATACTTTAAATTGCGCGGCAGGGGCAGGCACCTAGGAGGATCGGCGGCGACTGCAGAGGATTCACGGATTCCCAGCGGCGGCAGCAGAGGAGGTTCGCGACGCCGGCAGCAAAGGACCAAGGGCACTCGGCGGCAGCGGCACGGAGCTTCGCGGATTCCTGGCGGCAGGGGAGCTGGTTCACGGCGACGGCTGCAGGGACTGTCTTCGAGAAGGAATGGAATGGCGTTCGCGGCGGCGGCACTGTGCGAGCGGGAGCAGTGGTCGAAGACGAAGAACGAAAAATGAAGAAGAAAAGGGGGGGAACGCATTTTAAAAGGGTCTTTAACGTCGGTTATACTAACAACCGACGTAGAATGTGTTCGAGACACACATTCAACGTCGGTTATTCCCATAACCGACGTTAAAGACCCTTTAAAATCCCTTCTACGTCGTTTGTAGTTTAACCGACGTAAAATGGCGACGTTAATTCCTATTCTTGTAGTAGTGACTATGTTGAGTGCCCCAAGAGGAACATGCACAGGGTTAGGCTTGGGGTTCTATCTATGGAGAGGGTTTTGAAGCATGAGTAGCGGTTGATTTTGCTCACAATGGATGAGTTCTATGATAATGATGTGAACACAATGAAATTCACTGCAAGGATTAAAAGGTTTATGGAGGAGTTTGGTTGAGAGGGAGGGTGATGAAAATAGGAACTTTATAACTGGTTAAGGTGCTGGAAAATTTAGATCTCCAAAGAAAATTAGAGGATTCCAAGTCTCCTATGGTGATGGAGTGAGAACCTTCATTGAAGAAGCTTCCTTGAGAGTGAAATTCTCTTGAAAGAAGAAGGCTTCAATGAAAGTTGGAGCTCTTCAAGCACCATTGGATCTCACAACCATGGAGAGAAAATGAAGGAATTACAATAAATTTAATACATTATATATAAATATACAGCGAATGAGAAATTAATCATATTAGGGTTAAAGAATAGTAACTTACAATCCTTTCAGCAATCTCTTTAGCCTCCTTAGATGTCATCTCACCGGAAGGCTTTTGACGAGCTCTCTTCCAAGTTTGATGACGTTTAGGAGGAGATAGTGGGGGGAGATCATCCTGGCTTAAATCAGAACTGGCTAGCTCTTTTTCTTTGACTGCAGCCTTCTCATCCATCATTCTCTCAGCCAGGAGACCACACCCCCCACAAGACAGATGGTGGGGGGGTCAAATTCTTCTTCTGAATCTCCTTGGCCTTTAATCTTTTCTCCTGCAAAATAATTGATATTAGAATATAATACAATAACTTAATAAATTTAAATTAATTCATACCTCCCACTCCAGGCCAATTCTGATCTCCACAAATTTCTTCAAGTCCTCCTCAGATATGCCATATCGTCAGCAAGGAGTAAGTCCCTTGCTAACGACATTCTCAGCATAAACCCATTTCGTAGTTAATGTGGACTTGAACTGCCTCCACATTTTTGCAATGCTGGACATAATCTTCCTCTTAACTGCCTTCGAGTTTTCAATATCAAAATACTTCTGCAAAAATAAAATATAATTAGCATCAAAATTAAAAATCAATATTCAAGAAAAGACAATTGAATAGATTTAAACTTACCAAAATGTCTTGCCAAATCAAATTCTTCACAGTGTCCTCAACATTATCCCAGTCTGGATGCAAAATAGATACCTAAACATAATCATTAGTTAGATGAAAACAAGAATTATATGTAAAAAAAGTTGAAATATATAAACTTAGAATTACCTTCTCCCGTGCAACGGAACCCAAGTAGCTACTGAACTGGGTATGATGCGGACTAGACACCTTTCTAGTGCGTGGATCAACAGGCACACTCATCTTGTCTCCTATCATGTGTCTGGCTGTCAAGCTCACTAATCGTGTAGCTTGCCTGGTCCTCTTTGGTGGAGGAGATGCTGAAGGAGGTGAGGGAGGAGGTGAGGGAGGAGGTGGCGGGGGAGGAGCTGAAGGAGATGCCATGTGTCTGTAAAGAAAATATTATAAATCATAAATATACGAACATAAAAAAAATACATAAACAAGTTAAAGTAGAAACATACTTAGACAACTAAATTTTCCCATATCCCTTCATCATGATCATTACGAGTTGCATGGACCACATCCTCTTCTACATCTTCAATACTACTAGGCAGTCGTGGTGAATTGGGGATGATAATGAAATCATCTGACTCATCTTCATTTTCATGGTTCACATCAATCCCTTTGCCTTGGAGGACCACAGACCACCTATCATTACATGGGTCAGTCACTTAAAAAACTTATTTTGCTTGATATGCCATGATGAATGGTTCTTCCTTATGACCTAGCTTCTTAATGTCTATAATAGTAAAACCCATTTCGTCAAATTGAACACCGGTATTGCTATCAACCCAAACACATTTAAATAGAGGAACTCTAAATTTAGTGTAGTCAACCTCCCAAATTTCCTCAATGACTCCAAAGTAACTTATGGATGCATGATGGGGTTTTTATCCTTTGAACTAGAAAAATGCATGGATGTGGCCTCAATAGATACTCCACTATTTTGAACTGTGCTATTGTCATCTTGTGACTTTGTGTAGAAGGAATATCTATCAATGTCGTACCCAGTCCAAGTGATGACGTTATGTTTTGGTCCATGAGCTAGCCATTTCAATGTATCAGATGCATGCTGATCTGAAAAAATTTGGCTTCTAAACCAACTAACAAACTTGTTGTTATGCTCCTTCACCAACAACCGTTCACTCATTTTGAGGTTTTGGGTCCTCAACATTGATTGATGAGCAGATATGTAAGGAAGAACTTCATCTGTATTATTCAAAATATACAAGTGTGCCTGACTCAACTCAGTAGTATCCTTTGGTTGAACTTTTATACCACGAGTACCCTTTCCATTTATCCTATCATCATGTCGACTTGTAGGAACACCCACGACTTGTGCTTTTGCCAAGTATTTTGAACAAAATTCTGTAGCTTCTTCTGCAATATACCTTTCAACTATAGAAACTTCAGGTTTTTATGGATTCTTAGTATACCCTTTGAAGATCTTCATGTATCGCTCAATTGGGTACATCCACCGCAAATAAACTGGGCCACATAATCGTATCTCTCTTACAAGATGAATAATTAAGTGAACCATAATATCAAAAAATGATGGAGGAAAATGCATCTCCAATTGACATAATATAATTTCTGCCTCATTTTCCAAGTGATCCAATGATTTTTTATCAATTACCTTGGCACATATAGAGTTGAAGAAAAAACATAGACACATAATTGCATTTCTCACATTTTTTGGGAGTATGCCACGTATAACTACAGGTAAGAGTTGTTGCATCAAAACGTGACAGTCATGTGACTTTAACCTAATTAGTTTAAGATCTTTCATTGACATAAGACTCCTAATATTTGAAGAGTATCCTTGTGGAACTGTAATACTCCGAAGACACCGAAAAAAACTAGTCTTCTCTTTTTTGGACAAAGTGTGACATGCTGGTGGAATATATGTTCTCTTGCCTTCAGATCTTGGATGCAATTCTAGACGTATTCCCAATTCACAAAGATCTTGACGAGTATTCACTCCATCCTTTGTCTTACCTTTGATGTTCAAAAGTGTGCCAATTAGACTATCACATACATTCTTCTCAACATGCATAACATCAATACAATGACATACATCTAGATGACACCAATATGGAAGTTAAAAAAAAATTGATCTCTTCTTCCACTTGCTTCTATCAGTTGATTTCTTTTAGGTCTTTCCAAATGCAACAATTATGTTTTTCACTCGATCATAAACTTGCTCACCTGTTAACAATGTCTTAGCAATTTCATCCTCCTGGCAACCATTAAAAGTTTTCTTCAATCTTCGGTATGAATGGTTAACTGGAAGGAATTTTCTGTGTTTATTATAAACTGTCTTCTTCCCATGTTTCAATTGTAGATAACTTGTATCTTTTTCACAAATAGGACATGCATGATGACCCTTGACACTGTACCCACTCAAGTTACCATATGTTGGGAAGTTATTTATGGTACAAAATATCATTGCATGTAACTTGAAATTCTCCTGTCGATACCCATTAAACACCTCTACTCCTTCCTTCTACAACAATCTTAAGTCATCTATCAAAGGACTTAAATAAACATCTATGTCATTTCCTGGTTGTCTTGGACCTGCAATCATCATAGATAGCATAACATATTTTCACTTCATGCATAACCAATGTGGAAGATTGTAGATCACCAATAAAACTAGCCATGAACTGTGGTTAGTGCTTAAGTTACCAAAAGGATTCATTCCATCTGTAGCTAGTCCAAGTCTAAGGTTTCTTGCATCACTACCAAAACATGGAAATAGACAGTCAATTTTCTTCCACTGTGGAGAATCAGCCAAATGTCAAAGTTGTCAATCACGTTTCTTTGCAACTAAATGCCATATGAGATTTTTTGAATCTTCTTCATTAGCAAACAATCGCTTAAACCTTGGAATTATTGGAAGATACCATATAACCTTTGCAGGAGGACCCTTTTTATCACTATCTTCACCAGAACCATCACCATCCTTGACTTTGTAACGTGATACGCTACATTTTGGACACTTGTGAAGAGATTCAAACTCTTTTCTATATAAAATACAGTCATTAGGACAAACGTGTATCTTTTTATATTCTAAAACCATTGGACAAAGTATCTTCTTTGCTTCATACATACGGTCAGACAATGTGTTTTCATCTGGAAACATCTCTTTCAAAAGTTCTAACAATTCATTGAAACTTTTATCACTCCAACCAAACTTTGCCTTCAAATTGACCAATCTTAATATAGAAGACAATCCTGTGAAAGTTGTACATCCAGGATACAAAGACGTCTCTGAATCGGTCTTCAATTTGTCATATACAGGTGAATGTGCTTGAAGAAAACTCTCCTGACCCACATCACGAAGCATATCCTTTATTCGATCTTCCATACTGACATCCTCCTCCTCCACAGTTTGTGATACTACTGGAATATCAATAAGTTCACCGTGCCATGTCCATGTGGTATAATTTTTCATGATCCCCTCACAGATAAGATGTTCTCGTATTATATCTACGATTTGAACTCTTCCATTAACACACTTAACACAAGTTCAATACAATTTTCCATTCATCTTCAGACCATTTCGTTCAGCAAAACTCAAAAATTCTTCAACTCCATTCTCGTACTCTTCTGATATACGACTTGCATTCATCCAACTTCGATTCATTTTCGAATTTTTTACACTACAATTAAGAGTCAATAAAAAACTTATCGGTCATCAATGAATTTAATATCATTGATTATTATATAATGAAAATTTAGTAGAGTTTGCTCTATAAAAGAGACAAACCATAACATCAATTTCAGCAGAGTTTCCTCTGTTATTTTCCTAAATCCAAATTTTCAAACAACATCAAATATATCACTAAAGCCCCATGTGGGCACAGCCAGATACAGGCTCATTATAGAACAACTATTTTAACAATAAATTAAAAATACAATTATTTTAACAATATATTATAAAAAAATACAAACCTGGCGACGGCGAAGGTGAAGCTGACGGCAAGGGGGAGGGGACGACGACAGCGACAAAGGGGAGCTGGTCCCAAGGTGAAGCTCGTCGGCAATGAAGGGGAGCTTCCAGGGCTTTGTGGTGACGAGAACGACTTTGCTTTTCACGTAAGGAGAGGAGGAAGGACGCCGGTCAGGGGTTGACGTCGGCGACGAAGGGGAGCTGGTCGTCACTGTCGCAAAGGAGAGGGAGCGTCGCGGCAGAGAAGACGATGAACAGCAGCGTGTCGCAAAATAGGAAAAAGTGAGGAGGGAAAGAAGGGGGAGTAGGTTTTAAAGGGGTTTCTACGTTGATTGTACCCCATAAACGACGTTAAAAGTTGAACTCGAAGAGTTCTACGTCGTTTGGGACCACAACCGACGTTGTGCTTTCAATATTCTATGTCAGTTCTGCAACCAAACCACGTAGAATATACAATTCAAATATTCTACGTCGGTTAGTTCATACAACCAATGTAGAATAGGCGATTCAAATTTTTCTAAGTCGTCTATGTTGCAACCGATGTAGAAAACTGATCTTAAATAGTAATTCTGTAGTAGTGCACCAACATACAATATTGGGGTATAAGGAATTCATGAAAGATAATTAATAGTTAAACTTGTAAATTTCACAAGCAAAAAGTTGTAAGGTATAACTCTAATCACTTAGAACATTAAAAGTAGAGACACTAAAACAAATGAAAAGACTAGTCAATGGAATACCAAGATATGCACATACATGTCAACACAACAATATAATTTACCTATAAATTTGTTCTTAATTATAAAGACCTCGGAGAGATTACCCTTCCAATAACTTTTAATGCCTTCTTCCTTCCCTATTACAAAAATAACCTGTAATCATGACAATGTAAGCCCTAAACAAAATTTCATTAGTATTATTTGAACATTAAAGCTTAAACAAATATTAAATATTAAATTCTTTGCACATAGTAACAATATAATATAAAAAAACTTAAACAAAATTTCAAATAATGAAAAGAGTATATCTAACAGAAAAATGACAAAACAAGTTTTAATAGCACAATTTGCAAATTCTATTTTAGCATAAACTCAAGGTAATAGCATTGATGATAGATGCTATGAAACTTTGACAACATTTGCAATTTAAAATTTGACCATAAGGTAATTCCACATGTTAGAAAATTGAAAGGTAGATGAAATTTATTTCAACGGAGACATAATTAAGGTTTAATTCAGAGATGAGCTATAGTCTTCAAGAATCTCACTAGATCATGCCTCTTTTTGAAATTTTACCAAATTTAGTTTCACGCAGAAACAAACACATTGGGGATTTAAGTGAAAGATTTGGGGTTTTCTCCTTACGCGAATCAATTGTTTTAGATTTATCAAGGCTTTTGTAACATGAATAATGTGTAGAAACATCTAAACATAGATCTCAAACATTAAAAAATAAATAGACAATGGAAAGAAAAATACATGTAAAGCATCTAGTCCTAAAACAGAGAAATTACAAAATGAAAAACTATCTCTAATATTCTAACAAGCCTTGAAGATAACACATTGTTTCTTCATTGAACCTCATCAAGAATGTCATTTGCTATTAAAATCTCATCCAACATACTCCTATTTCTAACGAATGCACTCTAAGTGGCATCTATATTTTAGCTTGTTTAACACCTTTTTCAATATATTTGGTAAATTTTTTGCCAAAAGCTTGAATAAACAACCCACGGTCTATACCCGTTCAGCTCACTGGGATTAACACATTTTGGTATGAATGTGATAAAAGAAACATCGTCTCCTCTCAAACATCTCCCCTTACCATGGAAATCTGACATCGCCAAGATGTAGTAACAAATGATAAAAGATATAACTTGCACTACCTTCCCTCAACCAACTTCCCTTACTTCATAAATCTCACATTGCAGTAATGCATGATAATGGATATAACCTAAAAGCATGTATGTGTTAATACAAGTAAGGTGCTATAGCAAAAACTATTTGTTTTCTGTTTTAACTTAGCTTACTCTCTCCATTTCAATTGTCTTATTCTCAACACATTGAATGGATTGTGGGTCTATGAACGTACATATACATTCTCCTCATCAGCACATAAGCTATACCAATAACAAATATGTTAAAATAATTGTTAATTATAATAGATAAATATACTTAATTACTTAACTTATTTTATAAATCAACATTGTATAAGTGAAACCTCACTACCATTCATACATATATACTTCCAAAATATCTCTTGCATAGATATATAGTAAATAGATATTTAACTACTGTAGTTTTTCTATAAATTAAATGTAATTATTAGTCATTGAATTGTGACAATGCTAGCCAGAGCCGCTTCTCATGAAATTGAATTTCATTCAATATCAATCTTATTAAGAACAAAGTAAAGAAAGGCAACTTATTAAAAACTTAATAATAACCAACAATAGACTGCATTTTTAGGAAGAAAAAAACTAAATCAGACGACACTTGTTTTTCTTTCACGCCATTGACCATAAAGGGACAAATTCTAATAGAAGCTAGAAGTGAAGGTCCAAGAAAGAATGCTGTGTATTTCAACCAATTGTCCCGTGGCACCTGAGAATCCAACGCTGACCCATTCTGGAAGAACAGTCCTGAAATCAATCACAAACGAGAGACTAATCTCATTCACACTGCTTCCAGGGTATCTTAGAAGCACGTCTAAACTTTTCTCCACAGGCTCATAGTTCACACTGGCGTATGCAACAAGCTCGTTACCAGCATTGTCCGTCTCCCATTTCTCCGTCGTCACCGAAGCAATGGAGTTAACATCAATGCCTACATGGGCAGAGGGAGGATCCCAGGGGTTCCCACTGAAGGAGTCAAATTCCACAGCCACTATTTGATTCTGGTACACGTTTAGGGCAGAGTCAGGGCTGAAAAGTCCAAGGAATCCACCACTAGAATTTTTTGGGATGTCGGACTTGAACGGAGCGAGGAAGAAGGCAATGCCGTCTCCGAAGAGTCCAGGACCGTTTGGCGCAACAACAAAGGAGAAGTTTGTGTTGAAGCCTGCGAGCTTCCCAGTTTTGGCATCCCAAAGGTGCACGGGTGCAGCATAGGAGGCTCTGCCAGCATTGTTGGGTGCCACCGGTGTAAGCTTTATTGCCCCTTCTGAAAGATAGGCATCACCTTGGAGGGTAATGGCGTTGGTGTACGACCCAAAACTGGGAAATGAGAAAGAAGCTGAGTTCACGTTTCGGGTCAGCCCAAGGAAGGAAATGATGATAGTAAAAACAGACACGAGGTTTTGAGTTGGAGTTCTTGAGTTGTTGATGGCCATGGTTGCGAAGTCTCAACTAGTAAATTAAGGTGATGATAGACTGATAAACTTATTGCCAGTGTTTCGCTTTATATGGATATGGTAGAGGCTTTAGTAAAGCACAGAGAAAGATTAAAAATGAAGGGAATAAGAAAGGCCAAAAAAGTTGATGAAAATGATGGAGGCAGGCCTGCGACCAGCCAAATGTTCATTATGATATTAAGAAGCCAAATGACTTGCATAGAACACATTAAACGGTGTTTGAAGGCGTGAAGGTGATCAATACAATGTTATTCTGACTTTGAATGTAATCCCGTTCGCATATATTGTAATTACAACATACAAAAAATTGTCTCTGATTATATATTCGAAGTGTAAAAATACGCCTGGTCTCCTGGGTGGGCCATTTTGTTACAATTGATATATGATATATAATTTATATATCAAATCGTTTAATTTAAAAATGAAAAATAGTTTTATTAATATAACTTAAACTTTAATATATATATATATATATATACCTTCTATTTTTTGGAATTAAAATTACTCTTTTCTTCTTCAAGGGGGGAAAGCATTGTGTTGGTCTTGGTCCAACATTGAATTTAACTAAATCTTAAAAAATATTTCAAATCCAAATCAGGTCGGACTAATATCTCTTACACTTTAATTAGTTGGATTCAATTAGATCGACCCATTTTAAAATTTCTAAATTATAATTTTTACTCAACGCAAATTGACTCTATATTAACCTTTATTTATACTTTTATACTAAGATGTACTTTATTCACATTAATTTAAGTACTGATAATAAAAGTTCTTGCGTAAGAAAATACAAATTCTTATATCAGTCAAATATGAATTAGTATAATATAATGTTGTTTTGAAACCCATCAAATACTTGACAAGTTACTTTTAGGAGTAATATAGTTATTAAAAAAATAAGTTTTGCATTTGTAAAGAAAAAAGAGAAAATAAAAGATAAATAATGAAGGTAAAGTTGGTGTAAAAGTTTATTGGGTGGCAATATAGTAATACTGATTCACAATATCTAGATTATCCATTTACCTTCGTCTGACAAATTAAAACAATTGGTTAATCCAACATACGTATGTTACAGTGTAAGGTCACTTATTTTTGTAATTTTTTTGAGTGATTATGTTTACATCCATACTAATATATACAATCATTCTAAAATTATTTATATAATAAATATATTTTTATTTTATTTAAGCAATCATCTTAACTTAATATTTTACTATTAAAAAGTGCTTGTTATTTAGAAAAGAAAAAAAGTTAGATTTATTTGAGATATCATTTTATTTTTGTTATTGATTTAGTATACCTACACTCTACCAAAACTAAAGTGTAAAGTTCTTCAGGAGTAGGGGTATGTATGTGTTTCTGGTGAAGTTATAACAAAATTAATTTTATGAGTATTTGAAGAAGGAAGATGTATTGTTTGTGGAAGAATTTCAGTTATACGGAAAATCATTTACTACGAACTTTTATCAATTGAATGTTTATAAATACTTTTAAATATAATTATAATACTAGAAACAAAATTTATTCAAGAAAAATAATACAACAGATTTTATGATTAACGTAGAATCTAATTTAATAAATAACTAATATTTTAATAATTAATGTTAAAAAAATTTTAAATTATAATTTAGAAGTCAATTTAATTATATATATAAAAATTAATTTAATCACTATTATATAAAAATCAATTTTATAAATTTTTAAATCAATAATTACAAAAAAATAACTTTTATTATAATAAAAACTATTTAAAATACCAACAATTTTAATTTATAAAATAATTTTTAATTTAATGATTATAATGATTAATATTTTGTCTTTAAATTAATTTATATTCAATAAATTTTTTAAAATATAATATAAAAAATATATTAATCTAAATGTAGAAATAAAATAATTAAAATAAATAAAAAATAGAATTAATTAGTATTAGGTATAATTTAAAAACATAGAATAACTTACATATTACTATTGATTTTTTTTTGTAAATTAATTAATTGGGTCATTTTTAAGGATGTGTTTGGTAGTAGTCCATTCTGTATCAAATTGTGAGCGTATGAATTTTTTTTAGTGATTTGTTACAGTATAAATGTACTCTTAGTGGTCGTAATGTAGATGGAAGAAAAAAAGTTTACCGGAACTTACACTAAAATTAACAATGTAAAAACCATTATTATTAAATTAATAACACCAAACTTGGGCTTATAAGGAAAACACAAACACTCGTACAGAATCCATAAAACACTAACAATTCAGAGTTGTAGATTTGGCACTCTGATTACAGATCATTATTCTCTTTCAGAGGAAGAAGCTCTCCATAGCTAGATACGTGAACCGAAGGTCCAAGAGAGAATGTCATGTGTCTCAACGCTATCACCAGTGGCAGCAGAGAACCCAATTCTAACCCATTCCGGCAGAACACCCCTGAGATCTATTGTCTTTGAGAACCCAACAACAATGGCGGGTTGAGTAGCATACCCAACGCTCACACTCAATTCTTTGGTCTCCGAATCGTAGCTAATGCTAGCTTTTCCAACCGAACCTTCAGGAACTGAATTAATAGGCCAATCTATCGTCTCCACGGATTCCAGATTGTTGATGTCAAGACCAACATGAGGAGCAATGGCAACAGGCTTCGGATCCCATTCATTTCCGAAGCTGTCAAACTCAATCGCCACAACTTCATTTTTGTCGGCGTTGAAAGCAGTTTGGGGAGTGAAGAGTCCGAGGTATCCCCCAGATGAGTTTTTGGGAATGCTGGGGTCAGCATCAAATGGTAAGATGAAGAAGGTGAGGCCGTCAGCGTGGATTTGAGAACCAGCGGAATCAACCACAAAGGAGAACACGGTTTCGATGTCTGCAAGTTTCCCAGTGGTTTTGTCCCAGAGATGCACGGGTGGAATATAAACAGCACGACCAACACTGTGTTTGCGAATGATGGGAGTGCCGTATGCTCCGCTGTCTCTTCTTGTCAATTGTATTGCACCGTCTATTGCACGGGCATCTCCTAGGAAACCAATGTCGAATTCTGTTCCTGCCCCGAAATGGGAGAAGCTGAACGAAAGTGAATCTGACTTCACTTTGTTTAGTAGCAACATACAACAGAGGGAAATCATGAGAACGGCCAATGGAGTTTGTGTTTTAGCCATGGTTGACACCTCACACATTACTTGGAAACTTAACTGATTGCTGCATGCCAAAACCCACAAATTTTAGACATATATATAGGCTCCCTGAGCCCTGCTAAATCAGCAAAATGAATAAAAATTAGTTTTCTAACAACCTCGCATAGTAATGTGGGGTAAAAATATACGGTGAAAAATCCTAGGAAGGTTACATATATATATATATATATATATATATATATATATATATATATATATCTCCAAAGATTTTAGTCAATATTACTGCGGTTGTCCTAAATATATGTCATTCTTAGATCACTACAAAAGCAAATGTGAAAAAGACTTTTTCCTTGTTCTAATCACCGTTCATCCGCTTTGCTGTCCGGTGTAAACTATGTCAATCGTTTGGCCACTTCCGCTCCTGCACAATTTGGTTAATTTCATGTTTTCAGCTCACCAAAACCACTTTTGTACATATCTATTGGATTCACACTTTACCATTCGCGATGCCATGGCTGCTTTATCCAACACAAAGGCTGTTTTCTTGCTCCTCATCCCATTCCTGATGCTGCATCGCAGTTCAGACACATCTTTCGAATTCCAAAATTTTTCAGGGCCATACGCTGACACCCTTTTAACCTTCCAAGGCGATGCCTTTGCATCAAGGGGTATCATACAACTAACAGAAGTGCTGGATAATGGCACAATCGTGCTCCACAGTGCTGGCAGAGCCACCTATGCTCTACCCGTGCGTCTTTGGGATGCAGAAACTAGTAAGATGGCAAGCTTCACCACCACCTTCACTTTTCAGATACTGAATGCTCCTACTTTAGATTTTGGAGCGGGGATCACTTTCTTCATTGCACCGTTCCGCTCTGAGATGCCCCGTGATGCCGTTGGTGGATATCTCGGACTTTTCAGTCCCCACACTGCTCTAAAAAACACCAACCGAAACCATATAGTTGCCGTTGAATTTGACATGCACCAAGATGAATGGGATCCACCTTTTCCCCACATAGGCATTGATGTTAACTCCATTTCTTCCGTAACAACAGTGGCCTGGGAAAATAAACAGCTTGGGATTGCAACAGTATCTGCTACCGTTGCCTACGATCCTGTGGCACAAACTTTAAGCGCAGTTGTAAGTAACGACGGACCTAGTATTGGACATGTGATTGATTTGACTACCGTCCTGCCTGAATGGGTCAGCGTTGGCTTCTCCGGTGCCACGGGACAGCTCATTGAACTGCACAGGATTCTATCGTGGACTTTCAGCTCTAGCTTCGATTAGGACTATGGTGTCTGCTATAATGATGACCAATACTCATTGTTGTAAAGAAAACAATATTTTGACAAAGCGCGCAAGTCAATTGCTGATGTATCAGATTTTGCATACGTGGCAAAGGGGTACTACGGTCATTTCAAAATATAATTTTTGTTTTTGAAATTATGTATTTCTCCCTACATTTATACTCTCTTTTGTTTATCTTTCGAGGCTCTTTTCTTCATTCTTTTTTGTTTTTCTCTGCTTAGTTTTTCTCCTCCTTTGTTAAGTTTTTGTTTGCTAATGTTCTTGCAATTGGTGTTGTTGTCACATGGTAGATGTATTTGGAGGTTGTTTGTAGTGTCGTTTGTAGGACAGTATTTTTTTGTTTTGGAGTGGTGTAGCAGCGTTCAGTGCCGTTTGATGACTTCTGAAGTTGTTGTTGTTGTTGAAGTGGTTGTCATCGTGAGAATCACTAAAGCCATAATTTGGTAGAAAGAAAGGTACCACCATTTTTGTGGTTTGTGTTGGTTGTGTTTTAGAATGCATGATTTTTCTCTCAATGGTAGAGTAAGACCTATTGCTGCTCTAAATGGTTGGTGAACTCTCGTAATTTGACATTTTGATATACTCTAGTACAACTTTTTTTTAATTTTTAAAGAATCTCAGTATTCTTTCCGTTTAAGCCTGTTCCGCCATGAGCTCGTCAAAAAAGGACTGGGTCGGACTGGCACATTATAGTGATGCGGGTCAAAATATCTAATCCGTCCCGTTATAAGACAGATCGACTTGCCTATTTTTTTCTATTTTAATTTTTTTAAAATCTGTTTTTTTTTTAATTTTTTATTTTATTTTTGACTCTCACCTACCCAATCTACGCCATGACCTTCTCCCCTTCCTACTCTCACCGTCTCACTCTCAGAATCTTCATCAAAGAGTACACTAAATATCATCCTCTAGCGTCGTTTATAGGGTCAACTTGCTGGGCACACGACGATATACGAGAGGAATGGAGAAAAACTCGTGATTGGTGTGGAGGGGAAGATCTTTTTATTATATAGTTCAAGAAAGAGTCGTCTCATTTCCTTACATTAGCAATGGGAGATAAAAAAAAAGTCAATATCTGTTGTTTTTTTCACTTAAACTTAATAAGAGGTCCCCTCTTTTTTAAATTGAGTTCATTAACTTTCAATCGCATTTGGGCGTTCTTTCTCTCGAAGACTCGCCATCGCGGTAAAGAAGTTTCGAATGTCCGAGAAATTCTCCATGGGGGCATTCTCGTCGGAGATTGCAATGCTTGCGCGAATCCATCATTGGAACATTGTACGGCTACTGAGATGAGGTGCTAACAGGAGAACCAAGTTACTGTTTTACGATTATTTAGTGAACGGTAATCTGGACACACTTTTGCATGAGGGTTACGCCATGGCCTTCTCCCCCTCCTAGTCAACCATGTTTTCCCTTAAAGAGATGAAATTTTAGAGATGAAATGAAAGAGAATGAGTGAAAATAAGTTCACTTTTTTTCGCGGGCCAACAGGTTAGCCCGCCCCGCCTGTAACCCGACGGGTTGGCGGGTTCAAAATGCGAACCCACCCCGCCTATATACTAGCGGGTTGGCGGGCCGGCCCGTCGAGCCCGACCCACTTTGCCACCTCTAATCTCAGCTATTTTAAAACTACTTGCATTAGTTAACTGGTTAAAACAATGTCTTTATTTTCCATTATTTGTTTTCTTAGTAAACATATTCATGGGAATTATATATGATTTTGCAAGGGCTTGTTACATATTCATGGAAATCCTAGGATGTATATCATCATTATTACTTTATGTTTGTTTGACTTTGAAATATTATACTACACTTTATTTTGAACTCCCTATTTTGTTGTTTTATTAAAGACATGTATTGTGTTGAAGCATTAGACGGTTTAACAATGTTATGACACTAGACTATCTAACACCTTTGGACTCTTGACTAAGAGATGTTTTGAAGATAAAAAAATTAATATATTCTGTGATAATGTCATAATAATCAAACATGCTTATTCTATATAGCTCACAGCGAAAAGTAATATCTCAAAGACCCTGGTAGGTAAGCATGTGAGACGGTCTACCAGTATGAACTACAAATAATTTAAAATATGCAAGTCGAATCACACTCGAATTTTATATTCAAAATTGATAACGAGTTTTTTGGAATAAAATCTTGCTTAAATCATTTTCGAAAAAGGAAGTTCTTCAGAATTAAATCTCAATGTTTAAAATGAAGAACGAACAAGGAAACAAATGATAATACGTGAATTCAATCTATGATATTATCTTGTATTTTTTTGAATTGTTTCCTTTCAGGAATTGACCAACGAAATTAAAAAACATAAAGTCTTTCCTAATCAAGTGACCAACAACTTTGAGAATGCAAATTCCACTAAGCAAGAAGGATAATACCAGATATATATCATATATGATATTTCAAAATGAACATCAAGGAGGAATCGAAAAACAAATTAAAGTTTCAAGCAGCGTTCAAATTTGTGAAAGTTATAAGAAGACTTGAAGATTGAAAGTTGAAGACACAAGAGCGAAAAACGATCAAAGCATACAAGCTATCAAAGTCTATAAGCAAATCGTCTAATAGTTATAAGCGGGTGTGAGTGAATTTCTTGTAATATCTTGAGCGATACCTATTGAGCTGAAATTGTACTCTCATCTGTTTAAAGAGAGATTCTTTATCTTTTTTGCTTTAAGGTCTTAATCTCAAGGGGAGTTTAAGAGTGGTATAACCAGGAGTGATTTATGTCCTCGTTGTAACTAGAAGTGGTTTGTGTACTCGTTTGTAATCATTTATTTGATTAGTGGAACGTTTTAAGAAGAATTCTTAAGGGAGAACTGAACGTAGCCCGTGAGCTTTGAGTGAACCAATATAAAGATCTTGTGTTGGCTCTTTCAATGTTAGACGATCTAGTTTATCATATCATCTGGTTAGACGATCTGGTTTGCTCTTACAAAAGAATCTAAGTCTCTATTCAACCCCCCTTTCTAGAGCTTCCTATTTCAACATATTATTTATGCATACAACAAGTATGTAGGAGGTTAATAACACTCCTCCTAAAGATCAATGTTATTGGTTTATGTTTTCATAATTTTTGTTTAATTTTGATTGATTGAATATGATTTCTGTTTTGGTTGTCATTGCAAGTGTGCAGGTGTAAAGCCAAAAGAAATTAACTTTGAAAATTTCACCATCCATATTTGAAGTAAGGACCTTGGAAGAATAGTAGGTTGAAGTATCCAAGTAAATCATCATGGGTAACCATGTCTTGTTGATTTTAGTGTTTATGCATGAAAATAGTTTGAAAAACATGATTATGGTGTTGTGGTTAATCTATTTGTTACGTTGTGAATGAATGGTTTTGGATCATTGGTTGTGAACCTAAAGTCCTAATATGGCACAAAGAAAAGTAATTTTTTTCTTAATTTTGTTGGTATTTGTTTTGGATCCCTAAATGTTGTAGTTTGTGTTTGTTTGTTTCTAGTTCTTTGGTCATTCAGTATGGTGGTCGTTCATTCTAGTGTTCTCCGTGTTGATTTTATTTATGTTTTATGCAATAGAATTTATTTTGGATTATTTGAAGAACTTTATAATGGATTATGAGTATTTATAATTTTGTTGTGGTAAGCTTTTGAAGATGTATGCAAGTGGTTACCTATATCTAGTTATGTTGTTTGTACTATTGAAAATTGTGCACATTAATCAATTACTTTGGTAGAAATAAACATTTTTTTGTATGTGAACCCCTCGGACTAGGTATTTAAGGGGAATGAAGACGACTTTATATTTTTTTAGGACAAAGTATGTACTCCTTGAAATATGGTTCACTCAATTATGCATATGCATGTTTATTTTATAGTTTTGTTTTGATTGGGATATTTGGAAAAATTCTAATTGTTAATTTTCTTTTGAAGAAAGCATTTAAAGGGGTGACGAAATGGATATGCATTGCATTTTCAGGACTGTGATGTGGAAATGATGGATTTAAACGTTGGTTACGAATTTTTTGGAATGGGAGAAAAACAAAATTGATCATTTACTTTAGCCATGGTTTGTGACTTATTTTTTATTGTCCTACAAGGAGCAACGAATAAAGTCATTCCTTCATTTTCAGTGTCATGGAATGGATGGTTGACAATTGTTGGGCTTTTTTTGGTCAAATTTTTCTCACTGTTAGGCATTCATAAAAAAAATATGTGAATATATTTGTAATGTTGAATATATGGGAAACTCTTTTTTGTTGTTATGAAGCAACTTTTGTTAAGTTGTATACATTATCAGATTTGTGTTGGTAGATGATGTTATCCTTTTAAGTGTTCAATTTTTATAACAAAGTGCTTTGAAATTATTGTTACTAGATAAGCATATAAATTTTGGTTATTGGATAAGTATTTTTTCATAAGTTTGAGAAAGTGTGTATGAAATTTGGCCAATAACAATACTATGAACATAAATATTTCATGTGCTAAACAATAGACACAAGTAATCACATAATTTAATTTCGATGATGTAGTTCATGATTGACCACTTCTCCACTTTTCGCATCTAATCGATTAATTAATAAGGTAATCTATTATTCTTTTGTTTAATGAAGTTGGCCAATTTGGATTTAATGGATTAGGTGGAAACTAGTATATTTCGTAGTAAAATATGGAGGTTTATTTTGCATAATTTAGTAGAGCTACAAAGTAGTGTAAAAAGTAATTGTTACTTCATTTATGTGGTTAGACATATTAGGTTACTCTCACTCAATTACATGGTTACTTGTGTGTGGTGTTTCAAACAAATATGATTTATGTGTAATCTAACCATTGGGGTCACTTATGATGATGACTAACATGAAATAATTTATTTTATAATGTTGATTAGATGTCTTTTTATATTTGCATAATTTACAACAACTACAAAGTACTGAAAAAAGTATTTTTAACTTCATTTATCTAGTTATAAATAACATGTTACTTGTGCTCAATTAAGTGGTTACTTTATTGTAGTATTTCATATTAATATGATTTATGTAGATTCTAACTAAGGTCACTCATGATGATGACTAACATAAAGTAATTTAGTTTCATAATGGTGGTTAGACTTAGATTTATTTTGGACAATTTAGTAGAGTTACTAAGTAATGAAAAAAAGTAATTTTTACTTTATTTATGTGGTTAGACATACTAGGTTACTTGTTTGTATTGTTTAGGACAAATATGATTTATGTTCATTTTAATGAATGAGGTCACTTATGATGATGAATAATATAAAATCATTCATTTTCATAATGTTGGTTGGAATTTTGTTTATATTTGCATAAGTTAGCAAAGTTACATAGTAGTAAAAAAAGTATTTCTAACATCATTTATCTGTTTAGATATATCAGATTACTCTTAATCATAGTATGTATAATCTAACCATTAAGGTTAATTATTATTATGATTAACAAATTATTATGAGTAACATAAAATAATTTATTTTATTATGTTGGCTGCACATTTCTTTTATATTCAAAATTTAGCAAAAGTACAAATTACTCCTATTCATTTAAATGGTTTCTTATGTGTATTGTTTAATCAAAGCATATAATGTTTATTCTAAGCAACATCATTTTATATTTTTAATTGGTGCAAAAAGAAAAAAAATGACTTATTAACAATATTTTTTGTACCATATCACATTCATATTACTTCTATTTTCATAAATCAAATAATATACAAACCGGACCATTATGGGTGAACGTAAATATGGACCATAATCGATTAAGTATGATAATTAATAATCGATTATCGATGGTTATAATCGATTAATTGTAGGGCATAAAAATAATAAAATTTCCATCAAAATCCATGGTCATGATCGATTAAATTCGAAACATAAGAAACTTTTCTTTAAAGTAATAGTATATATACAATTTTATTTCAGGTGAAATTGTTGGAAATAATATATATTGTTATACTATTTTAAAATAAATAGATTAAGTTTTAACTTGTTGTATTAAATTTATTAAAATAGATAATTTAATGATTGATTATAAAATTATTAAAGTGATTTTACTAAATAATTGTTAAAATTTTAAACAATTTAGTAAAATAAACAATATTGTTTAAACAATGTTTCGCCGTTATCATATTTGTTATAATTTAACTAAAAAAGATATTTAATGAAAATGAGAATAAAAATACATTTTATTTTTGTGACCATTTATAACTGTTTTATGTCTCTATTTGTGGTGTTATTACAATGATTATTTATTTTTTAATTGAGGAAAAAAGTGCAATATTTAAAAAAAAAACTTAAGCAGTATATGTATAATGTAAAAAAAAAGAATGTTAGAGTAATATTTTTAAAACATATAAAGAGCTTGTGTAACAAAACACATTCAAACATATTCCTCCCTGGTTCAAAACATATTTTATTTTTAATCACATACTCTAACATTCCTCCTTGATTCAAAACACATTCAAACATATTAAGCAAAACACACTACATTTAAAGTAAATCTCAAACACTTAAATCTTTCAATCTTCAATGGCTTGGTCATGATGTTAGCCAGTTGATTTTTGGTCTTGCAGTGTTGTAACTGTATCACCCCCTTACTTACTTGATCTTTTAAAAAATGGTACTTTACTTCTATGTGTTTACTTCTGCCATGAGATAATGGATTTTTGGTCAGGTCTATGGCAGACTTGCTGTCAACAATTAACACAACAGAACATCATGAATCTTCAATTCAGTGACAAGAGAAAGCAGCCATGAAGCTTGACATGCTGCAGAGCAATATATTTAGCTTCACATGTTGATAATGCAACCATCGTCTAATTCCTGGAATTCCAGCTTATTGTTGAACCATTCAGCATGAACACTTGCCCATAGTGCTTTTCCTGTCAACTTGATCACCACTCCAGTCAGCATCAGAGTAGGCAACCAACCTTATATCACCATTTTCATTCTTCAATTTATTAGAAAACAACAACCCATACTCCTTGGTTCCCTTTAGGTACCTCAATATTCTTTTTGCTGCAAACTTATGAGACTACTTTGGACTGCTTATAAACCTGTTCACCAGACCAACATAGAAAGCTATCTCAGGTCTGCTCTGACATATGAATCTTAAACTTTCCACAATCTGTTTGAACAGAGTTTCATTCACAGCTTCCTCACCTTCATTCACTCAAGCTTCAGATTTGCCTCTGCAGGGGTTTCAGCAGAGTTGCACTCCAACATGTTAAACCTCTTAAGCACTTCTATTATGTACTTTCGTTGGTGCATAATGATTCCTTTCTCAGCATAGATGAACTCTAGTCCAAGAAAATATGACAGCAAACCCAAGTCAGTAATTTCAAATTCATGTTTCAGTTTCTCCTTAACTGATTCTATGTCATCTACATTGCTTCCTGTAATGACCAAATCGTCAACATAGAGACAAATGATAAGAACTTCACTTGACTATGTGTTCTTCAGATATACACCATGCTCCACAACACATTTCTAAAACCTAGCACCACTAAGAAAAGTGTATATTCTTCTATTCCAAGCTCTTGGAGCTTGCTTTAACCCATATAAAACTTTTCTCAGTTTTAACACCTTGTGCTCACTTCCCTTTATCACAAATCTAAGGGGTTGTTTCACATAAATCTCCTCATCTAACCATCCATTAAGGAAGACATATTTTACATCCAACTGCCACAGTTTCCACCCTCTAATATTAGCCAAAGCAACAACCAATCTTATTATCTCCAACCTTGCTACAAGAGCAAAAACTTCAAAATTATCCACTCCCTTCTTTTGCATGAATCCCTTGGCTACTAATCTAGTCTTATGTCTAGCTATTGACCCATCCAGTTTCAGCTTTACCTTAAACACCCACTTAAAAGATATTGGAGTTTTGTGTGATGGCAGGTCAACTAACTCCCAGGTTTGATTTTTGTTAATACTCTCCAATTCTTCTTCCATTGCTTTTATCCAAATCTGATCACGAATAGCTTCATCAAAGTTGACAAGTTCTATATCAGCCATAAGCACCAATCCTTGAAGCAATTCTCCATCATTTGCAATCCCATCATCAGTATAGATTTGATAGTCATCAAATCTTGCTGGAGCTTTCCTGTTTCTCACTTTCAATTTCCTCCTGTACACTACCACCTTCTAGCTGGAATTGAAAACCAGATGCAGTGCTGGTTGCACGTCTGAAACAGGATTGGATTCATCAAATATCACATCTCTACTGAAGCAAACTTGTTCAGTCCTGAAATTATAAAGCTTCTATGATCCAGTAGAGTTGTAACCTATAAAGATCATAGGTTCACTCTTGTCATCAAGCTTCTTTCTACATTGTGGTGGTACGTGCTTGTAGCATTTCGAACCGAAAATTCTAAAATGCTTCACAGAAGGTTTAGTCCCAGTCCATACTTCTTTTGGAACTTTAAATTCAAGCCTTTTGGTGGGGCATCTGTTGAGAACATAGGTTGTTGTCACTGTTGCCTCACCCCAAAAATGATTTGGCAGATTCTTCTGTCTCAACATGCTTCTTCTCATCATATTCACAATGGTTCTATTTCTTCTCTCAACAATCCCATTATGCTGAGGAGTGTAAGGGGTTGTGATCTCATGAACAATCCCTTGTTTTGTGCAGAACTTCACAAACTCATTAGACACATATTCTTCTCCACCATCCGTGCACAATACTTTCATTGATTTTCCATATTGCTTCTCGGCCAACACTTAAAAATCTCTAAAAATGGTGAATGCTTCATTTTTAGTCTTCATCAAGAACAACCATAGTCTCCTACTGAATTCATTCACAAATAGGATAAAATACCTATTTCCTCCCAATGAAGGCACATCAAAGAGTCCACAAACATCTGAATAAACCACATCTATAAGAGACCCGTCACCATACTATGTTTCTTTAAGAGACCTATGTCTTTAAAATTTAAATGACCCAATCTTAAATGCCATAGCCAAGACTTGTCTGTAGAGGTAAATAAACATTGAGAGTTTAAAATGCTCAAACTCACCTTGAATGTTCTGTTTTGGGCCAATGGAACTTTAATTGCCAACCTCTATGATGCATCAAACACTTCCAGAGAGTTATTCACCATCTCCATAGAGAACCCCTTCTCCAAAAGTTGACCCATACTGATTAGGTTGCTCTTCATTTCAGGGACGTATAAAATATTTGTAATCATCACCTCCTTTCCATCTTGTCTGGTTACCAAGACATTTCTAGTTCCCTCGGCCTGAATTACTCTATTATCTGCAAACCTATGGTGCTTCTCTTGTTGCTATCAAGGTTAACAAACCACTCACGGTTCCCTGTCATGTGGTTTGAACACCCAGAATTGATATACCAACGATCGCACGTAAGACTCTCTGAACCTGCAACCATCATTAACATCATAGATTGTTCATCAGATTCATCTTGTTCTTCTTTGACCTTGTGTGCCTGATGATCACTGCTTTTCCCTCTACTTTCCATCTTCCTTGGTTCTGTTGTGCATTCAATGGAGTAATGTCCAATATTGTTGCAGTTGAAGCATTTGATTTGCTTCTTGTCAATCTTTCTTTTGCCTCCTCTCCAATTTCCTGTCTCTTTCTGCTTGTTAGACGATTCTGCCTCTTCATCATTACTTTTTTTTTGTTCTTGATTCTGATTGAATCTCCCAGAACCACTCTTGAAATTTCTTCTCCTTTCGCGGCCACAATAGCCCCCTTTTAACCAATTATTATTCTTCTTTGATGCTTGAGCTTGCAATGCCCGGTGATCGCCCGGCTTTTCGTTTCCCTCTCGATTAACCTCTGTTCATGGGCTTCTAAGCAACCTTGCAGTTCTTCTACTTTCAATTCATCAATCTTCTTGGACTTTTCAATGGCCGCACGTTCCACCACTTCTCCGTTCATTTCCAATACTGATCGTGAAACACCATGAGCAGCAGGATGTTGAAGTCCAAAATTCGAAGTGAAATTTTTTATTTGCCTGTGACGCCACATGGTTTACAACCTAACTTTCTTCAATTTCTCTATTCCTTCGCTACACTTCTCCAGGATTTGCCACGCCTCGTGTGTAGTTGCAGCTCCTGCAATCTTCTCAAAGTAAGCTTCATCAACACATTAATGAATAAGGAAAGTGGCTTTACAATCCTTCTTCTTATTTTTCCGATAAAGACTCTTTTCCACTTCCGTAACTTTCTCTCCAGGCATAGAGAATCCTTCTTCAACCACTTCTGCAACTTCTTGATATCCAAGAATTGCTTTCATTTGGACATGCCATTGATCCCAATTCTTGCCATTAAGATTGGGCAAATTGGCTGAAAATGCACCAAGCCCCATCAAACCTTGCTCTTGATAGCAATTGTTGGGTTTAGTAAAGAGAAGAGTTGTGAAAACAAAGAGAACAGAATGCACATAGTTTTTTGGAAACGAGAAAAAATGAATAGCTATATCTTTAAGAGATGTGTCTTAGTATTTATATTATATACCAAGTCAAACTAACTATCAGAAAGTGTAACCGTTTTTATTTTTAATCACATATTCTAACAATAAAAAATGATAAAAGAATATTTCTTATTTAAGCAAATACCAATTTGAGCAAGGGAATAATTGTTTTGAAACTTGATCACTTTGTGCACAAATCTTTATGTCCTTGTCACACAAGAATGGATTAGAAAAAGTATACCATTAAAAATGGAATGTTCTCTCTTTTAGCCTTTTATAAAAATTATCTATATCTATATATTTACTAAAATTAACATGTATGATGTTAATTACTAAAAATTTATAAATAAATATAAGTGCGCTTAAATTTATGATAATAATGAAATGTGTAATTGTTTGATCTTCTAAATAAAAATTTATCTTTTTAAAAAAGTCTTTTAATTATCTCTCCATTTCTCTATGTTAATATAGAAAAAAACATAATATACTTTGAGGACCTAATTTATAAATAAATCATAAAAAATAATTTTGACATTTCTATATTTTCTCTATCATAAAATAGAATCACCCTTAAAGTACAACATATTAAATGTTTATAATATTTCAAATACATAATTACTTTTATCTTACTTTTAATTTTGATGATATTGTTATTATACACTTATTTCCATAAGACTAATTTATATATGGATCTAACATTGGAACCTATAACCAAGCATCTTCCTTCATTCACAAGAGTCCAGTGTCCTAATCGAAGCTGGAGCTGAAAGTCCAAGATTGAATGTGGTGTATTTCAATCAGCCGTCCAGTGGCACCGGAGAAGCCGACGCTGACCCATTCTGGCAGAACCGTCTTCAAGTCAATCACATGACTAATCCTTGGTCCGTCGCTTACAACCACGCTTAAATTTTGAGCCACAGGATCGTAGGTTACGGTGGCAACTGCTGTTGGCCACCCAAAAATTACCCATTCCTTTGTTGTTACGGAAGAAATAGAGTTAATATCAATGCCTATGTGGGCAAAGGAAGGGTCCCATTCATTAGGGTGCGTGTCAAATTCAACAGCAACTATTTGGTTTAGGTTAGTATTTCTTAACGCAGAGTTGGGAGTGAAGAGTCCGAGGTATCCACCATGTGAATCTGGGGGCATGTCAGATTGGAAAGGTGAAAGGAAGAAGGAGATCCCTTCGGCAGTAGTTGGACCAATCAATAGGTCAAAAGTGAAGGTAGTGGTAAAGCGTGCCACCTTACTGGTTTTTGCATCCCAAAGGCGAACGGGCAAAGCATAGGTGACTCTGCCAGCACTGTTGGGCATGATTGTTCCGTTTTGGAGCTTTGTTAGTTGTATGGCACCCCTTGATGCAAAGGCATCGCCTTGGAAGGTTAAAAGGGTGTCTGTGTATGGCCCAGAAAAATTGGGGAATTTGAAAGATGTGTCCCAATCACGATGCAACATTAGGAATGGAATGATGAGCAAGAAAAGGGGCTTTGTGTTGTTCAAAGCCATGGCTTTAAACTTATGATATGATGGGGAGAATGGTAAAGCTTTAATCTATTATGAATATATGGAACGATTTTCATTGCTCACACAAGACAGGATCAATTGTGATTAAAACTAGATAGTAGATACAGACCTTTTCACACTCATAAGAGCTCTATAATATATCAATATATTCATGAGATAGAAATTTTATGTATCGTATTCTTGTGTTTCTTCTTATTCCACCTATCATACATAATTAAAATAGTTATGTAAACATTTTACTGATATAATATTTTATCTATTTTATCCACTTACTTTAAATATTATTTTTCTAATTTTTATTTTTTTTATTTTGTTATATTTTAAATATAACAATTTTAATATTATTAATATTTTTTAAATATTTTTTTACTCTACTCTTTTAAATATTTTCTTTCATTGATCTTTCTCATTTTTAATCAAAGACAAAATAATTAACTAAATTTTTATTTAATTAAATTTTTTCATCTTATAATAATATTTATTAATAATAATTTTTTTTATATCAATAACTAACACACAAATTTTAATTATGAGTAATTAATTTTTAATTTTCATAATAATATATATTAATAATAAAATAATTTTTCATATAAATAGTAATTTACAAATAAATTTTAACTAGAAGTGATTAATTTTTAATTTTTATAATCAACGGTCAATTTTAGTTGTGAGTGATTTATTTTTAATTTTAATTAAAATCATATTACTAAGAGAAAATATTTGAATTTAAAGAGTTGTATATGGAATAAATAAAAAATAAATTAAACTTTTTTTAAGACTTATTTATTTTTTTAAAAAAATCTTTTTTAATTTATTGATTATTTTAAAAGCTACGTAGTGATATTTACTATAAAATGATTTTATTAAATTTTATATTAATTTGATATTAAAGTCAAAGATACATAGGAACAAAAATGCATGAAATAGTGCAAGGAGTAAATTTGTTTCTAGAAGAGGGCAATGTCTTAATAAGCCAAACATCCAAAAACTTTTAAAAAGTGATAATCAAGTTTGGATCTATATAAAACCTGATAGGATGATTTATGTTGTAGAATCAAAGAGCAAAACCTTGTAGATTAAAAAGGCAATAGTGAAAATACACTATCTCGAAATTGGATTGACAACATGGATTGAAAAAATAAGGCCCAAGACATATTCAATAGGTTTCCATGTTTTCTCATTGAATTTTGTCGAGGTCTCTCCGTATATGAAAATTGATGTAAAGTTCCTTGTGTTGCTAGAAAATCAATAAGATCTAGCTCTTGTACATTGTCATATATGAAACACTTAATGTTGCCCCCTAGTTGAGTTTTAACCATTTGAAAGAAATTTTTATAATATTAGCAGTTTGAGACTTGTGTGTGAGAAAAAAATATCCAAGTAAAACAACTGCAATCATTAACTAATGTAGAAAAAAAATGTTGGCCATTATAAGTAGTTTTACCATAAGGCTCCCAAATTTCACAATGTAATATATCAAATAATGATTGAGACATCTTGTTCAGTAAAGTGAATGACAATATTATAAACATAGCAAGAGGAAACATTTGATAATTGGAAGTAGAATTACAATTTTGAAAGAAAACACTCTAGAATGTCAAATAAAAGCACTCTTACAAAAATTAATATTTTGAAAGAAAATAGAACTACAATTATGTTGCGAAGAATCTAAAGGTAATGGAAAAATCACTATGAGCCAATCAAGCACTGACAGACAACAAATTAAAATTGAAATAAGGTACATAAAAAACATTATAGAGCACCAAAGTAGAAGAAAGTTAAACAACAAAAATAACTACTATAAGAATAATAAATACATTGGGTAATACAATGGTTTTATCAGTAATATATCTGTAAGATTGAAAACATAATACTGAATGAGCAATATGAGTATTGACACCACTTGAACCAATGATCCATCTTCATTTAAACAAAGAATTGATAGAAACAATAGAAAAAATCAAACTATTGGACAAATAACTAGCATCTAGAGTAAACATAATCATACCACTAAGAGTAGTTGACTATGAGACATCATGACATCTACAAGAGAAAAATTTTTTTTTTTTAAATGAATGCAAAAAAATCACTTCTAATACCATATCTACAAAGAAAAAGAATAAAATAATTAATTGAATCAAATTATATTTATGAAAAAGAGAATGTTATATATAATAGCAAACATATGACCAAGATGAATGGAAAAAGAAACAAAATATTTACAACATCTACAATATGTGTAATATCAATAATATATAATTATAGTTTATTCTAATATGTTGTTCACCTCTGTTACACCTAACATTAGACAAACAAACTTATACTTTGTTTCAGTGCCTCTTC
Organism: Lablab purpureus; assembly: GCA_030347555.1. Classification (NCBI taxonomy): domain Eukaryota; kingdom Viridiplantae; phylum Streptophyta; class Magnoliopsida; order Fabales; family Fabaceae; genus Lablab; species Lablab purpureus. The sequence continues at coordinate 38,614,289 of CM059256.1, forward strand.
ATCTTTGCATCAACTCAATTGAGTTCCACTAAACAGACTCACACTGCAAAGATATAAGTATTGTTTCGGCTTGTAGCCACTCTTGGCTAACCCGTTCAATTATTCTTTTCACAAGTCACTCCTAGCTAACTCGTTCAAGTATTCTTTCCACAAGCCACTCCTGGCTAACCCATTTAAGTATTCTTTCCACAAGCCACTTCTGGATCAACAAAGTATTGTTTCAACAAGCCACTCCTGGCTCAAACCCGAGTATTCTTTTGAAAAACGACTCATTCCTGGCTCAAAAACCTTTTACAAAAGGAGGTGTGATTTTGCAATCACAAGGTAGCTAATCTAGAGGTCTTTACTTCCTAAAGATGAATACAAGATTAAGATCTCCTTGTAGATATTACTAAAAACACATAAAGTGTTCTTCTAAAGCTTGTTAAAGATGTGGAAAGAAAAAAATAAAGTTTTAGCACTTTAACTTAAGATTGCATTCTTTTTTTCTTCTTTGAAACAGGACTCTTAGTGCTCAAAAGCAACTAGCTATTGGAGTCCAGTTATGACATGTTCTAGCTTCAGGCTAGCTTCACGAGTTTGATCTTCTATCATTTGTAGAAGCTTCCCGTAGAGTGCATTAAATGTCATTCTTCATGCAATAAATGCATGTTATTCTTTTGGCACAATTCATGATAGCTTGTTCATTTATCCTCCATTGGACAATGAACTTTACTTCCCTTTCTGCGAAAGCTAACTTTCGTACATGGCAGATGTGTTCCAAGGGTTGACAAATTACACGTGTTAGAAATTTGGTGAACTTGAGTAGCTTTAGCTCTCTTTTTAAAGGGCGCTTGAAATGATGTGAGACAGTCTTTGTACGTTGAGCTTCTAGACGTTTAGAAGAATGTTCTTGCACAACAAAGATACTTCATTAATGTTAACGTTGTCTATGTATATCATTTGATCAAGAAGTTGTTAGCATCAAATGACGTGAAATCATATCGTCTGTCATACGATATATGCATAGTCTAATAAGAGTTTGTATTGTTTGTTGACTTGATATTGTTTGTCAAATGCAATATCTTTTGTATTTTATACTTTATTGTATTTAGACATATAGAACTTTAGAGGATGTTGGATTTTTCCTAACAGTTTATCTTTACTTCATTTGCCTCAACCATTTGTCTTTATCATTTGCTTCCATTGTTTTTCTCTACTACTTTTTCTTCAAGACTTGTCTTTGACTCCTATATAGGTCATACTTAAAATTTACAATTTTTTACAAAAGTAAAGATAGGCTAGGTTGGATTGAATTTAACATAAAAATTGCACAAACTCAATCTTATCCAACTCGATATTTTTTTAGTGTGTTGAGTAATGAATTTATCAAAATCTTACCAAATTCAAGGAGGTGAATACTCATATTTCAAAGCTAGAGATATGCCTTGAATGTTACGAATTAAAATTTCTTTTAAAAGTCAACATAAATTACTATAATAATTGAACTTCAATCCTATTAAACAAGAATGGAAACACATTGGAAAAAAATAGTGCATTTGGAGAATTGGACTGAAGCATGCAACACCTACGAAGAGTACAAGAATAATAAAATTTTCAATCTATTGAAAAACATTGGAAAAAATAGTGCATTTTAGAGAATAGGATTGAAGCATGCAACACCTACGAAGAAGACATAGAGATGCATTTTGGGAACCTCGAAATTAGTCAATCAACAACAATAAGTTAGCAAGGCATTAGTTGGCATCTTAAATGCACCATTAAACTTATATATATAGACATTGATTTTTTATCCCTTCGACCCCCAGAGCACGGTCCGATTGCATATGCCAAGTCGAAAGACATGGTTTTAACTATCTTTTGTTTTTCCTTACCGACAAGACTTCAGTTATTTTTATCGTTCTTTAACATTGTTACCACTTTCTTTTTCTTCCTTTTTATCTCTCTTCATTGTCAATCAAACTGTATGTACAGCCCAAATGACTAATAAGTGTGGAAAAGTCTTCATGATCATATGCTTCCTTGTTTGAATCTCCATTTTTCCTATGCGTCGTTAAGTGTCAACTATGCAAATAGTTTGGCCTCTTCCCTTTATAATTTATTGAATTTTATTTTCTCAGGTGACCAAAAACTCTTGCTATATGTAGAGGATTGACACTCACCACTCCCAAGATCATATAATAACTTCAGAGCCATGGCTGCTTTGTTCAACACAAAGCCCGTTTTCATGCTCCTCATTCCATTCCTAATGCTTCATCGCAATTCAGACACTTCTTTCAAATTCCCCACTTTTTCAGGGCCATACCCAAACACCCTTTTAACCTTCGAAGGCGGTGCCTCTTCATCAAAGGGTGTCATACAACTAACAAAGGTCCATGATGGTAGAATGGTGCCCAACAGTGCTGGCAGAGCCACCTATGCTCTACCCGTGCGCCTTTGGGATTCCCAAACTGGTAAGGTTGCAAGCTTCACCACTACCTTCTCTTTTAACATATCCTATGGTCGAGTCACCGGAGATGGAATCTCTTTCTTCCTTGCACCATTTGAATCTATCATGCCCCTAGATTCATTTGGAGGATACCTCGGACTCTTCGATCCCAAGTTTGCTTTAAGAAATACCAAGCAGAACCAAATAGTTGCAGTTGAATTCGACATGCACCAGAATGCATGGGACCCTGGTTTTCCCCACATAGGCATTGATGTTAATTCCATTTCTTCGGTAGCAACAGCGCAATGGGAAAATGATTTTGGGTTGGTAACAGCATTTGTGACCGTAACCTATGAAGCTGTGGCACAAAGTTTGAGCGTGGTTGTAAGCAACGGACCTACCATTAGCCATGTGATTGATTTGAAGACGGTTCTGCCAGAATGGGTCAGGGTTGGCTTCTCCGGCGCCACCGGACGGCTGACTGAAGTGCACCAGATTCAGTCTTGGACTTTCAGTTCCAGCTTTGATTAAGACAGTGGAGTCATCATAATGACGACCTAATTAAATAATATAATATAAACCACGCTTTGTTATTATAACTGTATGTACGTATTTCGCATTGCATGTGTATGAATTTTTCAAACTGTGATCTTACTAGGCAGAAGATGCTGTAACTTAATCAGAATTTTTAAACAGAAAGACTGCAGCAAATGAAAAAATTTCTCCATCATTATATTACAAGTGAGAAACGCTATCACAACCAAATAATAAAGTAATAGTGGATATAGAAACAGAATCATTATTGTCTAAAATATACTTGGCGATTGTTGGAGGGTCACAACCATATACACAACTTTGAAGGGAGTCATATCAATACTTTATTGAAATGAAGCATTGTACCAATATTTGGAGCAGGAAAACAATTGACTCTAATTCTTGGAGTTATCCACTGTTAAGCACCATAAATACATCTAAGTGTCGATCAAGGGCCTCAGATTTGCCATCCGTTTTAAGGTGGTAAGTTATATGTTCATATCTGAAGTTATATCACTTTAAAACTTGGCTTCCATAAATTACTAGTGGAGACCTTATTCACGATCATAAACAATAAACTTGGGTATTCCATATGAACAATTCTGCAACACGTTTGTTAGAATAGTCAATTTTAATGTGCCAAAATGACTATATTTTATTACTAGAAAAACATTTATTACCTACAAATTTTTCTGCAAAAATTATCTAAAAAAATACTTCCAAATTTTACTGAGAAATTTTTTTCAACAAATATCCATGTCTTTTATTGATAACTTATTTTTTTCAGAAAATACCTCCAGAATATTTTAAGCAAAATTATTTGTAGAAAGTCGATGTTAGTAGCCGTAGATTTTGCTGCATCAGTACTAAAAGGTTATAAACTTTTTTTGCTCATTTTTATTTGAATTCTTTTACAGAAATTTCATACAAAATTTATTACAAGTAAATTTATTTTCTTATACTTTGCTACCGAATTTAAATTCAGAGTAAGCTTATATATTTTAAAAGAATTTCAAGTAAATTTTGTTGTAAATTTATTTATTTTTTATTCTTTCCTACTAAATTTAAATTCAAAGTAAACTTCTATATTTTTTATAAAAGTTTGTGTGAATTTATATTTACAGGAAAAGTTAATATAATTATTTAATATTTTATTTGCAATTTTTTCCCAAAATTTGTATAATTTATTTTACAAATCTTTTTACTAATTTATATATTTTTACTATTTTTAAAATTAACATATGAAAAAAATTACAAAAAATTCACCAATAATCTCCTTTAATATTTTAATTTGATTTTTTTTTCATATTTTTCATTTTATTTTAACTCTCTATCTTTCTCATTTTCTTGCTCCTGCTCTCCCCCACACCACGCTCACACAACACAAAAAGTAGATAAACTACTTCTAATGGATATGCCTCTCATGGATCTAACTTTCTCTTCCTTCTAACCACCCTTTTCACTTTCTTCGTGTTAGGTAAAAGAGGGAGAGAGATCAAAAAGAGGGAAAGATAAAATACTCAATGAAAGTGTATATACAATGATGATGATCATATATATATATATATATATATGCAACCTACACAGTTGCATTAACTATCCAAAACTAATCATAACTTACTATCCTTGACACCCTCCTTCTAAACTCATGGGGGCAATGGGTGCACCATGAGTTTATGTCGTAATGTGAGAAAGGCAACACCAGATATAGGTTTAATCAAAATGTCTGTCACTTAGAACTAAGAAGGAGTATGAACCACCATGATTTGCTTTTGTAAAACTTTATCTCTAACAAAATGAAGGTAAAGCTCGAAATGCTTCGAACGAGAATGAAGGAGAGGATTCGCAGCAAGAAGTATGACACTTAAATTATCACAAAATATCTTTGAAATAGTTGAAGGAAGATGAAGTTCATGAAGAAGGGACATAATCCAACACCTAACTCTTTGTAGAAGACAATGTTTATAATCACATTGCTAATGAGACACATGCTAGAACTTTGTGGGAGAAGATTGAGTCTTTGTATGCTTCTAAGTCAGGCAATAATAAATTATATTTGTTAAATTGCTTGATGAATTTGAGGTACAGGGAGAATCCTTCCATTTCAGATCATTTAAATGAGTTCCAAGGGCTCTTAGATCAATTATCAAAAATGGGTTTGACAAGTTTGGGCATTTTAGACACATAGTTGGGAGCCCAACCCAACATATCTCCCCCCTCACAACTATGTGGAGGTGATCACCAATCCGGCGATCTCACAACAAGCTTCAAGCTTCAACCTTGGTACTGCTTTAGTCATCATATCAGCACCATTCTCATCAGTATGAACTTTATCCAACTCCAAAAGTATAGCATCCAAAGCATCACGTATCCAATGATACCTCACATCAATATGTTTGGATCTAGAATGGAAAGTTGGATTCTTACCAAGATGGATTGCACTCTGATTGTCCACAAATAATGTATAATTATCCTGCATAAAACCAAGCTCTTGCAAGAATTTCTTCAACCATAACAACTCCTTGCATGCTTCAGTAATGGCAATGAATTCAGCCTCTGTAGTAGACAATGCTACACACTTTTGTAGCCTTGATTGCCAAGCCACGACTCCCCCTGCAAATTTAATCAAGTAGCCCGAAGTGGACTTTCTGGAATCAATATCTCCATCCATATCTAAGTCTGAGTAACCTATCAAAATAGACTTATCACCTCCAAAACAAAGCCTCAAATCACTAGTACCATGAAGATACCTCAAAATCCATTTCACAGCATTCCAGTGCTCTCTACCTGGATTAGAAAAAATCGACTGACTGTACCAACAGCATGTGCAATATCTGGTCTTGTACATACCATTGCATACATCAAACTGCCAACCGCAGATGCATAAGGAACTCTACTCATATATACCTTTTCAGCTTCATTTGAAGGACTCTGTTTAACACTCAGTTTGAAATGAGTTGCAAGATGAGTGTTAACTGCTTTAGCATCTTTACCCCTTGGAGAATAATCCTTCTAATAGAGAAATAAAATAAATGCAATAAAAATAACCAACACAAGAATAACCACGACCGTTGTCTAAAGACAACCAGAGAATAACACTACGTGCAAATTTTTAAAACACATAGACTAATCTCTCATACCCTTGACCCCAATACATCCGCACTCTCCAAAGCAAGTAATTAAACCAAACCTCACAACACTCTACTACAAGAGTATAAGAAAAGTCAAATACAAGCTTAAAGTGCTTTTGACTGGGGTGTCTAGATACCATGGACTCAAGCCCATTATATAGCTTCCGTCACCCACTCCTTTGAATAAACAAGACGATGTGGGACTTTCAAGACATATTATTTTTATCAATCTCAACAATCTCCACCATGATAAAAATAAACGCATCTTCTTTCTTCATTGCCTATACCAGCAATCATTCTCCACCATAAAGAGTATACCACTTGGAATTAAACCACCCCAAGAATTCACAGCACACCCTGCATCAATGCTAACCAATGTCCGTGTATAATCACCACACACCCTGCATCAATATTAGCCAATGCCCGTGTACAATTACTGCCACAGCACCACTTAGAATTAAACCACTCCAAGAATTCACAGCACACCCTGCATCAATGCCAACCAATACCCGTGTATAAGTACCGCTAGCAAATACTCATCCTTTTTCCATGACACTGCGGATATGCCATGAGGATACTTAACTCATCATCTACCAAAGATCAACCTCCCCCAAAATGAGAGAGGCCCTTCCATCAAATTTCTATATGTCGCATTTGACAACACTTGCAAACAACATTGCAACTTCAGCAACCAAAGATAATTCTCCAACAACAAGGAATTAATCTTTTCTGATGTGGAAGATCAAACTCAGCTGCAACCACAAAACATACTAAGAAAAAATCCTACCAAACCATAAGCTCTGATACCACTTGTTGGGAGATTATGGGGAGGATAATGAGCTACAAGCACAACCACACAAGTGTCTATGACACCACCTCCAACCCAAAACCTTAAGGCAATGGGTTTATGGGTCTTCTTACTTATATGGTGCTCAACTTACTCATTCCTACCCAATGTGGGACTCCAACATCACACTTGTATCCTAACAATATCTCAGTCGTGATAGATGCAAGGCTTCTATATTCAGCTTCAATGGTGCTTCATGATGCAACACGTTGCTTTTTGGACGACCATGCAACGATGTTCTTACAAAGATAGACGCAAAAACCAAATATAGATATTTTATCATCAGGGCCAAGCCCCAATCCGAATCACAAAACCCAAGCACAAATAATGTAGTAGATGGTTGAATATGTAGCCCAAGATGAGTGGTGCCATGAAGATACCGAAGTATACATTTAATTGCACGCCAATGATGTTCTTGAGGATTGTGCATGAACTGGCAGACTTTGTTAACACTATAGGCAAGTTCTGGTCTGGTGATGGTTATGTATTGAAGAGCTCCAACGACCATTCTATAAAATCCAGGATCAGTAACAGACGTGGACTCATCAGCTCTCAGCTTAAGTGAGGACTGAATAGATGTTGGCTGGGATCTGATGTCAAGCATGTTAGTTTTGTGTAACAAGTCACAAATGTATTGCGCTTGAGGTAGATAGAGACTGCCATCGTTGTGTCTGAGAACTTCAATTCCAAGGAAATAGTGTAAGTTACCCAAATCTTTAAGAGAAAACTTATCATTTAAGTAGGATATAATATAGTTGATAGCAAGCATTGAGCTTCCAGTGATGATAATATCGTTTACGTAGATAAGAATGGATGTTGTAGGGTGTTTACCGAACTTCATGAAGAGAGAAGAATCACTTAATGATGCTTTAAAACCAAGATAAAGCAATGCTCAGAATGAATATTGCTTGACGTCATTCAGGTTTGGTCAAAGCTTTTTTTATAGATGTAGGTTAGAGACGATGATCATGTAAAGAAGGTGTAGAAATAACAGTGTAAGCCTTGGGTTTGAAAATACCTGAATTTGCTCGAGTAGTCATAGAATGAATATTGACAGTCGTTGAGTGAGAAGGATTATTGTCACTTAGACCTACATTGTTAGTATGTATGATAGAGGAAAAAGTAAGGATAGAGGCACTGTTTATTTCAGTTTCATGTATATTCGAATTGTCAAGAGAAATGTTTGGGTTATTAGAGAGAATAGTTAAAGATGGATGAGTAACAGAGGAAGAATTGGAGTAGGTTTTTATAGTAATAAAGGGATTGTTGAGTTGTTTAAAAGGAAAATAAGTTTCATTGAATGTAACATGACGAGAGATGTATTTCTTGCCAAGAGTAAATTGGCAAATATAGCCAGTATGATTTGAGCTTAATCCAAGAAAAAGACAGGGTAATGATCTGAAATCAAATTTGTGTCGATTTGATGACTCTTGATACCATGTTAGGTAAAAGAGAGAGAGATGGATCGAAAACAGGGAAAGATAAAAGACTGAATGAAAGTGTATGTACAAGGATGATGAAAAGTACATTATATATATATGCAACCTATACGGTTGCATTAACTACCCAAAACTAATCATAACTAACTATCCTTGATACTTCTTTTCCATTTTGAACTCTGGATTTCCTTTGTCTCTATTTTCTCCTCTTGAATTTTTTTCTCTTTTGTCCTACTTTTTTTTATCTCCTACATGATTGCTTCTGTTTGTGCTTTTCGTGTGTTTTGAATGTTTTGTGTTTGTTAATTTTGTTTTGTGTGTTTGAATCGTGTTCTTTTGCCTTCAATTACAGAGATCTTCAATTTAGGTTTGTTTAGTTTCTTCTTTGTTTTCTGTTTCTATTGATGAGTTTTTGGGATGGATTTATGTTGTTGTCTGGGATTGATGAAGTTTTATGTTGCTTTAATGTTTTGAATTTTTATTATGTTTGTTGAATCCAATTTTAATCCTCAAATAAAACAAAAAAATGTTCATCTTTTTAATTATGGTGTAATTGTTCATTCTTCTAGGTGTATGAGTGGTTTCTGAGCTAAAGCTAAAAGAGAAAGGGATTCAGTGAAATGACATCAATTGATGTACCGTCAAACATAGGTTTGAGAGGAGCTAGTGGACGTAGAACAAAAGGTGTTGATAGATTGCTAAAAGAGATGAACAATATGAAAATTGGGAATGATAGAGTATGTAAAACCTTCTTTCTCATATTTGCTTTTTTTATTTATTTTAGAGATATATTATTTGTGCAAATGTTTTCTCCACTTTTATAGTTGCCTTGATTTATAATATTAATGTTTGAATTGAGAATGATTGTGTTTGTCCTTAAAGTTAAAGAATGAAAAAAATACTCCTCAAAATTTGGTTATGATGTTGAGCCAGTTCCTGCTGACTAGAATCTTTTTATCTCTTTGAAATTTGTATAATGTATTATGTAGTTGTCTAATTGCATAAATTAGTCTATTATTATAAGGTCAGCACTGGTGGTTGTTAAAAAATATTTGAATTGAACCAAACTGATACTGAATTCAAACTAAACTCATATCGAATTGAATTGAATTGCATAAAAAATTGAATTGTTTCAAATAAAAATTGCACCAAATTATTCTATTAATTTGGTTTTTAAACATTGAGCTGCACTTAACAAATATTGTTTGAACTAAATTGAACTATAACTAGTAATATTAGAAAATATACTTCAAAATAGGATGTCTACTTGTAATTAGGGATGACAACATGATGAGATGAGTGCGAGTTTCATTATCTCATCCTCATCTCCTAAATAAAAAAACATCCCCATGATCATCTCCATATTCAATGGGTATGGAAATTTTGTCTTATCCTCATCCCCATCGGATAACAGGTATATTCTCATATTCATGCCCATATATGCATTCTTATTGTTCTAAATATTAATTAAATAATTTTTTTATAAAAAATAAAAAAATCACAAGAAAATAATTATGATATTATTAAGGATTTAATATCAAATATAAAAAAGGAATTGTAATTTCATAAATCCGAAATCAGAGTACTGAATAACAATTGCATGACATTTTTTTAAATCTAATAAATATTATAATACACAATGTGAACGAAATTGCACGGGAAAAATTAAATTAATAATGATAAGAATTTATAAATGTATCTTATATCTTTTGGATTTAAATAAATTTTTTATGCTATTAAAAAATATTCATGACAATAAGTAATTATATCATAGTAAATGTGAAAGGATTAAAAAGCAACTATAATTATATAAAAAATTAAATAACAAATAGAGATATTAGAAAGAAGTCAAAATAATCAAATGTGTGCCCTAAAACAATTTGATTCAATGAAATTGAGAGTTGCATTGTATTTCCTAGAATGCAATACATCATTTGAACAAAATCACACAAAGGAAAAACATATGTATCAAGGTTGTGATTGAAGGGAACATACCCTGGAGATCTGAGTAAACTTGGTAGATATTGAATTAGTCTTGTTGGGAGAAAATGAAAAATTTTGTAGCAAAACAAAAATCAAACATAAGGTCAAAAAGAACAAAAACGATAATTTTTTTATGTTACCCAGTAAACTGGGGGTTTAGGTGATTAAACACTTGAGAGTGAGAGTTAAACATTCTCATGTTAAAATATAAATAATAAATAAAAAAATATTATGAGATAGTAAAAATAATCAAATTTGTTACCTAGAAAATATTTGGCTCAATGAAATTGAGGTTTGTGTTTCCTCAAGGTTGTGATAAGATGGAAAATACCTTAAGAATCTATGTAAACTTTGTGAATTTTGAAAAAGTTGAATAGTTGAGAGAGAATAAAAGAATTGTGTAGTGAAGAGAAAAAGAAAGGTTGCAAAACTAAGGACCAAAGAGCAGCATAAATATAATTTTTTTAGACTATCTAATAAATTATGAGTGTTTTAGTAATTTCAAACGGGGATGGATATGAGGGTGGGGCCAGGTATTATGACGAGTATGGGATGGGGACGGGGCGGATATGTACATACCCATCCTATTCGCATACCCTATTTAAAAAATCAGGTATTACCCATACTCATACATACCCAGTTAATGCGGGGATTTTTCGTCAAACTTGGAACAAGTTCGGTTAATACTCATGGGACGAGTTCATTTGTCATCCCTACTTGTAATAATCTAAACACTTCATATAGTTCAAGAAATTTGGAGTAGTTTAATTTAGTTTAGTTCACTCAAATCATGTTATAGTTTAGTTCAATTCATTTAAACTGTTATACAATTCAATTCAATTCTCTCAAACTATTTTTAAACTTTGGTTTAGTTTTATAATAGTTCAATTCAATTCATCTATTTTGTCCATCTCTTCTCAGCATATTAGACAATTTATTTCTAGTGTGCCTCTTAGCATAAGTTTTTTAACTTAATGCCATTAAAATTTTATAGTAATAAGATTGTGTATCGTAGGTGCCGAAAAGGCTAACCTAGCATGCCGAAAAGGTGAATCTGACACGCCGAGATGGTTCATGTCGAATATGATGTATTCAGAGGACCTACATGGTGGCTACCGAATACGATAAAAACCAACATGTTCCTACCATGAACTTATCAGCGTAATTAATCTCCCAAAAGGGAATCACACCTTAATCTTGGATACCAGGAAGACCACGTCAGCAAGGCCAGATCCATGATGGAAAGACCCATAGTGGTAAGAAAGTTCATCCAAAAATAGTATAAATAGGTACGGCTTACAAGGTAGATGGATATCATTAATTTCCTAACAATTATTCTCACATATTACTGACTTGAGCATCAGAGTGCCTTCGTAGGTACACCTGCCCGTCGTGATGACCATCGGAGGAGTAGATCATCGGGAGAAACCCTAGCGGAAGAACGAGGACAAAAGAGTAGTGAAGAAGCGAGGATAGAAGACTAGTGGGTCAACTCGATTCCTTGTAAGAACATTTTGGTGCCCACCGTGGTCGGCCTAGGATGTTTCGCCTCAACACGGCGATCCCTCCGACCACGACGAATAATTTCGACATAAAAACACAACAAGTCACATCCAACAAAATTAATTCATATTTACATTGAAAGGGCGCTCTCGGCCCCGGTGTTACAAAAAACTAAAACTAAACTACCAAAACAAGATAAAATTGAAGTTGACATCTTAGTACTCTTAAATAAGAACCATATCCTCCTCCCCGTTTCCACTACTCAGTGTGATAGGTTGAGCACGACCACCACCTTCCAGAATGTCCGCCAACAACACAAGCTGACCTTCGAATACATCCTTATCTAGGTCAAGCTTGTCATCCTCCGACTGTATTCCAAATAACAGGGCAACTTGGCACAAAGCCTTGTTGAAACCATCTTCGTGCTGGGTTAAAACTTGCTCATCGGCCTCCGCTAACTCCGCCTCTAGCTTGGCCCTGTCCTCCTCAGCCTGACGTAAAGCAATATTCGCCTCATCCAAGTGATGCCCCAAGTTATGAATTGTATGAATACGCTCGTCCTCCTGGGACTCTAGCTCTTTCACCTTCTTGGCAAAAGCAGCAGCATCGACCTCAAGCCCCCTACACTTGGACTCTAAGACTGTCACCTTCTCGTGCAAAGAGTTGTTCGTCTCCAACGCCTTACCAAGAGAACGACCAGAATCATACAGCTTTTGCCTTAGCTTCTCCACCTCTTGCAAGTGTCCATCGCGACAGAGTTCGAAGCCAAGCACTTTTTCGAGCACAAGTGCACGAGTTTGTAGCTCCACGAATGCACTTAGCAAGCCGGAAGGAGGGATGCTCCAAAGTAACTCCTTCTCTGAAAAATCCAAAGACAGGCTCAACTTTTGCGAGAGATCCAGTTCTCTACTATAAAAGCTGGAGAGATCGGAGCTGGTGCCCACCTCAAAAGGACGGAAGGAGGACTTCTTCGGTGACCGATGAGATGAAGATTGGTCAGCATGGCGCTTGTGGGATTTTTCTCTTTCGTTCTTCTTGCGATGATCGAAAGGTGGTCGGAGGTCGACAACAATAGCTTCATTTGCCGAATTCACGGCCTTAGAGGTCACTCTTACTTGTAGAGCAGCCTCTTCGGCCTTTTTATTCTCAAGAGTCGCCGCCATACGCTTGGTCCGAAGCTCATGAAAGTGGTTCTTGTTCTTGGCATTCAATAATGCCATTATACCTGCGAAGAGAGGAGCAACTCAACCAACTTAAAAACTTTGCAAATTTCAAACAACAAAAGGGAACAAAAGTTACCTTCCAGGTCAGTGCGTCGATGCGGGGAAAGGAAAATACGAAGGAGTTTTCGGGTCAGGAGTTTCCGAGGTAGCTGATCCAGAACTGACAAGGTCACGTTATCCTCATCTGTCATCATTGACCTCGGCCATGATGAATGTTGAACCGGATCCCTTGTCCAATAGAAAGGAAACATTTGACCGAAATCATTATAAAAGTACTTATGACCCAGAGGTTCTACAACTACCTTAAAGAACCCGATCTTGAAGTTCTTGTATCCTGGTATGGTCAGACGTAAATTTACGTCTGTTATCTATTCACCTCGACATAAATTTATTTCTGTTATCTATTCACCTCGACGTAAATTTACATATGACCAAAACAGGTCAGACGTAAATTTACGAACCTAAATCCAGAAAATCTATCTTCGTTCACACCATTCCAAACAAAGATAACCTTACGAATCATACGCAATATCAAATAAATTTCATAAACCAGTTTAACAAATCCAAAACTCAGTCACTAAAATGTAAATTCTAAAATATATAATAATCCAAAGCTGAATAGAAGGCGGTAGTGGTTAGTACCTCTATGTGACGCTCGCGCTCCTCCTCCTGTAGCTTGAAAGAAATGTTTTTCATGAGGTGAGTGGAGAAGCCAACAATTTTGTTGCAGAGCCTCATGGAGGGGATGATGGTCACCTCTTCCAGATCTGTGATGACCCTTTTAAAATTTTCAAATACAACAATAGCATTAGGATCTCAATGAAAATTATCCTTTTTTTAAGAGATTGGTCAATATGGGTAGCTAGAAATGTGTATCCTTTAATAAATTTTTAATAATAACCTATAAGTCTTAGAAAGTTTCAAAGTTGCTTAAGAGAATGTTAGGGAAAACTCCAACAGTCCATAATTGTGAATTATGGTAAAAAATAATTAATGTTAAGTTGTGACAGAAGAAAAGTCTTGAAAGATGAAGAGTCTTAACAAACTGAGTCTTTCAGACGAAGGAACCTGTTAGACGAAGGAGTCGCAAAGCTTTATCTCTCATTAGATCATATATGTATCGTCTTTCAGACGATACGTCAAACAATCATCAAATGAGAAGTCATCAGATGATATAAATATTGTGTTGACTAATGTTTGAAAGTTTGTCTTAAGTTCTCAAAGACATTCTTCTGAATAGTATGATGATCAAGTACACAAAAAGTTCTCATGTCGCATCATTGTCAGATATTGTACAGGCTAGGTAATGCACTTAAATTAAATCAAAGTATCAATTAGATAATTTAGCAAATAATTGATGATGTTGAAGAATTTGTTAAACTACCTTCAATTGTTGTAAATGTAAGGACCATGATGGGCTATAAAGTAGTATATCATTGAAAAACACCAAAACTAATTTAGGTAGCAACTCGTTGAACACCGAAGGCATCAAACTTTGGAACGTGACGGGGGCGTTAGTAAGAGCAAATGGCATGATGAGCCATTTGTAATGGCCTTAATGAGTTCTAAAGGTTATCTTAATGGTTCTTAAGCTTATTCTTGAGAGCAACCAATATTTGAGAAATGAACTAAAGTCACATTGTCTTAATCTCATAAAAGGTTTGAAAATTCTTATTTACTCCATCATTAATCAAGATTGATATGGTGACTTATTCTTGACCACTTTTAATTGACTACTTTTAATCCATTTAATCCACTTATTGATTAGTTTCATACTATCCATCATATAAAACAAAAAAATTCTCATGTGACTTAATCGTATACTTTTACATAATTTACTTTTACTATGACACATTTTTCCTTCTAAAAGTTTTTCCACTACTTCATTTGTAACTAGAACATTATCCAAGATACTTCTCCCTTCAATAAATATTATGATCTCTCAATAATCCTAAGCGGGACATGTTTAAATTTGATTAAAAATACTTTTGAGATAATCTTTAGATTAACAGCTACCTACTAAAGATATAGGTCTGTGGGGATTATCTTATTGAGATATAAATGTTAAGAACATTGCATTACATCCTCTGGATATTGTACCTATATCATGAAACTTCTTAAAAGCTTGTGGTACTTCTCCTTTATTGTGTTCCAATGATTCTTTATAAAAGTAAAGTTAAAGTTATCCAAACCTGGGTTTTTGTTACTTTCGTTGTTCCATATAACATTCTTCATTTCATATTCAATGAAATCTGAAATTATGTTTTCCTCTTCCACGATCTAGGGAAACCTAATTTTGACCAATTTTATAATGTCTGTTGCTTCAAAGATTTTTTTTTATTTCATTCTTAACCGTGTTTGGAACTTCACACAAAATACTATTTACATTGAGGTCATTCTTAAATGTCTTCATGAGATGAACTAGTGAACACTTCATTCTTTCATATGTCCTATGCCAAGTGGATACACCATCCTTGATGTGTCTTATGATGACTATAAATTTTTCTTAAAGTTTATTAAATTTTTATCTACATAATACAATATATATTCACCTCTTATCTAGCATTCCAACAACATCGAAATTATCAATCATCATTTTAATTGTTGTTGTCATAGAGAGAGAAATTTTATTCTAAAGTAACATTGAATATTTTTTTGTATCTAATTTATATTAGGATAAACTTTTTCATAATTATTTTTTATAAAAATAAAATTAATTTATACATGAACTAATTTATAAAACAAAAAACTTTTAAAAGTCTTATTTTTAATCTATGAATATTTTGAGAAGTTCTTTTCATTCTTGTTTTTATTGTTTCTTTTAATAATACATATAAATAATTTGTCAAATCCTTATTAAATAAATTTAATATTGAAAGAAGACCTTTCACCTAGCTGTAAATACGTCGTCATTCTCAGTTTTGATAGTTAACAAGTATAATCCTTGGTCCAATTTTTAAGGAGAAGTGGATATTCACGTTGCAATCTACGAAGAAGATATTTGAGACAAACACTACTTAACAAAGTTATGTTCACATAAATATTTCGATACACACGAGAATCTATGAAATGATATTTTTGAAATAAAAATAAAAATTTCAGATCTACATCGTTAAATGATATATTTAAATAATTAAATCAATATATAACCGTTTAGGTACTTACATTATTATTGACTAATTCTTAAATATTTATTCTTTGTAAATTAATAAATATGTAAGACATTTTGCTTTTGGAGTGATCTAAGAATGACATATATTTAGGACAACCACAAAGGACTTTGCCACTTTTTTTCTCTTACATTCAATCCAGAATTTCATAAATTATCATTTTATTGTAATATTTAGTTTATATTATTTTTATTATTATAATATACTCCTCTATTTCAAATTATAATTTTCACATACCAATAAAAGTAATTAATTTGTTCAACTTTTTATAAATTTTTTATTTTTATCCTTATTGCTTATTATTAAATGAATTAATTGAAATTTTTAACCAGAAGTATTTATAAATGAATTAATTTTTTAATAAAATTATAAATTAATTGATATTAGAATTTCAACAGTTTTAAAATCATTTCAGAATCATTTCTAAATAATTTAAAATCAGAACTACTAATTATTTTAAATAAATATTTCAATCAAAATTTTTAATTTTCACAATGACTATACTCAAATTTTATTTTAAAATTTTAATCAAAATTTTTAATTTCCACTAAACTGTAAATGACTATGCTTAAATTTTATTTTCAAAATTTCAATCAAAATTTTTAATTCTCATGCAAATAGAAATGCTGAATTAAAATTAATTGTTACTGCAACTTTAATATAAAAATTAAAATATAATATTAATAGATGATGGTAAAAGATGAAGAGTTAAACTAATAAAAGAAAATTAATTCTCACTGATATTTAATTTCTTTTTCTACTATTTAATGTTAATACAAATAATAATATAATTAATAAAAATATATTAAAAAAATAAAATTATTAAAATTCTAAAACGTTTAAAATAAGAGTTGGTTTCATATTACTCTTTATAATTTAAAATAGAGAGAATACTATTTTATTATAAAATAGCTGTCAAGTGAATCTGGAAAAATAGTGTCAAAGAATATTTTTCTTATATAAAACCTTCCTAGGATTTTTCACCATATGTTTTTACCCCACATTACTATGCGAGGTGCATTGTTAGAAAACTAATTTTTATTCATTTTGCTGATTTAGCAGGGCTCAGGGAGCCTATATATATGTCTAAAATTTGTGGGTTTTGGCATGCAGCAATAAGTTAAGTTTCCAAGTAATGTGTGAGGTGTCAACCATGGCTAAAACACAAACTCCATTGGCCGTTCTCATGATTTCCCTCTGTTGTATGTTGCTACTAAACAAAGTGAAGTCAGATTCACTTTCGTTCAGCTTCTCCCATTTCGGGGCAGGAACAGAATTCGACATTGGTTTCCTAGGAGATGCCCGTGCAATAGACGGTGCAATACAATTGACAAGAAGAGACAGCGGAGCATACGGCACTCCCATCATTCGCAAACACAGTGTTGGTCGTGCTGTTTATATTCCACCCGTGCATCTCTGGGACAAAACCACTGGGAAACTTGCAGACATCGAAACCGTGTTCTCCTTTGTGGTTGATTCCGCTGGTTCTCAAATCCACGCTGACGGCCTCACCTTCTTCATCTTACCATTTGATGCTGACCCCAGCATTCCCAAAAACTCATCTGGGGGATACCTCGGACTCTTCACTCCCCAAACTGCTTTCAACGCCGACAAAAATGAAGTTGTGGCGATTGAGTTTGACAGCTTCGGAAATGAATGGGATCCGAAGCCTGTTGCCATTGCTCCTCATGTTGGTCTTGACATCAACAATCTGGAATCCGTGGAGACGATAGATTGGCCTATTAATTCAGTTCCTGAAGGTTCGGTTGGAAAAGCTAGCATTAGCTACGATTCGGAGACCAAAGAATTGAGTGTGAGCGTTGGGTATGCTACTCAACCCGCCATTGTTGTTGGGTTCTCAAAGACAATAGATCTCAGGGGTGTTCTGCCGGAATGGGTTAGAATTGGGTTCTCTGCTGCCACTGGTGATAGCGTTGAGACCCATGACATTCTCTCTTGGACTTTTGGTTCACGTATCTAGCTAGCTACAGACAGCTTCTTCCTCTAAAATGGATAATAACACAGTGACGTACGTGAGGGTCCTCAACTCATTTCTACAATTGTTCAATCGCACTCTTTTATGGATTTTGTCCAAGTCTGTGTTTCCTTCAATATTGGATCGTCTTTAAAATTAATAATCATTGTTTTCCCTCTCCGTTTAAATTTCGGTTCATGTTTGTGAACCTTTTCTTTCATGTCAACCACATTTGTTGAAGAAATTTATAAATTTTATTGCAACAAATAGAGAGGTAAGATTCCTATATTAAGGCACCACACAATTAATATTAAGCCATAGTATCCATGTCCAACAATTTACTTCCATTAATTTCATAATATTGTCCATGCTCACCGTACATTTATATATATAATTCAATTCTATTAACTTCATATAACAATAACAATGCTTATGTCCATAACCAAACTTAACAACTAGAATTTTTTATTTGAAATAGCATTGAGCTATTTGGATTAAAAGTGCATTCGCTATTTGAATTGAAAGTTCATTCACCATTTGTCGTGATTCACTGCAACTAATTGAAATATATCCATACATTCCACCAGGTAACTGAATTCCGAAATAAACATCCAAAAATCCATTATAAGGCAACACCTAATTAAAATCCATACAATATTAGGTAACTCATTAAATGAGCCTCAGTGTTCAAATAAAAAAACAATTCTACATACAAGGTAAGGCAGCTGCTAATAGAAAATAAAAATAAGCCTCAATGTTCAAATAAAAAAAACAATTCTACATACAAGGTATGGCAGCTACTAATAGAAAATAAAAATAAGCCTCAATATTCAAATATTAAAAAGTGATATCAAACAATTTGAGATAAAACATTGGCTAAACATTACAACAACATATGAATTAACAAGTGAAATGTTTTTAATTGAAGAACTACAAAGGACTTAAAACTGGAGACAACTTCTAACCAATAAGTTGAGATACAAGTCAATGAAGTTCAACGTGTTCACTAAGTTGAGATACAAGTCAATGAAGTTCAACGTGTTCACAAAAATGCAATGAATAAAAGATTGTATTTATGTCAATAATATGTGCAATATGTTGACAAGAGGTTTATCACTAAATAACAACTTCTCTTATTTCTTTTTGGTGTATCTTACAATATCAATGTATCTTTTATTTATAGTTTTACTCTTTGGGCCTTTTCTTTCTAGGCCTTCTCAAAATAAAACAAAATCAATATCTCCTAATCAAATCGTAATCTCTCCAATAAATACAGAGTCAATCATAATCTCCCTAATAAAAATGAAATTAGTCTTAATAACAAAAGTTTCCTAGACATTATTCTACATTTAAGTTTATCCAACAAAATTTTCCCCCGTAAACTTAAATGCTTCTTCTATCCCTCATCCCAATTATCTTCTTACAATCTTCAAGCACAACAGTTCTCAGCAATGGTTTTGTAAACATTTCAGCAGCTTGAGCTCGGCTATCGACGTACTCCAACTTCACACTTCCTTTTCTCACTTGTTCTCAGATAAAATGAAATCAAACATCGATGTGTTTGCTCCTCTCATGGTTGACAGGGTTCTTTGCCAACTCTATCACTGACCTATTGTCAACTCAGATCACAGTCTCGTCTTCTTGTTTCATCTCCAACTCGCTCAAGACATTTCTGAGCCACACTGCATGACACACACACTATGACATCTCGCGTTGCTTTGTGAAATCAATTTGCTCTCTAGAATAATCGATTATCCCAAGTAATAATCGATTATTCTGAATGTTTTTAGAAAAAGATTTTCATATTCTACAGAACCTTGCGCCCCTCTTTGCCTAGAAATTGGAAAGGGGTCTGAGCATTCAAAAATAACCTAATCAAAGTGAAAGTTGTTATGCTGCTAGTATTCAAACTTGCTTCATCCTTTATGGTTATTCAAAGGAGGTGTTCATCTTTTGAGGTTTCCAAAAGAGGTGTTGTTATCATCCTTTGTGGTTATTTAAAGGAGGTGTTCATTCTTTGTGAGATCAAGGAATGTGTTTGTTTATCCTTTGTGGTTATTTAAAGGAGATGCCATCATTCCTTCTAGTATTCAAGGTAGGTGTTGTTCATCTCTTATGTTTTCAAGAGAGATATTGTTTCATCCTCTGTTCTGTACAAAGGAGATGTCTTGTTAATCTTCTTGATATCTTTTTTATTCCGCTGCACTATAAGTTTGTAAACTTATTTTTAAGATAGTTAGTTGTTGTCACTCTCATTTGAGGTGATATAATCCCTGGACGTAGAAACCAATATAAATTCTTTGTATATTTTTCTCAATCCCTACTCTCTTTACATTTAGCTTATATTCTGCTCTCTTATATTTTGTACTCTGATTTCTATAAAGGATAACTTAAATTTATATTGGGATTTTGTTAAACTTTGTTTTAACAAGATTAAATTGAAAAAAAAGGTTTAATTTTTATTAAGAATCAATTTCTTCTCTTCTTGATTTGTTTTACCTACCCTAATTATTGTAGTATTTAGTATCAGAGTTGGTTCTTTGATTGTTATTTCAAAACATATAAGTAATGGTAGGTCAAAACCAAACTTTTGTTTAAGGTGCTTCCATTAACAAATCTCCACTCTGCTAAACAAAACTATCCATTTTAAAAAGTTAGGATGCAAATATTTTTGGAATTTGTTGACTGTGGAGTTTGGGATGTTGTTGCAAATTATTCTTTTGATCCATTTTAATCGATCCATTAACAAAATAAATCATCATTGTGATCATGTTCTTCTTGGATAACAATTATTGTGTGGTTTTCTGTATTTTTTTTTCTTACCTTGTCTTTATCAATTAATGCACATGTTTTATTTTGAATAGTAACAAATTCGCTTTTGTGAAATGAAATTTAGATTTTGATTGTTAGATGCACAGTTTCATGACATTACTTGTTGATAACATTGCATCTTGATGTCATTACAGGTGTCGCAATATTTTAATTCTTATATGTTATATTGATTGACTACTAAGAATCAATCTACTTATGGGTCTTTTATTTCGAAAAAAATTGGCTTCATTCCAAATTTGTCAGAGTAATCTAAAATTTATCAAAACCAAGAAAATTGAAAAAAAAACTGGTTTGGATCAGTATTTTTAATTTCTATTTAAAATATTTTTAAGATATAAACTATTATTTATTTATTTATTTCATATAGAATATATAGTTTTACGTTAATTAGAAGTTGAGGTTAATGCCAATTTCTATACATATTTTCCTTAATCTTTTGAAACATATTTTTAAATTTAAATTGTAACAAAATTCTAAATTTCAAAACGAAGAACAACATAGCTTAAATATTTTATAGTTTTTATATCTTGATTTTTTATAATTTACATTATATCATTTTTTTATTTTTTATTTTAACTATAAACTTTTTATTATTAATAAAGTACATTTATTTTACTAAAATTTAAACTTAAATATTAATGTATATTTAATTTAGACTTTTATGTATATATTTTGAATATTAAGTGTCTGTAACCGTAAAAAATGTTAAGTACAAGCAAAATAACTTTTTATTTTAGTTTTAAAGTTATGATCTTATCACATTATATTAATTCAGTATTATTTAACTCTCATTGTTATTACAATTTTAACCACGGAAAAATCATTGTTGAAATTATCAAATATAATGTGTCACTAATTTAACAAATTTGAAAGCACCTATGGAGTTCATCAATGATGATATTGAAGATGAACCACTTTAAATAATGTAATTAAGCATCCTTTGATATGTTTATTATTTTATTATGTAAGTGAATATTACTAATATATGATTTGGTGGATGTTTTAGTTTTTAAAAGAATTTGTATCTATACAAAAAATATTATAATTTATTTAAGTACTATTATATAACTATGATAATTTAAATCAAAAGCTGGAATAGCTCAGTTGGTTAGAGCGTGTGGCTGTTAACCACAAGGTCGGAGGTTCAAGCCCTCCTTCTAGCGTTTATTTTTATATTTTTTTTATAAACTTTTGCTGTGTGATTGATTCTATAGTTGGCAAGTGGCAAAATCTGTTTCAAGCATTTGAATTACCCTATCACCTTTCATGTTCCAACAATCAATTTGTGGCCAAGAAGCCCTACTTGTGGATTGGCCTTTCAAGGCCTACGTTATTTCCAATATATGTGTGCATCTCAATTTTCATGATTTCCATCATTTTTTCTTTACGAACCAACAAAACATTTCTGTCTATATGCAATCGTAGCTTAGCTCATTACCTCTAAATTTCTTACCTATCCTTATCATACACTATAGTAGTTAGTGAGTTAAAATGTTTACTATTTTCATATTGTGAAAAACTGAACTGGGATTTTGAGATTGAAGGCTCATCAATAATTCATGCAACGATAAAAAATATTATTAATAAAATTTAAGTTTAAGGAAAATGGTATAAAACATTGTCATTCTTATATGTTAGCCATTAATGCAACAGCCTCTTTCATTTCTCCTTCAGTTTTGTGATATTTTTTATATAATGTATTTATGAAATGTAATAATTAAATTAAAAAATAAATAGCGAAAGGTCCAAGGCAATCCAAAATCTCAAGGTGGGTCCCCATGGGTGTGGCGCCAAGCGAAAAACGATTGAGAGCAATGAGTGGGATTGGGATAACAAGGCATCGAACGAGTTCATCTTCACAAACACACTCTGTATCTCCGTGTGTTCAAGAAATGGCGATGGCAATGGCGCTTCGCAGGCTTTCATCTTCAATTGAGAAGCCTCTGCGCCCTCTCTTCAATGCCGGTTCCATCTACTTCAAGGTCCACTTTCTCTTTCTATCTCTCTTTTTCTTACTCTTAATTGCTTCTCATAATCTCAACGCTTGTTATCTTTTTCGCTTTTGTAGTCGTCTTTGCCTGACGAAGCTGTCTACGACAAGGAGCGACCCGGAGTTACAGTGAGTCCATCTTCTTGATATCATCAATTTCACTTTCTAAAACCATCCATATTCATGAATTCATGAAGAAAAAATTGCGCCTTTGCAGTGGCCCAAGCAGTTGAATGCTCCACTGGAGATTGTTGATCCTGAGATTGCTAATATTATTGAGCTTGAGAAAGCTAGGCAATGGAAGGTATACGTGTAATTATTTTATTGTCATGTATGAGTATGGTGTTTCCTTAGGATTCAAACTCTATTATATTCTTATTATTGTAAGTTATGATGTATAGTGTATATTTTTACTTTTATTTTTTATTTTTTGGTGAACTGTGAAGGGGCTGGAACTGATACCCTCAGAAAATTTCACTTCTTTGTCTGTCATGCAAGCGGTTGGGTCTGTGATGACCAACAAATACAGTGAGGGGTATCCTGGTGCAAGATATTATGGTGGAAATGAGTATGTCTCTCTCTCTCAATTTTTTCATCTACATATTTTCGTAATCAGGCTCCTCCGACGTCACTGGTTAGAGAGTAAAAGAAGTAATTTTAGTTTACGACAACACAGTTCTATACATGCACATGCAATATAGAGAAGAGTGTTAGCAAACAACACACTTTCTATACATTCTCATTAAAGTTTTCTAAAAATTGCAAGTGAACCTCTTAAATAATGAGTATGGTCCATAATTTTTATGATTTCTTATAAATTTCAATTAATTGTGTTTAAAAAAGTATTTTTCTTTATACAATTTACAATCATGTTATTGATATCGATTATCATAAAAAAAATTATGACTAATTTTTGTAACTATTAATTTTTATTGAAAATCCGAATGAACTGTCTTTTTATTCAGGGGGATGTCCGTTTCTAACTATATTTTCTTTGTTCACGTGACTCGAATTCAAAACTTTGATCATGAGACCAGTGCCACTCTGAGAAAGAACTTGGTGATATACAAACTATGATTTTTTTTCTTAGAATATTCACAGTTGATTTTCTTATCAGGAGTATTACTTATTTTATCTTTACTTGCTTTAAAAAGAATCAAAAAAACCCGCTTAATATGTGTATATAGTTGTTGGCAATTCGGATTTTATTCTTTACTGAAGGCAAATTCGAAAACTTGTGGATAATTCCTTTTCAGGTATATTGACATGGCTGAAACACTGTGCCAGAAGCGTGCCCTTGAAGCGTTTAGATTGGATCCCGCTAAATGGGGAGGTAAACACACAAAGACGACCCAAAAATAACAGCACAATAAAGAAATACCCTGTTTTCTATTTTTTTTGGGCTTTAGCAGAATGTACTATTTTTTCTTTTCATGTTATTAGCATGCAATTTTGAGCCACGACAATACTTTTTCTACGGAACTCTGAACTTTTTTATGCATGCTAAGGTTGAATTCGAACTAGGTTTCTAGAGGTTGCAGTCTGACATGGGCTGTGCTGGTTAAATTTTGAAATGATCACCCATGATGCTCAATAAATTCATTGAAAGTATTAGGTGTTAGCTTAAGCCTTCTGATATGTCATTTTACCCGTCTAAATTGCAGTAAACGTGCAGCCTGTTATAAAACTTAAATTAAGAAGGTTATCTCTGTTGTTTGGTATTCCTAGAATAATATTAATGGTTTTAGGCATGAGTCGTATTACCGAGAAACATAGTCTGACAAACCTATTTAATAGGTATTATCATTTTCTTTTTTGGGCATTTGAAGAGGCAATTATTCTGCCTATAAATTCTTGTAACAGCATATTTGAAAAGTGCAGCAGAGAAATATACAGAGATTAAAATAGAGAACAAAGGTTGCCAACTTTTCTGCCCTCTTGTTGCCAAACAAATTGGCATCAGAGCTTGCGTGTGTGGTGAGCGTGAGAAAACCTACCAGCCTCAAGAAAGAACGCCGCGGTGTGCGCTGGCCGAGAGAGAGGAGCGGCCGAGAGCTTTGTGAGTCGTGTGAGTTGAGTGTAAACGAGTTGAGAGAAATGGCGGGTCTAACCAATGGCATCCCGCTACCTAAGTTAACAAAAGGCACCAATTATGACAAGCTGGAAGGTGCAAATGAAGGCCCTTCTCGGCTCCCAAGATAAGCTGGGATGTGGTCGAGAATGGGTATGAGGAACCGAGAGAACACGGATGGGTATTCAAATGCCCGGATGAACGCGTTGAGGACCGTTCGGAGCTAAAGACAAGGCAGCTCAGTATCCGCTATATCGAGCCGTTGATGAATCTGGTTTTGAGAAGATTGCCAACGCTAAATCTTCCAAAGTAGCATGGGATACACTTGAAAAAGCAAACAAAGGAGACGAACGGGTGAAGCAAGTTCGACTTCAAACCCTTAGAGGCGAGTTGGAAAACATGAGGATGAAAGAGTCCGAAAGCGTATCCGAGTTCATTACTCGAGTAGAGGCCAGTGGTGAACAAGTCTGAATCGGAATGGTGAGAGTCTTTCATCTAACCGGAGTTGTTGAAAAGATTTTAAGGTCATTGACGGATGATTTCGAGAATATCGTGTGCGCAATAGAGGAGTCCAAGGACCTATCAACGCTCACCCTTGAAGAGCTTGCTTGGGTCCCTAGAAGCGCATGAGCGAGAGAAGGAAAAACAAGAAGGGGAGTCCCTTGAAAAGGCTCTCCGGACAGAGGCGACAATAAAAGGGGAGAAGGTGCTCTATGCTCAAAACACCACAGAGCGGAGGAAGAGGCGGAGGCCAAGGTGGAAGAGGAAGAGGCCAAGGTGGTAGAGGAAGAGGAGGACGAGGAAATGAGCAAGTCGGCCAACAGAACTGGGGTGGCCGAGGTCGGGCTCGGGTGGCCGAACAAACACAAACAATATTGAATGTTATAAGCTGTGGGAAGTATGGGCATGTTGCCAAGGATTGTTACTCGATGAAATGCTACAAGCGTGGAAAGTCTGGGTCATATTTCCAAAGATTGTAGGTCCGAGAAGAAAAAGGAGGAACCAACAAACTTTCTTGCTGAGGAAGAAGATGAAGGATTGCTTGCTAGTGACAAACATTCCAGAACCGAGGTCAAATCGAGATGTTCAAATAACTCGGTTTGGTACTTAGACACCGGCGCAAGTAACCACATGTGTGGTGACGAGCGCTTATTCAAAATACTTTCAAAAGTGGATTCCAGTCTGCTTTCTTTCGGCGATGCTTCTAAAGTAGCTATCAAAGGACGAGGAACGATCCGGTATCAACAGAGAAATGGGCAAATCGGAGAGATCGGAGATATATACTACGTACTGATCTCAAAAACAACATACTCGAGCATGGGACGGTTAATGGAGAAGGGATACTCGGTTCGATGAAGGGCCAGAGAACTACAAGCGAAGGATAAACTCGGGAGGCTCATTGCTCGGGTAGAAATGAAGAAAAATCGCATGTACAAACTAGAACTAAAAATAGTTCAAGATAAATGCATGCAACTTGATATGGAGGATGAGGCTATGAAGTGGCATTTTCGGTTCGGTCATCTTCATTTCGGTGGGTTGACTCGAGTTGGTAAAAAGGAGATGGTGTTCGGATCGCCTAAAATGGAATTTGAAAAAAGGTTACGTGAAGAATGTGTGATCGGGAAGCAAACGAGGACTTCTTTTCCAAGAAGTTCGAGTACCGAAGCAAAGGAGCAACTCGGACTGATCCATACCGATTTATGTGGGCCGATAACTCCGGAATCATTCGAGTAGTAAGAAATACTTCGTCTCTTTCATTGATGATTTTTCAAGGAAGACGTGGGTTTATTTTTACGAAAGAGAAATCGAAGTGTTTGAAACTTTCAAGAAATTCAAAGTGACGGTGGAGAAAGAAACAAGCAAAGTCATCAAAGCAGTTCGATCCGACGGAGGAGGCGAGTTCACTTGCTGAGTTCAACAAATACTGCGAAGAAAATGGGATTAAGCGTTCATCGGCGCCCCATATTCTCCGCAGACAAAGCGGTAGTAGCTGAACGAAAGAACCAGAACCATTCTTGATATGGTTCGATCTATGTTGAAAGGGAAGAATATGCCGAAGAAGTTTTGGGCGGAGGCGAGTGCAGTGCGCGATCTACGTACAAAATAGATGTCCACATGCAAAGCTAGGCGAGAAGACGCCTCGGGAGATCTGGAGTGGTATGAAGCCGAGTGTCTCTCATCCGAAGGTGTTTGGTAGCGTGGCCTATGGACAAGTACCAAGTCGACCACGAGGACAAAATTAGAAGATCGGAGCAAGAAGTATATTTTTATCGGGTATGATGAAAAATCTAAAGCATATAAATTGTTTGATCCTCGTTAACAAGAAAGTGGTGGTGAGCCAGAGACGTTCATGTGGAGGAAACAAAGCAATGGTCTTTGGAGTAACCCGTCCGAAGAAGAAACTAACTCGAATTTGTTGTGCCTTCAACAGACAACAACCCTCGAGTTTTCGGATGAAGAAACCAGAGCCACAATGACCCGGGATGAGAAGTCTCGCAAGAAATATACGACACTACAAATGAAGTTCATGTTGTATGTCTTCGACCAGACTCGAAAACTTGAGTTTTGAGAAAGCTGTCCAAGATGAGAAGTGGAGAACGACCATGGATGAGGAGATTGAGGCGATTGAACGCAACAAAACTTGGGAACTAACCAACCTTCCCGAAGGAGCTCGACCCATTGGAGTAAAATGGGTGTACAAAAAGAAGATGAATGTTGAAGGAGAGGTTGAGCGTTATAAGGCTCGACTTGTAGTGAAGGGCTATAGACAAAAGGAGGGAATCGATTATGATGAAGTATTTGCTCCGTCACGAGAATGGAGTCAATCCGACTTCGATCTCATTAGGCTGCTCGGAATCAATGGCAAATTCTACAGATGGATGTGAAGTCGGCCTTTCTAAATGGAGTCTTTGAAGGAGGAGGTGTACGTCGACCAACCACTCGGGTACATGAAGAGAGGGATGAAAAGAAGGTGCTTGAGATTACGAAAAGCTCTCTACGGGCTTAAACAGGCTCCTCGTGCCTGGAATGATAGAATTGACGGGTATTTCAAGAAAAATGGAGTACGAGCAATGTCCATACGAGCATGCCTTGTATACAAAGAAATCGAGAAAGGATATGATGGTAGTCGCTCTCTATGTTGACGACCTCATATTCCTCTGGAAGCAACGCTGAAGGCGATTAAGGAGTTCAAGGAGGTAATGAAGAAAGAGTTCGAGATGACGGACTTAGGCCCGATGAAATATTTTCTTGGCTTAGAAGTGAAGCGATCGGAGGAAGGGATTTTTATATCCCAAGAGAGGTACGCGCATGAAATTTTAAAGAAGTTTAAAATGGAGGACTGCAACCCGGTTTCTACTCCAATGGAACTCGGGCACTAAAATCTCAAAGTTTGATGGAGGAGAACGAGCTGATTCTGGAAAATATCGAAGTTTAATTGGAAGTCTGAGGTATCTCACAAGTACTAGGCCTGATCTGATGCTGAGTGTTGGAATAACGAGCAGATACATGGAGAATCCAAGCTATACACATTGGAAGGCCTTGAAGAGAATTTTGAGATATGTTCGAGGAACCCTATCACTTGGTCTTTTCTATTCAAAATCGGATGACTACCGAGCTAGTGGGTTACTCGGATAGTGATTGGTGTGGTGATGTTGATGACCAGGAAAAGTACATCGGGTTATGTATTCCTACTCGGAATACAGCTTTTACTTGGCTGTCCAAAAACAGCCCATTGTAACTCTGTCAACCTGTGAGGCTGAATATGTGGCGGCCTCTTGGAGCGTGTGTCATGCAGTCTGGCTTTCAAATCTATTAAGGCATCTGGGAGTGATCCAAGACAACAAGTCGGCGATCGAGTTGGCAAAGAACCCGGTTAATCACGGAAGGAGCAAGCACATTGACGTCCGATTTCATTTCATCCGAGAACAAGTCAAAGAAGGAAAGGTTGAGCTGGAGCATGTTGAAAGCCGAGCTCAAGCCGCGGATGTATTCACCAAGCCACTGCCGACCACTCTGCTGGAGAATTGTAAAATGTTGATTGGAATGCGAGATAAGGAGAGTATTTAAGTTTAAGGGGGAGATTTGTTATAAAACTTAAATTAAGAAGGTTATCTCTGTTGTTTGGTATTCCTAGAATAATATTAATGGTTTTAGGCATGAGTCGTATTACTGAGAAACATAGTCTGACAAACCTATTTAATAGGTATTATCATTTTCTTTTTGGGCATTTGAAGAGGCAATTATTCTGCCTATAAATTCTTGTAACAGCATATTTGAAAAGTGCAGCAGAGAAATATACAGAGATTAAAATAGAGAACAAAGGTTGCCAACTTTTCTGCCCTCTTGAATTGCAGTAAACGTGCAGCCTCTGTCTGGGTCTCCCTCAAATTTTCATGTTTACACTGCATTGCTAAAACCCCATGACAGAATCATGGCACTCGATCTCCCTCATGGTGGCCATCTTTCTCATGGATATCAGGTACTTTGAAGTTTGAACCTCCACCATTCTTTTCATCGTAATTTATTAATTAGCCATACATATATAGCATTATTGTCTTTTTCTTTTTTTAAACTTATATCTTATTTTGTCTTATATGGGTGTCAAATATATTTTTCCTTTTAAAATTCATGCTAGAAGTTATCTCAAATCTTAATTCATCATTTAGTGTCTTCCGTTTAATATTGCTGCTATTACTATGCAGACTGATACCAAAAAGATATCTGCAGTCTCCATATTTTTTGAGACTATGCCATATAGATTGAACGAAAGCACCGGATACATCGACTATGACCAGGTATTATTGCAGGGTATATTTTGTCATGGTTGGGGTACTGTTGGCTACATTTCACAGATATATTCGTGTCACCTTTTTATACCATCTCAAGGACTCTGTTATGTGAAAATCTTGAAATTCAGTTGGAGAAAACGGCTACACTCTTCAGACCAAAATTAATTGTTGCTGGAGCAAGTGCTTATGCACGCCTGTATGATTACGCACGTGTACGCAAGGTAACATTCATGCACAAGTATACAACACTGAATGATTTTATAAATAGATTGTATGTTATAATTTTAATTTTTACCTTTTACTTGGAAAGATTATATGGAGGACCCTAGGTTAAGTTCTTGAAACATGTTACAGGTTTGCGACAAACAGAAATCTATATTATTGGCAGATATGGCACACATCAGTGGATTGGTTGCAGCTGGTGTTGTCCCGTCACCTTTTGATTATGCAGATGTAGTTACTACCACTACTCACAAGTCACTTCGGGGACCACGAGGAGCTATGATATTCTTCAGGAAAGGAGTTAAAGAAATTAACAAACAAGGAAAAGAGGTAATTCCTAGGCAAAATTAATTGGACATTTTTTTTATTTTGATTTCTATATTCTTAAATTTCAGATAGTTAGTGTTGTTTCCAGCTTGAACTGATGTAAATTCATAACAGAAATTCTTCTTTTAATTTGAAGGTACTCTACGACTATGAGGACAAAATCAACCAAGCTGTTTTCCCTGGACTGCAAGGTGGCCCTCACAACCACACTATAACTGGTTTAGCTGTTGCATTGAAGCAGGTAAATAAGTGGAGAAGATCCCAATATGATTTGTACTCTTACCGGTGTTTCAATAGACAGACTGAGATGGAAGGGCTGTGTCGCTGTGTTTTTCTTCATATTTTTGGATCCACTTACTGTTACCAATGACAATCAATTATTTTTTAAGATTTTTCTCGTTACTTTACGCTATCCATAGAAACTACAAGATATGCCAAATGGGTGGGGTGAATAAGTCATAAAATGGGCATTAGTTTGTAGCTTTAAAAGAGTACCAAAAACGGTTCCTCACGCAACGACTTGGAAAGCGGATTCTCTGGGCCATAACTTCTTTTAACTTGGTAAAAAAATGACATCGTGGGATGTTAGTATTTGCTCTGCACATGTTTAGCTAATGATCATGTATATCTCTTTCTCTTTGTGTTTGTGGATGCAGGCTACAACTCCAGAATATAGAGCATATCAGGAGCAAGTTCTCAGCAACAGCTTCAAATTTGCACAGGTACCTTACAAAATATATCCTCTTTTCTTTCTTATTTTGGATCATAATCCGCAAAGTGGTTGCAAATGGCCTTTGCATATCCAAGAAACTAACCTGTGTATAACACTGAAATAATAATGTGCTACAGGCTCTGAGTGAGAAAGGCTATGAGCTTGTTTCTGGTGGAACTGAGAATCATCTAGTTTTAGTGAATCTGAAAAATAAGGTAATGGGAATCTGCTTTGGCATTTCATGTAAGTTTCATTGACTCTGAACGAGAAATCATCACAGTTGCTTGTGCTATGGTCATAAAACTGACCTCAGTTATGAATATACTTCTTACAGTTGTGGTTTCATTCTGGAGAAATATGTTAAACAGGCAGTAATTTATTTGATTCTAAGGGGTCAGTAAAATAGACAATTTTTTTCAAATGTGCAGGATATCGATGGCTCTAGAGTTGAGAAGGTGTTGGAAGCAGTTCATATTGCAGCTAATAAAAACACTGTTCCTGGAGATGTGTCTGCCATGGTTCCTGGTGGCATCAGGATGGGTACAGGCTCTTTGTTGTTAGTATTACAATTTTCATGTCCTCAGTCACTTAAATGATCTCTTTTGTGGAATTCAGGAACCCCTGCTCTTACTTCTAGAGGATTTGTTGAGGAGGATTTTGTTAAGGTAGCAGAGTTTTTTGATGCAGCAGTAAAGTTGGCTGTGAAGGTTAAGGCAGAGAGCAAAGGTTCTTAGATCTTCATTATGCTTCCTTAATTTGCGTTTGTTTCTTTATGTGGACACGGCTGAAATAAATGTTTTTAAGCTCATTCCGATGGCTTGTTAGGTGCATACTAAGCTAATATGTGGTTGCTGCTGAAATTTTTTAATCAGGAACGAAACTGAAGGACTTCTTGGCCACAATTCAGTCATCTTCTACCATTCAATCAGAGATAGCAAAACTCCGCCATGATGTTGAGGAGTATGCAAAACAATTTCCAACCATTGGTTTTGAAAAAGCAACCATGAAGTACAAGAATTGAAAGAAGAAAATTTTCCATTAGGTATTTCTTATCCTTCACTCATTTTCTCGTTAGTTTATTCATTTTCGTTTATTTGGGGATAAGATCATATAACTCGAGGTAGTTATACACAACTGAAAAGTGGTGCACTGCGGACTTTGTTCTTGTCTCATTACGTTATGTACTTACATTTCACTTCATATTGTCCACTCAAAGCTTCAATTTATTGGAAAAGAAACTCAAAGTGATGCCAATAGTTGTCATTAATCTCTAATAAATTTAAAGCTGATTTAAATGAGTGATTTTTATTCGCTCACTTGTATTGTCCAAGACAGGAAAGTTTCTATATTTGACATTTCTGGCATTAAATTTTCTAATCTAAGACATACATAGTCTAATGTTCTCTAACAGATGTTAGTTTGCACTGTGACAGGTCATCCAATGGTCTTACTGGAAAAGCAATTCAAATTACAGATTCATGGTAGAGGACGACAGCACATGCTTTAAAAAAATGTCAAAAGCCTTTATATGTATGAATCTAGAAAATCTTAATCGTTATCTTCTTGAAATGTATAGATACATATGTAATAAAGGCTTCAAATACCAAATTTCCTGGACAGATGATTGTAGAAGCTACCCCTTTAATGGAATTACTACCGATCATAAGAAGTGATTGTATCTTCTAAAAATTTCATTAGCCTCCTCCACTGCATAGAATCTCGCTGAATGCTGATGTTAATTCTTTTACCACCTTTATTATATTCCTTAAAATATAGAAGCAGTTATGGCAGTTTCAATGACTTTGAATACCTTTTGTCTCCATATTTGTCTCTGCATGGGAGTGTACACACATTAAAGGAAAATGGGCAAAAATAGAAATTGAGAAAAGTAAACAAGCTTCAAAATAGTCCTGATAGTAAACATACAAGTGAAGGAAAGAAGTAAACGAAAATTGTTGGGGGAATAGAAATGCATGAATAGAAAGAGATGCATGAAGTAATGCCGAACTAGAATTTCTTTTATCATCACTTAAATTTTAAAACAAAATCTCAAAATATTAAAATGTATACATAATTTAAAATTTCTTTCTAATGATAGTACTATGGAAAAAACCTCCTAATGACCTCTCACCCACAACTTAAATATATTTTTTTTTTCTAATTTAGAAAAAGGAATACATTGTTTTTTAGGGCATTGGATAATAGTACACCTGTGTGCGTGGTCCATCTATCCCCCTTCCCTAATAGTATAACAAACATCATTTTATTTTATTTTTTCAGGTTTGTCGAGTACAGGAAAACATAAAACACGCTTCAAAAGACATAATTTTTTTTTATTTTTTCAAATTTTTTTTGAGATTTCAAGTATTCCTGTTTCGTATGTTGTGTTAGTCACTTTTTTTTTAAAGTGCAGGAAAACACAGAATGGGACTGATTCGTATTTCAATTTTTTTCTCAAAATCTTTTTAAGTAAATTGGTTTATGAAGTGAAACACGGAAACTAACCAAAAAGAACATATGATGGTTTTTTAAAAGCTTTTATCAACACATTTTCGCAAACTAAAATATTTTGAAATACAAAAAGTTTATAGTTGAATTTTTTTAAAAGAAAAAGAAATAAACCATAAATGATAAGACTAAATAAGTTAAAAAATAATAATATTCCTAATTTTATGTAAAAAATTAACAAAATCTTATATGACTTCCAACATTAACAATATGATATGTATCAACATTAGTATATATTTAAAAAAGTTTGTTGTCGACTTTACAGACATTAGGAGTGTTTATTGGATTGTGTTATTCGATGACATGATCTTTCTCAATCTAATCCAATTAAATTAAGTTTTATTTATGATGGTTAAATTCGACTTAATCTAATCTAACACACTCTTATACGGGTTGAGTTATGGGTTTAGTGTGGCTGATCTAAGACCTAACTCGACTCACTCTTATATTTGTCTCTCAACTAGCATAATCCTAAGTAAACTCTTATAGTAGTTATGTGTCTTCCTCCATTTTGTCTTCATTATTCACCTCTATTGTTACCCTCAATTGTCTCTCAATCCTAACATTAAATAAACAAAACTAAACATTTTGTGGTGCATCTTCTTTGCATCAACTCTAACATTCTCTTCTTTGTTGTTCTCCTTTATCATTCATCTCCGTAATTTGTCTTCACTTTTCACCTCCGTGTCATTTGTCTTTGTCATTTGTATTTATCATTTGCCTTTGTTGTTGGCATCTACCTTCTTTTGTTCAACACAATATCATCTTCGACCTTTATTTCAAATAATACTTGAAAATTACAATTTTTAACAAAAAAAATCAAATTCTTGACCCAATTGACCCAACCCAATCCAACTTGCTCAAGAGTTGGTTGGGTTGAATTGGGCTTAACCTAAAAAATATAGGGCAAATTCTTCCTGCACCCCTCAAAAAATTAGAATTCCAAAATTGTCCTTCTCATGTTATATACCCTAGTGAAGCATTGAGGTTAGTGGAGATGGTGTTGTGTTCAAAATAGGTTTGTGGTGTTAGTTGTGCATAGTGAATGTTGGTGGAGGTTTGAAGAGTTGCACTATGATTGGTGGTGCTGGGTAGAGGTTGAACGGAAGTTGGTGGTGGTGGGTCGCGAAGAAGAAGAAGAAGTTAACCAGGTTTTTTTTTCAATTTTTTCAGTAATTCCAGATTGTAGAATCCAGAAAGTCCCGCATTGTACAACTTGTAGAAACTAGAAGAAAAGTTGAAAAACTTGACTTTCGAGTTCTAGAAACCAGAAGTCAAAAAGTGACTTTCAGTTTCTAGAAACCAAAAGTCAAAAAACCATTTTCGGTTTCTGACTTCCAGTTTCTAGAAACCGGAAGTCAAAAAACCATTTCCGACTTCTGACTTCCGGTTTCTGAAAACGTGTAAACACATGGAGATAACTTGCAGTTTCATTAATGACAAAGTAAAATAAGAACAAGTAACCAATTGAAAAAGAAAATGGATTGAGATAAGAAATGGGAAGAACATGCCATCTTGAGTGGAAGAACTCAACGATAAGTGCAAGAAGATTTGCCACTTGAGAAAGCTTCTCAAGATAAGAACCTAAAAAAAGAGAGAAATGCCCTTGGAAAGACTTTCAAATATGAACTCACAAAGAGACAAATTCATTCAATATTCAAAAGTGATTTTTACGATGAGAGTAGCTCTCCTTCTATAGGCCTACATGACATCCAAAAGGAGTGTCAAGAGTCAATCAAAGTTAATTCCTAATCCTAGAGTTAACTCTCCTTAATCAAGATTAGTACAATTAATCCCACAAAATTAGGAGAAGTCACATGGGTGTTCCTTGAATCTAGGAAAACTAATGATTACATTTGATCCTTGCATGTGGGAAAGGTTAAGAGAGCTCCAAGAGGCATGTGGTGTGTGCCCCCATGTGCCAAGAGTATAAAGAAAAGTGACTCCTCAAGGTTTGAAAGGTCACTCTCCAAAATACACTCTTCAAGCCTTCCAAAAGGCACTTATTCACTTCTAAACTTGAGGAAACTTTGGGATTCATTTTCTTATAATATTCTTTGGAATCTCATGTGTTTATTTTTCTTTTGATATCTTCTAAAGCTTGAAGTCTTCCTCTTGTCAATCTTCCTTCAAATTTATTCTTTTATTTCTTTTTATTCTTTTCCTTGTCATGCTTCATGTATTTATTCTTGAAGTTCTTTTGAAACATCTTAAAACATGTCCATATATTTCTTTATCCTCTCGTAACATATAAGATTAGAAAAGATAAAGGTAAAATCAATGTAAGGAAATAAAATTCAAAATACACCATAAAACGGATCTATCATCATTTAAATTTCACATTGTAAATAATTATTTAATTATTTGTTAATCAATCTTTTTTGTTTTTTTTTAATTATTACTCTCACCTCTCTTTCATCTAAAAATCTATTTTTTTACAATGATACAAATAGATATTCAATTTATATATACTTATTCAATACTTATTTTTTCTTTCTATCTCTCTCCTCTTATCACATCATATACCTTATAAACTTATCATTTCCATTCTCTCTCTAGGTGTATATTGGACGGAGATGGAAATTTTAGGTATCCATTAACCATTTTTCAATTTTTTTATGACTCTTTCCATTCACTCTCACATACCATAATTACAATCTTTATTTTTCAATCCAATCTCTTAATTCAAAAATCCAATTCTCCACTACTTGAGTCACCTTGCTTTTGTCATTTTTTTAACACCTTATACTAAGTTAACTATATAAAAAATGGTAAATGTATCGCATTATACTGCATGTTGACATCTCCACTTAGATTCTTTTTCAAATTTTTTATCTTTTTGTTATTGCATATAGATAAGTGTAAAATTGTGGTATGCAAAGTGATGCAACACATTTATCATCACTCTAACTATATATACTAGCTTAAGTATACATACACTAAATGTTTCACTATATATATATATATATATATATATATATAAATTTAGTTATAATATACATAGAAAATGACTTACATGACAAAGTATACATATATAAATAAAACCATATAGGTTTGTCCATAGTCGTCTCATGATTCAAATACATCAAACAAATCAAATTGAATCTATTTGGTCCATTTCAAAATTCTATTTGTCTAGAAACTTAAGTTCCAATACATACAAGATAACAAACATATGTCTTTCATAAGACTTTTATTAAGCATGTCCTATCAATACTTGACTCATTCTAAGCACTTATAGTCTACATATGGACCTTAACTCAATAAATCAAGGTGAGTTCATTGTACAAATAATCATGTGTAACAATGGTATTATAACTCTTCCTCATCTTCGCATCATTTAATGTCTTAATCTAATTGATTTAGGTCATTAGTGAAATAAGTGTATCTCCTTTCAATAATAGGTTTTGGTTCTTAATACCCATAAAGAAAAATCGAGCTCAACATATCATCTCGCATATCTAACCTCAAATTGATTGAAATTAACATATCATACTCAATTCAATACATTTGCATATAATTACTCAAATCCAAGCTCTTGAATCTCATTTCAAAACGCATATATCAATTTCACATATACATAATTATTCTCAGTTACATACAACTCTTATATATAATATACCATTTTAAAACAGATCTCATCTACTAAGCAAGATATAATTTGTTGAAGCAATTTTAATAGGCAATTTCCCTATTGCTCTCAGTTTGACATTCATTGTATAAAATCCGTAAATTTGTTTGACAAATCATTATTCCTGAATGAAATTGCTTTAAAAGAAATTATTTTCCTATTGGAGAAAATCTATGCGCTAAGCAAATTATGTAAAATAAAAAAATTATGTATAATTTCCTAAAACAACTTTCAATTCCTAAACAAACTATTTCACTCATTTAAGCAAATTTGAAAGGCACATTTGCACAAAATTTACATGTCATGGCTATTATAATTCAAATTGGTCATTCCAACTCAAAAGATCATGTTGAAAACTAATGAAAATTCAACATATGCTAATTCCATCTAAACATACCAAGACAAAATCTCAATAATTTCAACATCATTAAAACTTTATAATCAAAATTAAATTTTTCTTCTAATTTAAAATCATTTTCCTTATTTAACAATTATTTGTTTCAAACAACAAAAATGAAACTGAAAAATATTAAATGTCCAAAAACATAAGAAAACACCACTAAAACAATTAAAATACTCATAAAAAGATAAACTAACTGAAAGAATAATATTTCTTAGTTGAGAAAACTGGTGGAACCTTGAAATACTCATAAATAGAATCAAAGAATTAAGAATATCAAGATTTTAGAATAAAAAAATATTAATCTAAATTAAATTATAATTAATTAGAACTATTTTATACTCAATTATTCTCTATAATCAATTTTTATAGAAAAAATGAGAAGC
Organism: Lablab purpureus; assembly: GCA_030347555.1. NCBI lineage: Eukaryota > Viridiplantae > Streptophyta > Magnoliopsida > Fabales > Fabaceae > Lablab > Lablab purpureus. The sequence continues at coordinate 38,652,391 of CM059256.1, forward strand.
GGATTTAGAAATTAAGAAAGGAGTTAAAGAAATGAAAAAAAAAGACATAAAAAGTAAGAAAAAACAAGAAAAAAGATTAAAAAAAACAAAAAGAAATAGTCCTCAAATTCAAATCGTACATCCTAGTCTCTAAACCATGAAATATATAAAAATATATTTAATTAAGTTTTAAATTTTTATAAATTTGAGTTTTTTTCAATTCAGTCTATATTAAAAAATTTCATTCTATCGAGTATTTTAAATATTAATATTTTTCAATTGAATTTCTATCATTTGATATTTGATTTTGCTATCAACTCGAATGATATATTTGTTAACTTCCATCGTTATTGTTGATATGTCTCCATATAAAAAATGACTTAATTAAGTTTTGAGTACCTCACAAGTTTGGATAGTTTGAATTGAATCTTTAAAAATTTATTCTATTAAATGTTCAAAATATTTATATTTTTCAATTGACTTTTTGTTATTTGATTTTGTCATCAATTAGAATGACGTAACCGTTTTCAAGTATAACACCACAAACTTAAACAATAAGAAAAACGAAGTCTTAGAACCTTAGTTATCTTTATAAAGACCACTTCATTTCATTTTTTAAATTAAACACTAAAGTAATTTAATTTAAAAACAAAAAGATGGTTGGTTTTTTATTTTTATTTTAATATTTAATTTAAAAAAAGATGAAATGATATATTTTTTGTAAAAGTAATTAGAATTCTAGAATTTCAATTTTATTATTTATCAAATCTTGTAGTATAATACCTAAAATTGCAAAATTAAATAATCACGGTAAGATAAAAAAGGATCTTAATTGAAACATATATAAAGATTTTTTACATTTAATAAAACAAAAATTTTAAAGAGAGACTTAACTAAGAATATTCTACTTAAAACTTAATTAATTTATTTTTATTCTCTGTACATATACACATTAACAATAAGTATACAAGTTAAAGACTACTTCACTCCAATTAATAATAAAATTAAAGTAAAAATATAAATATTTTAAATATTTAATAAAACAAAAATTTTATTAAAAAATTAATTGAAAAGAATCCAAACTTATAACATAAAAATACTCTATTTTTTCACAACTTTTTTTCCTTTCACCAAAAATAATTCATTAAAATATATGTTTTGTAAGAAAGAAAACAAGAAAGAGAAGAAACAATATTAATACTCTTTTCTACTCTTAATTTAAAATAAATTTATTGAATGACGACATCATACAATTCTTTTTAAAGTTTAATATACATAATTGCTTAAATTTTATTAGACAACAATATAAAATAATTGTAGAGTGTTAAAATTTTATTTTATTTTTATAAAAAAGATAAAAATATCTTTGAATCCGGTTAGTCCTACTAAATTTTGAGTATTCTTTATAATGCAATCACTCATAGCTAAAATAAATTTAGTTATAAAAAATATTTATATAAAAGATCATAGGGTTTGCTCACTGGACAGAGAGATTACATCCTTGGATAGATACAAAAGATATACATTGTTCTAGTTTGTTAAAGAACATAAGCAATATTCAAGCTAAAGCTTGACAAGAATGAATCAAAGAGATTTTCACTTAACATTTTATAAGTGTATTCATTAGTATTCAACATTAATAACTCATCTTGAGAACTCCTTTATATATATTGTAAAGGAAGAGTCGTTGAAAATCCTTTTCTGTCGTTGAAAGTTTTAGGAGAACATCTTTGTATTCATTTTATGTTTGTTCATGTTAGACGTAGAGATGCATTAAATGTTTTTCAAACAATATTAAATGTTTATTTCTTCTTCAAGCAACATTCAGATAATTGACATGATTTATCGTCTCGTTAAAAAACTTTTTCCCAAACTAGAATAAAGCTTGAGACTACAAGACAGATAGTCCTTGTAGAGTCACGTAAGAAGATTTTTTCTTGATAGGTAGGAAATGGTTAACCACCTTAATTGGACATCTAGATTTGGTGAAACAGTTTGGTTGGAAACATTTACAAATTATTAGAGGTCCTAATGGCTTCTAGCAATTTTGGTAATGTAGAATGGATTATGAATTTTGAATGTTCATACACTTAGCCATCTATAGTTCCAAAAGTTTGCAAAACTTTAAAGAGATTCAATTCTTCTTGGTGATAACAAGCCTTATAAGATAACTGAAATTAAAACCATAATGTTCAAGTTGCATGATGAAACTAAAAAGTTGCATGATGTGTTTAAAGGTGAAAAAGAGATGCTAAAAGTGATAAAGGGATCCATGATAGTCATAAAGGATATAGGGAACAATGACATGTATGCCTTGGAGCGTGTTGTAGACCCAAAACTTTTTTTATAATGACAAAGTTGATAAGTTAAATTTTGTGAACATTGTATATGAGGTCAAACTTGTAGAGTCAGATTTAGTGTTGGACAACAAATAACAAAAGTGAATTCTTGACTATGTTCATATTGATCTCAAGGGACTATTTTCCATTCTTTCACATTCTAGTGCTAACTACTTCCTATAGTAGATGACTATTTGAGGAAGTTATGCATCTACCTTTATAAAACCATAGACAAAGTGATAAGGGTTCATTTTAATATTTAGCACATAAGGTGTTTGATGGAATGTCAATTAGGAGGAAAGCCTCAAGGAAGATTCCCACTGGACACGAAGATAATCTCGGAGGTTATCTAAGTGTGAAGGTTCACTTCACAAGGAGCTCAAGAGGAGAAGGGAATAACAAAACATAAAATCCAGCCAACACAAATTAAGACAAGGCTTGAATCATAAAGACATAAGAGTAAATGACATGAAAGTAAAGTGTTGGAAATTAAAGAGCATGAAAGTAAAGAACATGAAACAATAATGGAGGAAGAGATTGAGAGAAGGGGAGGGGAATGGAGTGCTACACGCCACTTGGGGGATGGTCCAACCCAAGATGAGTGGTGTTAGCCGCCACTTGAGCCAAGGCTCAAGATAAGACTCCAAGAGGGGGAAGAACACCCAAGAACACAACACAAGCTCTAGGCTATGCAAGAATGCTCTCTATTTCATTAATGTTCAACCCTTTTACAAGAATGAGAGGCCTCCTTATATAGAGTTGGGGTGGGGACTTAGAGGGAATTACATTGGAAAAGATTCCTAAGCATATTCCACTCTTGGTGGCCAAGACTCACACATTCTAGAAGGTAGGGCACAAAAAACGGGTTGCCAATGATTGGGATGATGAGAGGACGTTTTCCAAGGGTTCTAGAAGGTCAAGATTGACTTCTTCACCCCCCCCCTTGGGGAGAGGAGGAAGTGTCCCTTCTCATCATGCTTCTAGTAATCCTCCTTGGACACTCCTCTTCTTTATTTGTGATCAGGGGCTCATCACAAAGTGTTTGAGAACGTTAAGAATTGGAAGAGTCTAATGGAAAACAAATTAACAAGACAATGAAAAAGTTAAAAACAAATAATGATCTTGAGTTTTGTTTAAAGTTTTTCAACAACTTTTTAAATAGACACATAACAAAATATCAAACAATGATTGAGACTACTCAACATGAAATGAATCAACTGAGAGAATTAATAAGATCATTTTTGAAAGGATATGATGCATGAATCTTAGTGTTGGAGTTTCAATGGTGTTTGGGACTAAAGCTAATGTTATTATTGTTTACTTGATCAACAAATGTCACTTAACTACTCTTGACATGAATGTCCTAAGGAAATTTGGTTAGTTCATTGCCCTTACCTTAAAAAATTGTTAATCTTTGACTATGTTATCTATGTTCATATTCGACAAGCAAAGCTAGAATCACATATTGTTAAATGCATATTTGTAGGATATCTATAATGAGTGAAAACATATAGATTGTGGTGTCTTGAGTCAAGATTCAACAAGTGCATTTTGAGTTGACACGTCATCTTCAATGAATTTGAAAAGACATATAAGTAAAAAGCTTCAAAATATACAAATAAGAATAATCAACAAGTAGAAATGTTCATAACTGAATCGATCCAAAAGAATAACCAAAAAATTATCAAAGAATTGATAACTGAATAGAACTAAAAGCTTTTAGATTGATTTGGATTTTTTTTCCAAAACTGCACAATTCAGATGGATTTTCAAAGTGAAATTTCAGAATTAATCCAAATCGAACTGAACCAAAAATGATTATTTAAATATTATTATATTGTCTATTATTTCACTCATATACGAGATATGTGTATGGGAGAGGAAAATCAAATGCATCTAACTTCATGTATATAATTATGTGGTAGAGAGTAACACAATATGTTTAACATGTGAATGAGGTGAAAGAAGAGTTATCTTGATAGTTTGAGGATTAACATTATTAGCCTTATGGGAGAAAAATGTTAAAACAAAATAAAATATCACTAAATGAAAATAAAATAGAAGAACTAGTTTTTATGTTTATTTTTTAATTTTATTCAAGTATCAGAAGATTTGTTAGGCTTATGAGAGGTGGGTCATATGGGTTACCTAGTATGTTAAATGCATAATTATAATACATATATCAATAAAAAAATTATACAATAAAACTGCAAACCCGATTTAAATCAAGTCGTAAAAATTGGTTTGGTTTCGATATATGTGTATGTTCAAACCAAAACACATATAATTTTTACATTCGGTTTGGGTGCATTTTTAACTAAAAGACAAATCAAGTTATACTAGTAAGATAGTAGAAAGATTAATGTTGATGATTTTGATTTGATGATGTTGCTGGAACATTAGTGATTAATTGATGATTATGCAGTTTTGAATAGTTGTTAGATTATCTATTATTAGTTAGCTAATTCTGATATATTAGTCTGTTGTTTTCATTAATCTTCAATTAGTCAACTAATTCTGATATATTAGTCGACTATTTTCATTAATATGTCAGGAATGTGCTTTTAATGAAATTATCTAACTATTTCGCTGTTTAGTCGACTATTTCGTTCCAAGCCTCCCAGTATGCAGAATAGCTCCTGTTGAAGCTCATCTTTTTCTCTATAAATAGAAGTCTCGTGGGAGATTCAAACTACTGAAAGAATAGCAAAAAGAACTAAGAGAGAACAGAGAAGAGAGATCAAGAAAAGCTTGCTTACAAATCTTTGAAAGTTTCAATTTTAGAAAGAATCAAGAAGAGAGTCTTGATTCACATTTTTCTAAATTGTTTTGTTCTTTGTATTGAGATTACTTTGTGGGGTTACGAAACCTGTATCTTGGTGATTGGGGTGATCACTGCAGACTTGGTGTGAGTCTGGGATTAGATCGAATTCTATAGGGTTTAGAATTTAATCTTTGTTGTTTTGGTAGTCTTTAGAAGAGGGGTTCTTGTAAAGACTTGATAATTTTAGTGATTTGAGATCTGTTAGTGTTACAGATCGAAACTGGATGTAGCTCTTGAAAAAGAATGAACCAGTATAAATTCTTGTGCATTCTTTCTCTACTTTTATCATCTTTAATAATTGTCTGATAGAACTAATCGACTATTTCTCATAAATCAGTTAACTAATTTGTTCTAGACTACATCAGAAAAATCTGAAACTTAACAGTTTTGAAAGAAAATCCAATATCAATTCATCCCCCCTTCTTGATATATCTTTGCATCTAACAATTAACAAAGACACCTCCTTTGTACAAAAATAAAGGATGAAACAACACCTCTCTTGAACACATAAGAGATGAACAAGCACCTTCCTTGAACACAACAAGGAATGAAAATACCTCCTTTGAATAACACCAAAGGATGAACACCTCCTTTGAATACCACAAAGGATGATAAAAAGCTCAAACCCTAACACCAACACAACTTTTTCAAGTAAATCAACTTAAAGAAAATATAGTAGATTTTTACAAGCTTAACAAAGCACAAAAAACACTTATGTTCTGTATATTTTTTAAAACCCTCAAACCCTATTCCTATTTATAGCCAAAGAGAAGCACCAAGGTTTGAAGAATATGAAGATTCAAAAATCACCACATGATTGTTCATATGATAATCGATTATTGCTCTAGATAATTAATTATTTCAGAGAGCAAAGGTTTTAAAAAAAATTCAAAGCTTTGATAATCGATTATACAAAAGGATAATTGATTGTTGTGGTGTTAGTTGCTTTTTATGAAAAACAAAGTACTTTTTCAAGCTTTACAAGAGAGTGATGTGCATGCTAGAGTATTGATGTATGTCTTTTTACTCTTTATTTTTTTATTTAAGAACACTTTCTAAACCATTTGTTCTATTATTAAACCATGCATTTTGCACGTTTTTATAAAAATAATGACATAATATAAGTTTAGTAAATTTATTGCAATTTACATATTTTTAACATCAAAACATACATTCATACATTCATATTGCATATATTTTTTTTCCTGGTTGATATTTTTTTGTAGGAGAAAAAGAACTTGAAGTTATTTTGAGATGAGTCCAAGGTGCTTCGATGGGGAAACCTTTTTCAATCTTTCAAATTAAATTCCTCGCGGCCCATTTATCATGAGACCAACAGAAGAATTTCCTTTCAAATCCGCAATCAAATCGAAGCATTAAATTTATTCTAAAGGAGCAATTATTTCTATTCTTGCAAAGGATCTCCTAATCAGCTAAACCAAATCCTAAGAAGAAATATTTATTCTGAAGGAGCAATTATTTCTATTCTTGGCAGAGGATCTCCTAATCAGCAAAATCAAATCCGGGGAAAAAAATATTTGACTTGAATTGTAATTAATTTTCATATTTTTACTTGTAATAAGACCTTGGCTAATCTCCTATAAATAGGAGATTTAGATGCAAGGCAAGACACTTCACCAGAGTAATAGTCTCTCTCTGTTCTTTTTCTCTCTTTTTCTCATTATAGTTTTGTTGTTACTTTGGGGTGAAGCTGCAGAAGTTTTAGGAGCTCTTGCTACAATTTCCTGGTTTTGTTTTCTTTCATGTTAATTTATTTAGTTTCATTATTTCATATTTTAGTCTTCATTTTATTTAATTCTGGTCAATAATTTAAATTTTGTATGTTCTACTTTCTCACATTCACATTCACATCCTCACACATATCTATTTATTCTTCAGACTCCTATAATTTTATTAGCATTTTACTTTTAATTTAAATTCAGTATTTTATAATTCCAGCCTACATTTTAAATTCAGTATTTTAATTATTCATTTTAAATTTTAATAGTTAATTGAATATTTTTTTTTCATTTAATTGTTAATTATTTGTTTATTTTTTATTATAATTTGAATTAACATCAATATAGCATTCTAATTATTGCTCTGTCTTAAAATCTATGATTTAACTGTTAATTGTTTATTTATTTTGATTAGCATAATAATTTCATTCCAATTATTGCTTTGCCTTTAAATTTGTCTTTTAATTTATTTATTTTAATCATATAAGTACTTATAAACGTTCTCATTATTAAATTCTTAGCAACGTAATTTAATTCTATATGCATTAGATTTTCATTTTAAAGAATTTAATTTCCATATTTGTTTTTAATTTTAGTTTCCCTTAAATATTTTATTTATAATTTTCTTTACTATGTGTTTTTAATTTTAGTTTTCATTAAATATTTATTTACAATTATTACTCTGCATTGTTAATTTTATCAACTCGACAAAACCCCCTTTATTATTATTATTATTTTTTATTTTAACTTTTCTTTGGAGAACGATGTTTAACAATGGTTACACTCCTACAATTGTGTCCTTGTGAGATTTGACATGAGTTAGCTATATTACATTAGTTAACTTGTTTTCTTTTATCAGAATTTTGTGCGACCAAAAATCTGTTTGTCAAATGGCGCCGTTGCCGGGGACACATTATGTTGTGTTCCTTTGCTAGATATTATTCTTCATTGAAAAAAAAATTTTAAAATTTTTTTTTTAAAAAAAATTAAAAGAAAAAAAACATTTATAAAAAAAATTAAAAGAAAAGAAAAAACATTTATTATCATTCTGTTTAGGTTTTTCTTGGCATATTTCAGGTCCAGAGTTTTATGGAGACCTACAGTTTTGATGATGAAGTTTTTAGGAAGTTTCAATCAACATTAAAGACTTGTGCCATCTCACAAAGGAAGGTTGTTTGATAAGAAAGGAAAGGCATAAAGAGCATTCAAAGCTTTCAAGAGAGAAGATTGATGAAGATTTTCTCAAGAGCTGAAGGATCAAAGGTAGAAGGTTCTGTTTTGGGTGTTGGATAAAAAGAGTAAGTCATAAATCCCATTCAAGACCTTCCCAAACAAGAGAGCAAGGTGTTTTCTCGCAAAAACATTTTTCTACGCTTTTAATCGATTACCATACGTAGATAATCGATTATTTAATTTAAAATTTGAATTAAAAATGTTTAACGAGCAAAATAATCGATTAAGTGTCTTTGATAATCGATTATATTGATTCTGGGTTAATATAATCGATTATGGTCTTAATCTAATCGATTAAATCAGACGATATTTGTTTTCCAGTTTTTAAACATGATATAATCGATTAAGCTTTTAATATAATCGATTAAATGAGTCGTTTTTGCGAAATTAATTCTAAATCAACCTAAGAATGGAAACTTTGGAGCATTTTCGAATTATAAAATGAAAGAGAATGTCTTAGGTTTATCACATCCGAACAAACACAAAATATTCAAAGTGTTTCGCGCCTTAGCTTTTTCAAAGCCGCTTCCTGCTTCTCTTCGGCTTGATCAAGTCTTTGGAAGTGGTGATCATTGTGCTTAAGCTTTCTATCCAAAGACATTTCGGTGTATTCTTTTACTTGTTTTCACGTAAAGGGAAAATTCATCCCTTGGATTGGTTCTAAGGGAGGTGTTTCATCTCTTGTGTGTCAAGAGAGGTGGGTTTCATCCTTAGTGTGTCTAAGGAGGTGTTTCATCCTTAGTGTGTCTGAGGAGGTGTTTCCGTTTATCTTTATTTGTTATTGCATGAATTGGTGTTTGTAATTTCAATTAAAGATAGTGGGGAAAATCATCACGGATTTGTGGTGGTTGGGAACTGGATGTAGGATTGGCTTAATCCGAACCAGTATAAATCTCTGTGTTCTTTCTCTTTCTCTTTATCTTTTAATTGTGGATCATTATTACAATTGCTAATCCCAACAGCGTTAATCAAAGGATTGGAAAAATTCACATCCAAGTTTTTGAAAGTTTTTCAAAACCTGAAAATTTATTTGAAAGAGAAAATTTCTTTAAAAACCCAATTCACCCCCCCTCTTGGTTTTTATACTGCCGTCTTTATTTAACAGTTTTGTCCCTAACCATTCTTGCAGAAACTTCTTGAGGGAGTTTGTAGTGTGACAGTGCATGTCTAGAAAGGTTCTGGCTAGAGAAAGACTTGGTACTTAATCGGTTCCATTTGTGACCCACCTCTCTTTCCTGGGAACCTTCCTGGTGTACTTGTTCACAGTCTACCATTATTAAATGGTGCGTGACCAGATCTCGGAGGGGTGAACTACAGCTGTACGATCCCGAAATCGAGAACACCTTCAGGAGACTAAGAAGATTGCGAAAAAAAGGGAGACCAAAAACTGAAGAACCCTACTTAATCTCGGGTTCTATACCAAGTCCCTTTTCTTCTACACAAGTATCTCAGATGGCTGCCTATCGAGAAAGAACATTGAAGGAGCTTGCCGCACAACAGATAACTCAATAACCAATTTGTATCCAGCTTCCTCAACTGGAGGAAGGAGTTACTAGACTTGAACTGAAGTCAGGATTAATTCACCTCCTACCCAAATTTCATGGATTGCCAGGTGAAGATCCCAACAAACATTTGAGAGAGTTCCATGTAGTATGCTCCACGATGAAGCCAATTGGTGTTGCAGAAGACTATGCCAAACTGAAGGCCTTCCCATTCTCATTATGTGACATGGTAAAGGATTGGTTATACCTTCAACTAACACCAATCACTACTTGGGCCGACTTGAAGAGAAGATTCTTGGAGAAATTCTTTCCAGCCTCAAGAACAGCTGCAATCAGGAAGGTGATTAGTGGAATTCGACAACTGCAAGATGAGTCTTTGTATGAATACTAGGAGAGGTTTACTAGACTATGTGCCACTTGCCCAAATCATCAGATCAATGAACAATTATTGATACAGTACTTCTATGAAGGATTGATGCCTATGGAAAGAAATATGATTGATGCAGCAAGTGGAGGTGCGTTAATGGATAAAACACCTGCAGCTGCTCGGGTACTAATTTCAAATATGGCAGAGAATTCTCAACAATTCAACAGTTCTCGAATGTCTGTCAGACAAGTCCATGCAATAAAACCAAGCGCGACAGCAGAGGTCGACAATCAGAGGCTGGAGAATAAATTGTCTGAGCTAACATCTTTGGCATGACAATTGGCTATGAACCAGCACACATCTCAACTGCAACATCATTTATGCGGGATATGCACTTATGTAGATCATCCCACTAATGCTTGTCCTCAACTTCAAGAGACGCCAAACGCTCCAATAGAGACAGTATGTATCCTGGACAACAACAGTTCGGGTCATCAAATTCATTCAAGCCACATCAACAGTATGATCCATACTCGGGTACATATAACCCTGGTTGGCGAGAACATCCAAATCTGAGATATGGTCCATCACAGAATCTACCACAAAGACCTTCATATCAACAGAATAACCAGGCCTTTCAACAACAGTACCAGCAGCCACCGCAAAAATATCAGCCCCCTCCAATGAGACAACAGGCAAGTCATAATCATGGAAATAATGAATCAGCCTTGGCAGATTTGATGAAGCAATTAACACAACAAATGGCAGCACAAAATGCGACTATCAATAACTTGCAAACCCAGATTGGACAGTTGTCTACCGAGATGAATACCATACGACAACAAGGGTCCAACACACTTCCTTCGCAACCAGTGATCAATCCAAAAGGGAATGTGAGTGCCATTACATTAAGAAGTGGCAAAGTAGTACAGGATGAACAAAAGACCCCAGAAGCCACTAATACTCCTTCACTAGTAGATCAACCAAGCTCACCGACTTCACAACAATTGGAGGACGATCCACCAACTCGACAAACTCCACCTCCATTTCCTTCTAAAGCTTCTTCATCTTCAAAGAAACAAGAAGTAGATCAGGAGTTGCTCAACACATTCAAGAAGGTGGAAATCAATATGCCATTATTGGACGCCATCAAACAAATACCTAGGTATGCCAAGTTTTTGAAGGAGTTGTGCACTTACAAGAGAGGTTTGAGGAAAAAGAAAACACAAGTCGTATCTTCTCTTTCTCAAGGAAGCCTTCCCCAGAAGTGTGATGATTCAGGCACTTTCACTATCCCATGCACTATTGGTAAACTCACAATTGCAGATGCCCTGCTGGACTTAGGAGCATCCATCAATGTTATGTCATCGGCACTCTACAAGACCTTGCCCTTAGGGGAGTTGAAGCCAACTAATGTGATCATCCAATTGGCAAATAGGAGTACAGCTCGACCATTAGGAATATTGGAGGATGTACTTGTTAAGGTAAACCAATTGATTTTTCCAGCTGACTTCTACATTATGGACATGCAGGATGAAGGATCCTCGCACAAGTCAACATTGATACTTGGAAGACCATTCTTGATGACGGCAAAGACCAAAATTGATGTGCACACAGGCATATTGACCATGGAATTTGGGGAGGAGACTGTGATGTTTAATATCTTTAAGGCCATGAAGTATCCTACCGAGACTCAATCACTACTCGGTGATGAAGAAATATTCTCAATAGAGATGCATGATTGTGACCAAGGAAATGAGGAAACTGATTTTGAATTTGATCAGTTTCTAAACTTATTGAACCTTGACCAAGAAGAAGCGATGAAGTATGATTGCACAAATGAAGAGGTTAATGATTATCTAGGAATAGATTCTTCTTTTGCAGAGGAAGCTCGCCCAAACACAGGACCACCTGGTCCAAGCTTGGAAATTGTTTCACCACAACAGCCTGATGAAGTAGAGCTTAAGTCATTACCAGCCCACTTGAAGTATGCTTACCTATATGAAGGAGAGAAGTTTCCTGTGATAATTTCTAATGATCTTCTACCGAATCAAGAAGAAATGTTATTGAAGGTGTTGAAAGAGCGTAAAAAGGCTCTCGATTGGTCTTTGGAAGAATCACTGGGATTAGCCCAGCAGTTTGCATGCATCAGATCTTATTGGAAGATGATTGTCGACCTATTAGGCAACCTCAAAGAAGGATGAATCCGACTATCCTTGATGTGGTGAAGAAAGAGGTGACCAAGTTACTGAAGGCTGGCATTATATATCCCATCTCAGACAGCACTTGGGTATCTCCTGTCCAAGTTGTTCCAAAGAAGAGTGGGATGACAGTTGTGCAGAATGAAGATAAAGAGTTGATTGCAACCCGTTTACCGAATAAGTGGAGAGTATGCATGGACTATAGGAGACTCAACCAAGTTACTCGGAAGGATCACTTTCCCCTTCCATTCATTGATCAGACGATTGAGAGATTAGCAGGCAAATCACACTATTGTTTCTTGGATGGCTACTCGGGATACATGCAGATCCATATTGCACCGGAGGATCAACACAAGACGACCTTCACTTGCCCCTTCGATACCTTTGCTTACAGAAGGATGCCATTTGGATTATGCAATGCACCAGCTACATTTCAGAGGTGCATGATAAGTATTTTCTCTGATTTAATAGAGAGTTGCATGGAGGTATTCATGGACGACTTCACAGTTTATGGATCTGAATTTGATGATTGTCTACGTAATTTGACAAAAGTGTTGGACAGATGCATCGAGAAAAATCTTGTGCTAAATTTTGAGAAGTGTCATTTCATGGTTAGAGAAGGTATAGTTCTTGGTCATCTTATATCCGAAAGAGGCATTGAAGTCGACAAAGCCAAGGTTGATGTGATTTCTTCATTGGATTATCCCAAGTCAGTAAGAGAAGTAAGATCATTCCTTGGGCATGTAGGTTTCTATCGGAGGTTCATCCGAGACTTCAGGAAGGTGGCATTGCCTCTATCCAGCCTACTACAGAAAGACACTTCATTTGATTTTGATGATAATTGCAGGAAAGCTTTCAACGAGTTGAAGCGAAAGCTAACTACACCTCCAGTCATGCAACCACCCAAATTTCATCTGTCGTTTGAGCTAATGTGTGATGCATCTGACTATGCAGTAGGCGTTGTTCTATCTCAGAGGATAGAGAAATTCCCACGTGTGATAGCATATGCATCAAAGACTTTGGATCAAGCCTAAGCCAATTACACTACCACTGAGAATGAACTATTGGCCATAGTATTTGCATTGGATAAATTTAGGTCATACCTACTCGGATCTAAGATTGTAGTGTATACAGATCATGCAGCAATCAAGTTCCTTTTGAAGAAGTCGGATACAAAGCCAAGATTGATTAGATGGATGTTACTTCTACAGGAGTTTGATTTGGAGATCAAGGACAAGCAAGGAGTGCAGAACCAGGTGGCCGACCATTTAAGTCGAATTGAACAACCAGGGAATATTGATTCTGTTCCCATTCAAGATGAATTCCCTGATACCTACTTATTTGCTTTGAGCTCGATCGACAACATTCCTTGGTTTGCTAACATAGCGAACTATTTAGCAGCCGCTATTTTGCCCCCAAATGCATCCCGAGTCGAGATTGACAAATTGAAAAGTGATGCAAAGTACTATGTGTGGGATGATCCTTATCTATGGAGATTTTGTAATGATCAGATCATCCATATGTGTGTTTTTGATGCAGATATTCAGGACATCCTGCATTTTTGCCATGGCACAGCAGTTGGAGGACACCTAGGCCCACAGAGGACAGCAAGGAGAGTGTTTGATAGTGGATTCTACTAGCCAACTATTTTCAAAGATGCAGCAAAAATTTGTACCAGTTGTGAAGCTTGTCAGAGGGCCACCGGGAACATCACCATGAGGAATGAAATGCCTCTGCACCCAATCATAGTGTGCGAGATTTTTTATGTGTGGGGAATCGACTTCATGGGACCATTTCCGAATTCATTTGGATGTACCTATATCATCTTGGCAGTGGACTATGTGTCAAGATGGGTGGAGGCCAAGGCAACCAAGTCCAACGACTCACGAGTGGTTCTCGACTTTCTCAAAACCAACATCTTCTCCAGATTTGGTGTACCAAGAGCAATCATCAGTGATCAGGGAAGCCACTTCTGCAATCGAATCATAACAGCTTTGCTCAACAAGTATGGGGTGACTCACAGAATTGCAACACCCTATCATCCCCAGACTAATGGGCAAGCTGAGGTTTTCAACAGGGAAGTAAAATATTTGCTGCAGAAGCTCGTTCAACCACACCGGAAGGATTAGAGTAAGCACTTGGATGATGCTCTATGGGCGCAAAGGACCGCTTACAGAACCCCCCTAGGTATGTCTCCATATAGAGTGGTGTTTGGTAAAGCATGTCATCTTCCTGTAGAGATCCAACACAAGTCATATTGGGCTGTGAAGAGGTGCAACCTGGATCTAAAGCAAGCCAGTTGTGAAAGAAAGCTGCAACTAGAAGAGCTGGAAGAAATAAAGTTACAAGCATATGAGAACTCCAGGATCTACAAAGAGAAGGTCAAGAAATTTCATGACAGCAAGATTCTGAAGAAGGAGTTCGATATTGGCCAGAAGATGTTGCTATTTAACTCTCGATTGAAACTGATATCGGGAAAGCTGAAGTCTAAGTGGGATGGACCGTTCGTTGTCACTAATGTCTTCCCTCATGGAGCTGTAGAAGTTCAAGACATGAAGGACGGTAGGACATTCAAGGTAAATGGTCATCAGTTGAAGATTTTTCATGAGAATCAAATCCTCCCACCAGTTGAGTTGAATTGTTATTTGACGATCTCGGCACCTGTATCATTTGAGGAGATAGACCCAGGATTCGAGCTACTTTAGCTCGGAGAAGATTTGCATTTGCGTTTGCATAACATAAATTTTCCACATTGAAGACAATGTTGACTTCAAAGTGGGGAGTATTTACATCTCATGCATAATGTTTTATTTCATATTTTGTTTTAACTACTGCTTGATGTTTTAGATTGACTGAAATATGTTTTGGAAAAAAGGAAAACCAACTTGATCAGGAGGAAGAATTCAAAGTTTGAAAGGTTTAGCTCACTTAGGAAGTCATGGTCGAGTTACAGTAACATTGGTTTGTGGTCAATTTCAGGTGGAACAAAGCACCCCAAGTGAGTTTTGAGCCTTATTTATTCTTGTGTGAAACACTCATGACATTGGAACTTTCCAGAACTTGATTGATTTCTCTTTGACACTAATGGAGCACATACAACAATAGAAATGATTTAGGCCTTCTTGTTCTTAGCCACTTAGCCAAATAGCTTACCCTTAACTAAATATATCCTTTGAACCCACCTTTGAGCCTTAGCCTTTTCTTGGATTTATACCCGAGAACTATAGCCTCCTAACTTAGACACCATCCACACCCAGACCTAAACGAAAGTATGGACCTTGGAATCATTGAAGAAAATCATTAAAAATCCAGTTCTACAAGAAATCAAGAATGTTAGAAAAGTGAAGTGCAAAAGTTCTACAAGAAATCAAGAATGTTAGAAAAGTGAAGTGCAAAAAAAAATTGAAAAAAGAAGTCGAGCATTGCAAAGCAATAAATGAATAAGCTCGGAAGGCACTCCAATGCAAAAGTAAGAGAAGTAGTGGTAAAACATGGAACTGGAATAGAGTTTCAAGGTACATTGATCTACGTTCTTTATTCTACCTAAGGTCTTAGCCTATTTTCCTAACTTACCCATAACCCTAAGCCCCATTACAAGCCAAATAAAAGTCCTATTGATCTGTTGGGGTATGTGTTCTAATGGTGGGAAATTAGAAGTTCTTTCAAGCCTATGGTAAAGGATAAGGTCATGACGTGATTATGAGTGGAATTTTCAGCCTAAACACTTCAGAGATTAGAGTAAACACTTGACCATGTGAGGATGTCCTCTTGAGTTGATTCATTGAACCATTAAAGAGTACTTGGCCATGGAAATACTTTGTGTGTTATGATCTTAATCATTTTTTATTCTTTTACTTCTCATTAATGAAGTTTTTCTTGAACATTACAATTTTTAGGATCTCACTAACATTTGCAGCAGTATTCATCTTTGCATTATATATTTTTCATGCATGCACACTTTTTATTTTATTTTCTTTTATCTTTTGCTTGGAAGTGCAAAAGAGCAAAAGTGGGGAGTATTTGATGTATGTCTTTTCACTCTTTATTTTTTTATCTAAGAACACTTTCTAAGCCATTTGTTCTATTCTTAAACCATGCATTTTGCACGTTTTTATAAAAATAATGACATAATTTAAGTTTAGTAAATTTATTGCAATTTACATATTTTTAACATCAAAACATACATTCATATTGCATATATTTTTTTTTCCTGGTTGAGATTTTTCTGTAGGAGAAAAAGAACTTGAAGTTATTTTGAGATGAGCCCAAGGTGCTTCGGTGGGGAAAACTTTTTCAATCTTCCAAATTAAATTCCTCGTGGCCCATTTATCATGAGACCAACAGAAGAATTTCCTTTCAAATCCGCAATCAAATCGAAGCATTAAATTTATTCTGAAGGAGCAATTATTTATATTCTTGGCAAAGGATCTCCTAATCAGCTAAACCAAATCCTAAGAAGAAATATTTATTCTGAAGGAGCAATTATTTCTATTCTTGGCAGAGGATCTCCTAATCAGAGCAAAATCAAATCCGGGGAAAAAAATATTTGACTTGAATTGTAATTAATTTTCAGATTTTTACTTGTAATAAGACCTTGGCTAATCTTCTATAAATAGGAGATTTAGATGCAAGGCAAGACACTTCACCAGAGCAATAGTCTCTCTCTGTTCTTCTTCTCTATTTAGTTGCAGAAGTTTTAGGAGCTCTTGCTACAATTTCCTCGTTTTGTTTTCTTTCATGTTAATTTATTTAATTTCATTATTTCATATTTTAGTCTTCATTTTATTTAATTCTGGTCAATAATTTAAATTTTGTACGTTCTACTTTCTCACATTCACATTCACATCCTCACACATATCTATTTATTCTTCAGACTCCTATAATTTTATTAGCATTTTACTTTTAATTTAAATTCGGTATTTTATAATTCTAGCCTACATTTTAAATTCAGTATTTTACTTATTCATTTTAAATTTTAATAGTTAATTGAATATTTTTTTTTTCATTTAACTGTTAATTATTTATTTATTTTTTATTATAATCTGAATTAACATCAATATAGCATTCTAATTATTGCTCTGTCTTAAAATCTATGATTTAACTGTTAATTGTTTATTTATTTTTATTAGCATAATAATTTCATTCCAATTATTGTTTTGCCTTTAAATTTGTCTTTTAATTTATTTATTTTAATCATAGAAGTATTTATAAACGTTCTCATTATTAAATTCTTAGCAACGTAATTTAATTCTATATACATTAGATTTTCATTTTAAAGAATTTAATTTCCATATTTGTTTCTAATTTTAGTTTCCCTTAATTATTTTATTTATAATTTTCTTTACTATGTGTTTTTAATTTTAGTTTTCATTAATTATTTATTTACAATTATTACTCTGCATTGTTAATTTTATCAAC
This sequence comes from Lablab purpureus, assembly GCA_030347555.1. Classification (NCBI taxonomy): domain Eukaryota; kingdom Viridiplantae; phylum Streptophyta; class Magnoliopsida; order Fabales; family Fabaceae; genus Lablab; species Lablab purpureus. The sequence goes on from CM059256.1 coordinate 38,669,993, forward strand.
TCGACAAAACCCCCTTTATTATTATTATTATTATTATTATTGTTGTTTATTTTAACTTTTCTTTGGAGAACGATGTTTAACAATGGTTACACTCCTACAATTGTGTCCTTGTGAGATTCGACACGGGTTAGCTATATTACATTAGTTAACTTGTTTTCTTTTATCAGAATTTTGTGCGACCAAAAATCTGTTTGTCAAGTATTTAACTTGATTCCTAACTATTACAAGTAAACATATACACAAAATACAAGTTTAAAGCTTCCTCAAGACTTCAAGACCTCCAAGACTTCAATTGTGAAGGTCCATATTCTTCTTTTAGAGTTATCATCATCAAAAGAATAATCCTTTAGATATTGTTAAAGATCCTTTTTCATCTTTAGATTAACAACATAGAAGGTAGTAACAATGGAACCATAAGGATATCATCTCCTTTAAAAAGTAAGGACAAAACTCAACAGTTACAGATGCCATGAAGGATGAGATGAATTCACAATAATAATTCTAGTTCACTTCATAGACCTATGGGTTTTAGATTGATTAGTTACAATAAATTTTCATACCAAATTATGAAATTCTAGGAATTGATCAAATACAATTCAAAGTAAGATTGGTGATTAGAGACTTTACCTAAAAGGAGGATGTTAAGTATAATGATGTATTATGTGACACCCCAATTTTTTTATGAGAATAATTAAACATTTTTAGGAAATTTCAGGATTTTTAATTCAATTAATATACATTTTTATTTTATTCTAATATATTGTATTCATTTCCATAATTAAAAAATAATTAATTTTAGAATATGAGATTTTATTTAAATAAATATTGAAGTTTTAGGTCATTGAGAACACTAGTACTTTGAGAGAGAGGAATAGAGAAAGTCATTCCTGTTTTTTCACAAGGCTGCTACAGTAAAACTAGTGTTGCATATTCGTTCACCGTTGGATCAAGCTGGAAACTTAACAGTTGGTTCGTCACACCTGGTTCTTTATTATATGAGGTCTGAGTAGGGAGATATTTAGTTCGCATAGTAGCTATAATTTGAGGTTTTCCATCTTATTTGTTCTCTATTTAACAAGGAAGAGTAGGAAGGGGAATTTTAGGCTATTGAGAACACCTTTTACACATAAAAAAGGTAAGGGAGAGTGAGAATTCGCTTTGGAGTATGGAATATCTGTTGGGTAGTGGAATTGGCCCCCAATTCCTTAATTTGGGTGTGTTCTTGAAAGAGAGGTTTTTCTTTTTCATCTCTATTTGATTCCTAATTACTCTTTATATTCTTTATGATGTGAATTGAATAATAATATGTGCACTTTCTTAATTTGATAATATTTTGATAGCTTGACTCAATTCCTTATTTTAGGTGTGTTCTAGAAAGAGGGGTTTTCCTCTTTCATCTCTGTTTGATTCCTAATTACTCTTGTAGGCTCTTTATGATGAGAATTGAAGAATAATAAGTGTAATTTCTTAATTTGATAATATTTTGATTGTTTGACCTCAATTTCTTATTTTAGGTGTGTTCTTCAAAGAGGGGTTTTCCTCTTTTATTTATGTTTGACCCCTATTTATTCTTGTGTTCTCTTTATGACGTGAATTGAAAAATAATATGTATAATTTCTTAATTTGATATTATTATGATTGTTGTAGAGCACGTTAAGGATTCTTGTGATACCCTAAGAAGGGAATGAGTCAAGGGTGATATAATTTTAATGATGAATGAAGGATAATTTGTGTTAATTGAATATTGTTATATTATTTTATCCATTGATTATGATAAAAGTCATGTGTTAAGTGATTGTGAATGTAAATGTGAATTTATGTAAAGAAAAATGTGTATGAGTGTATAAGAAGTCCTTGGACTTATGTGAACATACATCATAACGTGAGATCATTGTGTATCGCTTTTGCGGTCAAGTGTAATATGTGATTGATGCCACATGCATTCATCATCGTAGTATATATATATATGGGTATAACATGCATTGCATACAATGCAATTATGATATGGATATGGTGAGCTTATGGATAATTCATATTGAGGTTAAATTAATTTATTTCTCATGTTTGGATATGATTAAGTATTCATTAGTTGTTTGTTGTGTGAGACTATCCTGCAATGTCTTTATACCGCAACCTGAGTGAGATATTTCTCACTCCTTTTGTTTCTTTGTCTTGTTTTTTCTTTTCATATTACAAGTAATCTCTAATTTGATGTTGGTGATTTTAGTGATGAACCTTCACTACTACAGAATTAGCAATTAACGTCGCCATTTTACGTCGGTTTAACTATAAACGACGTAGAACGTGTAAGTTGATCATTCTACGTCGGTTATAGGGTACAACCGACGTAGAATGTTTTGACCTAGACATTACACGTCGGTTACTATCAGAACCGACGTAGAATGTGAGATCTACTACGTCGGTTCTGTAGTAACCGACGTGGAATGTCTAGGTCAAAACATTCTACGTCGGTTATACCCTATAACCGACGTAGAATACCCTTTATAACCCGTTCCTCCCTCTTCTTCCTCACTTTTCGTTCTTCGTCTTCGACCTCCAGCAGCTCCAGCTCGCACTGCTTTTCCCTGTCGCCGCCATTAACGTCGTTCCTTGCCGAAGACGGTCCCTGTCGTCGCTGCCGTGAACCGCCCCTGCCGCCGCCGCTGCGAATTCGTGAACCAGCTCCCCTGCCGCCGCCGCGAATCCACCAAGCTCCGTGCCGCTACCGCCGCCTGCCCGTGCCGCTGCCGCCCACTGCCCTTGCTCCTTTGCCGTGGCGCCATGAACCGCCCCTGCCGCCGCTGCGAATCCGTGAATCCCATCGCCGCGCTGCGAATCCGTGCCGCTGCGTCTGCCGCTGCCGCCGCCTGCCCCTGCCGCGCCTGTCGCTGCCGCCGCCAGGTTAGTGGGTTTTTTATTGTTTTTATTGTTTTTTGTTTTGTAGATAGTGTTTATATGATTAGGTTATTGAGATACCCGTAGATGATTGTTCTGATGATCTGGCTGTGCCCATGGGGCTTTATTTGTTGTTGTTTATGTATTTGATGTTGTGTAAAAATTTGGATTTAGTCAAATAACAAAGGAAACTCTGCCGAAATTTCGTTAGAATGAGTTTGTCTCTAGTGAACTGTACTAAATAATGTTATAGTGTTTGTATGATTAGGTTATTAAATGCCTGTAGATGATTGTTCTGATGATCTGGTTGTGCCCATGGGGCTTTATTTGATGTTGTTTATGTATTTGATTTTGTATAAAAATTTGGATTTAGTAAAATAATAGAGGAAACTCTGCTGAAATTTCGTTAGAATGAGTTTGTCTCTCTTATAGAGCAAACTCTACTAAATGATAATTTTGATTATAGTAATCAATGATATTAAATTCATTGATGACCGATAATTTTTTTATTAACTCTTAATTGTAGTCTAAAATCCGAAAATGAATCGAAGTTGGATGAATGCAAGTTGTATATCAAAAGAGTATGAGAATGGAGTTGAACAATTTTTGAGTTTTGCTGAACGAAATGGTCTAAAGATGAATGGAAAATTTTATTGTCCCCGTGTTAAGTGTGTTAATGGAAGAGTTCAAACCATAGATATAATATGAGAACATCTAATCTGTGAGGGTATCATGAAAAATTATACTACATGGATATGGCACGGTGAACTTATTGATATTCCAGTAGTATCACAAATTGTGGAGGAGGAGGATGTCAGTATGGAAGATTGAATAGAGGATATGCTTCGTAATGTGGGTCAGGAGAGCTTTCTTCAAGCACATGCACCTGTATATGATAAATTGAAGACCGATTCAGACACGACTTTGTATCCTGGGTGTACAACTTTCACACGATTGTCTTTTGTATTAAGATTGGTGAATTTGAAGGCAAAGTTTGGTTGGAGTGATAAAAGTTTCAATGAATTGTTAGAACTTTTGAAAGAGATGTTTCCAGATGAAAACACATTGCCTAACCGTATGTATGAAGCAAAGAAGATACTTTGTCCAATGGGTTTAGAATATAAAAAGATACACGCTTGTCCTAATGACTGTATTTTATACAGAAAAGAGTTTGAATCTCTTCACAGGTGTCCAAAATGTGGTGTATCACGTTACAAAGTCAAGGATGGTGATGGTGATGGTGAAGATTGTCATAAAAAGGGTCCGCCTGCAAAGGTTATATGGTATCTTCCAATAATTCCAAGGTTTAAGCGATTGTTTGCTAATGAAGAAGATTCAAAAAATCTCAGATGGCATTTAGTTGCAAAGAAACGAGATGGATAACTTCGACATCCGGCTGATTCTCCACAGTGGAAGAAAATTGACCATCTATTTCCAAGTTTTGGTAGTGATGCAAGAAACCTTAGACTTGGACTAGCTACAGATGGAATGAATCATTTTGGTAACTTAAGCACTAACCACAGTTCATGGCTAGTTTTATTGGTGATCTACAATCTTCCACATTGGTTGTGCATGAAGCGGAAATATGTTATGCTATCTATGATGATTGCAGGTCCAAGACAGCCAGGAAATGACATAGATGTTTATTTAAGTCCTTTGATAGATGACTTAAGATTGTTGTGGGAGGAAGGAGTAGAGGTGTTTGATGCAAATTGACAGGAGAATTTCAAGTTACATGCAATGATATTTTGTACCATAAATGACTTTCCAGCATATGGTAACTTGAGTGGATACAGTGTCAAGGGTCATCATGCGTGTCCTAGTTGTCAAGAAGATACAAGTTATCTGCAATTGAAACATGGGAAGAAGACAATTTATAATAAATACAGAAAATTCCTTCCAGTTAACCACCCATACTGAAGATTGAAGAAAGCTTTTAACGGTTGCCAGAAGGATGAAATTGCTAAGTCACCAGTTAACGGTGAGGAAGTTTATGATCGAGTGAAAAACATAAATGTTGAATTTGGAAAGACCCAAAAGAAATCAGCTGATAGAAGCAAGTGGAAGAAGAGATCAATTTTTTTGAACTTCCATATTGGTGTCATCTAGATGTACGTCATTGTATTGATGTGATGCATGTTGAGAAGAATGTATGTGATAGTCTAATTGGCACACTTTTGAACATCAAAGGTAAGACAAAGGATGGAGTGAATACTCGTCAAGATCTTTGTGAATTGGGAATACGTCCGGAATTGCATCCAAGATCCGAAGGCAAGAGAACATATCTTCCACCGACATGTCACACTTTATCCAAAAAGAAGACTAGTCTTTGTCGGTGCCTTCGGAGTATTAAAGTTCCACAAGGATACTCTTCAAATATTAAGAGTCTTGTGTCAATGAAAGATCTTAAACTAGTTGGGTTAAAGTCACATGGCTATCACGTTTTGATGCAACAACTCTTACACTGTAGCTATACGTGGCATACTCCAGAAGAATGTGAGAAATGCAATTATGCGTCTATGTTTTTCTTCAACTCTATATGTGCCAAGGTAATTGATGAAAAATCATTAGATCAATTGGAAAATGAGGCAGCAATTATACTATGTCAATTGGAGATGTATTTTCCTCCATCATTTTTTGATATTATGGTTCACTTAATTGTTCATCTTGTAAGAGAGATACGGTTATGTGGCCCGGTTTATTTGCGGTGGATGTACCCAATTGAGCGATACATGAAGATCTTCAAAGGGTATACTAAGAATCCATACGGACCAGAAGCTTCTATAGTTGAAAGGTATATTGCGAGAAGAAGCTACGAGTTTTGTTCAGAATACTTGGCAAAAGCACAAGCCGTGGGTGTTCCTACAAGTCGACATGATGATAGGATAAATGGAAAGGGTACTCGTGGTATAAAAGTTCAAGCAAAGGATACTACTGAGTTGAGTCGGGCACACTTGTATATTTTGAATAATACGGATGAAGTTCTTCCTTACATATCTGCTCATCAATCAATGTTGAGGACCCGAAAACCCCAAAATGGGTGAGCGGTTGTTGGTGAAGGAGCATAACAACAAGTTTGTCGGTTGGTTTAGAAGCCAAATTTTTCGGATCGAGCATGCATCGATACATTGAAATAGCTAGCTCATGGACCAAAACATAACGTCATCACTTGGACTAGGTACGACATTAATAGATATTCCTTCTACACAAAGTCACAAGATGACAATAGCACAGTTCAAAATAGTGGAGTATCTATCGAGGCCACATCCATGCACTTTTCTAGTTCAAAGGATAAAAACCCCATCATGGCATCCATAAGTTACTTTGGAGTGATTGAGGAAATTTGGGAGGTTGACTACAGTAAATTTAGAGTTCCTCTATTTAAATGTGTTTGGGTTGATAGCAATATCGGTGTTCAATTTGACGAAATGGGTTTTACTATGATAGACCTTAAGAAGCTAGGTCATAAGGAAGAACCATTCATCATGGCATATCAAGCAAAACAAGTTTTTTATGTGACCGACCCATGTAATGATAGGTGGTATGTGGTCTTTCAAGGCAAAGGGATTGATGTCAACCATGAAAATGAAGATGAGTCAGATGATTTCATTGTCATTCCCAATTCACCACGACTGCCTAGTAGTATTGAAGATGTACAAGAGGATGTGATCCATGCAACTCGTAATGATCATGATGAAGGGATATGGGAAAATTTAGTTGTCTAAGTATGTTTCTACTTAAAATTCTTTATGTATTTGTTTTATGTTTGTGTATTTAAGATTTATAAATTATATTGCTTTATATTTTCTTTACAGACACATGGCATCTCCTTCACCATCACCTCCTCCCTCACCTCCTCATCTCCTCCACCATCTCCTCCACCAAAGAAGACCGGGCAAGCTACACGATTGCGAGCTTGACGACCGGACACATGACAGGAGAGAAGTCGAGTGTGTCCGTTGATCCACTGCATTGGGAAGGTGTCCGGTCCGCATCATACCCGAGTTCAGCGACTACTTGGGTACCGTTGCACGAGAGAAGGTAATTCTAAGTTTATATTTGAAGTTTTTTTACATATTTACATATAATTCTTCTTTTCATCTAACTAATGATTATGTTTAGGTATCTATTTTGCATCCAGAATGGGATAATGTTGAGGACACGGTGAAGAATCTGATTTGGCAGGACATTCTGGTAAGTTTAAATTTATTCAATTGTCTTTTCTTGAATATTGATTTTTAGTTTTGATGCTAATTATGTTTTATTTTTGCAGAAATATTTTGATATTGAAAACTCGAAGGCAGTTAAGAAGAAGATTATGTCCACCATTGCAAAAATGTGGAGGCTCAACAGATAGCAGATAGGATTGTAAGTTACTATTCTTTTTAACCCTAATATGATTAATTTGTTAGACTTGTATATTTATATATATAATGTGTTAAATTTATTGTAGGATTCCTTGGAGGAGCAGTGTACACAGGGAACTTTCGTTCCATGTGGTCGTCAGGATATACTGACCACTGCTATTGGTAAAGATGAACACCCCGGCCGTGTTCGGGGTGTGGGGACCGATGTGGGTATTCGACATTATTTTGGGGCACCAGTCAAGAATACCCAGAGCTCAACAATTAATGAAGAAGAGTTGGAGAAGAAGCTCACAGCGAAGCTGACACCGGTCATCACAGCACAGGTTCAGGAGCAGCTACTTAGCATGTTTCAAGACATGGCAATTAGGATGGCATCTTCCCACCAACACGCTCAGCCATCTCCTCCATCTGTTGGCACAATGGGAAGTACTTCCAGTAATCCTGCTCCTATTCTGCCTTCTCCTGTTGCTGCTGCTGCACCTGCACCTGCACCGATAGGTAAAATCGTTATTTATTTTTCATATATGTCTTCATTACAAATGTAAATTGAAATATATCATGCATCCACAGGTCCATCTTTTGGGATGAAACAATGCGCCTTATTGGTGGAGGATAGGTTGCTTGAACCAAGATTGGTGGCCCTTGGTTCAATTCAGGAAGGGGCTTCTACCATCCACAGTGTGCCTTTGCCACCTGGTTTATTGAGAGTGGTGGTAGAAGAGATTCGAGATGCTGATGCTCGAGTCCCTGTGCCTACTGATGAGGTACAGGTGGTGGGACAGGCCCTTCACACATTCATTGCTTGGCCCCAACATTTAGTCAGACAAGTTTCTAAAAAGGTATGTATGTAATTTTTTATGTTAATGACTTCTCAAACTGTTATTTCTGTACTAATTAGTATTGTTTTAAACACGTAGGATGTTCAGAAGCCTAAAAGTCGTGCTGCTTCTAAACATACTAAAGGAAAACAAGCAACTCTCCCAAAAAATCCAATTGTTGAGTTGATCCATGCCTCTGCAGAATATTATGGAAACTCCTTTGAGATTCACTGGGATGCTAGGAGATTTGGGATAGATAATGCAAGGTTCCTCTCTACATTTCATACGTCGACATCTCGGAGGTCACATTGGGTAATAGGGATCTCAACATCTCTATTTTACAACTTTGGACAATGTAAGTACATATTTATTATTATAATTTCAATTTCACTATTTAATATATAACATGTTATTATTTTTCATTTTTTAGGATGATGGATGAATTAGCTGAGGAGCAGGGAGCTTCAGATGTCTATGGATTTTTTAAGCCTCAGTCAATCCAACAAGCTGGAAATAGAAGGGAGGAAGTCCAAAGATATATCCAAAATTGGATCCTCACCTCTAAAAGGCAGATATATCTTGGAGCATATTTATTCCAATAAGTCAATATAAGTTTATTATTGTTTTTATTGTGATTGAGTTATATTCTAAACATTTTATTTTTCTAGGCATCATTGGCAACTCTTCCTCATCAGTCGTCCAGAGAAGACTGTATACTGGTTTTGTTCTTTGAATAAAAACCAGATACTCGATTTAAAGAATATTTTGAATAGGTAAGTATTTTAAAGTTTGTGTTTTCAAATATAAGTAATGTTCATATATTGACTAATAACTTCTCAACAGTGCTATTAAGGTGTGCAGTACCATTGATGGAATGCACATCAGCAAAGCCACTAACCCACATTGGGAAATCCTACATGTAAGGTTACTTTTAATTCTCTAATATCACTATAATATTGAATATGTATTTTTCACAACTAATGACTTGTTTAATTCATTATAGGTTAATAGACAAACGGGTAGCTACGAATGTGGCTACTACGTAATGTATTGGATGTGGCTTATAGTTTTTGGGAATATCGGAGATACTTGGAGACAGAGTTAGTCCTCCAAAACCCTATTCCTCCAAAATTGTATTGGTAAAGTTTCCTACTTGTCATACCTAACATACTTTCATTTTGTTCCAGGTATTCAATGATACCCAACCCTTGCCCACAGAGTCTATCGACCAAGTCCGAGAAAAGTAGGCACAGAAGTTTTTAGAAATTAGAAATAGGGAACAATAGTAGTACTTTTATTGTAATTTTATTTATACAATTGTAATTATGTGTAAATAGATCAAATTTAAATAACTATTCAATATATATTTAGCTATTTGAAATTTATGAAATTGTTTGCTAGTTTGCTGGTTTGTTTGATATGCAGGTACTAAAATTTAGGGAAAATGAGAAAATTAGAAACTGCATTGTAGTTTTAGAAGACACTTTCAACGTCAGTTATGTCTGGAACCGACGTTGAAAGTTTGAACCCCGACTTACAACGTCGGTTATGGCTAGAACTGACGTTGTAAGTTTGGTGACACTTACAACGTCGGTTCTAGCCATAACCGACGTTGTAAGTCGGGTGATTTTCAACGTCGGTTCACTTTGAACCGACGTTGAAAATATTACTTTTAACGTCTCCTTGTTCAACGTCGGTTTTGGGGCTGTTGTGAAATTATCCCCAGAAACGACGTGAAAAGTGGTTCCTGTAGCAGTGCTTAGTGTTCATGGGACTGCTCTGATAGGATATGTGACACTAGGATAGAACTAAAAAATACTTCTGTTTATTTATTTTTAATTAAGACTTTAGTTGGTTTATTTTACATCATCTAATGTTATTAGTGAATGTAAATCCTTTACCCTGTATACACTATTATTATAGATTTTATTTATTATGAGGTTACTATAGGCCTCATAAACTGTGTTACCTTTATTCTCATGATGTATGATGTAGGGTAGAAGGTGTCACATATTCTCTTTAATGGTGAAACAAAAATTCATTAGGATGTTGTTAGTCATGGTTATCGAGCTTAACCTTAAGTTGAAATAAATGGATGTTAAGACAATGTTCTTGCATGAAAACCTTGATTAAAGGGTTAAGTATGTTTTCAGTCCTTGAATTATTTGTCAAAATTATGTTTCGTCTCTGAGACAACCATTGGACTCATTTCGTTCTTATGTTTTATAAACTCGTGTAAATGATTCTTGATGATGTGTCAGAATTCCTTTTTATCTTTTTATTTTCCCTCTTCATAATTTCCTACTTCACTATCATCATTCTCTTAAGCTTCTTTAACTTTTTTTCCTTCCATTTTCTCATTTTCCTCTTTTTAACTATGTTTTTTATTCGTCATCGAGGATCATTTACATCTGTTTATAAAATATAAGGACGAAATAAGTCCAAAGTTTATCCCAAGGATGAAACACAATTTTGACAAATAGTTGAGGGACTAAAAACATATTTAATCATAAATAATCTACATGGAGCATCTAGGAAGATTTAAGGTAAATGACAATAAGGATTTTATTTCTAAGCAAATAAAATCCTTAGATAGTCTAAAATTATCACAAGTCAATGGAATTAGTGGTCTAATGAGTTCATTGTCGTCATTAGTGATAATTGAAATTAGTCTCACTTCGAATATTCATTTTGAACTAAAGTGCATATTTGTAAACATTGTAGATCACTATTTTTGTCTGAGTCGAAGTTAACAGAAGAAACAGAAAACAAAAAAAGAGCTAAAAAACTTTATTTATAAAGATTCAATAAAAGTTGTCAACACACCAAAGTAGTAGTTTTTAGGACAATAAATTCAGAAACAAAAAGTTGTATTTTTAGTCAAAGGTTGAGGTCGCTCGTTCCTAATTTTAGAACGGCCGTTCTCAGGAGCTTCTTGTAGAGTTGTAGAGATGTTTAAAACGGCCGTTGCCATACTGAGACAAAGAACGGCCGTTCTAGTGTGAGAACGTCCGTTCTCATGTTAAGCGAGGCCGTTCTCAGAACATTTGTTGTAGGTTTGTTCTCAAGGTGAAAACGGCCGTTCTCAATTGGAGAACAGCCGTTCTCCCACATCTGACATCCTATATAGTCTTTTCAAACACCTCATATAGTACTCTAGTATTCTCAAGCCATAGCTTTGATGTTTTCTGAAGAAAAGAGAAAAACTTGCTTCGAAGGTTCTAGTTTCTCTATTGTCTTATTTTATAATTTTCTTAATAGAATAAAATAGAAGTAGCTTAGAAGGAATGCTATAATAATGGAGTGAAAATAGTAGTTTGAAATAATGTTTTTAATTGCAAATGTCATCGTAGGATACTAGTAATGGACGAGTGAGGTGTCTAGTACCTTTTTCATTCATAACTGAATTCTGAATTCATAAGGGTTAAAACTTGATTTGGAAAAGTTTTTTATTTGTATAAAATGTTAGTGGTGACTTCTAGGAATGCACTTTTCAAAATCATTAAATTAGGAAGAGTGGTTAAGGAAGTCTCAACCATCAATTATCAATGTACGACAAATATTAGTTCAGTAAAAATATGTTTAATATCATCTAATTAAATAGGATCGTTTAGTAGAACATAATTATTTACTCTTTATGTGTTGTTTAGTCAAAGTTCATTTATATACCTACAAAGTAAATCTCGCATGATATTTTCATATAGTGAATATCGTCTTGCACACTTATCTAGTGAAAGATCATTTTGTACACTCATTTGGTGAAAGATCATCTTTTATAACTAGTTGGGTCTACCACTATAAATCATCTATATGTTTTGAACTTGAATGAAATATGAAATATGATACACATTTTCTATTTTGTAATATGCGACATCATTCATGGAGTTAGTAATAAATATTTTGTCTAAAATAAGTATCTCATATAAATTATGATTGTTAGAATTATTAATTGTAATTTTTATTATTATTATGTGAACATTGAAAGTGTAATCTCCTAAATATTTTTATCTATTCCTCTAACAAATCCATTAAAAATATATTAAAGTTGATTAATACTTTAGTCTAATCATATTTTAATTATATTTCTTATTATGTTATGAAGTGTTTTTCTTCTACTAATTTTTTTTTCTTCAATATTCATATTATATGTATAGTATTAAGGGAACTTAAAAATTAATTTTACAATATTTATTTTTAAAAGAACATTAAAACATGAAGTATGTTTTTTTTACACATGTGAAATTGTTTAAAATAAAAAAAGAGGGTTTCATGTTTTATTTTTGTTAAAATTATAAAAATTATGAATTAAAATATTGTAAAATAATTCACAATAAAAAATTTAATTATGTATAAAATATTTCTTACTCAATTTTTTTATAAATAATTTATATTACAAACATATATTTTTGTAGGCAAGTTTTATAAAAATGGAAAATACTCCATTTTTGTTTTAAAAATGCCTTCTCTTGAAGTGAACACAGATTTAATTATCTATAAAATATTTCTGCCCAATTTTTATAAATAATTTATATTACAAACATATATTTTTGTAGGCAAGTTTTATAAAAATGGAAAAGACTCCAATTTTTAAAAAATGCCTTCTCTTGAAGTGTACACAGATTCATGAATAATTAGTAGATTTTGTTAAATAATAAATATAACATTTTCCATTAATACAGAGTTAGTGAAAAATATAAAACGCGGAGGGCTAAATATGATTGGGAAAAAGTAAATATGATGATAGTTGAGGTAAAATTAGATTTTTTTTTGTGGTCCTATTTTCGTGGCTAAACCGAAGGGCAATTTTTGCCCCACTCCAAGATTTTCCTCCCGCATCCTAAAAAATTATCAAAGTAACCCTAATTCTAAATAATTATCTTACTTCCTTCTACCCCTGCACCCTTGCCCCCTGCGCGCACTGTGTCAAAACATTTTCCTATACTTCTTAGAATGTGTAATCCAATAATAATTTTTGGACCGGATGATGGATAAGTAAGTTTAATACAAAAACAACTTTAGGAAGAAGATTATATAATATTGAAGTTATGTTTTTCAAAAATTAATTTTTGTATTATAGTATTTAAAAGTTAATTTTTAATTGAAATAGATATTTAAATTATATAATTTGAAAATTAATTTTTTTAAATCATGACTTTAAGATTCTTTATTTTAGAAGTAATTTGTGGTAGAAACATTTTGTCATTTGGATTGTATAATCCAGAAAAGAAATAAGAAATGAATTCATCATCATAAGTGTTACTTGGATTGTCCGATTTTAACTGGAGATCCTCACATTGATTGAGTACAGAATAGATAATATTCAATTTTCTAAATTAAATATGGGAACCTGAATGGAGATGTACATTTCGTCTCGATTTTTATATTTGTCTCGGTTTTTATACTTGTCTCTATATTTCATTTCCGTCATTATATACATTTATGTTTTAAATTACTAAAATATATTTAATTTATTAAGTAATTTAAAATTTTTTTATTAACTTTTCTTTAGGTCTTAATTTTAAATTTTATTTCTAAAACTTACATTTGATATTTTTCCCATTTTTTATAATTATTTTATTTTATTTAATTGTTATTTGATGATATTTTGATTTGATAATAAAAGATGATACATAAATATTTAAGTTTGACAACATCCATGTAATCCAACAAAGTTTCTATGTATTAATTTTTAATAAAAAAATTAGTTATTTAAATTTAAAATGTTGCATTGATTTTGAGTAATTTTTTTCTTTAAAATTTATGTAATTGTCAATTTTTTATTAGAAAAAATAAAATATATATTATTTTAACATTAAATTTTTTATAATATTATTTTTTTATTATTGTAAATTTTATTTTTTATAAATAATTATTTAATTAATATTTAAAATAAGAAGAGATATATAAAATTATATTTATTATTTAATTAGAATATACTCATATTAGATAAATTTCATACACAATTAAATAGGAAAAGATAGATAAAAATAAATTTTTACTAGATAGATAAAGGTATAAAAAACGGAAATTCATCCCTCAATTCGCTCTATTGTATTTAGAAATCATGATTTTACAGGACCGTTTTAGTATATTTTTAGAAATCATGATTTTATAGGACCGTTTTAGTATATTTTAAAAAATTTTAGAGGAAGAAAACGAGAGTTGCACCAAGAAACACTCTAATTGAACCCGTTAGCCCAAGTACTGCGGTGCTGATCCCGCTCAATCCATTTCGGCTGGTTCTTCCTATACTTCAATGCTTTCTCCGCACATCTGCACATCTGCATAAGTTTGGTGAATTTAAACAAGTACTCTACATCCAAAAAAGTTGTTTTGAGATATTTTCGTACTCAGTATTTCAGAATATCCTTCTAAAATAGATAAAATTATAAAACTTCTATTTTACAATACACACTTCACAGTGCAAAAAGTAATTACTCCTATTTAACATTTTATCATTATTCGGGTAGGTGTAAAATATGAACACTGACGTCAAAACAATTTTTTCCTATTATGAAATAACATTTTAAAATATTAATTCTAGAAATTTTCCAAAGCGTTTTTTTCAGAATACTAAAATAATAAAATTGTTTGTAGTATGGAAGGCTTACCGAGAGGTTATGGAGATAGAGGAAGAAACAGCCAACCGTTTCTCCAGTTCCATAGCCAATCGAAGCCCACACCCACGCCCCTTCTCCATAGTCTCATTGCCCTCGCGCCAAATCTCGCCACCGTCCTCTCGTTTGTGTTGTCTGAGTCTCCTCCCGCCCTTCATTACTTTTCGTGCTCTAACTCCATTGCCAAGCGCTCACCCTAATTCTCTCCATTGTCACTCCTGCCCTAACTCTCCATAGTCACTCGTTCACTGCAACTCGTGCTCCAGTAAAAACTCGTGATCCAAATTGCGCTGGCGGACTCCCAGAATCACCGCCTCGAAGCCCGTGCATTCAAGCTCTCCAAGCTCGCACACCTAAGCTCGCTGTGATCAGTAAGGTCTTCGTGACTGCCAAGCCCGTCGCACCCCATGATCACAACCTAAGTCCTGGTCAAATAGACAAGGTAACACTTGTGTCATTCTATTAAAAATAGTTCATTCGATTTATGACTTTGGTGTCTCCACATCAGTCAATTGCTTGACATTGTTGCTTCTTCTGATCCGGAGTCACTTGCATCCTTGTTGTCTAACTTGTCTTTCGCTATACCGACATCGTCCTTTGTTTCTGGGTTTTTAGTTTCCTGGTTTAATACATAGAATATATGAATAAAATTTGTATAACAGGTTAGGAAAATAAAAGAATTTTGTTTGTTAGTAGCATGCTGATTACTACTAGAATACTGTACCACCAATTCTTTGTTTTATTTTACATGCTTCGTTAATATCTTTAGAGACACCATATATTGAGTGTGATTTAGTAGCTGACTTGGCCTTTCAAAGTTGTTTAATTACCAAGCTTGCGTTTACTTTTAACCCAAAAAACTACATGTAGGGCATAAGATTGGTTGTGGAGTTTCTGTTCTGTTAGCATTTCCTAGGTAGGGTCTAATATGTTGCTTTATAGTTTCACATTCTTTTTCTCCAGGGAATTTGATGCAGGATGTTAGTGGAAGGACACATGTCATTAGGAGATATATGAGTTGGTTAAATTCTGTTAAAACTTTATGTTAGAGTAGTACTGTTGTATATATAGCAGATTGTAAAGAGTTGTGGGTCTCTTGAAATTCTTTAATTCAGTAAAAGCTTTTATTCGGATTCCATTCAACTCTTTGGATTCTCTACCCAT
The DNA here is from genome assembly GCA_030347555.1 of Lablab purpureus. Classification (NCBI taxonomy): domain Eukaryota; kingdom Viridiplantae; phylum Streptophyta; class Magnoliopsida; order Fabales; family Fabaceae; genus Lablab; species Lablab purpureus. Next base: position 38,685,854 of record CM059256.1, read on the forward strand.
TCTTGGATCTTCTTCGAGTTCAATTGATCTTCCTAGAAATCCTTATCAATTGGTATCAAAGGTGACCTTCCAACCACGTTTTCGCAATGGCCGGCAACACACGCTCTGTTCGTGATGACTTCGACAGCTTCAAGGCTTCCATGGAGACGCGTTTCTTAGATATGGGAATGTCATTGGAGGCCCGCTTCATGGACATTGGGGCTTCCCTGAAAAGCAGTCTTGAGGAGATGTTCCGTAATCGTGAAAACCACAATTCCCCCGGTAGTGGTAATCAATCTCGCCCTTACTCTTGTAATACACGGTTGGCTAGACTAGATTTTCCTCGCTTCAATGGTGATGGTGTGACATAATGGTTAATCCAATGTGAAACCTTCTTTTCTGTCGATGGTACACCGGAGGATTACAAAGTTCGGTTGGCAGTGGTTCATTTCGAAGGCAAGGCCCTGCAGTGGCATAGTGCATATGTCAAGAATGTAGGTTTACCAAATCTTCCATCTTGGGATGAGTACACCAAGATCTTGATTGTTCGTTTTGGCGAGGTATACGAGGATCCTATGGCTGAATTGATGAGATTAAGATAAAAGAATTCTGTTCAAGACTATCATGAAGATTTTGATCGACTAGTTTCTCAAGTGGAACTCTCTGAGGCTAATCAATTGAGCTGTTTTTTGGGTGGATTGAAGCAGGACATGCAGATGATGGTAAGGATGTTCCACCCCACCTCTGTGATGAAAGCTTTTTCGTTGGCCAAGATGTATGAATCTGCAAGCAACCCTAATTCTCAAACTAAACCATTCTCCAAACAACTTAAACCACCCTTATTACCTAACCCTCCCAAAAACCTTCACATCAATAGACAAAAAATACAAACTACTAGAAGTTTAACTCCTGCTTATATGAATGAAAGGAGAGCCAAAGGTCTTTGCTACTTTTGTGATGAACCATTCACCCCAGCTCATAGCCTAACCCACAAGAAATTACAAATCTATGTCTTGGAGTTGGATGAGATCACTGATTCTGATGAAGAAATCTCAACAGCAGTAGAAACAGATGCAAGTAATATGGTGGAACCTCTAATTTCAGTTAATGCCTTGACTGGAGTTACTAACTTTCGAACTATGAGAGTCACGGGACTATTCAAAAAGAAACCTCTACATATCCTAATTGACAGTGGAAGCACTCATAATTTCTTGGATGTTCACCTGGCCAAAAAACTGGGATGCGAGTGTGCTAACATGGACCCATTGAGTGTCACGGTAGCTGATGGTGCTAGGGTGCAGATCAACAGTATGGTCAAAGAATTTTCCTGGCTGCTGCATAATGCATCCTTCAAATATGACATGCTGCTATTACCCTTGGGATGTTGTGACATGGTGCTTGGAATTGAATGGTTGATTACATTAGGGGATATCACTTGGAACTTTGAGAAATTGACCATAGAGTTTAAGGTGCATGGTAGAAGGCTTGTATTGAGGGGCACCACAGGTACAGGACTTAAGACGATCAGGAAACAGCGTTTGCATAAGACCCTAGCAGCTGGAGTCCACTTGTCCATGCTCCAGGTATGTGAAACATGAGAAGGCGCTTTATTGCAGTCCTTATCAACCCATGCTGTTTCCATTTCTGTCCCTGACAACATTGAGAAGTTGTTGCTGGATTTTGTAGATGTGTTTCAAGAACCCACTACTCTTCCCCCTAAAAGAGCTGAACATGATCATAGAATTCCTTTGATTCAAGGCACAAATCCTGTGAATAAAAGGCCCTATAGATATGCAAAGCAACAAAAAGACATCATTGACGGAATCATACGGGACTACTTGAAATCTGGCATCATTCAGAACAGTAAAGTTCTTACTCTAGCCCAGTTGTTTTGATTGGGAAAAAGGATGGTGGCTGGAGACTTTGCATAGATTACAGGGAGTTGAATAAAGGAACAATAAAGAATAGGTTTCCTATTCCTCTAGTAGATGACTTGTTGGATGAATTACATGGTTCCAAAATCTTTTCTAAACTTGATTTGAGGTCTGGTTACAATCAAGTTCAAATGGCTGAAGAGGATGTGCACAAGACAACTTTTAAAACTCATTCAGGACATTATGAATACTTGGTCATGCCCTTCAGGCTGACAAATGCCCCTGCCACTTTTCAAGGACTCATGAATACGGTGTTTCAGGAATTCTTACGGAAGTTTGTCCTAATATTTTTTGATGATATTTTAGTATATAGCACCTGTCTTGAGGATCATTTGGTTCATTTATACCAAGTCTTAGCCACTATGAGAAACCATTCTCTATTTGCCAAGAAATCCAAATGCTACTTTAGAGTTACAAGGGTGGAGTACTTGGGACATTTCATTACGAAAGAGGGTGTTGCCACAGATCCTGCTAAGATAATTGCTGTACAACAATGGGCCTTACCTCAGTCTGTGAAGCAATTACGCGGATTCTTAGGATTAGCGGGCTACTATAGAAGATTTGTCAACCGGTATAGCACCATAGCCAGACCATTACATGACATGCTCAAGAAGGATGGTTTTAGTTGGTCCGAGGAAGCCAAGTGTGCTTTTCAGAAATTAAAAACTCAATTGAGCAATGCACCAGTTCTGGCCTTACCTAATTTTTCTAAAGAATTTGTGCTTGAGGTAGATGCATCCGGACAAGGAGTGGGAGCTGTGTTAATGCAGGATCGACATCCAATAGCTTACATTAGTAGGAGCTTTAATCAGCAACAGCAAGCACTTTCGACTTATGAGAAGGAGCTGCTAGGAGTTGTGTTTGCAGTTCAGAAATGGAGGCACTACTTGCTACCTAAGAAGTTCACTATAAGAACAGATCATCAAAGCCTGAAATACATCTTGGATCAACGGTTGTCTACGGTGTTCCAGCAGAAGTGGCTAATTAAATTGATGCAATTTGATTTCAATATTGAATATAAATAAGGGCGTCAGAATGTAGCTGCTGATGCCTTATCCAGGAGGGAATGTTCAACTTTACTAGTTCATCAACCTAATTCTGAGTTACTGAATACAGTTAAAAATACTTGGCACACTGATGTAGACTTACAAAAGATCATCACTGAGTTGCAGGCTGATAGTGCTACTCATAAGCACTTTTCTTGGCAGAGGGGAGAGTTGAGAAGGAAAGGGAAATTAGTAATTGGTAAAGACCAGGAAGTAAGAAGACAGATTCTGATATGGTTACATGCTACTGCTTGTGGAGGACATTCAGGCAGGGATTCTACTCTTCACAGGGTAAAATTAGTAGTCTATTGGAAGGGCATGACTAAGGATGTTAGGAGGTTTATACAACAATGCCAAGTGTGCCAGAGGAGCAAGTATGATACTGCTGCATCACCTGGGTTGCTGCAGCCATTACCAGTTCCAGACCATGTATGGCAGCATATTACCATGGATTTTATAGAAGGATTACCTAACTCTTTTGGTAAGCAAGTTATCTTTGTAGTAGTTGATAGATTGAGCAAAGCAGCCCACTTTATGGCCTTACAACACCCTTACACAGCTGCAACAGTAGCTCAATGCTTCTTAGACAATGTTTTCAAACTACATGGGTTTTCCAATACCATTACAAGTGATAGGGACTCTGTGTTTGTAAGCCAGTTTTGGAAGGAGTTTATGGCATTCCAAGGCGTTCAAATCCAGCTTTCCACTGCTTACCATCCTCAAACAGATGGTCAAATAGAAGTGGTTAACAGATGTGTTGAAACATACCTGAGGTGTATGTGCTGTGATGAACCTAAACAGTGGTCAAAATGGCTTCCTTTGGCTGAATGGTGGTATAATACCACATATCACAGTTCTATAAAAGCTAGTCCCTATGAAATTGTGTATGGACAGACTCCTCCTACTTATTTACCATATCTACCAGGAGAATCTAAAGTGGAGTTAGTGGACAGGAGTTTACAAAAGAGGAAGGAAATGCTTAAGCTGACCAAATTTCACATGAAAAGGGCACAGGAGAGGATGAAACAGTTGGCAGATAAACATAGATCAGAAAGGGAATTTCAGGTTAGGGATTTGGTTTTCGTCAAGCTCCATCCATATAGACAAATCTCTGTAGCATTTAGAAGTAACGCAAAGCTGGCTCCTAAATACTATGGACCTTATCCAGTCCTTGAAAAGATTGGTGTTGTGGCTGTTAATTCCTTGATACATAATGTGTTTCATGTTTCACAATTGAAGAAATCGGTAGGAGAAGCAAACACTTCAACAGACTGTCCAATATTAGAAGAAGAAACTGTCATCAAGGAACCTGAAGCTATTATTGACAAAACCATGGTGAAGAGGGGTAACAAGGCTGTCACCAAAGTGCTGGTTAAGTGGAAGCATCAACTGCTTGAAGATGCTACCTGGGAATTCTATTATGATTTGAAGAAGTTTCCAAACTTCAGTCCTTGAGGACAAGGACTTGCTTAAGGGGAAGGAATTGATGCAGGATGTTAATGGAAGGACACGTGTCATTAGGAGATATATGAGTTGGTTAAATTCTGTTAAAACTTTCTGTTAGAGTAGTACTGCTCTATATATAGCAGATTGTAAAGAGTTGCGGGGATATTCATTCATTCAAAATAACTCTCTTGAAATTCTTTAATTCAGTAAAAGCTTTTGTTCAGATTCCATTCAACTCTTTGGATTCCCTACCCATTCTTGGATCTTCTTTGAGTTCAATTGATCTTCCTAGAAATCCTTATCAAAATTGATTTGGTGAATAAGATTACTAATTTCTTGTTTTGGTTATTTGTGTACTTTGTCTTTCTGTTCAGTTTTCTTTTGGTTGATAATGTTATACTTCTCTGGCTGCAACATAAGATTCCACAAATAAAAAATGTAATTATCTTTCTTAATTATTATGGATTTTGCAAATTAGTTATTTCGATCAAAAGTAGTTAGAGAAGCAAAGTTTTGGGCTGGGTCATGGTTCAGCCCAGGGGAAAAAAAGAAATTGGCAAAGATGAATATGTGCAACCCAAACCGCGGAAGAAAGAATCTCTAATTTATTCCAGAATGAAGGTGAATATTGTCATTCTCCTAGTAAGATGACTTTAAACTCGGAATTTTAAGTTTGCTGTTGGGAGAGCCAAACCACAGAAGCTAGTCATTGTTGTTGGATAGTCCAAAATCCCACACTAGAAACTTATAGTTCTAATGTGGGATTGAACCCCTTGACCTTGTAATTGGATCCTAACAATATACCTTTTGGACTACTTATTCTGGTATTTCCAAAGGCATTCATGAGTACATTGTGTTAAAAAACTTCTCTAACTAAGCTTGTTTAAAAATATGGCTGACGAGGATCATTTTGAGATATCATTGCGGATTTAGTGACCAAGAGTTTTTCCTTTGATAGATAGTTTGTGAAACTACATGTTTCCTTGTGATATTATTATTTGAAATTTTATGTTTTGAAGTAAAATAGTGTTGATTTTCTTGGTTTGAGCCATGAAAAGTATGCAAATTGCTGTGGAATATTTTTTTTTGTAACAAAGTAGTTGCTATTATAACGTGATTTAGGCTTGAGCACGAGCGTTGTTGATACTTTGATCAAATAAAATCAAAGGTGTGAAATTTGCACCTTGTGTTAGACATAGTAATGCATACAAGGTAAAATGCTATGCATGTTGTCAACGGAGTGTAACATATAATTTGACTAATGAGTTTCTGTTTTATAATTTCAATGTAAGGCCCGTCATTTCTATTTTTTACCCTGTTATAACAAACTTGACCCATGTGAACATATTTATGCCTTTGTAGCTTCTAAGTTGTGGGAAAGAAGCAGCCAATTCCATCCAAGGCCCAGTTGACAGTTGCATTGTTTGAGAGGGAGGATGATCCCAAGGGCATTATTGGCCAAATTCATTCAAAATTCCTCCACTGTTTCTCCTTTCCAATTCAATCAACAGGCACGTGTTTTTACTGTACTATTGTCCTGTTTCAACATCTATGCTTATCTCAAGGGTTTGGAAATTTTGCAGAGAGCATTGCATAGCAGGAATAAGAAAGCATTGGAGTTCATTGCTAAAGGCTGGAATGCATTGAAGGAGGTTGATAGAGTGATAGATTATTGCGAGCTCAATGATAAGCGCCTCATTCCTCTTCTTAGGGTAATGAAAGCTTTATCAACCTATTGCTATTTGCTTCTTTATTTGAGATTACATACAAGAGAAATGGATAACTTACTTATTTGAGGTACAACGTTAGACAGCTAAGGAGAATTTTGAGCTTGCTTTGGAAGCTGATAACACCAATACCCATGCCAGGTATTGGTTGTCTAGATTGCATATGAAGTATCATGTTCCAGGAGCTAATAAAGCTGTGTAAGTGAATTCTTTCTCCTCATAATGTCGTTTCTCTTCCTGCTGTTGATATACTCCATTAAGTGAAGAATTACTATGCCACACAATTCTATAATTTATTTTAAATTAATATGAAAGTCACAGCACGGAGCCTGTGATTCCCTAGAAAATTGTTCAAGTCAGGCTACTTTCTGATGTGAACATAGCTGAGTAGCAATCCACAGGGGCCAAGTAAACATGGAAAGGAATGACTCAATACATACATTATAAATCTCATTTGTGTAGTATATTGAGGCAGCTTTTACGAAATTCTCTATTGGTTTTTTCCTTTTTGTCATCAATGATGAATGATCTCTGTCACTTTTGAGGTTTTATTATTTTCTGTTTTTTAATAATTTTTTAAACAGTTTCTGTTGACTGTGTAGTGTACCTATCCACTGACCAGTGATACATTTTGAGTTGTTTTGTGCTTGGTTGTTTTATTGAAGTCACATGAAAAATACTCCCAATTCTATCTATCATGAATTCATGATTGTATTTTCCCTATACCCGGTTCAAACAGAGGGGCAGCATTATTGGTGGAAGCAGCAGAAATGGGTGATCCTGATGCGCAGTATGCATTGGGTTGTCATTTAAGAATTGAGGTGAGAGCACTCTTAAGCTTTATATTGTGATGACATCAATCAAGTGTATATATAGCAAACTTTGCTACCTTTGAATTTATGATTATAATCATTCGTTGATGCTTCCTTGAATCACTTAATGACTATCATTACTATTTGTGGAGTTACGATTTGTATTTTGTTTTTTGTGGTTAATAAATGAGATATATTACCTTGGGGAGAATGATGCCAGACTAAAGTGCGGAAAGAATGCCCTGGTTCTTTTCTTGCTTGATTGTGAAGCACCACTTCTTTAATTTACTTTGCAGATCTAATATTGGTTCTCTTGGATATTTCACTTGTGAAGTATCCAAGTCTTTAAAAAAAGTCATGAAAATCCAATATTGGCTACACGTGAGACAAAATCATGTATAATATGGACACATAAAGCGTTGGCCCTTAATGAATTAAAAATAGAAATTGTCCTCTTTTTTGGATAATTTCTAGAAAGGAATGTGAATGATATTATTCCTATCTGTCTTTAGTAATGCTCAAGATGTATTTCTCAATTTGGATTTACTGAAGTGAAATTATATATTAATGTTTTATGAATTTTTATACATATCTAACTACATACTCATCTTACATATATAGTATTCTATATATTTGTAGTATTTATTCGTCATATATATATGCTTGTGTGTGTAGTATTTATGCATAGTTTGTTTTCTGCGATTCCATTAGATTTCTACGACGTACAGTAGGAAATTTCTACTATGTAATCTTCTTCAGTCTTTAACTAGTTTTCCCATATTTACAATATTGGATATATTTTGGAATATGAGGATACAGAGTATTTTTTATTTTTTTCACTAAAATATTTTTGGAGACAGAATGATTATGTCCACTCCGATCAACAAGCATTTTATTATTTGGAGAAAGCTGTGGACCAGGTACGTGACCCTGTGGAAGGTGTCTTCTTACCATGATTTAATAATGTTCATCTAAACCTCACTTGGAATATGCTATGTTCTAGTTGCATCCAGGTGCTCTATACCTTTTGGGTGCTGTATATTTGACAGGCGACTGTGTCAAGAAAGATATTGCTTCTGCGTTGTGCTGTTTCCACAGAGCATCTGAGAAGGTAATAAGAAACAAAATATACCAATTAATCAAATTTAGGCCACTGGTTTTCTATATAATGCTTGCGTCCGGTTCTGTATTTTTACTCACCTTGTTTTTCTCTATGCTCTTTTCTCATATGTCTGGTCAATTAGAGTTATATTGGAATTCAGATGACATTTGATCATATGCTGTTATGGCTAACTTAGTTCACACACTTGAATTTGGGTGACAAAAAATCATTGAGCTTCATCTCAGCTTAAATATATGTACATAAATAAAAAGATCTCAAAGAGGAAAAAGGCTACAGCCTATGTTCCATAACCTAAAGCCAAGTACACCCAAAAACAACTTTTACAAAAGCTGTACAACAAAATAATAGCACCTATTTCAACACTCTTTTTCAAGTTGGAGCTTGTAAATTGAATGCATCAAGTTTGCAAATATAAACCACATTCTAGGTGCTCTTAAAAACTTAGTTAGAATGCCAGGATGTTGGTTATTAGTGTTGATAAATCCAATACTAAGTTCCTTGGACACTTCTCCTTGACAAAATGACAATCGACCTTTATGCGTTTCGTTCTTCATGAAACATTGGATTGGAGACAATATGAAAGACAATTTGATTATCACAATATAGTTTCATTTGCTCAACTTCACAAAATTTTAACTCTAGAAGTAGTTGCTTAAACCACACAAGTTCACAAGGGGCCAGAACCATAAATCTATATTCAATTTCTGCACTAGATCAAGTAATGATACTTTGTTTCTTAAAAGAAATAATAATGGGATAAACAACTCAATTTGCATATCAATACCCTAAAACTTGAGTATTTTCCTTGTCTTCATATGGCAACCCTTATCCTCAAGCCTTTTTGACATCTTTGGATTGCGACTCACAACATTGTAGTTGTTAATGTGAGAATTCTACATGAATTGACTAACAACTTAATTGCATAAGAGATATCAAGTCTTGTGATAGTGAGATAAATGAATTTTTCTATGAGTGCCCTATATCTCTCGAGATTTGAAAAGGTTTAACCTTGGTCTACCATTTGCTTTTGATTTTGGTCCACCATTTGCTTCTGATAGGAGATAAGAACAACTATAGGCAAATTGATAATATTTATAAGCCAATAACTTGTCTTTAAACATGACATATATGACAACTTTGTGGCATTGTTTGATCCTAGTAGCCAACTCCATCTAGTGGGAAAATGCTTGGGTGCTATATGAATGATGGAAGCAAGGGGAACATTTTGATGAATGCGTGGCTATACGTCAGTAATATGTATATATTTCTCATGGTTAGGCTTTACCTAGCTAATGACTGTGTATTTAATTACTTCATATGATCCACAATGGTATTTTAGCACTTAATGTTGCACTTTAGAAGTTTTCTTATTGTGGGAGAAAAATTGCACCTGAATATATGGTCCTTGAAAATTTTGTGGCCCTCTTAATCTATACAAGAGTTCAACCTAAATAGGTCTATTGCCTTTATGCCATTTGCACGTGTAAACAAGATAAATGTATACCTGCTTATTTCAAGAGTTTGCTTAGGTTTCTGGTTTTACTCTTGAACATGTAGGGCCATGCTGGGGCAGCTATAGCTTGTGGATCTCTTCTTCTTAAAGGTAGGCTTTGTCATTCTATGTTACATACTAAAAAACACTTGTCATGTCATGTCTTCATGTTATTAGTATTTCTTTAATTTAAATTTGACAGAAGGGACTAAATTGTCTTCTTAAAAACTGCAACTTATTGAAAAACTTTAAAAATAGTAGGGTATCGAGATCAATGAGAAGAAATATTAAGCCTTTAAAAAAATAATCATAATCATTAATACGTGTGGAATGTATTTTAATTTTAATTTATTTTTAACTACATAAGTGTATTCTATGTCATGCTGTAGCCACTTTATAATATGAAGTGCCAAATCCAATGGCCGAATATCTATCGGTTCGCGCAGGAATGGACCTTAATTTATGTCTTTGAACTTAATTTTTATCATTCTTTCTATTTCTCTTCTCAAATCAAACAGGACATTAGAGATAATTCATCAAAACACATCTAAATTGATAAGTCACATTTGTGCCATGTTTGGTTTTGAAAGAGAGAATAGAAATAAAGAATAAATAAGACGAGAAAAGATAAATAAGTAAAATATAAAATTGAATGTTTAGTTGTGTATAGGAAAATATAAACCAATGAGAAATTGAGAAAAAAAATTGAAAATTATATACTTTGATTGACATGAGAAAAAATGGTTTGTTTGGATAATATAGTACCCATTATATCCTTCACTTTATACAATACAATAGAAATTTTTACTTTTTTTTAATCTTTGCCCAAGTTCTTCAATTCTTTAACTATCATTTCCACCAAACTAAATTTAACTCCCCTATTATTCATCTTTATTGATTGTCCACACCAAACATGGAATGAGTGTTGAGTCTATAATATAAATCACCCTCGGAACATGTAGAATGTCCATGTCCATATATGTATCTAGTGAAAAAGTGGTTTTTATGAGTAAGGAAAAAAACATAGGTTATTGATATAGAAATAAGTAATGTCAAATACGTTATACAAAGTTGTAAGGTTGGAACAATTCCAGGATAAGATTGATGGGGCCTGAAATAATTGATTGATTTCCTTTGAGTATGCCTTGTTTCGTGCAAAGAGAAGATAGGGCGCTGTCAGCATCTAATAGAAGGAAGGGACACCTGGCATTGTTTAGGATTTACATACTGAACTTCAATAATATTAACCCTACCATGTGATTGTTTTTTCAGTGTGTTGAAGGAGGGACGTTTCTTTTTAAATACGACTTATTTTGTATTTAAATTTTTTAAAAGAGAACTTTTGACAAATTCTCACAGTTTAAGTAAATGTAGATGCTACCTTTTTTTCCCAAAAGGATGGGGGAAAAGGGGTATGGCTCATAATTGAAGACGGAAAAGCACAATAGTGAAGAAGCTCGAAGCACGTATACATCACGCAAAACCCAGCAGTTAAAACACTAAAAAAATGAATGTGTGTCCCCCTCCCTCCTCAAGAATTCCACAATTTTAGGATACCACAAGAGAAGGATAAAGTTTGAAACAAAATAATTAGTCTTAATGTGTTGGGAAAGTGACAGATTAAATTAAACAAAATTTCCAGTAAAAAAATAACATTTTGAGATTGACGTATGGAGTACCTATCTACCTGTTTGCATTTTAATCTGCCACACTTCGGAAGCATGGAAGTTTTAGGTATTAGTATCACTTTCTTTATAGTGGAAAAAGTTGTACAAAAAGCTGGTTTTTGATGCTAGCTTCACTTCACTTGAATTCTTCTGGTTGGATGTGGTGGCTTAAGTTGCACACAGCTTTTCATTATCCTGTATATGTGCGTCAGGTGTTGAGGTTCCAGAACCGTTAATAAAGTTCAGTTTGAAGAGAGGTGCAGCAGCTCACAGACGAGGGAAGAGTAAGGGAAGTGTTCCAGTTGACCCGGTAGAGATGGCAAGAGAAAAGTTTCAAATAGCGGCAAAAGCAGGTTGTGAGCTTGGATTCAAATGGCTTGCAAGGTTAGAGGAAGAAGAGAAACGTACACTCACCGAAGGACTTTGAAAAAAGATCGAGAATTGCTCTGCTTTTTTTTAAGAACCAGAAATTAATTTTATATCATTTAGAGTAAGATGAATAAGTTAAGCTATTTTAGTTTATTTAACTAATTTGATTAGTTTCTTTTAGTTTGACTAATATAAGCTCACTTGTTTATCTAGTGTGATCAGTATAAAAGTAATTGATAAATATCCCGGACCTTATTTAAATATTTTTTTTTAAGATTCTAACAAGTTACTTTCTAGTTTTTAGCTTTTAGTTTTTAGTTTGTTGTTTACCTAATTCTTTTTTATATTTTATATTATTTATTATTTTATTTTATTTATTTTCTTTATTATTTTTATTTTTATTTTTATTTATTTACTTATTATTATCTATTTTAATTTTATAGATGTAATTAAATTATTACACTATTTTTTATATTTATTAGATTATTTCTAAATTTTTTATCAAGTTTAAAATAAAAAATATTTAAAATTATAAATAAAAGTAAAAGTAAAAGTATTTCTTTATAAAAATTAAAATTGTATAATAATATATTTTTTATTTAAAACCACAAATTTTATTTATTTAATAAAATTTATATAACTATTTTTTTCTTATTTTATATTTATTAACTAATTTATTTACTAGTAAATTAAATATTTTTAATATAATAAATTAACTTATCATTTCAATCTAATAAATTAACTTATTAATTTAATATAATAAATTAATTTATTGTTTTAAATTTATAAATTAAGAGTTTATTAGTCAGAAGCTATCTTATTAGCTACTAATTAATTGAGCAGTGAAACTTATCTCAAATATATAAATGGAAGACAATAATTATCATTTCATCTAGAGTTATCGCTATCTCTCTTGGAAGGTGAGGCTTTCACTTGTTAAATATTAGGATCTAAACAAAAAGACTTGGTTTATGAACGTGTAAATTGAGAGTATTTTTTTATTTTAAGTTATTATATATTTTATTTACTGATGAAAAACAATAATGATATGGATTTTAGATTATTTGTTAAGCATGTACATTAGTGATATTTTCGTAAGAGTTAAGGTCACAAGGTGCCATCTCATTATTTCAATGTTTGTGAAAATCGATCCTAAAAATACCAGGTCGGTTCCCTGTATCTTAGGGTAGAACTTACAATTACTCGACCAATAGATTTGATTTATGAAAGGGTAATGTGAGAATATTAGTTATTTTAAATTATTTTGACAAATAACTATTAATAATTTGTTATATTTTTATCTATAAGAATTAGTAAAAAAAATTGGATTTGTAAGGTAAGATACAGGAATATTTTAATAATAAGTTTTAATGTGAATTAATAATAATATTTATATAAAGAAATTTAACATTATTTTAATTTTTTAATATTTTTTTTAATTCTCTCACTTTTGTTTACCTTCTCTATTAGATAACATAATTTATGATTAATTTAACTTTTTCATAAAAGATAGTGCAATTAGAGTACTACTTACCTACCAATTATTAATTTTAAATCTGTTCATTATAACAAATTTGTGAAAAAATTACAATGGTAAATGAACCAACAATAATGCATATTCACATGGGTGAATTGCAGCATTTACTGACAAATAACACACAAGCGATGACCCTCCTTCGCATGGATTCGATTCAACTCAGTACTTCCACAACCCTTTCTTTCTCTCTCTCTCTCTCATCACCCTCTTCCTAATTTTCAATAATCCAATATAAACCTAAAAATCAAAGTGGGCCAAGGTTTATTATGAACGGTAACAATTCTTATTTTGATGTTCATCGTCCAGTGATGTGAAAGGTTCTAAGAAAACCTCACGGCATAAGGGACCAACCTAAAATAAATGGCTACTTGACACCAAAAAGAGTCCAAAGAGTCTTCTCGTGAGTGGTAAGAAAGTTAAAAACACCTTGAATTTAAATTTTTAGCGAAAGATTAAAAGTAGTGGGTTGTACTGATGGGAAATGATCAAGCTGAAATCTTGTTTCAGAGCAGCACGTGAAAGCCATAGGAACTCATAATTAGCTGATCTATTACTTTATTTACCCCATTCTGCTTTATTCTATATCTTCATTCATTATTGTCGCTACTTTATTTCTTCCCCCAACAACAGCCATGGCCTTTCACATCACGTCATTCCGACTACCCAATCGACAATGTCCTCTCATAAAATCATGGTCAAAAGGGGAATCATCAACTCCTCCATCACAAACTCTACAAATACAAACCCTTTCGCTCAACAATGCATGATGCAGTTACTCATCGCCCTCAACTTGTACAAAATCAGCATCAGATGCGCTTCTTCATCCATCCATCGTTAACCAAATTTCCATTTTGCAAGACACAACTATGGTGGACCTAATCGCAACTCTTGGCATGATACCGGACATTGACACTCTAGCCACCCTTCCTTTACTTAACAACCTATATTGTTCTCATAGAGGCAAATTTACCAAAATCATTTCATTTTTTTGGATTTTTTATTGAAATAGATCAAATTTTAAAATATTATTAATATAGATAACTTGTAGTTAGATGTACAACTTTGTAATCAAAATTAGTATTTACAAACATATATTTAATTTTAATTCACTACAAAGTAGTCTTATTTTATTTTTTTATTATTTTATTTAATTCAATTGAAATTATGTATTTGAACAAGATTTTATTTTTGTTTCTAATTTTTCCTTTTCTCATATTATTTTTTATTTATTTTAGATTTTGGTTTTTATTTTATTTTTAAATTTTATTTTTTTATATAATTTAAAAGTATAATTAATTATCTTTAATTAATTTTTATGGCTTTTAATTTTATATTTTTAATTTCAAATTTATGATATGATTAATTTTTTTAATTTTTAATTTAAAAGAAAATAAGGGTTAAATATCTTTTTAGTTCCTGTATTATTTGTCAAAATTATGTTTGATCCATGAGATAAACTTTTAACCTATTTCATCATTTTATTTTATAAACTGGTATAAATAATCATTAATAAAAAATAAAATGTCTCTAAATATAGAGAAATAAGAAGGAGGGGAAGGAAAAATAGTTAAATAAACTTAAGAGAGAGATCATACTGGAGTAAGAAATCATGTAGAAGGAAAATAAAGAGATAAAATAATTTTCACACATCATTAAGGATTGTTTGCACCAGTTTATAAAGTATAAAAATAAAATAAATCTAAAACTTGTCAAAAAACAAAACATAATTTTTTGACAAAAGAACTAAAAACATATTTGAAAAAAAAATAATTCGTAAATTTAAAAAAATGTTTTCAAATACATTGAAATAAGTTTTTAAACTTTTAATATTTTTTATTTAGTTCTACATTTCAACACAATTTTATTTTCATATTTTTTTTAAAATGTTGACTTTTTAAGATTCTTTCTAATTTTAGATTTTTTTTCCTTTTTAATCTTAATTTTTAATATATTTTCTTAATTAAATATTTTGATTTTAATTTTATTTTTTAATTTCAAATTCATATATTAACGTAATGTAATTTTGTAAATAAAAAATAATTTATAATAAA
Source organism: Lablab purpureus (assembly GCA_030347555.1). NCBI lineage: Eukaryota > Viridiplantae > Streptophyta > Magnoliopsida > Fabales > Fabaceae > Lablab > Lablab purpureus. Next base: position 38,701,037 of record CM059256.1, read on the forward strand.
AAAAATAAATTTAATAAAATTAAGATAAAGTAATATTAATTAAAATAAAAACATTTTTAGTTTATAAATTATATTTCTATTTTTTATTTTGAATTTGAAATTAAAAATAAAATAAAATTAATTATATCATGAATTTGAAATTAAAAATATAAAATAAAAAAATAAAAAGTAATTAAAAATAACCAATTATATTTTTAAATATATTAAAAACGAAAATTAAAAACAAAACAAAAACAAAAATCTAAAATAAAAAACCAAAAATTAAAAAAAGAATAACATATAAAAAAATAGATAAAGGTAAAATCGTATTCAGGTGTAGTATTTCAATTGAATGAAATAAAATAAAATGCGAGTATTTGTGGTGGGTCAAAATTAAATTTGTTTTGTATTATAAAATTATATCTTTAAACACAATTTACCGATTAAATTAAGTCTCTTAATTTTGATCTATTTTAGTAAAATCCAATGAATTTGGTAAATTTTTGGTGTGATAGAAGTTGTAATGTATTTGATGAGTAAGATAATTTGGGAAGAAAAATGGATATGATAAAGTAAGATAATGGAATTATGTTTGGTTTTGTAAATAATGATTAGCGTGTGATTGAACTGAGTTAGCGATGATATGGTGAGATGGATTGAGCGAGTGAGTGAGTGAGTGAGTGGTTGGCATGGAACAGCAGGAAGCAAGGTTTGGGCCATGGGAACAGCGTTATTACTGTTACAGCGACAGGTGAATAATTGGAAAAAGCTCGTGATGATGATTTCAGCACATTCACATGTTCCCTAGCCAATAATGCTGAATCACCCATGCCATAGCTCCTATGCTTGAAGTGAAGTGTATTGGTATTGCCCAAAATCTAGGCCCATCATCATGCATGCATAGCATACCCATGATCATCTAATACTAATATATTACTTATATGCAATTCATGTCTGCCTCGGGAGTTGGGTTAAAATTGTAGATAGTCGAGGGAAACTCTGTCAAATTTTCAGAACCTTACAAACTTTGTAGGGCCAACTCTGTTGGGGAGAAGAGGAAGACCATCAGGAGGGGTTTTCGTACCAGTGTTGTCACCTCATATCATCAAATTAAAAATTATTAATAGGTTTTCTGTTATAATTTTTGTCCATTTTTCTAATATATTTTTATATTATTTTTTAAATATAATTTTAATTTTGTTCAAAATCAATTAATATAATTTTTTTATTAGATTTTGAGAAGATTATACTTCATCTGTTTCTAAATATGAATCTATTAAGGTTTTGTTACACAAATCAATAAAAAAAGTAATTTTTGCTATTTGTAATAAATTTTTAATTTCTTTTTCAATAATACCCTTATTATTTAAAAGAGTATGCACTCTCTTTCTCTCCCTAATAAAGACTATTCAATATTCTCTCTCCACTTAAAAAAATAATTTTTCAATCCTCAACAATACACCTATTCCTGAAACATTTTTTTCTCGTCTCTGTCAAAATAAGTTTCTCTCTATAACTTTTAATCTTAAAATTTTCATCACTAAAAATTTTGATTTAAAAATTTTGAAGAATATTTTTGTTCTCAGAAAAATTTGATATGAGTCTTAGTCTTAGTTTCACTCTATATATTGAATCACTGTTCAACTTCAAGAGAATTTTCAATTACTTTGTTAATATCATCATTTGTGTTATCAAATAAGTTTTTAATTATCTCTATAATATAATTGTTAACTTCTGTCTTCATTTTTTCTGTGTAAGTACCAATTTTTTTTTATTTTCTTTATAATTTCCCTCTAACATCTTCTTTCTTTAAAAATTAAATACATTTTATTGATTAAGGAAAAGATAAATGAAAAGGTGGAAACAATAAATTATTTATTAAGTAATTGGTTGATATAAGCAGTAAGTCACTTAAAGTCTCATAAAAGGAATCATTTAATTGCTATTGATATTTTCAAAAGTAAGGGTATAATTGGTAAAAAATAATTAATGCAACCTTAAACTCTACAAACTACAGATAAAAAGAAACAAAATCACTTTTCTAAAATGACTCTTATTTAGAAACAGAGGGAGTATCAAATTAGTCATTAGTCAATCAACTAAACAGTGACGAATCTTGACTAAATTTGTAGGGAGAGCTACTATATATTAAATAAATTTAATATTTTAATAATAATTAAATAATATAAAAAAAATTATAAATAAAATAATATAATATGTAAAAAAAATTAATTTAATAAATAAAATTAACATTAAATATAACATTCAATTTATTTACAAACATCAATTTAATATACTTGTTCACAATGTAGTCAAAATTGAAATTTTACTCGTAAAATCATAAGATTATACGATTTTTATTTCAATTCCGTGTTAGAGTATACTTATAATCGTAATACAGTATAATCGGTGAAATCATAGAGGAAAATCGAAAAAAACGTAGAATCGAAAATTTTAACGTTTTAATAAATGCAGGCAGTGAATGAATTTTAATTTCATTTTAATGGGTTTTAATTTTTTTTATTGATTTTAATTTATTTAATATTGAGCATTGTTCTATGTTTCACTTATCTAGGATACTTTTTAACTCTTTCAATAATTTTGAATTATTTAACATTGAGTACTTATCCCACTAATTTAGAAGTTGAACAGTTTTTAATTTTTTAATAGTTTTTAATATTTTTGAATGTTTAGTAATATTGTTTCTACTAATTTAAGAGTTGAACAGTTTTTTTTAGAGGTTATTTTAACAAGTAAGTCTGAAGATTGATTTTACTTTCTTAAACCTTAAACAATTTTTAAATTTTTTAAGCTTAATAAAAATAATTAAAAATTAAAATCTTTCCACTTCTGAAAATAAAAATTGAAACGTTCTTTACTCAATATAACTATTTGCTCATCAGAAGTTGAAGAAATATCATTTTCATTTTTATCAATAATCTTCCTCTTGAAAAAAAGCATCATTTGTCTTGTTCTTAACCATAAGTATTGTACCTATTAAAAAATAATTATTTAATTTCAAAATATATAAAATTATAATAAGTGATAATTTACAACCTAATCTACAGAGTAACAGACCTCCTAAAAATATAATCTACTTACAATAGTCACATAAAAGCATAGAAAATAAATGATATTAAATAAAAAAAAGTTATAGTAGGTATCAGGAATGGAATGGAAGAAATTTTGTAGAAGTAGAATAGAAGATAAGTGACGTAGAGGATAAACCATACAAAAGAAAAGAACTCGCTATATCTTTAACCTAAAGAGAAGAAGAAGAAGAATACTAAGAGTCTATATTTAAAGCAAAAAAGTAAATGTAAATATCTATTATCTATAAATTTTTACCGAAACTTTAAAAAGTATACCTCTTAAAAAAATTTATTAATTGTAAAAATTTATTTTATTAAATTGTGTGAACCCATATAATAAATTTATATATATAATAAAAATGTTTAGGGGACGTGGTTCCCACCTGTTCCTATTAAGCTTCCCCCATGTCTAAGGAAATTGACACTACTTTCAATTCAAAATCTTTAAGACAATAGATTTATAAATCTTTTTCAATTCAAAATCCTAATACAGTTTATGAGTATTTTTTCTTATATGTAATTCAAGACCATTTTTTTTTTGCAACGTAAAACTTACACTTTTTTCTTACATTTTCAACCAACATAACTCACCATAAAACACGTATAAGAATATTTTATTTTCTTTTTTTTTACTTTTTTTAAGATGTGTATTATATATATAACACGTATTATATTATTATTATATTCTATTTTTAATAACGTTTACATCAATTTAATATAAAAAAAGACATTTTAAAGAAAATTAGAAGAGGAAGAGGATGAGGAGGGTTTTCGTACGATACTTGCCACCTCAAATGATAAAAATAAAAAAAGCTTGGGTGCAATGATAAAAAGTGAGTTTCTCCAACAGCAGCATTCGTGTAACTAGCTAGCTAAGAGAATAAGCAAGCGAGTACAATTGATTTATTTAATTGAAAAAATGTAAACTTATTAAAATGAAAACAAGTGAGGGAAAGTGTAACCTTTTGAAGGGAAGGAAGGGTTGGTACATTTTAATGCAGAATTGGCAAAGTATTATTCACGAATCCAAGTTGGTTTTGGAAAAAGGGGAGTTGGTGATCCAGGTTTCAAGATCTCGATAAAAGAGATGTCCATATCTAATAATTAACCATTAATATTTGTAGAATAAACTTTAAAACTTCAAAATTACTTTTAAGTATATATACTTTCTATTTTTAAATAAGAGTGTGTTTAAGGTTTTCTCATACATATCAATAAAAGTAGTAACTCCTATAATTTATAATAAATTTTTAAACTTTTTTTCAATAATACCCTTAAAAAATTAAATGTGATTTATTAATTGACGAAAAATAGATAAAAAAATAGAAAATAATTGATTAATACAAACAGCTGGTCCATTAAAGTCTCATAAAAAAAATCATTTAATTATTTTTATATTTTTTAAAATAAGAGTATAATTGGTAAAAAACAATTAATACATCATTGAAATTTACAAACGACAGATAATATGAAACAAAATTCTTCTCCCAAAAGGACTCTTATTTAGAAACAGAGGGAGTATATAATATAGTGAAACTAGATGGATACAAATAACCTATATTAACTTTTTATCTCATTTCATGTTTATCATTAAATTTTTATATATAGTTAAAATATTTAATAAATTTTTAACACTTAATTAAAATGTAAATATCAATATTTAATTGCATGTTATTTCTTTCATTTTACTTTTTCAAAACATTTTATGTTTATAAATTCTAATTTATCTTTTATTATATTTCAAACAAGTTTAACTTTTAAGTTAAAATATTTTTTGTATTATTTTAATTAAAATTTAAAATCATTTATTTACAATTAAAATTTAATAATAATTAAAATAATTAAAATAATCGGTTAAAAGTATTGATTTGAACAATCATTTATTTATTGATATATATTATTATGAGATTAAAAAAAGTTAATTGAATAAAAGATTATTGAATTATTGTTTGGTATGGATTTATATCTTTAGCTATAATTCATAAAGGTTTTTTATTTATCTGAATTATAGTAGTAACTTGAAAAAAATGTAAATTAAAATCAAATATAAAATAAAACGTAGAGGGAGCAGGTCTAGTATTAAATATCATAAATATAAAAAAATTGTAAAAAGTATATGATACAGATTTAGTGTCAAACTCCATTCCGATTTTTTATATAAGATCATTTGTAATAATATTATGAATTTTATTATTTGATTTTTTCATCAAGCTCGTCACTAGTAGAATTTTTTGTGCTTAATGTTCTTCTTCTATTATATAATTGTCTACATCAAAATATTATTATAAAATTTTTAATTTTAAGTGTGTTATTTCATCAAATATTTAGAATGCATTTTCTAAATGAAAAATAAAAATAAAACATGAAATAAGATTAACAAAAATATGATAAAAAAATAAAATAATATATAAATAATGTTAAAAAATGATATTATTATTATTATTATTTTAGAAATTAATTATCACTATTATTTTAAATTTTATTATTAATATTTATTATTATTGTTGTTATTTATAAATTTTATTATTATTATTTTTATATTTAATAATTTATTTTATATATTATTATTTTATAAATTCTTTTTACTATTATTATTTAATTATTATTATTATTATTTTTCAATTTTATTATTATTAATATTTTTATCATTTATGATTTTATTATTATTGTTATTATTATTTTATAAATTTATTTTGATTATTATCATTACTTTTATTATTTTATAATTATATAATATATTATTTTATTTTTATTTTATTATATAATATAATATAATATAATTAATTATAACTGGTTATGTATACTAGATAATTTATTATTCTATATTATATATTGAATATATACGTAAACTTATATGACAAAATAGTAAAAGAAATGTAATTTTGAAGGAATTTTGAAAGATCACATCACAATAGTAAAAGATACATGGTGAATACTATGTTTTTCTCTGTAATCACAAGGTTACCAAGGTATAAATCACGAGTTTGATGTAAAGAAGTTTCATGAATATTTTTTTAACTTAAAATGAATACTCTTTTATATTGCTCAAAAGAATTTGAAAAGAATTATTCTAATTTTAGGTTAAACGGTTTTTAAATAAGAGATATTTAGAAAACTATCTTTCAATTTTAATAGATTAAAATTATTTTTTAATATGTTAATTTCAATTGATAGTAAAATTAATAGATTAACTCATAGTTTCAATATATTAAATGAGAGAGATTTTATATCTAGGTTAAGCTCTAGAAGATTAATCTACTAAAGATGTGTTATTGAAAAACAAGACGTATAACTTACTTATGGTTCTAAGTTATTTTAACAAACTAACTCTATAATCTAATCAGTTAAAATTGTCTTATAATCAGTTCAGACTAATAAAAAGTATTTTAAAAAATTAAAATGATCTTTTAATCTATTAAAAATCTGCATATCATTAAGGAAAAATTCTAATGTTTTCTAAAGTAAGCTTTTTAACAAAGATGTGATAAAATTAAGTGATAGAGAAAAACTTACATAAAACCTAGTAAAGTAGACACAAAAAGAAACACAACTTCTAATCTCAAATCTTCAAACTTCAAGGATAGAGGTTGAATTCATCAAATCTTTAAACTTGAAATACTTCAAATTCCAACATAATTGAACTTATGTATAAAAACGCACAAGATATACACATCATTCTCCCAGCCATGTGTCGTTTGAGCAAGTTCATCTCACTTAAACAACACCATCCATTCTCACATGAGTGTCCATTGCTCGAGCATCCTTACTGCACTTGAGTGAAATGCATTTGTTGGAAATCTTCCAAAAAAATTCTAGAGCTTCAACCATCATTCCATTGGAGCTTGAGTAATCAGCCCTCACTTGAGCACCCTAATGTGTATACATGAATCTCCATGCTTTCAGAATCCATGTGCACCTCCACCAACCTTGTTTGAGTGACCAATACATTATTTGATTTATATCTTTTCAAATGAGAGAGATTTTTTCATTCTCTTTCTCGCTCAAGCTTCAATCTATCACTTGAGTGTTCATCCTATCATACGACTTGAGTGATTTGTATTCAATACAAGAACACCATAATAGAAAAAAAGGAGAAGAAAAACAATGAAAATTTATCCAACCATCGTTCTAATGCATCAAACATGTCATGTACATTGTTTAGAACTCCCATCATAATAACATATTTCACATTCCATTCCAAATCATGTCCTTAGATGTACATATACCAATTTCAACATACATATATTTAACACTTTAATTGCCAAATGTTCCACACTTCAAAAGAGCCAAACTATTGAATAAGCATAATTATTAATTTCCCTTACTTGGATTGAATGATGTCTAAACTTACCTTGGGAATGATTTACTTACCACATTCAAAGCATGTTGATCCACATAAATCACTATCCTTCCAGCTCCTTAGAAAGATAATTTGATAGAGTAACCCCAATTTTTTTTATGGTTTAATGGGTATTTTGATCCCAATATTTTATGAGAATTTGCAATGTTTTCCCATGTTTACTTTTTTTCTCAATTGAGTCCCAATTTTTTTTTCTTAATTAAGTCCCAAATTTCATTTTTTTTCTCAATTTAGTTCCAAATTTTATTAAATATGTCAATATAATCCTTTTTGTAAAAAATTCACAGATTGTAATGTTCATATTAATGTTTATATTTGTACCCTTTTGTAATTATTCACGTGCCACGATTTAATTTGAATGTGTTATGTCTCATATAATTAACGTCGTTAACATTAATCTAACAGAAGAGACCATATTGAAGATTTTAATAAAATTTAGGACTTAATTGAGACAAAAAATTAAATGTGAAAAAATGTTGCAAATTCTCACAAAATATTGGGACCAAAATGTCTATTAAACCCTTTTTTTATCTATGAATTTAGAAAGAGTTTAGAGAAAAAATGTTTTAGAATAAAATTTTAGAATGAAATAAAATAAAATAAACATATGACTTCTATTCATATACTTCAATTTTTTATCCATTTAAAACTAATTTTAAATAAAACGCAAGCCTTATATCCTATAGGCAAAAAGCTAGCTAAGTATAAAACATTCACAACTTATCAAAACTCAATTCATAGTAAGTTTATTTTCCTACTCTTAATTCTTTGACTTTGTTTGCTAGTAAATCCCAATTTCACTATCGTTATCAATTAAGAAATGTCATTTCACTATCTTGCAATTTGCATTTTAGTTCTTTTGGTTATATTTTACTAGGTTTCTAGAATCTTTAGTATTATTCTCACTTTTTTTTATTACTGCTTCAAATATAAGCAATTGTAAGGTAAGAGAAGCTACTTTGAATTATAAAAAAAAAAATTATAATTAAGGAGTATGATTTATATTAGAATTATTGAAATTGTACCTTGTTACGATTGAAATATTTGGGAATATGGTGTTAGATTGTTTTCTTTTAACTTGAATATTGGGTTTGGAATGGCCAAACTAGGTTATAGTTACGGCACACAAACTTTGTATTAAATATATTTTTTGTACATTTTTAACTTTTTAAAATGAGTAGTTTTGGAATTGAAATAAACTTCAATGAATTCTAAAGAACTATTGGTTGTGCATAATTTGTCCAAGTGATGGAATTTACTCAATGAATATCATTTAGATAGTCAAAATTAGTATTAAACATAATTTTCTTAGAAATTTTCATTCACCTAGCGAATAAGACTTTTTCTAGCAAATCTCAAACCAAAAGCAATAAGCTAATTTCCTTCTTAAATTTACTATGTTTGAAATGGCATATTTGAGGTCACTACTTGGGATGGTAATATGATCCCTAGAAGGATGGATAAATCTTGATCAACCCAAAAAGATGTAGAAGACACAATCCTCCATGGATGAAGAGATTAGAGTTGCGGAAGCATGTAAGCCTATGAAGTTAATATGCGGCACACATGTATTCAACATAAGAAAATAAGAATAAGCAACCAAATGAAAAGAAAAATGGATTTAAAAAAAGAAAATGGAAGAACACGCCACCTTGAATGGAAGAGCTCAAGGATAAGTGTAAGAGGATTTGCCACTTGAGAAAGCTTATCAAGATAATAATCAAAATACAAGAGAAACACCCTTGGAATGACTTTCAAAATATGAACTCACAAAGAGATTTCATTCAAAATTCAAAAGTGATTCTTACAATGAGAGAAGCTCTCCTTTTATAGGCCTAGGTGACATCCAAAAGGAGTGTAAAGAGTCAATCAAAGTTAATTCCTAATCATATAGTTAACTCTCCTTAATCATGATTAGGACAACTAATTCCACAAAATTAGAAGAAGTCATATGGGTGTTCCTTGAATCTAGGAAAAGTAATGATTACATTTGACCCGTGCATGTGGGAAAGGTTAAGAGAGCTCCAAGAGGTATGTGGAATGTGCTATATGTGTCAAGAGTCTAAAGAGAAGTGAATCATCAAGTTTTGAAAGGTCACTCAGCAAAAGACATTCGTCAAGCCTTCCCAAAGGAATTTCTTCTACTTCAAATATTGAGGAATCCTGAACTTCATTTTTCTTAGAATATTCTTTGGAATCTTATGTCTTTATTTTTCTTTTAATCTCTTCTTCTAAAACTTAAAGTCTTCCTATTGTTAATCTTTCTTCAAATTTCTTCTTTATTTTTTCTTCTCCCTTCTTTTCAATCACGCTCTTAGTAATTACTCCTTGAAGCTTTTCTTCTCTTTCTTTTGTGATTTCTCTTTTCATCTAGGATTATATTAGATGGTATGTTAAGTCAATCTACTTTGTAGAATTAAGCACATGAACCTATTATTGAAAGGTACCTTTACTTAATGGATGGTTTAAATCACATAAATTAAATCAAGCAGTGAGAAACTTAGGAACTGTTCTTGCACCACTGTTATATATGCTTGGTTTTATGATTATGTGTGCAATGAACTTACTCTAATTTATGGAGGAGGTTTATATATGTACCAAAAGTGTTTAAATTGAGTCAAGTGTTAGTTTATGGTGGGACACATTTAATACAAGTATTTTGGAAGGCATTTGTTTCCAATCAAGTTGAGGTTTATAGTTTAATAAGACTTTGAAATGGGTAAGATAGAATCTATCAGATTGATTGATATATTTCAACTATGATTAACTTGCACTTTGGTTATTGGTAGCTTTCCCTTCTTGTGTTTGCTTTGTGTTTTTTCAACTGTGAATGTACTTGGTCCCTAAACAAATGACATTCTAGGTTTGGGAGGACATTTTGGAAAGATCTAGATGTTTTGAAATGTATATGTTTGCATGTATTTATCTTTTTGAAATACTTTATTTATGTTTGGCCTAAAAAAAGATGTTGAGCTAACAATATCCTAACCTTGACTAAACAAAAAATGTTCTGGTTAACGTGGAGTCAACAGTGTCTCAACTTTCACTGAGTTGACAACATCCTATATGAGATTGCTCTAATGACATCCTAACTTAGACTACTTTGGAAAATATCCAAATTGAGACTAAGCAAAGGAGTGAGAATGAAGAGAAAAACATACACGTGAGAGAAAAGAAAGTATAAAGAATTTAAAATTATAATCTTTTAGTTAAACTGTGAAACTCTATAATTTTAAATGATCAAATTACTTTCATGAATTTTTAAAATTTCATTTTTTTTAAAAACTCTTTTATCCACATAACACTTTTGTCATAAACCAAATTTTCTATACAAATAAATTATGGTATACAAATTTTCCATGAAACATATTACAACAATTTTGAGATTAAAAAAGTATTTTTCTAGATTGGAATTTGTCTATTTTTAAAGGTGTTTTTATCAAAAGTATACCTCACAAGTTCTTACCTTCAAACTTACCAAGCTTATTGTCATTTTTTATTCCTTTTTCCATTTAAACCAATACATTAAAAAGAGTTTTATACTTATACTAAAAAATTTGTTTAGGATATGTTTAATGGTAAAAATGAATTTAAACTATTTTTGTACTTTTGAATTGTAACATTTCCTTAAAAAGTAAACATAAAATATTAAAACAAATGGTTAAAAAAGTCATTGTATAAAGTATTTAAAAAAAATATGGAAGTAAAAATTTTAATATACAAAATATGAATATGTAATACTTAAGTAAGTTCTTGTGATTGTTTTGAAATTGCACTGCCATTTGTTCACATGTGAGAGTATAATCATCATAAAAAAAATAAAAACATATAAGGTAAGTTAACAAAAAACAATGTAATAATATCAAAGCAAGATATTCAACATCACCTCACCAAAGGCTCACAACTTCCATTTCATCATCATCACAATTACATCACATAATATACATTCAAACAAAAACAAGTAAGATTCAACGACTTTTAGAACACAATTATTGAGTAAGTCCATTTGAGACTAGCACTTGATTCATTACAAAACCTCATAGATATACACATTTAATTGCATACAATTAGGGTAGTCCCTTGTACATACTTAACAAAGTAGTATGCATAAACCTCCCTTGCATTTTCACACACCTAATACCTCCATTGACTTAATTTGGATTATTAATGAAGTAAAAAAAAATTCATTTTCATAATGGTTTCACTACTCAATACTTACACTATAATCAAACCAAACCATACTACCACCTACGTAACTATCATTATTGATAAGAATGGAGCCTTTTGGTTGGTCAAAGCCTTGAAAATTTGATGAAGTCAACACTCATTGTAGCCTATGAAGATCTTATGTGATTGTATTTTTGTGTTTCTAGGTTTCCTTGTAAGCATCTCTCACTTAGTCATTCATATGATCATTTGATAGTCTTGGATGTGTTGATGAAAACTATTTTAAAAATTATCTTGATCATTTGCATATTTTAATAGATTAAAAGATCGCGTTAATCTGTTAAAATGCTTCTGAAGTATTGAATTAACTTCAGTTGTATTTTTAATTGGTTAAAACATCAGTTTAATGTATTAAAATGCTTAAGATCTTGAATATTTTAAAACAGGCTTATTAATCTGTTAAGATTATTTTTCAATAGATTAATTGTCTTTGGCTTAGATATTTTTACACTTTGGATATGTTTTATTATTAAAAAATTGAACTGGTCCATTAATTTTACTATTAAGTAAAATTAACATATTAATTCGAGTTTTTAATAGGTTAAAACTATTAGTTTTTATGAAAACCTCTCTGTATAAATAGTTTGAATTTCAAAATTAAAACAGGTCTTTTACGAATATTTCTGAAACGCAATTTGAGAGAGAATCTTTATGAGCAAGAATAACTGTGTGGGCAATCCAAGATTTTGATATTAATCCTTGAATTTGGTTCTTGAGAAGATTACATAGGAGATCATCATTCATTTTTCTAATTTGATCTTTGTCTGCAAACTAGGTGATTTCGTTTCTTGTTTTTGTTTCTTGTAAGCGTTTCTGGATTGGAATTATCCAGTGGTACTGCAGTGGTTGTGTGCAAGTCTTGTAGGGTTCAAGACTTGTGTTCTTGCTTTTTCTTAGGCTTCTAGGGTTGTAAGTGTGAGTAAGAACAAATTTTCAGTTTAGTGAAATCTTATTTGTGGTTGGGTAACTGGATGTAGCTCTTGTGAAAGAGTGAACCAATATAAATCATCTGCACTTCTTTATTTTCTATTCTGCACTTTATTGATTTCTGAGTTTTGCAATCTGCATTTTATTTCTCTTAATTGAATCTGAAAACGATAAAATAACAAGTTAATTTGCGTTTTTAATAGATTAATTTTTCGAAAGATCGATTCACCCCCCTCTAGATCTTGTTTATGCATTTTATCAATTGGTATCTAGAGCGGGTTCTTGAAAATTACTCAAGTTTTGATATGACTTTTTTGAAAATGGCTAAAACAAGTTTACCTTTTGTTGAAAGGGCTTCCATAAATCGCCCACCCTTGTTTGGTGGTGTTAACCCTTTTTAGAAAGTAAGAATGAAAATATTTTTGGAATCAATTAACAAAGGACTTTGGGATGCAGTTGTTAATGGGCCTTTAATTCCTACTCATAAGGTAGATGGTGAAATGATTGAAAAACCGTGAAATCAATGGAGTGAAGCTGAAAATAATGAGGCACATATGATTGCATTACAAAAAACTTTATCACTTCTGCATTGAATTTTGATGAGTTTTTTAGAGTTTCACAATGCACTTCAGCAAAGGAGATGTGGGACATTCTTGAAGTAACACATGAAGGAACTATAGATATTAAACGTGCAAGAAAGCATGCCTTAATACAAGAGTATGAAATGTTTAGAATGCAGCAGGGAGAAAGCACAACTGATGTGCAAAAAAGGTTTACACATATTGTAAATCATCTCATAGGTTTGGGAAAAACATTTAATAAAGAGGAGCTGAATATCAAAGTGCTGAAATGTTTAGATAGAACATGGCAGCCCAAAGTCACAACAATCACAGAATCCAAAGATTTGACAGCAATGACAATAACCTTTTTGTTTGGAAAGTTAAGGGAACATGATATAGAAATTAATAGATTAAATGAGTTAGAGATCAATGATAAAAAGAAAAAGAGGATAGTCTTGAAAGCTGCAGCTCAAAAATCTGAATCTAGTGAAGAAGAATTGGATGCAATGAGTGATTATGAAAATCTGAATTTGATAGTGAGAAAATTTAGCAGATTTCTCAAGAAGAAGCAAAAAGACAAAAATCCCTCTCAAAGAAGGTATCCCAGAAAGTCTGATTCTAATTCTCCTAACTTTATATGTTTTGGATGTGGTAAAGAGGGTCATATCAAAGCTGAATGTCCAAACATTCAAAACAAAGAAAAATCCAGTGGCTGGAAATCAGAAAAAGCTGTTAAATTCAGAAAAACTTATGTTGTTTGGCAAGATAATGACTCATCATCTAGTATATCATCAAGGGAAGATGAAGAAGTGAATCTGTGCTTGATGGCTGATTATGAATCATCTAGCAATGTAAGTACTGCAAGTTTTCAGATTGAAGAAAACTATGATTAGTTGTTGGATGCCTTTAATGAGATGCATGAACAAGCTAATAACTTAGCCTGAAAAAATAACAAATTAAAAGGCCTAAGTAATTGGTTAGAAAACAGAGTTGTTGAACTAGAAAAACAACTAGAACAGGTTAAATTTGATGTTGAAAACTGAGAAATACATATGAAAATAAGCATGATTTAAATAAGAAATGTGATAATTGTGATATACTGCAAAAGAAAATTCATTATCTTATAAAAACATGCTTAAAATTAACAATGGGAAAAGATAATTTGGATGCTATCTTTGGTTCTCAAATATATGTTATAAACAAAGCTGGATTGGGTTATTATTCTGATTTTAAAAGCAAAATTTAGAAGGTTAAGAACTCTTTTACATATAAAAATCAGAATTACACTTCTTTCATCAATTGTTTTTATTGCATGAAAAAGGGAATAGTGTGAAAACTTGTAAAGCTAGATTGTATGATGTTCCTTATGGTATAAAGAAGTGGATGTCAAAATGTGAGAAAGATAACCCCTTTGGACCCAAATTAATAGGGGTACCACACTCTCTCTTTTGATTTGTTTTGCAGGTGTCTATGAACTCAAGGAAGCTACTACTTTGATACCTTGATAATGGATGTTTTAGGCACATGACTGGTGACAAAGATAAGTTAAAAAACCTGCAATTAAAACCAGCTGGATATGTCACTTATGGTGATAATAATAAAGGAAAAATTATTGGAAGTGGAAGCAATGGAGGAGACCACTCAATTACGGTTAATGATGTGCTTTATGTTGATGGTTTGATGCACAATTTACTTAGTATAAGTCAACTTTGTGATAAAGGTTTAAAAGTTACTTTTGAGTCAAAACATTGCCTTATTTGTAATGTCAAATTTGGAAAACATTTGTTGGTTGGTAAACGCATATAAAACATTTATATGGTTGATTTAGACAATGCATCTTCTAGGATTGACTGCTTGCTTGCAAAAGTTGAAGATCCTGGCTTTGGCATAAAATTGCACATATTCATATGCATCATCTAAATAAGCTTGCTACACATGAACTAGTTATTGGACTACCAAAGCTTAAGTTTGAAAAGGATAGAATATGTGATGCATGTCAAATGGGTAAGCAAGTGAAGACATCTTTTAAAATGAAAAAATTTGTGTCTACCACTAGACCCCTTGAATTGCTTCACATGGATCTCTTTGGTCCTTCTAGAACGTTGAAATTAATTCCAGCCCTAGGATTATTTTCTGTTACATTTCAGTTTTGTATTTTTAGGAATACTTTTCTATATAAGAGTACCCATTTGCACTATATCATGTGTGGTTTTCTGATTGCATAAAAAACCAGTTTATTGAGCATATAACTATGTGTTTTGCATGTGCGTGAGAAAATATAAGGGAATAGAAAGAGGGAGAGAGAAGGAGACTTACCTGGCCGATGTAAAAGCTGGGTTTTTCAGAAAAACCCTAGCAGAGCAGTAGAGAAAAAGTAAACCCAGAAAACCCTAGCAGAGCAGTAGAAAAGAAGTAGACCAAGCTTAACAGTGGTATCAAGAGTAGTGTTAAGAACCTGGGAAGTCTGCAGTATGGCTGGAAATGGCAGTGGGAATTTCTTTTGAAACTTACCTATTCTTGATGGGAAAAATTATGATCATTGGATCATAAGGATGGAAGTCATTCTTGGTTATCAAGAACTATGGGAAACTGTAACAGAGGGTGCTAAGGAGAAAGATGAAGCCGCAAATAAGAAGAAAGATTGCAAGGCTCGGTGTCTCTTACATCAGTGTGTGGATACAGTGAACTTTGATAAAATTGCAAAGGTCAAGACAGCAAAAGAAGCCTGAGAGATATTGCAGAGGGCTCACTGATAACTTGATTTCCATACTCATACCTTGTGGTTTATTGCACCTCCTTGAGGTTTTCAATTTCACTTTCTTGGAACTTTAAGCTAAATTTTACAGTTTTCATGAATGAAGGTAAATAAGTAAAATAGGGTGTTATATTTTCATTTTATAGCTGAAAAATAAAATTTGAATGATTTAGCTTTAACTTGTTTTTCCAATTCCAATTTTCTTAGATGTTTACATTGAGCTGAACCCTTTTTTTATGGTAGGATTGATCCTTGAATGGGGTGGAATGAGATGAAGAAATGCACAAGCTGTGAATTGCATGGATTTCGGCCCAATTGAAGCAAGAAAGGGGAATTACAAAAGCAGCCCAATTGCTAACCTCATACAGGAGTGGTGAACAGTAAAAAGAGAAGAAAAAAATTCTGCAACAGCATTGCAAATTCAAGCAGTACAGCCTCGTACAACATTGGCCATTTGGGTGATGATGTGGGGCCCAACCAAGGCATTAGGGCAGCCTTGGCATATATGAAAAGGAGGTGTGTGACAAAAAAAAAGGGAGGAGAGAGAGCAGCAGTAGAGAACCCATGACAGCACGCACAGAATTTCAGAAGGCACACCAAAATTCCATACAACAGCACCAGATTTCCATAACAGAACCCAGAATTCAATACAACAGCAACAAAAACCCATACATGAGCACCAGAAAAACGTAGTAGTAGTAGTAGTAGTAGTAGTAGTAGTAGTAGTAGAAAACCCAGAACACACAACAACAACCCAGGGAATGCGTGACAGTGGGCTGCTGCATGTCTTTTATTTTCTTTTCAATCTTCATTAGAAAGAAACTAAAAACAGAGCTACATGAACAGTGCAGGAGTAATTACATTTTCATGAATGTAGGATTCATTTTGGATACATATCAGTGGATGAGACTAAGAAATTGTTTACTTCACGTTTTATTGTTTTAAGAATGGTGAATGAACTATTTAAATTTCCTTCTTAAATTCCATTGCAGTTTGTTGTTCCCTGTTTCACTGCAGTTTGCTGTTTATTGTTTCGTTGCAGTTTGCTGTTGTTTAGTGTTTTATTGCAGTTTAATGTTTACTGTTTCATTGCATTTTAATGTTTACTTCTTACTGGAAACCATACATTCACGGTTCTGCACTCTAAGTTTCACGTTTACTGCTATTGAGATTCTATATTCATAGCTTCCGTTGGTTCACTGATTATTTCTATCCCTTGCTGTTTAGTTTAATGTTGATACTAATTTCGTTCATGTCCTGTTTTGTTACTTTTGTT
Source organism: Lablab purpureus (assembly GCA_030347555.1). Classification (NCBI taxonomy): domain Eukaryota; kingdom Viridiplantae; phylum Streptophyta; class Magnoliopsida; order Fabales; family Fabaceae; genus Lablab; species Lablab purpureus. The sequence continues at coordinate 38,718,213 of CM059256.1, forward strand.
TATGTCCGAATAAGGAGCAGCACCTAACAATGGTTAAGCTGCTCCTGCATTTTGTTTTCTTTGCTTGGAATTACTCCCCTTTTTTTATTTTACCAACATGAACCTCTTCAATTTATACTTTGGTGTAACACTCCTTGGATTGACTCGAGTTGATCCCTATACTACACTAGTAGTGGTTAGTCAGTTCAAAATTCTTTGAAAAGTTTGCACGACACAGGCTTTGTCAAATTGGGGCCGTTGCCGGGGAGTGTGGTTTGCCATTAAATATATTGATCGGGTTCATTGTTGTTTGTCTTGTTTTTCTTTCTTTTCTAATTTTCTTTTCTTTTCTTGGCTGCAATGCGGTTTGGTTCCTCTGCTGTGCTGATATTTCGTTGTGATTGATGACTGTGTGCAATGTATTTCCAGCTAACTGTTTATGACCAGGTCCAAAGCAGCAGATTTATACCCACCAGATCCTGAGATTGAACGAACATACAGGCAGCTATTGAAATCACATAGTGCAGGATGTACTGAGTAAGAAGAGACAGATTCTGAAACAGAAACTTCCCATTCTGAATACGGGAAACGTGAAGACATGGCCGGTGAATGAACTTTGAAAGAATTGGCCAATCCTGATATAGGCTACCAGCCCCTGTGCATTCAGTTACCACAGCTACCAGATGGTGCGGTAGGGTATGAATTGAAGTCTTGATTGATCCATTTACTGCTTAAATTTCATGGATTAGCAGGAGAGGATCCGCACAAACATTTGATGGAATTTCATGTTGTTTGTTCCACCATGAAGCCAGTAGATGTGCCTGAAGAGCTCGCTAAAATGAAGGCTTTTCCTTTTCGTTATGTGATGCTGCTAAGGATTGGTTGTACTTACAACCAACTCCAATCACCACGTGGACAGCTATAAAGAGGAGGTTCTTAGAAAAAAAATTTCCTGCATCTAGGACTGCATCAGTAAGAAAAGAGATAAGTGGAATACACCAAATGCAAGGTGAATCATTATATGAATACTGGGAGAGATTCAACAAGTTGTGCTCATCATGTCCTAACCATCAAATCACTGAGAAACTTTTGATACAATATTTCTATGAAGGACTACAACCTATGGAAAGAAGCATGGTGGATGCAGCCAGTGGGGGCGCGTTGATGGATAAAACTCCTGCTGCTGCTCACTATTTAATTTCCAACATAGCAGCAAATTCCCAGCAGTTTGGTGTGAGAAATAGTAGCAGGTCAGTGCAGGAATTGCAAACCAGTGCAGCAGATGCAACTGAGAATATGGGGTTGGAAAATAAATTGAATGAATTAACCTCTATGTTCAGACAATTAGCGGTGGGGCAGCAAGTTAGTACAGGACAACAGAAAATATGTGGAATCTGTGCTGCTGATCATTTTACAGATGTTTGCCCACAGTTACAAGAGTCAAACAGCAGTGAGGTTTTTCAGTTGCAATCTAATTCCTACAGAAATCAGTCCAACCAGCAGTACAACCCCTATGCACAGACTTACAATCCAGGTTGGAGAGACCACCCCAATTTGAGATATGGTGCAGCTCAATCACAGCAGCCACGATCCTCTTTTCCTCCACACCAGAATTTTCAGCGGCACCCAAACCAGTATCAGAACCAATTCCAGCAGAGGTATGTGCCTCCTCCATTGCGAAATAATCAAGCTAATCCAGCTGCAACCACATAGAATGTCAATCCAGCAATACAAGGCAATGCAAACTTGTCTACAGAAGATATGATCAAACAAATGGCTGACAGAATGGCTACACAAATGGCTGCCCAGATTGAACAAAACCTCAGCCACGGTACAGGATCTCAAAACACAGTTGGGGCAACTTGCTACTGAAATGAATGAGATCAAGCAACAAGGATCAGGAAAATTACCTTCCCAATCTATACCGAATCAGCACAGAAATGTCAGTGCCATAACACTTCGCAGTGGCAAGGAACTGGTTGATGGAAATCAGAAGATGCAGAAACAGCAGATTGCAAGTCCAACAGTTCCACACCAAGATCTCTCTACAGGATAGCAGCACCCAGTACAGCCAACTCTCCTACCTTTCCCTTCTAGAGCTGCTGCTGCCACTAAAAAAAGAGCAGAAGACCATGATGACTTGATGAACGTCTTTAAGAAGGTGGAGATCAACATTCCACTTTTGGATGCCATAAAACAAATTCCCAAATATCCAAAATTCTTGAAGGAGTTGTGCACTTACAAGAGAAATCTAGGGGAGAGACACTTCCAGACAATTTCAACTCTCTCTCAATCCAGATGGCCTCCAAAGTGTGAGGATCTAGGACACTTCACAATTCCCTACACTATTGGAGAGTTGACCATAGCTTATGCCCTCCTGGATTTAGGAGCCTCTATTAATGTGATGCCATCCACAGTCTACAAGATGTTGCATCTTGGAGAACTAAAACCAACAAATGTAGTGATTCAACTTGCAAATAGAAGTGTGGCTCATCCCTTGGGCGTGCTGGAAGACGTGTTAGTCAAGGTAAATACATTGATTTTTCCAGCTGACTTTTACATTCTTGATATGCAGGATGAGAGTTCAATGCACAGATCTACCTTGATTTTAGGGAGACCGTTTTTGATGACTGCAAGAACAAAAATTGATGTTTATTCTGGTACCATGACCATGGAATTTGGAGAAGATATGGTTAAATTTAACATCTTTAAAGCTATGAAGCAACCAGTGGATAACCATTCCCTCTTGTATGAGCACCCAGTTTTTGTCTGCAAAACCATACAGCCACCAGAGGAAATTCATCCCTATGCAGCAGTGGTAGAACTAGGAACAGATTTTGACTTTGAGTTTTATACTGAATTTTCTGAATCCCTGGACTTCCTTAGTGTAGATAATGACACTTTCACAGATTATGATTGCACTAATAATACATGTACAGCATGTCATGAAATAAATGCCATCACCAGTTCTTTGGCTAGTAATTTTGCAGGGAATGACAAAGAAGATACCTTGCTACACACACCAATTGAACACACAAAAGATGCAGCAGCAGAAAAATTCCAGGCAAAGCAGTTTGATCTCAAACCTCTTCCAAACACTCTGAAATATGTATATCTGGATGAAGATCAACAATACCCAGTAATTGTTGCCCAGAACTTAACTGAGAACCAAGAAGGCCAACTGCTGCAACTCTTGAGGAAATACAGAAAGGCCATTGGATGGTCATTGGCAGACATTCCTGGGATCAGCCCATCTGTTTGTATGCACAGAATACTGTTAGATGATGAATTGAAACTCGTGAGGCAGCTACAGAGAAGGCTAAATCCCACAATACTTGGTGTAGTGAAGGAAGAGATTACCAAGCTACTGAAGGCTGGAATCATCTACCCTATCTCGGACAGCACTTGGGTTTCACCAGTCCAGGTAGTCCCAAAGAACTCAAGAGTCACAATGATACAAAACAGAGAAAATGATTTGATACCAACTAGGATGACAAATCAATGGAGAGTATGCATAGACTACAGGAAGCTAAATCAAGCTACCAGGAAAGATCATTTCCCTCTTCCATTCATTGATCAAGTACTTGAAAGACTGGCAGGTAAATCCCATTACTGTTTTCTTGATGGATTTTCTGGTTACATGCAAATACATATAGCACCTGAGGACCAGCATAAAACAACTTTTACATGCCCCTTTGGAACTTTTGCTTATACATGAATGCCTTTCGGCTTGTGTAATGCACCTGCAACTTTCCAAAGGTGCATGTTGAGCATTTTTGCAGATTTAATTGAATGTTGCATGGAAGTTTTCATGGATGATTTTACAGTCTTTGGTTCTTCCTTTGTTGAATGTTTACATCATTTAGAGCAAGTTTTGAAGAGATGCATTGAAGCTAATCTTGTTTTGAATTTTGAAAAATGCCATTTTATGGTGACTGAAGGAGTGGTTTTAGGCCACCTCATCTCTGAAAAAGGAATTGAGGTTGATAAAGCAAAGATTGATGTAATTTCTTCTATGCCTAACCCCTCTTCTGTGAGGCAAATTCGCTCCTTTCTTGGTCATGCAGGCTTTTGCAGGAAGTTCATTAAAGATTTCAGCAAAATTGCTCTGCCACTGTCTAACTTGTTGCAGAAAAATGTACCATTTGAATTCTCTGAATCTTGCAAGAAGGCGTTTGAAGAGCTAAAGGAGAAACTCACCACAACACCTATTCTGCAGCCCCCAAACTAGGAATTTCCTTTTGAGCTGATGTGCGATGCTTCAGACTTTGCTTTAGGTGCCGTGTTGTCACAAAGGAGGGATAAATTTCCCTATGTCATTCCTATGCGTCCAGAACTCTTGATGCAACTCAAAGGAACTACACAACAACAGAAAAAGAGTTGCTGGCCATTGTTTTTTCATTGGACAAGTTTCGGTCATATTTGGTAAGGTCCAGAATTACCATATACACAGACCATGCTGCTTTGAAATACTTGTTGAAGAAAGCTTATGCAAAACCAAGACTAATAAGGTGGATGCTTCTTCTACAAGAATTCGATCTAGACATCAAAGACCGTAGTGGAGCATTGAACCAAGTTGCTGATCATCTGAGCAGAATTTTAGGGCACCATGATCCAATACCCATACGTGATGATTTCCCTGATACTTTCCTTTATGCCTTACATTCTTCCTCTCTCACTCCTTGGTATGCAGATTTGGTCAACTACCTAGCTTCAGGTATTCTGCCCCTACACGCATCTAAGGCTCAACAACACAAGTTGAAGGCAGATGTTAAATACTATGTCTGGGATGACCCATACTTGTGGAAGTTTGGCAGCGACCAAGTCATCAGAAGATGTATTCTTGACAATGAATTTCAAGACATTCTTCAACACTGTCATGACACCAGCTTTGGAGGACACACTGGATCTTATAGGACTGCACGAAGAGTCCTAGATTGTGGATTCTACTGGCCTACACTTTTTAGAGATGCACACAGATTTTTTGTTTCCTGTGAGAAATGCCAGCGAGCCCATGGCAACATAACAAAGAAGGATGAAATGCCTCAGCAACCTATTATCTTTTGTGAAGTCTTTGATGTATGGGGAATAGACTTTATGGGGCCTTTTCCAAACTCTGCTGGTTTCTCCTACATACTGCTTGCTGTAGATTATGTCTCTAGATGGGTGGAAGCCAAGGCCACACGCACCAATGATGCCAAAGTGGTGGTCGAATTTCTCAGAACTCACATTTTCTGCAGATTTGGAGTACCTAAAGCTATAATCAGTGATCAAGGCAGTCATTTCTGCAACATAATTATTGCAACCTTATTCCACAAATATGGAGTCACTCATCGCACTTCCACACCTTATCACCCCCAAACTAATGGGCAAGCTGAAGTATTCAATAGGGAGGTGAAGAATCTGCTTCAAAAATTGATCCACCCCCACAAAAAAAATTGGAGTCAACTGTTGGATGAGGCATTGTGGGCCCAAAGAACATCCTATAGAACACCTTTAGGTATGTCACCTTTCAGGGTAGTTTTTGGTAAGGCTTTCCACCTCCCAGTTGAAATTGAACACAAAGCTTATTGGGCTGTGAAACAAATGCAATTTGAATTTAAGTGAAGCTGGCACAGAGAGAAAACTGCAACTCCAAGAATTGGAGGAAATTAGGCTACAGGCCTATGAAAATTCAAAATTGTACAAAGAAAGGGTGAAGAAATACCATGATATGCAAATTTCCAGCAAGGAGTTCACTGAGGGGCAGAAAGTATTGTTGTTCAATTCTAAACTGAAATTGATTGCTGGAAAATTAAGATCCAAATGGACTGGCCCCTACATTGTTACCAAGGTTTTTCCCCGTGGAGCTGTGGAAATTTCTGATGCGGCTAATGGTAGAGCATTCAAAGTTAATGGTCAACAGCTGAAAATATTTCATGAAAGCCATCCACAGCAGGACTCAACAGCTGCAACATTTCTGCTTTTAAAGGAACCACTCACGGATGAAGAAGAGCTTCCAACAGCAGCTACGTAGCTGGACCAACTGTTTGTTTTCTCTTTCTCTTTCCTCTTACTCACATTGGGGACAATGTTTGTTTCAAGTGTGGGGGTATTGGAGTGATTCTCGTTTTTATTTTATTTTACTTTATTTGATCTGTTTTGTTTTGTTTTGCTAGTTCCATTACTAGACGTTGTTGTTTTGAAGTTTTGCAGAATAAGTGCTAATCTGTTTGGAATATTGTCAATGACTCATTTATGGGCAGTTTTGATTTCCCCTGTCATGGTTAAAAGCCTTCCTTCTAATTAACATAGGCATGTGATGAATTCAACCGTTCTTTTTCAAAAGAGTTTAGATGAGAATCAACTTGACACATAAACCCTGGTGAGATTTGAGCCTATATAGTTTTGTTGTGTGATACACCCATGATTGCAAGGCATTACAGGATTTGATCTAACTCTGCTGAACAACACTTGATTGATGATACTCTTGAAATGATTTAGGCCATTTTTCTATTGTAGCCACTTAGCCAGACAGCTTACCTTTCATCCAATTTTCCCATTGCACCCAGTTTTGAGCCTTATGACCCTTTTTCCTTGTGAAAACCCACCAAACCTCGTTGTCCTTTAACCAACCATTGAATTTGGAAAAACAAGTGCAAGAACTGGCTGAGAAGTTTTAAATAGTTTGAATTATAATAAAGGTTTGCAGTTCACTACAGTAAGAAAATAAAGTACAGCTGAGCAAAATAGGAACTAAAATATTGAGTTTTGTTCAAAATGCACACAATATGCATTGAGCATAAAAAAAAAGAAGAAAATCTGCAGCTGTAAACGTTATATATCAATCTTTGAAAATCTGTAGAGCTGCTATCTTTGGAATCTCATGCTTGTTCTTAAGCCCGTTAGCCCAAGATCTTTCCAGCATCAATGGTTTAGCCTAAATTCCTTTTCCACCTTACCCTCACCTCAGCCACATTACAGGCCAATAAAAGTCCTTTTGATCTAGAGTTGAAATCAATTCAAGGAATGGAATGTAGAGATCTTTCAAATTCAAGGTAATGCATGCTTCCATGAGGTACTGAGTGAAATTTTGAGCCAACAAACAGGAGAGTGTGTGTAAACAGTACCATGAGAGGTTTATCACTTTGATTCTAATTCTGTGCCGGTTGAAATCACTGTTGATTTGTTACATGTCACATGTTATTTTAGGTGCAAGTTCTGATAAGCTGTGATGGATGGGAATTTTTCCTTGCTCATAGAGTTGTTGACAATTTTTCTTCATAGCATTTTCAGTACTTATGTTTTGCTCAGGAGTGAAAAAGTCTATGTGTGGGGGTATTTGATAACTTGATTTCCATACTCATACCTTGTGGTTTATTGCACCTCCTTGAGGTTTTCAATTTTACTTTCTTGGAACCTTAAGCTGAATTTTACAGTTTTCATGAATGAAGGTAAATAAGAAAAATAGGGTGTTATATTTTCATTTTATAGCTGAAAAATAAAATTTGAATGATTTAGATTTAACTTGTTTTTCCAATTCCAATTTTCTTAGATGTTTACATTGAGCTTAAACCTTTTTTTTTATGGTAGGATTGATCCTTGAATGGGGTGGAATGAGATGAAGAAATGCACAAGCTGTGAATTGCATGGATTTCGGCCCAATTGAAGCAAGAAAGGGGAATTACAAAAGCAGCTCAATTGCTAACCTCATACAGCAGTGGTGAACAATAAAAAGAGAAGAAAAAAATTCTGCAACAACATTGCAAATTCAAGCAGTACAGCCTCGTACAGCACTGGCCATTTGGGTGATGATGAGGGGCCCAACCAAGGCATTAGGGCAGCCTTGACAGATATGAAAAGGAGGTGTGGGCACAAAAAAAAAGGGAGGAGAGAGAGCAACAGTAGAGAACCCATGACAGCACCCACAGAATTTCAGAAGGCACACCAGAATTCCATACAGCAGCACTAGATTTCCATAACAAAACCCAGAATTCAATACAACAGCAACAAAAACCCATACATGAGCACCAGAAAAATGTAGTAGTAGTAGAAAACCCAGAACACACAACAACACCCAGGGAATGCGTGATAGTGGGCTGCTGCATTTCTTCTATTTTGTTTTCAATCTTTATTAGAAAGAAACTAAAAACAGAGCTACATGAACAGTGCAGGAGTAATTACATTTTCATGAATGTAGGATTCATTTTGGATACATATCAGTGGATGAGACTAAGAAATTGTTTACTTCATGTTTTACTGTTTTAAGAATGGTGAATGAACTATTTAAATTTCCTTCTTAAATTCCATTGTAGTTTGTTGTTCCCTGTTTTGCTGTTTATTGTTTCATTGCAGTTTGCTATTGTTTAGTGTTTTATTGCAGTTTAATGTTTACTGTTTCATTGCATTTTAATGTTTACTGCTTACTGGAAACCATACATTCACGGTTCTGCACTCTAAGTTTCACGTTTACTGCTATTGAGATTCTATATTCATAGCTTTCGTTGGTTCACTGATTATTTCTATCCCTTGCTGTTTAGTTTAATGTTGATACTAATTTCGTTCATGTCCTGTTTTGTTACTTTTGTTTATGTCCGAATAAGGAGCAGCACCTAACAGTGGTTAAGTTGCTCCTGCATTTTGTTTTCTTTGCTTGGAATTACCCCCCTTTTTTTATTTTACCAACATGAACCTCTTCAATTTATACTTTGGTGTAACACTCCTTGGATTGAATCGAGTTGATCCCTATACTACATTAGTAGAGGTTAGTCAGTTCAAAATTCTTTGAAAAGTTTGCACGACACAGGCTTTGTCACTCACGGTGGTGCAAAAAAAATCAAGAAAGTAAGGCTGCAATCCTTGATAAGGCGGTTTTAATTGCTTTCAATGGAAGAATTAGAAAAGGTGGCAGATTATTTTAATAGACTGTAGTTGCTGGTGAATCAGATCAAGAGTTGTGGGGAGACAGTGATAGAACTCAACATAGTGGAGAAAGTTCTGAGAACCTTGACTGAGAAATTTGATAATGTTGTTGTGGCTATTGAAGAATCTGGCAGAAACATGAAAACTCTGTCAATGGAAGAGTTTCAGGCCACATTAGAGGCAGATGAATTGAAGAGGCTGATGAGAAATTCAGAAAAATCAAGTGATGAACAGGCATTAAAAGCACAAATAAGCAAGAAAGGAGGTCCTCCCATGGGAAAATGGAAGAAGAGTAGAGGTGGAGGCAGATTTAACAAAGAAGATCATTCTTTGTCCCAAGATTCAAGTTCTGGTAAGCAAACAGAATAGAAAAGGCAAGGTGGTCATGGGTCTTGGACTGGCAGAGACAAAGGTGGAAGGAAGAATGTTGATATGAGGAAAATCCAGTGTTATAATTGGGAAAAATGGGGCTACTATGCAACAGATTGTTGGCATGGAAAGGGAAAATAGAAGAAAGCTTCAAATGATGTTGAAGCACACATGGCTCAAGATGATTCAGAAGAAGAACCTGTTGTGCTTATGGTGACAACTAGTGATGAGGAATTTGGTGCTGAAAGTTGGTTCCTTGACACAGGATGTTCAAATCATATGACTGGACACAAAGAGTGGATATCCAAGATTGATACTAGCAGATCCAGCAAGATAAAGTTGGTTGATGACAATGTGATTAAAGCAGAAGGTATTGGTAATGTGATGATTAAGAAAAATGGAAAGGAGATCATGGTAATAGAAGATGTGTTGTATGTGCCAGGGATGAAATGCAATTTGTTGAGTGTGGGACCACTGGTAAAGAAAAGTGTTAGATTCGGAGATATGTCAAGAAGGGGGGAGGAAATGAATTGATATATGATTTTCTTCAAAAACTGTTGAGTATCAGATTTTTCTATTGCTGTCAAGAACAGATTAGTTTACTAATTTCAGAAAATAGTCTATTAGTTCTATTAGAAACTTATTAAAGAAGATTAAAGAAGAGAAGAGAAAGAATGCACAAGAATTTATACTGGTTAACTCTTTTTCAAGAGCTACATCCAGTTTCGATCTGTAACACAAACAGATCTCAATACACTAAACAATCAAGTCTTTACAAGAACCCCTCTTCTAAAGACTAACAAAACCAAAAAGATGAAATTCTAAACACTATAGAATTCAATCTAACCCAGACTCACACCAAGTCTACAGTGATCACCCCAATCACCAAAATACAGGTTTTGTAACTTCACAAAACAATCTCAAACCAGAGAACAATACAATTCAGACTACACTAATGAAAACCCTTTTCTTGATTCTTTCTAAAGCTAAATTCTTCAAAAGATTTTTGAGAAAGCTTTTCGTGATACACTCTTCTTTGTTCTCTCTCTGTTCTTTCGTACTTTGAATCTCCCATGAGACTTGTATTTATAGAGAAAGAGATAAGCTTCAAACAGGCATTATTCTGTTTCAGTCATACTGGAAAACCTGGAACAAAAATAGTTAGCTAAGCAACGAAATAGTTAGCTGATTTCATTAAAAACACATTCCTGACATATTTCCTGTATTAATGAAAATAGTATACTAATAGATCATAATTAGCTAACTAATAACAGATAATCTAACAGCTATTCAAAACTGCATAAACATCATTTAATCATCATTGTTCCAGTAACATCATCAAATCAAATTCATCAACAAATTCTGAAATCTCCTCTTGCCAAGACTAGGACATTTCAAACCAAACTTATTTTAGCAGAAAATAAATGTTTAACAGTTACTACAACAGAAGAAGTGAGTTGGTTGTGGCATAGGAGGTATGGACACTTAAACTTCACTAGTTTGAAGAAGCTGGCTGATAAAGGAATGGTGACTGGACTGCCCAAGATACTAGCTGTACCAGGAAAAATCTGTGAAGGGTGTTTGGTGGGAAAACAGCCCAGGAATGCTTTCAAGACACATGTGCACATGAGAGCAAAAAAGGTAGTACAGGTGATCTATTCTGATGTATGTGGACCATTTGAGGAGTTATCACTTGGACAAAATAAATATTTTGTCACATTTGTGGATGAGTACAGTTGTATGATTTGGCTGTACCTGGTTAAAGAAAAATTAGATGTGTTTTCTATTTTCAAAAGGTTCAAATTGATAGCAGAAAAACAGAATGGAAAAGAAATTCAGATTCTAAGGACTGATAGAGGAAAGGAGTATTTGTCTACAGAATTTGAAAATTACTATAGAGAGAATGGTGTGCAACATGAAGTTATAGCACCATACACTCCACAATATAATGGTTTGGTAGAAAGGAGGAACATAATGATTTTGAATATGGCCAGAAGCATGTTAAAGCAGAAAGGGTTGCCTCATGTGTTATGGGGAGAAGCTGTCTCAACAGCTGTGTATTTGTTGAACAAATGTCCAACCAAGAATCTGGAAAATAAGGTTCCAGAGGAAGTTGTGTAAAGCACTTGAAGGTATTTGGTTCAAAGTGCTATAAACATGTACCAAATGCTAAAAGAACAAAGCTAGCAAATAAAAGTGAGACTATGATTCTAGTGGGCTATCATTCCACAGGAGCTTACAAGTTGTACAATCCTGCTTCTAACCAGATTTGTATCAGTAGAGATGTTGTGATAAATGAGGAAGAAGCTTGGGACTGGAATGAAAAGTCTGGAGAGTCAAATAAGAAGGTTGGTGTTTTTTTTTAGGAAGAAGGAATTGGTATAGGAGAGGAAAGTGTAACCCAAGAAATTGAACCACAGTCACAAAGAATTGTGAGACGGAGAAGACCACCACGATCCTTGGTGGATTTTGAAGTTTATCCTGATGATGCAGTAACAAGAGAGGGAGATCTAGTTCATTTTGCACTAATGGCAGAAGCTGAACCATTAGACCATGATGAAGCAATGAGGCAAGAGCTGTGGAAGAAGGCTATGTTGGAAGAATTAAACTCTATTGAGAAGACTAAAACCTGGGAGCTGACAGATTGGCCCAGTAACAAAACACCTATTGATATGAAGTGGGTGTTTAAATTGAAGTTGAATCCAAATGATAGTATTGACAAGAGAAAGGCAAGATTAGTGGTGAGAGGTTTCTTACAAAAGAAAGGGTTGGACTATACAGAAGTGTTTGCTCCTGTGGCCAGAATTGAGACAATCTGAACTGTAGTTGCATTAGCTAATGGAAAGAAGTGGCCTCTATTCCAAATGGATGTCAAATCGGCATTTCTAAATGGCCCACTTAAAGAGGAGGTTTATGTTACACAACCACCTGGATTTGTGAAGAAAGGTTATGAGAACAAGGTATATCGACTGAGGAAGGCTCTTTATGGCCTTAAACAGGCGCTTAGGGCTTGGAACAAAAGAATAGATGCTTTTATGATGAGTCACGAGTTCAAAAAATGTTTAGTAGAACATGGGGTATATGTGAAGCGTGGCACAGATACTGGTCTTATGATAATGTGTATATATGTGGATGATTTGCTCATTACTGGGAGCAACATTAATAAGATAGAAGAATTTAAGAAACTACTGATGACAAAGTTTGAGATGACAAATTTAGAATTCCTAGGCATGGAGTTTGTTGAGACCGAGAAAGGATTGATTCTACACCAGAGGAAGTATGCTGCAGAGATTTTAGCAAAGTATGATATGGTGGATTGAAACATAGCAGTGACACCAGCAAAAGGAAAGATTAATGTGACTGAAGATGGAGAGGAAGTAGTGGATGGGACCTTGTACAAACAAGTGGTTGGATCTCTTAGATACCTTTGCAACAGCAGACTAGATATTTGCTTTGCAGTAAGCATTCTAAGTAGGTTCATGCAGCATCCGCAGAAGAAACATATGTTAGCAGCTAAAAGGGTGATGAGATATGTGAAAGGCACTTTAGACTTTGGGGTATTATTTCCAAAATTTGATCAAGTTCAAACTAAACTTGTTAGCTATTCAGATGTAGATTGGTGTGAAGATAATGTAGATAGGAGAAGCACTGCAGGATGTGTGTTTGTGTTTATGGGAGCACCAATTTCTTGTTAGAAATAAATGGCAGTGTAAAAATCAAGAGGGGGGGTGAATTCAATTTTTAATAAACTTTTTCTCTTTAAAATAATTTTCCAGATTTTAAATAAATGTTTTAAAACCAGGATGCGGATTATCCTTAACCTTAGATGAGCACAGTTTGAATTGCAATTGTTAATATGATCCACAATAAAAAGAGATAGGGAAAAAGAAAGAACACAGAGATTTATACTAGTTCGGATTAGGCCAATCATGCGTTCAGTTCCCAATCACCACAAATACGTGATGATCACCCCACTATCTTTAATTGAAATTACAAACACCAATTCATGCAATAACAAATAAAGATAAAGGAAACATCTCTTTAGACACACTAAGAATGAAACACCTCCTCAGACACACTGAGGATGATTCCCACCTCTCTTGACACACAAGAGATGAACACACCTCCCTTAGAATAGATCCAAGGGATGAATTTTACCCGTTTAGAAAAACAGTAAAAGAAAACACCTGATTGAGTGCTGAATGAAAGCTTAAAGCACAATGATCACCACTTCCAAAGACTTTGATCAACCTTGAGAGAGCAAGAAAGCAGTTTTGAAAAACTATGGCGCAAGAACACTTTGAATACTATGTTTTATCAGATGTATTGAACCTAAGACATTCCCTTTCATTTTATAATTTGAAAATACATCAAAGTTTCCATTCTTAGGTTGATTCAGCATTGAATTTGCAAAAACGACTTATTTAATCGATTATCTAAAAAGCTTAATCGATTATATCAGAGTTAAAAACTGGAAAACTCATTTTGCCTGATATAATCGATTAGATTAAGGCCATAATCGATTATATTAACCCAGAATCAATATAATCGATTATAAAAAATACTTAATCGATTATTTTGTTCGTTAAACTATTTTGATTCAAATTTTAAGTAAAATAATCGATTAGACTTCGTATCATAATCGATTAAAAGCGTAGAAAAACATTTTTGCGAGAAAACTACTTGCTCTCAAGTTTGAAATGGTCTCGAATGGGATTTATGACTTACTCTTTTCATCCATCACCCAAAACAGAAACTTTTAAACTTGAAACTCTAGAACTTGAGAAAATCTTCATCAATCTTCTCTCTTGAAAACTTTAAACATCCTTTATGCCTTGCCTTTTTCATCAAGCAACCTTTCTTTGTGAGACAACACAAGTCTTTAAAGTTGTTTAGAGGACTTTAAATCTTCATCATCAAAACTATAAATCTTCATGAAATATTAAGAGGACTTCATCAACACTTGTTCTTGAAATATGCCAACATTTCTTGGTGAGTAAGAAACAATTTGTGGTAGCTTTATCCACATGTGAAGCTGAATACATTGCAGGATCAAATGCAGTCATTCAAGCTGTATGGTTGGATTCAATAATGACAGAGATGGGAATTGACTTGGAGAAGCCTATTGAGCTGCTTGTTGACAACAAGTCAGCTATAAATCTAGCAAACAATCCCGTTTTACATGGTAGAAGCAAGCACATTGAGACTTGTTTCCACTTCATACGAGATCAAGTTAATAATGAGAAGCTGAAGCTAGTTCACTGCCCTACACAACTTCAGCTAGCTGACATTCTAACCAAACCTTTGAAGAAGCATAGGTTCGAAATGATCAGAGAAAAATTAGGAATTATAAGCCCTAGTACTAGAATTAAGGGAGGATGTTGAAATTAATTCCAGCCCTAGGATTATTTTCTGTTACATTTCAGTTTTGTATTTTTAGGAATACTCTTCTATATAAGAGTACCCATTTGCACTATATCGTGTGTGGTTTTCTGATTGCATAAAAAATCAGTTTATTGAGCATACAACTATGTTTTTTGCATGTGCGTGAGAAAATATAAGGGAACAAAAAGAGGGAGAGAGAAGGAGACTTACCTGGCCGGTGTGAAAGCTGGGTTTTTCAAAAAAACCCTAGCAGAGCAGTAGAGAAGAAGTAGACCCAGAAAACCCTAGCAGAGCAGTAGAAAAGAAGTAGACCAAGCTTAACATAGAACCACAAGTCTTAGTGGAAATTATTATGCATTTGTCATTGTAGATGATTTCTCTAGATTTACATGGACTCTATTTTTGGTATCCAAGAATGATGCTTATTCAGTCTTTAAAAGACTTGCTAAAGTTCCGCAAAATGAGAAAAATGTTTGCATTAGTTCTATAAGAAGTAATCATGGTGGGGAATTTCATAATGAGAAATTTGACTCTTTTTGTTCTAAACATGGCATTAAACATGATTTTTCTGCACCTAGGACTCCACAACAAAATGGAGTGGTAGAGAGAAAGAATAGGTCTTTAGAAGAGTTAGTTAGAACCATGCTAAATGAATCATTTCTTCCAAAATATTTTTGGGTTGATGTAGTTAAAACAACTTGTTATGTTCTTAATAGAGTGCTCATTGAACAGAACACCTTATGAACAGTTTAAGGGCAGAAAACCAAACATAACTCGTTTAAAATTTTTTTGCTGTAAATGTTTTGTTTTAATAAATGACAAAGAGAACATTGGTAAGTTTGATCCTAAGGCTGATAAAGGTATTTTTCTTGGATATTCAAACAATAGTCATGCATATAGGATCTACAATAAAAAACATTTAACTGTTGAAGAATTTGTTCATGGTGTATTTGATGAAGCAAATCCAGTGGTTACAGATTTGCATAAGTTTTCTGCAGGAGAAGATGATCAGCCAATTTTGCCCAATCTGCATAATTCTAATATGTTAAATGATCCTGATAATCAGTTAAATCGTCAGGATAATTTGTTAAAAACGAATCAAATAGTTTGTTAAATAACCAATATGCAAGTACAAATGAAGAAGAAGAGGGAAATCAACTTCCTAAAGAATGAAGAATACTCAAAGATCTCTCCATTAACATTGTGATTGGTCAGTTGGATAAAGGGTAACCACTAGACATTCTTTATATAATTTTTGCAATTCAATGGCTTTTTATTCACAAGTAGAACCCAAGAACATTAATGAAGTCTTATTGGGTGAAAGTTGAATTTCAGCAATGTAAGACAAATTAAACTAGTTTGTTAGAAATGAGATTTGGATTCTTATTCCTAGAACTGGAGATATAAATGTTATTGGAACAAATTGGGTTTTCAAGAACAAAATGGATGGTGTCATCACAAGAAACAAAGCAAGGTTTGTTCCAAATCGATATAATCAAGAGGAAGGGATTGATTTTGGAGAAACATATGCGCCAGTGGCACGTTTGGAAGTAATTAGACTTCCACTTGCTTATGCCTCCATGTGTGGATTCAAGCTCTTTCAAATGGATGTGAAGAGTGCTTTCTTGAATGGATACATTGAGGAAGATGTATTTGTTTCTCAACCACCAGGTTTTGAAGACCATTCTCGGCCAGACCATGTATACAAATTAAAGAAGACTCTTTATGGACTTAAACAAGCACCTAGGAAATGGTATGAGAGGTTAAGTAATTTTCTTCTCTCTAAAGGCTTTGAACGTGGTAAAGTTGATAAAACTCTTATCAAATAATGATGTTATTTTAATTCAAGTTTATGTTGATGACATCATTTTTGGATCAACTAAAGAGAATTTGTCTCAAGAGTTTCTATTAGCTATGCAAGGTGAATTTGAAATGTCTATGATGGGAGAGCTATCATTCTTCTTGGAGCTGCAGATCAAGCAAATGAGTGATGGGATATTCTTATCTCAATCAAAATAATGTGTAGATTTGTTAAAAAGGTTTGAAATGGAAAATTGCAAAGAAGCTACAACACCAACAACAACCAATTGTTTTCTTAATGCAGATTTGAATGGATCTAATGTGGATCCTACTAAATTCAAAGGTTTAATTGATTCTCTTTTATATTTGACAGCTAGTAGACCTTACATTATGTTTATTGTATGCTTGTGTGTCAAGTTTCAATCCAATCCCAAGGAATCACACTTCAATACTACCAAGAGGATCTTAAAATACTTAAAAGGAATTATACATGTTGGATTATGGTATCCTAATGGTGCATCTATGTGTTTAGTTGTAATTTTTTATTCTGATTTTGCAGGATGCAAATTAGATAGGAAAAGCACAAGTGGAACCTGCCATATGTTTGGAAGTAGCCTTGTGTCTTGGAGTTGCAAGAAGCAAACATGTGTTGCTTTATCCACTGCAGAAGTAGAATACATAGCTTCTGCACGTGCATGTGCTCAAATCATTTGGCTCAAGTAGCAGTTGCAAGATTATGGTGTTAATCTTGGTCAGGTACCCTTGATGTGTGATAATACAAGTGCTATTAATCTGACTAAAAATCTTGTACAACATTAAAAAACTAAGCATATTGAAATTAGACATCATTTTATAGGAGACCATATTCTAAAAGGTGATTGTGAAATTAATTTCATTGATACTAATAATCAATTGGCTGATTTGTTCACTAAACCTTTCTCTAAAGACAAATTTAATTTTCTAAGAACTGCATTAGGAATTTTTTATATTTCAAACATTGTATAATCTGCATTATACTCTGTTATGTGATTTTTAGTTTGTTATTTCGTGTTTTCAACATGTTAAATTTGATTAATTGTTTATTGTTATTAGCTTTTAATATGTTCTTTTATCGAAATAACGTGTTAAAATTCATATACTGTCAGTTTTAATTTTTATTTTAATATCTTTTATTGATTAGTAAATAAATTTTCACCACTGTAAATGTCTGTTACGAATTGTAAACGTATTTTCTTTCTAATGGATGAATGTTACAGTGCAATTGTTGACTAAATTAATTGCTTTTTAGACTAATTTGGTTTGAATTCAACCTGTTTTGTCTTTTCCCAAGTTTTGATTTTTCACTTGGTTTAATGACTGATAACGTGTTGTTTTAGTCTACACCTTTCAATCCATTCATTGCATTTCACATCAATTGCAAATGTTACGTGTGTAAATTTCAAAATGCACTTAATATTTCCTCAATTCATCACACGTATATAACACATTAAATAGGGCTTTGTTTTCATTTCTCCTTCTGCTATGAATTTCATTTCATTCATATTGCACTATCTGGTATCATCCTACTGCACTCTGTCCACTTGAAAAGTTGTTGTTAACTCGGATGGACAAACTGTCACAGGACCAGAAAATGCATCATGAAGTATGTGTGGCAAGGTTTCAACATTTTGATTTTTAGTTTGAGCAGTTATATGAGCAATTGGGTCCTTCAATGTTCGTGATGAGGATGCATGAGCGCAATGCATTTCATTCATCTGCATTGCATTTTCATTCTGTTTTATTTTGGTTGTTTTCATAACAGTTTAAATTTGGTTTTTAATTTGGTGTTGTACTAAACAATTTAATCTATTACTCTATGTTTTAACCTGTTATTTCTGTGATATTGTTGTCATTGCTGCTTAACTGCTACTTAACTGCACAACTTTTACTGATATATTTTGCTCTGATATTATTTTCCTTTGGTATTCTCTTCTTCCATTTGGTGAAGTCAAAGGGGGAGAATATTTGTATGACATTATTAATGTTGTAAGAGGGAGAATATTGTAAGGGGGAGAAGTTGTGTGTGACATTATCATTGAATTTTTGTTGTTGCAGGGCTAAATTTTTGTTTAAATTGTTACTGTATTGTGTTGTTGTTTTTACAGGCAATTTATGTTTGTATGTTGCTACAATATGTTTTTTTGAAGTAACTTGTACTATAAAATGATATTGTGTTATATGTAGATGTCTTGGCTTGTTTGCTTTTTGATTTTGTTTCAAGCTCTACATTGGATGGCATCCTAGAGGGTTGTGTTCAGTTGCCTTCATCAAATAGGGGGAGATTGATAAGAATGGAGCCTTTTGGTTGGTCAAAGCCTTGAAGATTTGATGAAGTTAGCACTCATTGTAGCCTATGAAGATCTTATGTGATTGCATTTTTGTGTTTCTAGGTTTCCTTGTAAGGATCTCTCACTTAGCCATTCATATGATCATTTGATAGTCGATGTGTTGATGAAAACTATCTTAGAAATTATCTTGATCATCTACATATTTTAATAGATTAAAATATCGCGTTAATCTGTTTAAATGGTTTTGAAGTATTAAAATTAACTTCAGCTGTATTTTTAATTGGTTAAAGCATCAGTTTGATGTGTTAAAAATGCTTAAGATCTTGAATATTTTTAAGATAGGATTACTAATTTGTTGAGATTATTTTTCAATAGATTAATTGTCTTTGACTCAGGTATTTTACACTTTGGATATGTTTTATTATTAAAAATTTGAACTGGTCCATTAATTTTACTGTTAAATAAAATTAACAGATTAATTGGAGTTTTTAATAGGTTAAGAATATAAGTTTTTATGAAAACTTCTCTCTATATAAATAGTTTGAATTTCAAAATTAAAATAGATCTTTTACGAATTTTTTCGAAACGTGATTGGAGAGAGAATCTTTCTAAGTAAGAATAACTGTGTGGGCAATCCAAGATTTTGATATTGATCCTTGAATTTGGTTCTTGAGAAGATTACATAGGAGATCATCATTCATTTTCCTGATTTGATCTTTGTCTGCAAACCAGGTGATTTTGTTTGTTGTAAGTGTTTCTGGATTGGAATTATCTAGTGGAATTGCAGTAGGGTTCTGCAGTGGTTGGGTGCAAGTCTTGTTGGGTTCAAGACTTGTGCTCTTGTTTGTTCTTAGACTTATTAGGGTTCTAAGTGTGTGTAAGAATAAATTTTCAGTTTAGTGAAATCTTATTTGTGGTTGGGTAACTGGATGTAGCTCTTGTGAAAGAGTGAACTAGTATAAATCATCTGTGTACTTTTTTATTTTTTGTTCTACACTTTATTGATTTTTGAGTTTTGCAATCTACATCTTATTCTCTTAATTGAATCTGACAACGATAAAACAACAAGTTAATTCACATTTTTAACAGATTAATTTTTCAAAAGATCTATTCACCCCCCTCTAGATCTTGTTTCTCCATTTTATCAATTGCAACATACTATCCAGATCTAAATTTCAAATCATTATTAGTGTCAACACTTAGCTTTTCAAGAACTAAAACAAAATATTATATAACACTATGATTATACCCTATCAAAACATTTGAAAGAAAATTTGAACAATGAAATATGCCATATGAAATAAGTGAAAGATTACATGTTAAAGTATTGTTCAACACACCCCGAAATTTTGATTATGTACTATTAAACAACAAAGCATGATCTATGAAAGCACTTTGACTATTTGACAAAAAAAATTCATAACAAATCACATAAGACGCAAGTAATTCGTCCGTTAGATGTTGTGCACTTAGCTAGTCTCTGGTTCATCTTAGACGATTTGCATATGCACAACATTTGAGCTAATGTTGTACTATGAAAATATTTCATGCTTTGTGATAAAGGGAATGTTTCCCCTTCAATGTACCAAGAAGATCTCATAAAGCAAACATTAATTTCAATGATATCTTGAAAGTCAACTAAAGTTGTTATGCATCAATAACCATTCTGACATGCGATTTTTCAAACCTAAAAATATTTATCTACCATATATGGTCCTATGATTTTCTCCAGTTTAGGTAAAAGCACTCTGACCAGGACATGATAAGTACTACTAGCTATTGTGATGTTTCTTGAAGTAGAGTTTATCATTTAATGTTGCATGGAACACATTTAATGCACCATTATGTCCTTGCTAGGACAAGCTCAAGCTTGAAGAAGGTATCAAGAGTTAAAACTTCTCAAAGAGCAAAAGAAATTTACAATGACTCTTTCTTCAAGCTCTTTATAAAGTTCGCTTTGGTGTTGAAGAATATATAGAAGCAAACTTCCTAAGTGTTGTATTTGGTTATTTAATTTTGTATGTATGAGTTTGCTAATTTACTAAGATTTGTTTGAATTAGAGAAGTTTATGTTTTGGAAATTAGAAATTAGGGTTATAGTTTTTTATTTTTTATTAAGCTTTGAGAATTGGAATTCTGTTTTGAGTTGTTGAATTCCTGCATATGAACCAATGATATTGATTAATTGGTGAAATATTGAGATATAACTTTCTTAACCAAATCTGAAGTAGTTTTAAAATATGGAATTGATGGAAATGTAAAGATGGAGCTTTCAAACTATTTTATTTAATATAGATTGTGTCAATTTGTAAATGAAATTGGTGACATAAAAGGTGGTGATTTTATTATCAATTGTATTTTATAAATTTAATGTTCTGGTTCTAAATGAGATAAAAATGTGCATACATATTACTATATGAAAATGTTAAAAATAGGTAAAATATATAAGAAAGGAAGGTTAAATTTCGTATTAAAAACTGAAAATTTTTTGTAAATCTACGTCTGATGTTATGTAACCAAACACAAGTTTAAGTTGACAGATGATCTATCAAAAACTTTTATAAAACATTGTTTTTAAAAGTTCTTCTTCTTTATTTAGTTTGCATTGAATATAACATACAAGTTAACATAGGTTAAGGAAATAGATGATTTACGCTGAGTTTTATACTAGTTTATCTGTAAAAGCAGACAACGCCTAGTTTTTTACCAACAAGTCAAGTTCCATTAGACAAATTAACTTTGTGAAGTACTCAACAAGTATTATTTGAACCTCAACAACTCTTGACTAAAAATAATTGAAGTATTATTTGAACACTCAACCACCCATTCCTAACAACTCGAGTATTTTTTGGTGTGCAACTACTTCTGGCTAAACAACTCAGAATATTCTTTGAGACAACAATCACTTTTGCTTAAGTCCGACTATTCTTTTAAGCACAACCACTCTTGACTAAAAACACAAATGTTTCAAAGCTATGATCTAAAATATCACAAGTTGCTCACTAGAGAGGGTTAATGTCTTGTGATGAATAAAATGTTTAAATCTCTCTACTAGTTTGTTAAGAGCACAAACAAGGCTCTAAGGAATCTTAGGGTTCAGAAAAGATGAGATTGAAAACTTGCAATGTTTCAACACTTAGAAAGTTTGCTTTTGTATATTCTTCACTTCAAAACAACCTTTATAAAAAGCTTGGAGAAAGAGTCATTGCAAATTATTTTTTGCCCGTTGAGAAACTTTTACTCTTGATATCTTCTTAGCCCTTCCAAATTTAACAAAACGCATGCCAAGATGATTGTTAAAGCATAATAACTTTAGCACAACTTACTTTCAAAAGATTACTCATATTGACGTTTGTTTCATGAAATCTTCTTTATACAATGAAGGTGAATACATTATTTACATCACAAAATAAGCATAAAATATTTTTAATACAATATTAACTTAAATTTTGTATGTAGCTGAAATGAAGACTTCACTTATTATAATCTTGAACTATAAACCTTTTATATCATTAAATAAACTTTTTAATTTTTTTGAAATTATAATAAAAATAAGAGAAAAACAAAACATAAATAAGATGGTTGAAGAATACAATTTTTAGAAAATATTATGAATGTTTTGAAAAGGAAATATAACTATTAATATTTATCTTGGTAGATCAAGAGATGCATTGAAATATCTGTCTAATGGGAGGAGAGGTCTCATGGTTACCTTATCTCACGCAAATCGGTTATATGTAACTATAATCATCAGAACGTTTTCGCTTAGAATTACTAGGGAACAATGCATGAAGCTAATTCCATTGATTTTGATCATAATGGGGAGTTAAATAATTGTGTAATAAAGGAGAGCAAGGACATTAATTCAGCTAGGGTGAGTGATACAAGACAAGAGAAAATAGAGATTCCGTTCCAATCTCTAGGTGCTATTACAATGCACTTTTCACGGTAATACATTTCGTAATCATAGATTCATAACTGTGGGGCCCTTATTTATTAAACTATTTTTTTACTAATTATATATTTTATTAATTTCTTTCTAGTGTTGTATGTTTATTTTTATTTATTTATTGTTTTAAACTTAAAATAGTGTTAATTTCTTTTTATTATTTATATTTTTACTTAATTTTAAATAAATTTATATATATTTGTTGTGATAAAAATTAAAAACAGTAAAATAGTTTTCATAATTTCTTATTAAATAAAAAAAATTATGAAATTGTTGATTTTCTTAAAATAATTTAAATGACCCTTTAAAGAAACGAAAGTATTTTTTATGTTATTATTATTATTATTATCTATTATTTAATATGACTTTATCGACGTGAAAAACGTTCACATTTCTTTTTGCTTATATATAGGAGAAAATTATTTGAAAATTTTACTCATTAAAATGTGATGAATATTTTATTTAGATGAACTTCTAAAAACAATTTTAAATGCTTTAATTTTGTAATAATATATATAAAAGTAGACAATCTTGTGTATAAATAGTTTTTCTTTTATTATATTTATATATTTAGTTATTCATTTATTCTTATAGTTATATATAGTTTAAAAAAACTTTTAATTTTAATAACTTTTAATATAGGCTATCTTTATAATGCGATTTGATTTGATTTGATATTTATTAAAATTATAGTTAAACTAAATATAAAATATAACTGGTTTGTTTAATTTGATTTAAAAGAAAATAAAATTTGAATCCAACTAAATCAAACTAATTTGTGAAATTTGACTTGAATTATTTTATATATTTTTTAATTTTTAATTTTTTATTAAATATTTTTATATTTTTTAAATTAAAGTATAATAATATAAAATATATATTTAAAATTAAATAAATATATTGAATAATAATAATTATAAATATACATACAAATTCATTTATAATTCAACAAAAAAAATATACAAATATATCTTACTATAAATCTTTTTTCTAAATATTTTACTTATACAAAATTTATCTAGATTTATAAATCGCATGAAACCTATAAAATTTCATTACTCTCATTTTGACTAACACTTCATTTCTATCTTTTGTTTTGTCTAGTTAATCAACTTTTTTATCTACATGACTATTTCTTTTATTTATTCTATATTAAAATATTATCCTTTTACTTAATTGTAAGCATTCTTACCTTAAAGGTTGATGTACTAAAATCATTGACAATGATAGAGTAAAATAAGAGTGGACACAACAAAAAAATCAAACAAAAAAGTAGAATTGACATCGTGATCTTCGTTAAGAGTTGACAATGAAAAAAAAAATTATAGATCAAATATGGAAAAAAAACCAAATAACTATATATAAAAATTTATGATTATTGATATTATTATTATTATAGATAAAAAAATATATTGAATGAAATATGTAAAATAAATCAAATAAAAAAATTTAAATTAAAATATATAACTTATTATTATGGTTATTATTATTATATTAATAATAATAATAAATAATATATATATATATATATATATATATATATTTATTAAACGTATATTATAGTTCAGTTTGATTTAAATTAGTTTTAAAAATTTCAACCGCAAACAAAATTAAATTGTACAATTTAAAAAAAATTCAAACTAATTAAAACATTTCAACTTTTTTTAAATTTAAATCGATTTTCAGTTTTTTTATTAATTCAATTTTGACCACCTTATGATCGCTTTCAATTCTGCTACAAGTGACACGATGATGTTTTTTATAATCTTTAAAAAACATAATTTTCTTACATTCTGATATTTCAAAAATTTTACAAACTCTAAAATTATAATAACCAAGGGGGAAAAAGGATCAAATAAATTACAAACATGTAGAAAATACACTTTACAATAACAACTATAAACTGCATCAAAAGAACAGAAGAAGAAGCATCGCATGATCCATAGCATCATCAAATTAATAGCTAAACATATACACCTAACTGTGCATTTTTTTTATAACTATACAAAATTTAATTTATTAGGCCTCACACATCAACACACTAAACACTAGACACACAATAAGAGTAATTATTTTACTCTATTTCTTTTGTCTCATTATATTACATCACCTGTCTTATATATATTTTTTTTCTTTTTTAACTCTCTAACTAGATGTCAACTAGCATTTTAGATATCTAAATATCATATTCATACTCAAATTCTAATTATACCAAAAGAGATAAAAAAAAATGAATATGTTAGTATAATATAATAAATAAATAAAAAAAGGATTCTTCTATACTACATTAAAAAAATGAAATAATAGATGCTAATGAAATGTTTGGTGTGACAAGTATTCAGCATCATACATCAAATAAGTATAAGCTAAAAATATAGTTTATAAGGGGAAGATTTTAGAAATTAAAATTTGAGGCTGAATTATATCTAAATTCAAATTTTAAGATAATATAAAAACATTTTGATGGATTATTATTGGATTTTTATAGAAAATGAGGAAAAAATGTCTCGTCTTTTTTTTTTTAATGAGAGAGTAGGTTGCATATTTTACATTGACTAATAATATAATTTACGTTTAAATACGATTTTAATCATGTAAAATATAAAAGAAGTAGATTTTGATTCTTATATATTTTTCATTTTATAAATTCAAATTATTGGTTTTTAGCTGCTCTAAAATGAATTAACGTTGGTTCTAGTCCATGTGAAATATTTTTTTATACCTCTAAAATTTGAAATGACAATTTTTTATCCTTAAAATATTCGTAAATAAACATTTGTTTTATGATTTTTTTTAAATGTCCAAGGCAAAACATTATATTGCATATAAATTTGTCGATATTTTATTTAACACAAAAAATCAATAAGTATCTTATAATGTTAATGATTAAAACAGTTTTTTCTGCTTTTACTTTTAGAAGGACTAAAATAAATAATATTTTTAAAAAACCAAAATCAACGTCTGCTGATTCTAATAAAAGCATATTAACATGTGGATTTTCTACGTAATAAGATCTTTTTTCAAAAATAATATTATTTTAAAAAAATTATATTCCCTCCATTTCAAATTATAAGCAGTAATTGACAAATTCTCACATATCAATATCAATAAAAGTAATTAATTTGTTCAATTTTTTATAAATTTTCTATTTTTACTCTTATTAATTATTATTAAATGGATTAATTGAAATTTAATCAGAAGTATTTATAAATGAATTAATTTTTTAGTAAAATTGTAAATTGATTGAGATTAGAATTTCAACATTGAAATCATTTCAGAATCATTTTTAAATAATTTAAAATCAGAACTACTAATTATTTTAAATAAATTTCAATCAAAATTTTTAATTTCCACCAAATTGCAAATCACTATACTCAAATTTTATTTTAAAATTTTAATCAAAATTTTTAATTCATACTAAATTGTAAATGACTATACTTAAATTTTATTTTCAAAATTTTGAATTCCCACCAAATTACAAATAGAAATAGTGAATTAAAATTAGTTCCTACTCCAACTTTAATACAAAAATTAAAATATATATTAGTAGATGATGGTAAAAGATTAAGAGTCAGACTAATAAAAAGGAATTAATTCTTAGTTCCTCATATTTAATTTCTCTTTCTACTATTTAATGTTAATACATGATATGATTAATAGGAGTATATAAGGAAAAAAAATAATAAAGTTTTTGGAATTCTAAAACACCTTATATTATAAAACAAGATTTTCTTCTAAAATACGTCTTATAATTTGAAACGGAGGGAGTAAAACTATACTCTGCGCATCTTATTTACACAAATAGTATTGTTGTGAGAATTCGATTCCACGGAACCAAATTCTGACTAATGATTTTTATTGGTGAATAAATTCGATTTTCAGATAACCAAATTTCGAGTAGGTTGTTTTAATTTTCAGAAAAACGAAGTTTCATTTCATATTTTAGTACACAGATTAATAATAAAAAAAACATCGCATGTGGTTTCAGATTTCAGTACACAAAGTGTTGGAGTAACTTTTAACATCTTGTAATGAATTTTCTAATTTTCTTTTCAATGATACTCTTAAAGAATTAAATAATTTATGATTAACGAGATAGATGAAAAGATGAAAAAATAATTGGTTAATACAAACAACAGGCTATTTAAGGTCTATCATAATTTGTTTTCTCTATCTGTAATAAAAGATATTTAACTTATTCTCTCTCCACTTAAAAAACAACCTTTCAATTCTATATAATACAGTACCTAAACTTTTTTTTTCTCATCTCTATACAAATAAGTTTCCCTTTATAATAATTTTTATCCTTAAAATTTTTACCACTAGAAATTTTGATTTAAAAAATTTGAAGAAGATTTTTGTTCTCACCAAAAAATTTGATATCACTCTTAATTTCATTTTACATATATTGAATCTAAATTTTAAAAAAATTATCATTCCACAAATAAATATGAGTACTAAAGATAGATTGTCATTGTGTGATCTAGACTTAAATATTCAAATGACAAATTTAAAATTTAGAAATTGAGAATGAAGATACTCAAATTATTTCAACAAGACATTGACAGACTTGACTATTGGTGCAGATATATTCTTTTGATCTTTCCAATTCCTTCATAATTTCACTCGAGACTCTGTTTTAAAAATTAAATACATTTTGTTGATTAAGGAGAAATTAGATTAAAACGTAGAAACAATATATTATTTATTAAAGAGTAATTGATCAATATAAGCAACAGGTTACTTAAAGTCTCATAAAAAAAATATTTTAATTGTTATTGATATTTTAAAAAATAAGGGTATAATTGATAAAAAATAATTAATACTATCTTAAACTCTATAAACCATAAATAAAGAGAAACAATTATTCTCTTAAAACAACTCTTATTGGGAAATAGATGGAGTATATACTTAAGTTTAAAAATATTAAATTATTTCTTTTATAGACTTTAAATAGTCTACTGTTTATATTAACCAATTATTTTTTATCTTTTGATTTACCTTTTCTTAAATTAATAAATTGTATTTAATTATTTAAGGTTATTATTGAAAAAAAATTAGAAAATTAATTACAAATAGTAAAAGTTAATGATTTTATTGCTCTTTACACTAAAAACTTAAACTACACTTATTTATTTACAAATGAAGTATATAATAATTCTATAAATATAAATAAAAAGAAAAATAACAATAACAATAAAAAAGTCCACATAGAATTAAAAAAATAAAAATAAATAGCATATTCGAGAATTTAATTATGAGTGACGAAATTTGTTGACTAATAAAAATTGCTCTTCAAAATTCAATTTGCCGTAAATCAAATTTTAACATGCGGTAAATGAAATTCTAACATGAATAATAAACAGATTATACGTGTAAATAATACGAATAGGAATATAGTTTTGTATTTTTTTTAAATAATATTATTTTTAAAAAAATCATGTAATAACTGAAAGTAAAAAATATGCTTATTCTGACCCATTATTTAAACTCTTTTTTAAGTTGGGAAAACCTTGTTCCTTGATAAGGTCACACAGTCACAGTTTCAGACTTTCTCTTCCCTCTACAGAAGAGAAAGAAGAGAGGGGAGGGAGAGATGGAGCTTTCTCAGCTTGGTTTCTTAGATGAACTAGTCTCTCCAAGAAGAGAGACATGGAATGCTTTGTCCACTGGGTTCTTGGAGCTATTATCTAATGGTTGGAGTTTTGACACTTTTCTTGACAACCCATCTTTGGCCACTTCAAACTCTCTATTTGGTGCATTTTCAGCACCAATAGACCGTAGATTTGAATGCCCCTACAGCAATGATGTAGCAGCATACCCATTTGCTGATGGGTTCACAATGCCATTGCCGGAGCTTGACCCTGGGAACGATGATCCCCCTCCTCCACTTCCAACAACGATGGAGGATGAAGAGATTGACTTCCATGACAACAACAACAACTACTTTGAAGAAACCAAGAGTGTCTGCAAAGTTGAGGAACAGGGCACAGAGATTCCACTCTTCAACATAGGCATGTGTGATGATGGAGAGAGAAAACCGAAGTCCAAAAAGGTAGAGGGACAGCCCTCAAAGAATCTCATGGCAGAAAGGAGGAGAAGAAAGCGTCTCAATGACCGTCTTTCCATGCTAAGGTCAATAGTCCCGAAGATCAGTAAGGTGATTTCCAAAAGAAAGTCTTTTGCTTTTTTTTAACCCTGCTTTTCCTTGGTATATAATTTCTGAATCAATATAAATGAAATTGGATTTCTCATGTTTGACTTATATCCATAACATAACCAATACTTTTTTAATTTGTTTTCTTTTTTCTTGATTGGCTGTGTGACACACTAACTTGAGCAATATCAACTTGAACAGATGGACAGGACCTCTATTCTTGGGGATACTATAGACTACATGAAAGAGCTTTTGGAAAGGATTGGTAAGTTGCAAGAGGAAGAGGTGGAAGAGGGCACAAGTCAGATAAATCTGTTGGGCATTTCAAAGGAACAACTTAAGCCAAATGAAGCAATTGTAAGAAACTCCCCGAAGGTACTCTACCAAACCAAACCTCCTGACTGCATAATCACAGACCCACTTTCTTAATGATTGTATTTGCAGTTTGATGTTGAAAGGAGAGACCAGGACACTAGGATCAGCATTTGTTGTGCCACAAAGCCTGGATTGCTACTGTCAACCGTCAACACATTAGAAGCATTCGGCCTTGAGATTCAGCAATGTGTTATAAGCAGCTTCAATGACTTTTCAATGGAAGCATCTTGTTCTGAGGTTTGTATCCTGTTTTGGCGCTTTCAATCTTAATTACATGCTTGAAACTCTACCTTAAACTTACTCTTTTTATGGTCATAGGTAGGTGAACAGAGAAATTGCATTAGCCCCGATGAGATAAAACAATCCCTATTCAGAAATGCAGGGTTTGGTGGGAAATGTCTCTAGGAGAAAGATGGAAAATTGCTAAAACAATTTGCAGATGGTGTTAAAGAAGCAACTTTCCTTCTGTAGTTTGTAATCAATGGAATTAGGGAAGTAGAAGTTTTAGTGAGATTCAGAATAAGTTGGCTTTGATTGACGATTTCCTTCTTAAAGCCACACCCTGTGTTTTAACATATATTGGGGGCTATCCTTTAGTACGTGCTAGAATTTCACCTTTTGAAAAAAAAGTGTTTTCTTTTTAATGAAGGAGAATTATTGCAAAGCCCACAATTAAGTGGAATCGACTTGATTTTCCATTCCTAAGCATGCTGCGGCTTCAAAAATATATTTTTTCTGGGACCTTAAAACAATAAATGTCTGTTACATGTTTCCTGTTGCCCAGGCTGTGACCACCGCACGCCAACCAACCGGATTTTCAAATTTTATGGGGTTATGGGGTTCCTGGTCTCTGTCAGATATGTTATGAGAGGTAAGGCTGTCAACTTTTGAAAGAATTGCAGAACAACCATTTATGAAGGAGTCAATTTTACATCTTTTGAGTTTTTTTTATAGGATTGGCCTATTATCACATTAGTCTTTTAAAGATTTCCACATGACATAGTCTTCCAGATATTTAAAATGTAACTATATTTGTTATTATGGAGGATTAAAGTAATGATTAGGAAAAATCAAATTTCCTTGAAAAAAAATAAAACAACCAATTAAATTAAGTAACGTTTTTTGTATATATGAAAAATACTCTGGTGAAAATTTGAACCATTAGTATAATGAAAAGGTGATCTTTAGAGGATGAATTCAGAATCAGAAGACAAACATGATAAGACGATTATTTGAAGAACAAATTTAGGGATTTACATTGTTGCATATCGCTTTTATGATTTCTCTGTAATGGAAAGGTGAGGTTTTTCATTCCATCCAAGGATCATAGTTGCATGTAGCAGCTTCCTTTTTTTGCAGCATAGCGATCAAAATTGAATATAACCTTTCTTATGTCCACCACGAAAAGGCCAAAAGGGTAAACTATACAATTATACTGCTAAGTGCATCTAACAACAGATACATTGAGAAACACTGAACCTGATTTTAGCAAAAAGTACAAAAACGACAGATTAGGTTGTGCAAATTGAAAAACTAGTTACTAAAGAATCTTGTAAGGCTTACTTGGTTGTCTGGTTCCTATGGAAATGGAAGTAGCTAGATGAAAAATGAGTTGTTAGAGTTGGCACGGCAAGAAAATTTGGTGACTTGATTTTTGCTGTGACTCTAATGCTAAGTCAACCATAAAGTAAAGCCCATTATGATCATCACTTGTGACTGTTACACAAACCAACAATCATATAATGGTTACCTCTTTGGTAAGTATTCATTTCCTCTTGATTCCTGGTGAAGTGAAATTTAGGCTTGTTTTCAAATATGATCATGATCACTTTTGTTTCTTTTCTTTTGGCATAGATAATAATCCATATATTAAAGTTATTTATCTTTCACACAAAAAGCACAAGGTTACCGTTACTGGTTTGTGGTCAAATAATTTGCTTCAACAAACGAAGGTCCTGTTTAGATAAACTCTTACTAAGTGTTAGTTGGATATGAAAATAAATGGAAATAAAATGAACTAGTCTTTCCTATGCGTTAAATTAATATTATATTATATACTTTATTTTTTTCTCATTTAATTTCAGAAGTTAAGATGAATAAGTTGATTATAATTTATGAAAGAATATTTTTTATTATCATTTTTTAGTAGTTATGTTGAGAGAAAGTCTGGATGAACTTATCTATAACTATTTTTTTATGAACTAAAATGAATTTGTATACATTTTTATCTATTATTTTTAATATTTTTTTTCTTAATTTATGTAGTTTATGAAAAAGTTAAATCAAATAGATATTTACAAAAACTTTCTTTTTACTTGATAATCCTTGTGTAAAAGCCTAAATTCATGATGAAGAAAAGAGAAGCAAAGAAAGCTTTTGAACATTCAAAATGTTGTCGTGTAATGATTATCTTTCATCAAAAGCTTGAAACTGCGGCTGAAGCTTCAACCTCTACTTATGAATCTGCGTACATAGAGGCTACCAAGATAACATAAATAGGTCTTGTACCTGCATTGGTCTATATTTCAATTTTCATGTACCTGCATCATTACAGAAGTTATTGCTGTAAAACCCATTTTTCATGCACTAAAACTGCAACCTATCAAGACATGGTCTCATCAAAACGATAAATTATAGCCGGAGTTGATTTAGAATTCACGGTTCAAAGAAAAGCCGTACGAGGTCTTAAAAGTTCATTTTAACGATCAAAGAAAAATGAAGAAAAGATAAGAGCCATGTATGAATAAGGAAGGGCTAGAACAATAGGCAAATGGCAGTGCAGAAACCTTTTTGCTGAAATAAATAAAAGTCCAATTTTAGAGCCATTCTGTTTTTGTTTGTTTGTCCACCCTCGTCAGCTTTTCACGTGACTTGTTCTTACCTTTGGTCTAGTTATTTTCAACCAGCCAAGTTGATCTTAAAAGACTATTAAATCAGACATGGTGCGTGAGATTTATTGGCTGTTATTATAAGGGATCCTCTGTTGGTCAATTTCACAGAGAGGGACTCATTGATCATGAATATCTCTTTTGGTATTGGAAATGAAGAAATTTGAACATCAAAGACGTTTGTCTAACGTGGTAATCATCGAAGTTACTTAACTTTATATTTACATATATATATATATATACATACATCAACTAGAGGTGTCAATGGACTAGTTCTAACTCACTCCTAAAAATGTCTTTTTATTATTGGCTTTCCAAAAATAGTGGGTTGAAAAAACCCGAACTCATAAAATCTCTCATAAAATGGGTTGGGACTAGGATCAATATGGGTTTGGTTCACTACAACATTTTAATTAACTTTAAGATGTGGGTTCGACTTGACAAGACTGATGTGGGTTGTCTCGACTTGAGCAACTTAGGTTTAATTCAACATAAACTTGATCCCGACTTGACTCGATTGACACTCCCTGACTTGGTCAACTGACTCGAGCACGACTAGATCATGTTTATGTAGGCTTGACTTGAGTTGGTCGATGCCTTACTCGACCCGACTGACATTGACCCAATTCAACTTAGCTGATAAGGATCCGGCTCAACTTGGTTGACGTGGGTTTGAATGGACAAGGTAGATGTCGACCAAACTTGACTCAATCAACGAGGGCCCAACTTGATTTGGTTCACGTAGGTCTGACTCGACCTAGTCAACGTGGGTCCAACTTAACCTGGTCGAAGCCCGACTTGACCTGACTGAAGCCTAACTTGGTTTAGTCAACGTTAAATCGACTTGACCCAATCAATGCCCGCTCGACTCGACCTGATTGACATTGGCCCTAATTCAACAAAGGTGATGCTAACTCGACTCCACCCAGATGACTGACCATAATTGACTTGGCAGCTGAGGGCTCGACTTGAATTAGTCGACGTGTGTCCCACTCGATCTGGTTGTCATGGCCCCAACTTAACTTAGTAAACGTGGATCTGACTCAACCTGGTTTACACGGGCTCGACTCAACCAGGTCAATGTGGGCCTGACTTGAGCATTCCAATGCATAACTCAAACTGGTCAACGTCGAGTCGACTTGACCCAATTAACATTGGGCCGACTCGACCTAGATGATGTTGGCCCAACTCAACCCCACTCCATCTCATTAATGTCGGCCCAACTCAGCCAATCGATATTGGTCCTACTCAATCCGATTGATGTTGACCTGACCAATGTCAACCAAACTCAACCAGCTCGACATCAACTGACTGACGTCGGTCCGACACGACTTGATTGACGTTAATCTGACTTGACCTAGTCGACGTCGGCCTAACTCGACTGGCCAAAGTCAGTTGAACTCGATTAGCCGAGTCGGTTGAACTCGACGAACCAAAGTTGGTTGGACTTGACCCTTGAAGTCGACCAACATCGGCCTTACTCGATCTTATCGACATCCACCTGGCTTAACCCGGCCGACATCGGCAAAACTCGACAAGATCGACATTGACCTAACTTAACCGAACCAATGTCAGCTCAACTTGATCCATTTAAGCCCGTTGTCCTGATTTGATCTGGATTTTTCAGCTTGATTCAACTAGGTCGATGTCAGTCCGACTCTACTTGATCGATGTTGACCCAACTCGACTTAGTTGAGGTTAGCCAGTTGTTCTGACTCGACCCAACCGACGTTGTCCCGAATCAACCCTGTCGATGTCGAATTGACTCAACTTGGTTGCCATCAGCCCGTTGTTCTTACTTCATCTTGTTGATGTCGTCTTAACTCGACCTGGCTTATGTTGACCCGTCTCAACTTGGCTAATGTTGGCTCTTCATTTCGACTCGACTTGGTTGACGTTAGCCCAACTCGTCTCGACCTACATGAGTGAAGTTGACTCGACCAATATGGGCCAAGTCGAATAGGCTGTTGGGTGCCTGGTTGACTTAGTTGACATGGGTCGGGTTGACCTGATTTACATGGGCTCAACTTGTATCAGTGATGTATGTCATTTTACTCTTTATTTCTTGATCTAAGAACACTTTCTAAGCCATTTGTTCTATTCTTAAACCATGCATTTTGCACGTTTTCATAAAAACAATGACATAATTTAAGTTTAGTAAATTTATTGCATTTTGCATATTTTTAACATCAAAACATACATTTATATTGCATATATCTCTTTTTTTTTCTTTTTTTTGGTTGAGACTTTTCTTTTAAGAGGAAAAGAACTTGAAGTTATTTTGAGATGAACCCAATGTGTTTCGGTGGGAAAAACTTTTTCAATCTTCCAAATTAAATTCTTCGTGCCCATTTATCATGAAACCAACAGGAAGTGCAACTTAGGTGCATTCAATGTGGCCTAATTCAATGCGTGGGCCAACTTCATTTGAAAATTGGAATCCGTGCATAATCAACTCCTCATTTTCAGAATTCTCTTCCTGCAAATCCAAATCCACAATCAAATCGAAGCACTAAATTTATTCTAAAGGAGTAATTATTTTTATTCTTGGAGCGGATCTCCTAATCAGCAAAATCAAATCCTGGGAAGAAATATTTTATTTGTAATAAGACCTTGGTTAATTTCCTATAAATAGGAGATTTAGATGCAAGGCAAAATACACTCCACCAAAGTAATAGTCTCTTTTCTTCCTCTTTTTTTTTTTCTCCATTATAGTTTTGTTGTTAGTTTGGGTGAAGTTGCAGAAAGTTTTAGAAGCTGCTACAATTTCCTGGTTTTGTTTTCTTTCATTTTAATTTATTTATTTTGTTTTGTTTCTTCATTTAATTTTTTTATCGCTTCGCATTCTATTTTTCTTAATTATAAACTTGCACGCACATTATTTTCTATGCGCAAACTATCATTCATTCTCGCTACTACACCTATATTTTAATTATTTATATTACTATTACTTTAGCTCTACATTGCATTCTTATTTCATTTCACTGTTACACTGTTTGACATTCATTTCAATAGGCACCTTACACTTTTGTTATATTTCCAGTTTGACATTCATATTGAATCATTCATTTTGGTTTTGAATACATATTATTTTTGGCATTTATATCCCAATAGAAATTATTTAAAATCATACTTTTTAATTCATTCACTATTTATATTCAGCATCACTTTTTCAATTTTTTATTCACTGTCTTGCACATTCATTTACACACACATTTTATTAATTCATGCATTGCAGTCGCCACTATTTCATCTCATCACCACACACTGCACACACTTTTTCAATTTATTTACTCGCACGCACACATCAACATTTAATTTAATAATTAATATTCATCTAAGTGTAACACTTTTTTTATTGTTCATCACCTCGACACACTCACATTTCACAATTATTTTTCATGCATTATTTTCATAACTCTCAAATGTTCTCAGTTTTTTTTATGCATTTAGATTCTAGATTTTTGTAATTAGCACTATTGTTCAATGACTTCTTCCATTTATCCTTATGTTTTTTTTATTTTGTTTTGATTCATATTATTTTAATATTTTAATTTCATTATTTTATTTTATAATTCATTAAAATCAATCCCCCATTGTCTTTTAGGAAGAATGATATTTAATAATTGGTACATTTCTACAATTGTGTCCTTGTGAGATTCGACACGGGTTAGCTATATTACATTAGTTAACTTGTTTTCTTTGAGTAGAATTTTGTGCGACCAAAAAATCTGTTTATCAATCAGCTGAGATGGACCCGGCGTGCATCCAATCCTACTAGATCTAACATGGGATCCATCTTGACCAGTTTGACTTGGTGTCAACCTATCTTAATTTGACTTAAGCTCATGAGTTGACTTTGACCCATGGGGCTTTTATGAGTATTTTGGTCCTATGGGCTTTTTATTGTGTGGGCTTTTTGGTCCTATGAGTTTTTTTAGCGCTGGTCTACATGGGTTAAGGCCTCTCCCTATGGGATGGCCAAATTGACACCTCTAACATCAATTGCTAGAAAAGAAAAGAACATTAATGAAACTCGTAGGAAATACAAAGGACATAGTGGCCACATTTGTATGAGACATGTTGAGTCATGAGTAACATTGTTTAGCAAATATCAAAATTGTGAATAGAAAAATACACTTAAGAGTTTAATAAAACTTTTATTTAGGATTGTGATACAAAAACTTTTAGAATTGAAATTAAGACATACATGTGAAAGCTATTTTCTATCTAAGCTTATCGAGAAACCTTTCTCCTTGTAACTTCTACCTTGGGCTTACCATAGTGCCTTTTCATTAGGCTCTAGTATTGTTTTTTATATAGGTAATGGGTGTTAATTAGTCAAACCAATTTTTTTCTATGTTAGATATTTCTGTTTTTTCCGTTATTAGCAATTACATCATAACCTTGTATATAAAAACATTATTTGTTATTCAATATGAATGAAGAGGTATTACACTGATTAAATTTTCTGTTATGCTCTGTTTTCTTGATTTTGTGTGATAAACCAATGTACTGTTACATTGGATTTAACATGGTAAGTGAGACTTTCTAATCTTTGTTGTCACTGTGTGTGTCTCAGTGTGTGAAGTATGTGGTCGTTCTCCTTAGTGGTGAGCAATCTTGAAAATACCGAAGAAAAGTTAAAGGTATCAAGATTGGTGAAGCTCTTGGATTTACAGATTCAAGATAGTCGTGAATGGAAGTATCATTCAAGGTGGACTACTGGTGTTTGATGGAAAAGGCTTTGATGATGGGAAGATAAAGATATTAGTTGTTTTTGGGTTTCAAGATGTAGCGGATGTGGTGATGAGTGGACTTGAAGACCCTGGAAACAAGGCTATATAAGCAGCCAAAAAGCACTTTGAGAATCTTCAAAAGTTGGACAACAAGGCCATATTTCTCATTTACCAATGTGTTGGACCGAAGGTCTTTAACAAAATTTCCAAAAGTGAATAAGTGTTGGAAGATTTTTCTAAAGACTTATGGAGATGGAGATAGGAATAAGGTCAAGCGGCAAACTTTGAGAAGGTAGTTTGAGTTTTTCAGCATGGATGAGAATGAGATGATTGTTGTTGATTACTTTGATAAAATTCAAGAACACGTGAATGTGATGAGGGCCTGTAGAGACACAATCACTGATCAACAGGTAGTTGATAAAATTTTGAGAACATTATCGCAGAGGTTTGATGATGTAGTAGTGGAAATTGAAGAAACAAAAGACTTGGAGAAGATGGAGTTAGAAGCTTTGCAACATTCTCTTAAAGTGCATGAGTATAGGATAGATGAGAGGAGACATAATCAGGAGCAGGCTCTTCAAGCTTTCAAAGTGGAAAAAACAGCACCTCAAAGGGAAACAAACCTTTCAATAAGCAGAAAAAAACAAAATAAAAAATTTGGTGATACTTTTAAGAATAAGAAGGATCACAAGAAGCAGTTGAATACCTCGAAGGATGATAAAAAATGGAAGTTTGAAGTTTGATAAGAAGGTGAAGTGTTATAACTGCGAGAAGTATGGTCACTTCGCACGTCAATGTGGTTGGGATGGTGAAGGTGCCAAGAATAAGCCAAAGAACCAAGCGAATTTGGCTCAAGATAATGTTTCTTCAGATTCTAATGTGGTTATGTTGATGGAAAAAACCAGTGATGTTAATTCAGAAGAAAATTCTTCTTGGTATCTTGATTCAGGGTGCTCTATGCATATGATTGGGAGGAGAGATTGATTCATCAAAATTAATGATGTACTCAAGGTAAGATTAGATTTGTCAATAACAACAGTCTTAATATAGAAGGAGTTGGACGTGTGGTGTTGAAGGATTATGATGGTAGGGAAATCATCATTGATGATGTGTTGTATGTACCTGGTTTGAAGATAATTTGATGAGTCTTAGACAGCTTTTGCAAAAAGGTTTTGTCATGGAAATGAAGGAGAATTGAGCATTTATGACAAAAACTAGAAATTGGTGATTCATGCAAATCTCTTTGAGAAAAGAACCTTTCGTGTTGGTATGAATACACGAAAGCATTAATGCTTTGCCACTGCAGATAATAAATGTGAATGGTTATGGCATAATAGGTTCGACCATCTGAATTTTCAACATTTACATCAGCTCACTCATAAGAATATGGTTATTGGACTCCCTTCAGTTGTGATTCCAGAGGAGGTTTTTAGAGAATGCATTCAATGCAAGCAGACCAGATCAAAGTTCAAAATATTTGTAGCTGGAAAAGCAACTGAGAAGCTTGGGGTTATATACTTTGATGTTTGCGGGCCAATGCAGGTTGAAACACCTAGAGGAAATAGGTATATTGTTACATTTGTTGACAATCTCACAAGGAAAATGTGGGTTTACTTGATGAGAAGAAAAAATGAGGTATTATCTGTGTTTGAAAAATTCAAAAGTATGGTGGAAAAACAAAGTGGAAGCAAGCTAAACGTGTTGCGATTTGATGGTGAAAGTGAATATGTATCATCTGAATTCAGTGTATTTTGTGAAAAGGAAGACATTATTCATGAATTTACTCCTCCATATACTCCTCAACACAATGGTACTATCGAATGTAGAAATAGAACTCTATTGAGTATGATCAAAGGCATGCTAAAGAGCAAGTCATTACCAAATTATTTCTGAGGTGAAGCAGTTGTTATAGCTGCATACGTGTTGACTAGATCTCCCACCAAGCGCCTAGAAATGATGACATCCGAAAAGGAAGCTTGATGTGTTACACCTTAGAATATTTGGCTCACTATGTTACAAGCATGTGCCTAAGCAGCCGAGAAAGAAACTTGATGGTAGAAGCACACCACAAATTCCAGTTGGTTATCATATGACAAGTGGATACAAGTTATATGACCCCATCTTGAAACAGGTGTCAATTAGTAGGGATGTTTGTGCTGATGAGTCAACTAGCTGGACAACCATCGCAGAAAACTCAAATACTTCTATAGTGTTATTATAAAATGAGAATTCATTGGAACAAAATAGACTTAGTGATTATGGTACGAGAAGATCAACTAGAGTTACACAACTCCCATCTCATCTTCGTGATTATGAAGTGTTTAGTGACTTGGTTATGTTAGTATAGGGAAATCTAGTGCATTTTGCACTCATTGCAGAATCTGAGCCAATCATGTTCGGAGAGGCAGCCAGAGATGTTCATTTGTGGAAAGCTATGCAGGAGGAGATTGATTCAATTGAAATAAATAAGACCTGGGAGCTTGTTGAGTTGCCACCGGACAATAAGCCAATCGCACTCAAGTGGGTTTATGAGATTAAAGTAAATCCAAAAGGTGAGGTTATAAGATACAAAGTCAAGCTTGTGGCCAAAGGCTTCTTGCAGAAAGCTGGAATAGATTATGCGTCTGTTGTTAGGATCGAAACCATCATATTGGTGGTTGCTATTACCATGAATGCTAATTGGTCCTTTCACTAGTTAGATGTTAAATCAGCTTTTCTGAATGACCCTCTTGAAGAAGAGGTTATGTGCAACATCCTAGGGGGTTTGACCATGAGATTGAACAACATAAGGTATATAAGCTAAAAAAAAGCCTTATATGGGCTTAAGCAAGCATTGAGGGCATGGAACAAGCGGATTAATGATTTTCTTGGCAAAATTGGTTTTGTTAAGTGTAAGTCCAAACATGGTGTCTATGTAAAAGTCTACGATAATAACAACATAATAGAAAAAATCATCACATGCTTGTATATTGATGATCTTTTGATCACTAGCAACAATGAAAGTTGATAGGTTGCTGCAAGGACGAACTCTTAAAGGAGTTTGAGATTAGTGACTTGGAAAATCTGAGTTATTTCCCAGGTATTAAGTTCAAGCAAACTACATATGGGATGGCTATGCATTAGACAAAATATGCATGTGATATGTATGCAACAGAGTAATCCTGCCAACACACATGTAGAAGTAGGGTTGAACCTTGACAAAAAAAATCCTGATGAAGAGGGGGTTGATCCTACACTATACCGAAGCATTATTGGAAGCTTGAGACATTTCTGTAACACTAGACTAGATTTGAATTTCAATGTTTGGTTGATGAGTAGTTATATGCAAGAACCAAAGGGGATGATGAGTTGATGGGATATTTTGATGTTGATTGGTGTGGTGACAAGAGTGATAGAAAGAGCACGGCTAGGTACATATTTTTTCTTGGAGAGGCACCAATTTCTTGGAGCTCTACAAAGGAACCAGTGGTGGCTCTCTCATCTTGTGAGGTTGAGTATATAGCTGGCTCTGAAGCATCTTGTGAAGCAATTTGTCTAAGTTTACTAACAAAGGAATTAAAGGTAAAACAAACATGTAAATTGAAGCTGCTTATTGATAACAAGTCTGTAATGGATCTTGCCAAGCATCCAACCTCTCATGGAAGAAGTAAGCACATTGAGACCAAATTTCACTTCATTCATGACCAAGTTTCAAGTGACAAATTGGAGGTTGAGCATTGTAGATCTGAGGTACGACTTGCTGACTTCTTGACAAAAGCTTTGACGTTTGAAAGATTCAAAAGTCTTAGAGAACAAAAATTGGTGTTGTTGATGTATCTCTTTTGGTTAGAGGAGGAGTGTTAGTTAGTCAAACCAAATTTTGTCTAGGTTAGATGTTTCTTTTTTTTTTCCAGTTATTAGCCGTTACATCACTGCCTTGTATATAAATTTTGTTATTTAATATGAATGAAGAGGTAGTACACAAATCAAATTTTCTGTTGT
The DNA here is from genome assembly GCA_030347555.1 of Lablab purpureus. Classification (NCBI taxonomy): domain Eukaryota; kingdom Viridiplantae; phylum Streptophyta; class Magnoliopsida; order Fabales; family Fabaceae; genus Lablab; species Lablab purpureus. The sequence continues at coordinate 38,759,063 of CM059256.1, forward strand.
GCTCTATTTTCTTGTTTTTGTGTGATAAACCAATGCACTATTACATTGGATTTAACAATGGGATTTGTGCTTTCATATTTTTATAACTTTATTACTAATATTATGAAAATATCCCATCATATAATTGAATATATAATTCATTCTCTGGATTTTTTTTTCATTATTTCTTATTAGAGGTAAGACAATCTAGCTTATAATTTTAATAAAATAAAATAAAAATTATCAAATGAATATTTTTTCTAAGTTAATAAGTCATTTCTAAACGTACAAGAATTATATGTGTTTATATGTAATTTAAAATATAATCCTAAAAGTATCATATGAGGAATGTGGCATCAGCACAATCTACAAACATATTTATCTCATGTTTTGAAATTATAATTTAAAGATTTTTTTATTCAAAGACTATTTCATACATTTTTATGGTTGATTACAAAAGGCTTGTGTTTGAAGTTAAAACCAAGAAATAGAGAAGTTAATTCCTCAAGATTTTCTGTTTTGATGATAATAAAAAATACTAAAATTTAACTAAATGTTACAAAAGGACATAAATTGTTTTGTGACATAGATGAATCAAATCATAATTGAATTATATATATATATATATATATATATATATATATATATATATATATATATATATATATATATATATGTTAGAGTTTAGGATTTAGAATTTAAGATTTAAGATTTAACATTTTGAATTTAGGATTTATGATTTAAAGTTTAAAATATATGTTGATGTCACTTTGGCTCTTTTCTACTTTAGTCGATTTTCTTAGTCTGTATCCATGTTATATTTGTCTCTATATACATATTCGTGCTTCATAGGTTATAATTTCTTAAAAATTGTGAAAATTATACAAGTTTGTGGACAAACGTTGATTGGGTAATCTAATTAGTTGCACGTTGGTATTGGGATGGTAGTAGAGGAGTTGGGGGATTTGATGTAGGGTAGTACTTATGGAAAGAATTATGGAAGTCAAACGTATAAGGTATTGTTGTTGGTGGGGAGTGAACACAATTTGGTGCCCTGATTAAGCTCCATTTCTGGTGTAATTTTAGGTGGTTGACCTTTTTATGATGTTTTGTGCAAGGTTGTCATGGTGGAGATAGAGCATATTATATGAAGATTCTTATCAAGAAACAGATTTCCTATGCTGATTTTTTCTAGAATGCATGAGGACTCGATCAATATAAGCAAGTACATCTATTCTAGAAATATGCTATCCTCTATTACATACGATGATGTTTCCACAATTCCTGTATAAATCTTCTCTAACTCTCTGTAGATTTCATTTGATTGTTGGTGAGTAACATCATCTACTGCAAATGTATGAAACTGCTTATCTACCTCTACCCAACTCCATCCTGCAGGCTTTCTTATTCTCCTTTGTTGCATAAGCCTTCTGACTTCAGCTACTTCGTTCCATAAACCTTTTCTTGCATAGATGTGTGCTAATGTTAAATATGGTGCTGCGTTACATGGTTCCATCTTAATTAGTTGATCAGCGGCCTCCCTGCCATGTTCTATATCTCCATATATCTTACAAGAACTCAAGAAAGAGCTCCAAATTACATAGTTAGGATCATAGGGCATTTCTTGCATTAAATCCCTTGCCTTACTCAAATTTCCGCTTCTAGCATAGAGATCAATCAAGCAAGCATATTGATCAATATTAGGAGACAAGCCATAGTTTGTTCTCATTTTGTTGAAGTATTCCACCCCTTTGTCAAGAAATCCTGCATGATTACAAGCTGTTAAGACAGCAGTTAAGCAGATATGATCAGGAATTAACTCTTGCCTGGTCAATAGACAATCAAAAAGTTCCAAAGCCTCGGAACCTCTCCCACATTGAGCATAACCCATGATCATGGATGTCCACAACACACTATTCTTCTCAGAAGTTTGATCTAACACACGTTGAGCCTCGTCAATATCGCCAACCTTTGAATACATATCAATCAAAGCACTGGCCACAAACACATTCCTCTCTGAACCCATTTTAATAACAAAAGAGTGCATTTGTCTTCCCTGAAGGAGCAATGCAAGGCTGCTGCAAGCATTTAAAATGGTACATAGAGTATGATCAGTAAGACCCAAATTTTGCCCCCTCATTTCTACAAACAGTTTCAATGCATCTTCACTGTACAAGTTCTTAGAATATCCGGAGATCATAGAATTGTACACAACAATATCCTTCTCACTTGTTTCATCAAATAAAAGTACAGCATCATCGATTTGTCCCCAATTTGCATAACAATCAATTAATGAGCTGACTACAAAATTGTTAGAATCGTATCCCCGCTTGATGATATGAGTATGAAGAGATGAACAATGTTCAAGGGAACCATTTTGCCCAACACAGGCACTAATGACACTAGCAAAGGTAACACAAGTGGGCTTAATTTGGGTGCAGAGCATCTCTTTGAACAACAAGAAGGCATCTCTTCCTTGTCCATTGACTGAGAATCCCGTAATAAGTGAAGTCCATGAAACCTGATCATGTGTTTTGATGCCAGTAAACACCTTCCTTGCATCCACAATAGCAAAACACTTGGCATAGAAATCAATAAGTGCACTACAGAGGAACAAATTATCTTCATATCCAGATCGAATCATGTAAGCATGGATTTGTGTACCCAAATGCCAATTCAGGGTTTTCGCACAAGAACTAAGTGCAGTACAAAGAACATACTTTATTGGCTTCATCACTGATTCATTCATCGTGCTTAATGACTCTAGTGCTCCATAGGTACTTGCACTTTTATAATGACTTTTAATGTAATGGTTTTTACATGGTTTGCCAAAGAATTTGTGCATGAAACCATAAGAAAAATAGCTTGGACAAAGCCCAATGACTCTGTAAAACTCAATCTTGCATCTTACCCAGTTCCCTCTTCCTCGTTCCAATAGCAGCCAAAGTCCTAATATTGCTAAGCCTCACTCCTTTATACCAAGGACCCTTTCTAAATCAGAAACACACATTCGCAAAGATTCTAGAAGGACTTGCGGATTGGGAACTTCCTTTCCTCTGTTCCAAGCCCCCAAAGCATCTGTATTATTAGGCATTCACGGTATCTGACAGATGAGATAAAAAAAACATTTTGATTTGTTAAAAAATCTTACATAATTGAATTTTTTTTCTAAAATAAATCATTTTAAAAATAAAATTACTTAAATAAATTTTATCTAATTTATCCAAATAGACTTGTTTAATGTAATATGCTCAGAATTCAATTTTCAAATATTTTATAAGTTAATAAAAGTCTTTATTTATCAACAAAATTCTTCAAGTCATTAATAATTTTTTGTGTAATCTTTTAGTATATTATTATATTTAATTAATTAATATTTATAACATAATAAAATTTAAATATTATTATATAATATATTTAATATACTTTTATAATTTAAAAATATATATGAGTTTAAAAATAAAAATTATTTTTAATATTTTAAAACATTTAAATTTTTGGATAATATAAAAATATTTATAAAATATAATTAATAATAATAATTTAAAAATATTTAAGATTATTTAGTATAAAATAAAAAATACTAAAATTTTCTTTCATTAAATTTAAAATAATTTATTATTTTACCTAATAAAAAAATCCATAATCATATAATTTATTTAATAATAACTATGTAACTTCTTAATAAAAATTAATCATATAAAGTCTCAACTTCTATTTTCATAAGATTATTAGTATTTTATTTTTTTTAAATCATATTTTTATTTATAAAAATATAAATAAATGAGCTAGGGTGTTAATTGAAATCCATATTCACCCTAAATTCAAATTCGGTTAAGTTAAAAGAAAAAAATCATTATTTTTAATATGCATTACTTAATTCATGAGTCAGTTTAAATTAAAATTAAAATGAGTTAATCTATAAGTAAAACGGAATATTTATACTTAAACAACATAATTCGCAAATTTAACAAATTTTACTAGTAGACTTATTTATTTCTGTTGACTGAAAATTACTTAATAAATAAATAGAGTAAATTATTCTTACTAGTAAGAAAGAAACATTTCATCCTCTCTACATTTTAAAATAAATTTAATAATAGTGGTTATATAAAAAAAATTATTACATCTTTTGAAATGCATATCGTCATTTTTAGAGTTTAAATAAATTATTTTATTTTTATTTTAAATAATTATATAGTTGTGGTTGTATAAAAAAAATTAGATAGTTACATCTTGATGTTTTGTTAGTAATCTTTAAATTTTAAATAATTTATTTTTATTTTTATTTTAAAATATATTAAAAGTAAAGTAATAACATAAAAAATATACATAAAAAATTTCCTTTATACACAATCGAAGAAATGTTAAAATTATATTTTTGTAGAGACAGTGGGACATGTCAAACTTACGAATTTTCTGATAATTTTTAAAAGTTTAAATTCATTTAAAATGCAATACAGATAAAACTTTAATTTTAAACTTTTTTATAAAATAATTTTAATATTTCTAAATTTTTATTACTATTGTAATTTTATTTTGTATATTTTTTAAATATTATTTATAAATCTAAAATATAAAAAAATATTCTTATTTTTAAAATTACACAAATTTTTAAATTTATAAAAATATATTAAATATAATTTCAAATAATATTTATATTTTATTATATTATAAATATTAATTAATTAAATATAATAATATATTAAAAAATTTGTATTTTTATATTTTGTTGACGTTCTTTTTACAGCTTGACAGTGAATATTAATTTAGAAAGTTTTTAAAAACTGAATTATGATCATTGATAAACAAGTTTAATTAGATAAACAAAGTTAAATTAGATCTATTTAAAGAATTTTATTTATAAAACTATTTATTTCAGAAAAGAAATTATATATAATTATAATTTATTTGATAATTTATTTATTAATAATTTTTTCATAAATATAAATAATTTGATATTCACCCCATCCACTAAGAAAAATATAAACATTTAAATTATGAAAACTATAAAAATAATTAGATATTAAAATATTACTAGTTTTTTAAGAATTAATAACATCGTCAACTTAAATTTCAGTTTAAAATTTAAAAAATTAAATAGTTTCAATGATAGTTATATTTGACATTGTATTATAATATTAATGATCTAATAAATAAATTAACTTTTTTTTAAGAGAAATGTTCTAATCTTATTTATATTATGAGTTAAATATTTTTCTAGTTCTCAAATTACATATTAAAATTTGGTTTTGTATTTAAAGTAAATTTTGGATATTTTTATTTTTATACTTATAAAAGTTATATAAATAATTTTTAGTAAGAAACGATATTAAAATTGATTTTATGTGACAAATGGAGTTCTCCGATCTAACTTTTAGGTAGCTTTTTGGATCCCATTACCACTACCCACAAACTAATCTCTCTCTCCTCTTCCTTCCTTTATTCATAATTACACTCAATCTCCTTTGTTGCTCTTTAGAAAAGCTTTTATTCTAAATCAAGATTAATTGAAGTGTGTGTATCATTTCTTACCACCTTAATAATAATATTCTCCACTTGATTTTAGTTTTTCCTACTTTTTTCTCAACACTTATAGATTAATTCATTATTGAAATCAATTTACTTGGTTTCAATTAGTGTATTTCATTTTTTAATGATTAAGATTTGTTGTGGTGTTGTCAGAGAGGTTAGAGAGGTTAGAGAGGTTGGAGAGGTTCTCCAACCAAACCTACTTCACATCTTTCGTTTGTCGGAGTTTGAACCAATTACCTATCAAATACATTGTCGGCGTGACAATCTTGGCACTAGAAAATCCTCATAAGCGCAAAAAAACATGGGAGTATGAAATTAGGAACTTTGAAACCAACAAGACATGCACTTGCATGTGTGAGCTTTAGACCCGCGTTACAATGTTGTTGGCTCCACTTCGATCGTTGTCATCGTCACGTCAGAAGAGATCATTGTCACCAACTACAATGACTCACACGTCGTACTCCACCGAAATAATTGACCCATGACATTCTTTGAGGACCATAAGGTAATAATAATTTAGTGTTTTTGGTTTATCAATTTGGGATCTGAATTGATATGGTTGGAGCATTATTTATATGCACAAATAATTTAGGTTCATTATGGTGGCTCCACTAAGGGATAGGGGAGGTGAAAAGTTTGTCTTCAAGCATTTGCACTAATGAACAAACCTTTTTTTGGTTTATGGATCGACCCAACGAGTTGGATAGAGGTGGTGTAGCGAAGGATGGTGGTGGAGGGGGTACAATACTAGATGGTGGAGTGGTAAAGGAAAGAGGAGGAGAAAGGAGTTACTTTGTGTATGGAGGTGATGGAAACCCACATAGCTACATGGAAGCTAGACTTAGAATTCCATTTTCCATGTAGGATAGTTTATTGTCGTTTGATACCAACAATGATTTACGTTACTTTTATAAGTATAAGGACAAAAATGATTCAAAATTTGTTTTAAAGATGAAACTTAATTTTGACATATAAACATTTAATCCTTATATTATCCACATTTTATGAAAATATGTTGTATTTTGGTCTCTTTTTTTTTATTTTTTATGTGATGTTAATTAATTTAGGGTTAAATATGTTTTTAATCGTTGAATTATTTGTCAAAATTGTATTTTGTCTTTGAGGCAAACTTTGTATTTATTTCGTCCTTACGCGTTATAAACTCGTGTAAACGATCTTGGATTATGTGTTAGAATTCCTTTTTATGTCTTTATTTTCCTTTTTCATAATTTTTTGCTTCATGATTATCCGTCTCTTAAGCTTCTTTCATTTTTTTTCCTTTCATTTTCTCTCATTTTTCTCTTCTTAAAATATTTTTATTCGTCATCAAGCATTATTTACACTATGAGAATGAAATAGATCCAAAATTTGTCCAAAAACAAAACAAAATTTTAAAAAATAATTTAGGAACTAAAAATATATTTAATCATTTAGTCTATAAAAATATAAAATTAAATAAATATTAAAGCAAACATAATATAAAAATTACGCTATAACAAAAATATTGATTATATTAAAATAAACATAAAAATTATTATATTTTATTTAATGCAAACATACATAACACTGGTTAAGTTAAAATTTAAAGAAAAACACGTCCTTATCTTAAATATCTGAGATAGTAGTTTTCTTTCATAACTTCAGATTTGTTCGCAGTTCCCTAAATACTTCAGCTTTGTTCTCAGTTCCCTAAATACGTATAATCCCGAAGCCACCAGAAATAAACAAGCATGATTAATCAAAATGGAAAATTATACATTTAAAACTGAAACTTTTATAAATAACTACCTGAAAATCTTATTTTAATAATAAAATATTATATTTTAGTGAATTAATACAAAATATTATTTATTAAATTTAAATGAGTTGGATGATAGTGATATAAAATATGATTTGTTAAAATATTTGAAATGTAATCAGAATTAAATGAAAAATTAAAATTTCTCTGCTCCCAAAAATCTAACCAAAGAAATATAAAGTTCCAACTTCTTCGCCGCCCTTCTACTCCGTTTCATCAAATCAAACCTAGGATCTATATCCACGAATATGAATATATATATATATATATATATGAAATATGTTATAGGTAGAAAATTGATTCTTTAAAAATAATATCTACGGATAATGATATCAGATAAATTATTATCTATTCACCGAAGTTAAAGGAAGAACGAGTATCATATTATTTAAAAATAGAAAATGAATATGTTTATAGGAATATTAACTAAACTTGTTTTGATATTAACCGAAAATTTTCATATTAACTGAATAGTTAATATGGGTATGAGTAATATTTAATTTTTAAAATTAGTTATGAAAACGAAGATACGTATGTATATATTCATCTCGTCTCTATCCTCCTACTTGTTATTATAATTATTTCTGTTTAAAATTATTAAAACACTCATAATTTATTAGATAACTTAAAAAACTTATATTTATTGCTTTCATTGGTCCTTAGATTTGCAACCATTATTTTTCTCTCTCACTACACAATTCTTTTATTCTTTCTCAACTATTGAACTTTTTTAAAATCTACAAAGTCCACTCAGATTCTCAAGATATTTTCTCTTTTGTGCAATTTGGTTCAAATATTGCATTTCAGAAAATACAAACCTCAATTCCATTGAGTCAAATATTTTATAGGTTACAAATTTGATTATTTTTACTTCTTTATAATATTTTTATTTATTATTTATATTTTAACATGAGAATATTTAACTCTCAATAGTACTTAATCACCTAAATCCTTAGTTTACTAGATAACATAAAAAATTTATTTTTTTTGTTCTCTTTGACCATATGTTTTGGTTTTTTTTGCTACAAAATTTTTCATTCTCTCCAAACAAAACTTATTCAATATTTACCAAATGTACTCATATCTCCAAGGTATGTTCCCTTCGATCACAATCTTGATACACATGTTTTTCCTTTGTGATTTTGTCCAAACGGTGCATTGCCTTCTAAGAATACAATGTAACTTTCAATTTCATAAATCAAATTATTTTTAAAACATATATTTAATTATTTTAGCTTCTTTCTAATATTTTTATTTATTTTTATTAAATAAGAATGCATGATTCTCAATTTCTAATTTTGAATAAAATTTAATTTTTTATATAATTACGATTGTTTTTTTTACCTTTTTACATTTACTATGATGTAATTATTTATTATCATGAATATTTTTTAAAAAAGATGAAATATGCATTTATAAATTCTTATTATTATTAGTTTAATTTTGTCCGTGTAATTTTGTTCACATTGTGTATTATAATATTTATTAGTATGAAAAGAAGATCTTGTACAATTGTTATTTAGTATTTTGATTTAAGATTTATAAAATTACAATTTTTTTATATTTAATATTAAATTCTTAATAATATAATAATAATTTTTTTGTGATTTATTTATTTTCTTATAAAAATATATTAAATTAATATTTAAGAACACATTAAGCTCTTAAAAGATTTTGAAAATTAGAAAAGTAAATATTTCTAAATTGTGAAAAATAAAATAATTATATTTATTAAAAAAGTGTGAATTGATGGTAAAAATAATGTTTAAAATTTTTGAAAAGTAAGGTTTATAATAATGATTAAAAAATAATAATACATATCATATAATACAAAATATATTTAATCAAGAAAAATATAAATATGCAAGTAGAAGTAGAAGTAAACTTTAGAAAATTGAAAGTGGTTCATCATAAATAAATATATAGGTATATATATATATATATATGGAAAACTCAAAAAAAATTAAAAATGCTGAAAACCATAGTACTTTTAAATTCTGAAAATGTTAAATAATTTATTTTTTTTGGAAATAATTGTATTTAATTGTAAAAGTATGTAATTGTCGTCAAAACTAAAACTTTATAAAAAAAATAAATGCAAAACGTAAGGTTTATAAAAACTTTAAAAAATGTTAAAAATATAATAAAATATTGAAAAGTTGAAAATAATAAAATTTTAAAAAATCTTGAAAATTAGGAAAGTAATATTTTAAAATTATGAAAATTAAATAGTTATATTAAAATTAAAAACTGTGAATTTTACAAGCAAAAGTATGGTTTTGAAAAATGTGGAAAAGTAATGCTTAAAATAATGTTTGAAAAATAATAATTCAGGTAGAAAATAAAAGTATCATATAGGAAAAAAATAATTAGTGTAATATTTCAAAATATTGAAAAGTTATAAATAATAAAATCTGAAAAAGATTGAAAATTGTGAATTTATAGTAAAAGTAATATTCTTCAAAAAAATATGAAATTGTAATAATATTTGAAAAGTAATAATGCATGTAATACAAAATATAATGTTTAAAAGTAGAAGTTTCAGTTATAAATATACATAAAAATAATTAAAATATTAAAATAAGTATATTTAGTTAATAAAAGTATAAATTAAAAGGGAAAGGAGATTTATAATAAACATATAAAAGAAGTTTTGAAAAACTCTATTTTATAGAATGTTAAAAAGTAATATTTAAAAGTTTGAAAAGTACAAAAAGTAGAAAAATAATGTTTTAAGAAAATTTTTAAAATAATAAAAATTTAAAAAAGTTGAACATTAAAAAAATTATACTTTTAAATTCTAAAAATTTTAATTATCCGAATCACAACAATAAAATTATCATAAATATAAAAAAATAATTATATTTAATTTAAAAAGTACGAATTTACAAATAAAAATAATGTTCGTTTGAAAAAAATGAAAAATAAGATTTATAATAATACTACAATATACGCTGTGTTTAACCGAAAACTAAAAATTATTATATATATTGAAAAGTTAAAAATAATAAAATTTTAAAAAATGTTAAAAATTTGAAAAGTAATATTTTAAAATTATGAAAATTAAAATAAATATATAATTAAAAACTTTGAATCTATATGTAAGAGTAAAGTTTATTGAGAAAAAGTCAAAAAATAAAGTTTATAATAATGTTTGAAAAATAATACTAATTGCATATATATATATATAACAACCTTTAAAAACAGTTAGAAATATGTAGAAAACCAAAAATAAATAAAATATTAAAAATAAGTATATTTAATGGGGAAAAAGTAAAAATATAGAAGTAGATATAATATTTATAAAAGGTTTTATTAACAAAATAGAATATAAAAAGTAACATTTAAGAGTTTGAAAACTAAAAAAAAAGTATTTAAAAAAGTAAAAATTGAAAAAAATGCTGAAAACTAGAAAAATAGTATTTTTAAATTCTGAAAACCTTAAAAATTAAATTGTTTGAAAATAATAATATTTAATTATAAAAGTGTATAATTGTTAGCAAAAGTAACAGTTTATAGAAAAAATAAATAGAAAATGTAATATAAATAAACCTTTAAAAAATATTGTAATATTGCATGTGTATATAGCATAATGTTTTAAGAATATTGAAAAATTGGAAACAACAAGTTTAAAAAAAAATGAAAATTAGGAATGTGATATTTTAAAATATGAAAATTGAATAGTTATATTAAAATTAAAAGCTGTGAATTTTATAACTAAAAGTAGTTTTAAAAAAATATGAAAAACTAATGTTTATAATAATGTTTGAAAAATAATAATTAATATTATAAGTAGAAAATAAAAGTGTCATAAGAAATAAGTAGAAAATAATAATTAAAATATTAAAAATAATTAAAGTGTAATATTTGAAAAATATTGAAAAGTTAAAAATAATAAAATCTTTATTATTTTTTGTCAATTTCAGTATGCATGATGAGATTTGTAACTAAGGTTTTGGATTCAGCAGCTAACTTTTGTATAAATTATTCTGCACAAATATAAGTTTCCCATAACAATAAGTTAGTAAACATATATTCATCACATCGAATACCTGGAAAGTAAAGTTCTTCACTAAAAAATTCATATATTCAAGGCTAAATGAGCACCATCCATATGCAAGTCTGCAGAAATATTGTTCATTAGATTTCAACAAAAGCATGCAGGTCTCTCTTAACAGTAAATTAGTAAACAACATATTGTGAGGACACATTTGTAATCAGACTAACCTTCCCACTGTAATAATTCAGACTCACATCGTTCCACTGATGTCCTGTAAAGATGGTTCACACCAAAAACAAAAATAAATTACCAGAGAAAAACCTGAGCTACGTAGTTAAAATAAAAAAAGTTTGAATTAGTATAAGTAATGTTTAAAAAATTTGAAACGTATGTTTAAAATATATACATAAAACAATCTAAGAGAATCAAGATCAATTATATATGCACATACATGTTATACACTCCATCTTGAATGAAAGAATTATTATAATTATAGAAATAAAGAATTAATCCTGTATAATCAAGAATATTACTATAATTATGAGAATAAGGAGAATTAAAGCTGTTATATACAAATCAATCATCTCAAACTCAATCCAGATGATAAGAAAATAGAATGTCAAAAAATGACGTTTCAAAGTTTGAGAACTATAAGAAAAAGTAGAAAACGAATGTTCTAAAAATATTTGAAAAAAATTAGAAGTAATAAGATTTATAAGGTTTATTGAAAAAAGTAAAAAAAAAATTATAATAATATTTGAAAAATAATAATATCTATATAATTTTTATATATATATATATATATATATATATATATATATATATATATATATATATATATGTGTGTGTGTGTGTGTGTGTGTGTGGAGAAAGGGAAGAAAAGAAAGAAAGAGAGGTATTTATATAGTGATCTTTAAAAATAAAAGTGTCACAATAAATAAGTAGAAAAAATTAAAATACTTAAAATAATTCAAAAGTGTAATATTTTGAAAATATTGAAAGTTGAGAACAATAAAATCTTAAAAAAATGTTGAAAATTAGAAAAGTAATACTTTTAAATTATGAAAATTAAGATAATTATATTTAATTAAAAAGTGTAATTTTTAGTAAAGATAATGTTTCTCCAAAAAAACAAAATACATAACAGTATTCAGAAAAGTTTCTGTTAGAAATATGTAAAAAAATAAAAATAATAAAAATAGTAAAAATAAGTATATTTAATTAAGAAAAAAATAAATATATACAACTACATATAATGTTTATAAAATAATAAGATTTAATTAAAAAGTGTGAATTTATAAACAAAACTTATGTTTATTGAAAAAAAAATGTAAAAAGTAAGCTTTATAATAATGAATATAATATAATTGGTGTTTAAAAAAAAGTGTCATAATTATAAATATGCAGAAAACTAAAACTTAATACAAGAGTAATAATGTTTTAAAAAATATTGAAAAGTTGAAAATAATAAAATAGAAAAGAGAAAGAGAGATATGTATAATGGTGTCACAAGAAATATGTAGAAAAATAATAATTAAAACTATAATATCTCAAAAATATTGAAAAGTTGAAAATAGTAAAATCTTAAAAGATGTTGAAAATTAGAAAAGTAAATATTTCTAAATTGTAAAAAATAAAATAATTATATTTAGTTAAAAAAATGTGAATTGATAGTAAAAATAATGTTTAAAAAATTTGAAAAGTAAGATTTATAATAATGTTTAAAAAATGATAATACATATCATAGAATACAAAATATATTTTAATCAAGAAAAGTATAAATATGCAAGTAGAAGTACTCCTTATAAAAGTGGGAGTGGGTTTATAATAAATATATATAAAAAAGGCTTTATAAGAAAATAAAATATCAAAAAGTAAAAGTTTGAAAACTAAAAAAAAAAGTAGAAAAATAATGTTTAAGAATATTAAAAACTAAAAATAAATAAAAATTTAAAAATTTCTGAAAACCAGAAAAAATAGTATTTTTAAATTCTGAAAATCTTAAATAATTTAAATTTTTGAAAATAATTATTGAAAAGTTGAAAATAAAAAAATTTAAAAAAATGTTGAAAATTAGGAAAGTAATATTTTAAAATTATAAAAATTAAATAATTATATTAAAAACTGTGAATTTTATAAGTATAGTTTTGAAAAAATGTGAAAAATTAATGTTTGCAAAATAATAATTAAGGTTATAAGTAGAAAATAAAAATTTCATAACAAATAAATAGAAAACAAAAATAATTAAAATATTAAAAATAATTAAAGTGTAATTTTTTAAAAATATTAAAAAGTTAAAAATAATAAAATCTTAAAAATATTGAAAATTGTGAATTTATAGTAAAAGTAATGTTTCAAAAAAATATGTAAAACAAGGTTGATAATAATGTTTCAAAAATAATAATATTTATCATATAATACATGGTGTTTAAAAGTAAAAGTTTTAGTTAAAAATATATATAAAAATAATAAAAATATAAATATACAAGTAGATGTAATGTTTATAAAAGTGAAAAAGAATTTATAATAAATAGAATGTAAAAAAAGTAATATTTAAAAGTTTGAAAAGTAAAAAAAATAAAAAATAAAAATGTTTTAAGAATATTGAAATTTTTAAAAATAATAAAAAATTAAAAATGTTGAAAATCAGAAAAATTATATTTTTAAATTCTGAAAATTTAAACAATTTAAAATATTTCTAAATAATTATATTTAACCATAAAATTATATAATTGTAAGCAAAAGTAAAGTTTATAGGAAAAGTAAATACAAAATGTAAGGTTTATAGATATATGAAAAATATAAAAAATAATTATATCATAAGAAAAACGAATAGAAAATAGTGGTGCTTAAAAGTAACAGTTTTTGTTTTAAAAAAAATAGATAAAAAAATTAAAAAAGGAGAAAAATAGAGAAAAAAAAAATCTAAGCGAGAGTTTTTGTTAGTCAATACATCTTTTCAGAATAATTACTTTTCTATCCCTAAGCAAAAACATTAGATAAAAAAAATAAGAATAAAAGATAAATAAAAGAAAAAGAAATAGAAAAGAGAAGAATAAAAGAGAAAGGAAAGCCTGATACAATAATACATCTCTTTATTGATCTGTTCCATGTCTAAGCAAAATGGCTAGATACAAAAAAAAATAAGAAAAAATAGTTAAAAAAAAGAGAAAAAATTAGAAAAAAAATGATAACAAAGAAAATATTTTAGCATCTATCAGTCAACCATATATCATTGGTTTTCTATTTATGATTTTTTTGGCAAATATATATAATAAATGCCCTTTCCACACTACTACACACTTTTTTATTTAACAAACTAAATATACATCCCTATATACTTTATCAGTTTTATGCATGAGACTTGCAAGTAAAGTTTTGGATTCAACAGCTAGCTTTTGTATAAATTACTTGTAAATATAAATCTCACATAACAGTAAGTTAGTAAACATACTTATGCTTGACACCTCAAAGTTTATATGTTCATCACATCGATCACATCGAAAGTAATGTTTTTCACCAAAAAAATTCATATATTTAAGACTAAATGTGCGTCATCTATATGTAAGTGTAGAAATATTGTTCTTTAGATTTCAACAAAAGCATGCAAATCTCCTTAACAGTAAATTAGTAAACATACCTCACATATTAGCTTTTCACAAAGAACATAATATAGAATGAATGAAATAAATGATGTACACATGAGAAGTAATATGTAATACCTCACATATCAGTTTTTCACAAAAATTGTGAATGAAGCATTTGAAACGTAAAAATTTTGGGACAGAGTTCGTCCATTATATTTCTAAAACTCTATTCTGTATTTTCTTCAATTGCATCAAACAATCATGGTGTGAAAATATTCTTAGCATCCACATAATATATATTTATATTTAGACCCTAAAAAAAAGTGAATAACTGATAAGATCGACCATGATTGAGAATCTATAATACAATCTGTATAATTTAGGCACACACATGTACTTAGAAAAGAAAAAGTATAAACAGAATGACAACAAAACTTATCTTCACACCATTAGATATTCAATAAAACTCAAGATTGCAAGAGTTTCTCGATGTGATTCTATAGGAAATATTTAGATTTATGTATCATTTATGCCAATAGTCCTAACAGCAATTCAGTCATTACTAGAGTGTTCAATAGATGTTGCAAGTGTAAGGCTAATGTGTCTCACCAAAGATCCTTTTCATCAACACTCATTGACCAAACTAAAACTTGTATTTTTAGTCTATCAGAAATGAATTTTATGATTTTGAGATTTGAATCTTAATTGCCTCAATTGGATTCCCTCATGTCTGATTTTATCAAATATTTAGGTTTTGAGTCATGACAGTGAGTAAACACAATGTAACAGATTGGTTTGTCATGTTAACTGCATTCAAAGATAGAATATTGTCATGTTAACTGCATTCAAAGATAGAATATTGTGTCTTCTTAAACACGGTTTCTATTAATAAGAAATAGATTGTTGTTGTTTAGCATGGTCCAACTTGGAAACTTATGCTTAAGCTCCAAAATCTATGGCTTTTTAATGTCTGTATTCTGTAGGAATTACTTCACATTAAATTCTCCAATAAAAGTATAATCATGCATATATATAACGACCATACAACACTTTCCTACATATTTAATAATCTTGGTAACTAACTTTTTGGTATATACTTTTATTTATGATAAAAAGTTTGTCTCAAAGAATTTTTAGTATGAAAGATATGAATAAGCAACCTTATATCATAAGCATTAAGATTCATATAAAAAAATCATGAAAATAGGAGATATATTAAATATTGGGTTTCTTGCCTAGGAGAGATGGAGACATAAATATTGAAAAAGAAAAACAATACATGTATGAAAATAAAAGAAGCAGAAACTACCTCAAAGCAATCAATAACGAAAATTCATCCATGAAAACAAGAAAGATAGAGCGCAAGAAGAGTCGTTAAAGAAGACGATCAATAATAAACTCTGTAGTTTTATAAAGCGTAAAGCGTTTATAAAGACGACAGACAGCTTAAGGCCCAATAACAGAAAAACAACTGATCCATTCAAACGCTTCATATGTCATAATCAATTCTTCAATTCAATTTAATAGTCTTCTTGCACATTAACTCAAATAAAGAATTGTGCATTGGGTTACGAAAACTAATATTTTTAAATGATGAAAATTAAGATAATTTATTTTATTACTTTAAAATAATAATAATAATAATATTAAAAATAATAATGACTAGTGTTAAATCAGAAATTTGAGTTCAAGAACTTTTTCAATTTTTATTTTATCTTTTCATACAAGGCAATTGACGACAACTAATGCATTAGATCATAATTAAATAATGTCAAAGAATTACCAAGAAAAAGAAAAGAAATAGAAAGAAGCTAGAAGCAAATATAGTAAGAAGAGATAAAAAAAATATGGAAAAGCAATGTGCATCTGTAACCTTTGCTTTTTTGGGTCCAATGTTTCGTTGGATACTATTATGTCTCTCATCTTCTGGAAGAATCGTGTATGGGTAATTGATGAAATAACATAAACAAGTGTCGCTCTTAAATATAAACATGACTTTGTTTCTGAACAAAATGTGGACATTGAGAGGAGAGAGGAGAGAGGAGAGAAGAGAGAATAGAGCTAAGCCCAAAATCAGACCATGAATTAAATAAGATCAAATAATTACTAAAGAAAAGAAAGAAAGAAACAAGAAAGTTAACACAATCAAGTGGGTTAGGGTAAAGCAGAATTGATTTTGCAGAAGTAAAAAAGAAATAGAAAAGGAGGCTATGATCTTACCACAAGGAACACAACACGCACTCCAAACAGAAAAGGGGTGAGGACCGCTTCTTACTTTCTTCCGATGAGTGGCGGAATAAGAGACAATGTCACATTCTATGTTTTTTTGCTATTTAAATAAGACTTTATCCCATTGTCAATGTCACATTCTATGTTTTTTTGCTATTTAAACCAGACTGTATCCCATTGTCGAATACTTTCTTTTATTCAATTTATTTGTTTTCTAACTAATTTTACTTCTTAAAGCAATTATAAAATATCACATCTATTTTTTATGAATTAAGAAAATCAACATATGATGTGATAATAATATATAAAATTTATTATTCTTGATATCTGATGATACAACAAAACATAATTGCATATAATTTTATTTCAACTGAATTATATTTCCAAACAACAAAACATCTATACTATATTAAATTGCATACACAAGAGATGAAAATTTTCAATAAACAGAAAAAACCTCTCTTTGTTTATGTTTTCCAATATATTTTCAATGGAGCCATGTTGACGTATGAGTTTCAAAGCTATGTTTCCCACCATTCCTATAGCACACATCATTTATCAATTATACTATATTGCATATAGGTTTCATTGAAAGATCGTACGACCAAACTTATCAATTAAATACATGATGAAGTCATACACAAAAATAGAGAGAGTTACTTTTACTTACAATCCTAGTGCAATCATAGTAGTTGGCAAGTTTAGAAAGAACATCTTTAAGTAGTCAACAAGCATGTAATTGCAAACCTGTAAAATGATGTCGATTAACAACTAAGGAATTAACATATTTAACACACTTTTTAACTAATCTCTATATATAGTTTAATCTTTATAGAAATTATTTATTCTCATAAACGGCTATATATAGCCAAAGATACTAGAATATATATAATTGACCCACGATACAATCACCCTTTTATACATTTTTATATAATATGAGAATGTTGTAATCCATTAAACTATTAACACATACCTTTCTACCATGAAGACTACATCGTGGACCCTTACTCACACCCTCTCTTTCTCTTCCTATTTCGTCGCACATTCCTTGTAAGAAGGCAATACAACACAACTCAATTATATTTTCAAACAACACAACATATAAACTATGTTAAATTGCGTACACAAGAGATGAACACTTTCAATAAACAGAAAAAACCTCTCATTGTTTATGTTTCCAGTATATTTTCAATGGAGCCATGTTCACGTATGAGTTTCAAAACTATGTCTCTCAATTCCTGCAGCACACATCCTTTATCAATTATACTATATATATTCCATATAAAGTTTACTCAAAAATCATAACACCAAGCTTATCAATTAAATACACGATGAAGTCATACACAGAAAAAGAGAGAGTTACTTTTACTTACAATCCTAGTGCAATCACAGTACTTGGGTCATTCAACAAGAACATCTTTAAGTAGTCAAAAGTCATATAACTACAAACCTGTAAATTGATGCGGATTAACAACTAAGGAATCAACATATTTACCACACTTCTTAACTAATCTATATATATAGTTTAATATTTATAGAAATTATTTATTCTCACAAATGGCTATATATACCCAAAGATACTAGAATAGATATAATTGACCCACAATACAATCACCCTTTTTATACATTTTTATATAATATTAGAATGTTGTAATCCATTAAACTATTAACACATATCTTTCTACTGTGAAGACTGCATCGTGGATCCTTAGTCACACCCTCTCTTTCTCTTTCTGTTTCGCCACACATTTCTTGGAAGAAGGCAATACAACGCAACTCAATTATATCTCCAAACAGCACAACATATATACTATATTAAATTGCATACACAAGAGATGACAACTTTCAATAATAAAAAAAAATCTCTATTTTTTATGTTTTCCAATATATTTTCAATTGAGTCATGTTGACATATGAGCTTCAAAGCTCTGTCCCTCAATTCCTGCAGCACACATCATTTATCAATTATACTATATATATTCCACATAAAGTTTCTTCAAAAATCATAAAATCAAGCATAGACCAGACATCAAACAAATAAAATTGGGTAGAAATATAAAATATACCTCGAATACTTTCACAATAATCACAGCCAAAGAGAATGCATAATGGTGAGATTTAGCCCCTCCAAAATCTAAACCCAAGAAAATACCAAAGTGAGCATGTCAAAAAGTAAAAAAAAAATCAAGTGTCTTGAAAGTCATAAAGACCTTTACAATTCCAAATTCCATCACTGGAATTTTTTTGGAGCTTGTATCCATTAGGTGGCGAAGAAATTTTGGAGCTCCAAATATTAAGGAATCCATGTCTTCCGAAGCTACGACACAAACCTATAATATATAAAACATTTAGCATACATTCTATAAAAAGCTTATATTAAAGAAAATGCTGCTAATTAATTTGAAGGAATGAGTTGATAAAATTATCTGAAGGCATGGTTATCCAAAGGAAAAGGTAGGAAAGCAAGAACATAACTGAAAATTAAATGGATTTTATAAGAAAAAAGGCAAAAATTTAAATCCATATTTGATCTTTTTGTTTTCGAGAAGTCTCATTATAGTTTTAAAGGGATTAGTAATAACATTATAACTTTAGTTTTCAAGAATCCAGTTCCGAGAAATATGTGATAGACGAGTGATATGAACTTGCCTTTCCAGCTTTGCAAAGTACAGCACATTGAGCCTATGCTTCTAATAAAAACATAGTCTTCGTTATGCTCCTTTGTCACCTGCAAGAATAGGGAGATAGTCAATACCATGCACCGAAAACCATGCTTCTTTGTCTATTTACAATGTACAAAACTTTTTAAATAGAAGAGAATAAGAAAATTAACAAATAAAGAGAGAGAGAGGGGAAACCTGAGTGTGAGTGCCAGGATTTTTGTTGATCAATCTGTCCTTTTTGTTGCAAATGATTTTTTGTCTCTAAGAAGGTGGATTACGCATAGGGAAAGATTTAGTATCAACAGTCATTCATCAAAAGATAGTTACCTTTATTTAAATGAGTTAAAATATATATATATATATATTGTGAGTGCCAGGATTTTTGTTGATCAATCTGTCCTTTTTGTTGCAAATGATTTTTTGTCTCTAAGAAGGTGGATTACGCATAGGGAAAGATTTAGTATCAACAGTCATTCATCAAAAGATAGTTACCTTTATTTAAATGAGTTAAAATATATATATATATATATACACACACGCATACACCCACCCATCCTCCCCCACACACACACACACATATATATATATATATATATATAAAAGTAGTTTGGTCCGACAAAGAATGACTTTGCTCCTACGTATTTCCATTCACAATGAAAAATCAGGACCACGTAGTTCTTTATGTAAAATGGATTTTTGATGAAAATATTTATATGATTTGAAAATTCTTAACTATCATGTCAAGTTTTGAACTTATTTGATAATCAAAATTTTCACCCACATATTTTGTTTGAAAATTATTGATTATCATTGAATCTCAAACTTGCTTGATAATTGAAATTTTCATTCACATAATAATTTTGAAAATTTTAATTATCATGTTAAGTCTATCTCAAACTTGCTTGATAATTGAAATTTTCATTCACATAATAATTTTGAAAATTTTAATTATCATGTTAAGTCTCGAACTTATTTGATAATCAAAATTTTCTCTCACATAATCTATTTGAAAATTATTGATTATCATGTTAAGTCTCGAATTTACTTGATAATTAAAACTTTCATTTACATAATAATCTTGAAAATGATTGATTATTATGTTAAGTCTCAAACTTGTTTGATAATTTTAAAATTTTCCACATGATAATTTTAAAAATTATTAATTATCAATAGTAGGTCAGAGACTCATAAATATTTTCATCCATTAGGATAAATAGTTTTCCATCTCTAAGTAAAACGGCTAGATATAAAAATAATAAAAAATAAGAAATAAATAAAAAAAGAAAAAACTTTTAAAAAAATAATAGGTAGAGAAAAGACCTTAAAGAATGAATCACAACCAACCACAATTCTTACGACAAATGGTTTGGGGGAAGAATTTGCATGTTTTTTGCAAAATTAAAATAGTTCTAGATGTCCACATCTTGGGAGATGATAGGCATAATGAATACATATCTAGTGCTTGATCGGTACAGATGGATTTGCTCTTGGCTTAGAGAATGATTCCAATATTTTGTTTACAAAATAAAAAAAGTTGAGTTAGGCAGGACAATAAATGAGAAAGGTTTAACACTCATGTCAAATGACTTAAGAATCATTTACAGTTCTTGTGATGATTTGTTGTTTGCTTCTTTTTATTGCCTAACATTTATATAGAGTTTAA
Source organism: Lablab purpureus (assembly GCA_030347555.1). NCBI lineage: Eukaryota > Viridiplantae > Streptophyta > Magnoliopsida > Fabales > Fabaceae > Lablab > Lablab purpureus. The sequence continues at coordinate 38,780,517 of CM059256.1, forward strand.
AATTTTCAGTAGGCAATTGAAATCCTACCCAAGACCAATGAGACCTCTACATACCTTAGTCACTCTGTCACTATTGAAGCCATCCTCATTTACCATAAATGTTATCAACCCCTATAAGAAGGCAACAAAATGCAATTGATTTTATACAGCCAAAGAACACAATATATATATATATATATATATATAAGATAGATGGATAAATAAATTGAACAAACATATGTATATCAATTCAATACATGATGAAGTCATACACAGAAAAAGAGAGAGCTACTTTTACTTACAATCCTAGTGCAATCACAGTAGTTGAGGTGTTCAGCAGGAACATCTTTAAGTAGTCAACAGGCATGTAACTGCAAACCTGTAAAATGATGCCAATTAACAACTAAGGAATTAACATCTTTAACACACTTCTTAACCAATCTCTATATATAGTTTAATGTTTATAGAAATTATTTATTCTCACAAACGGCTATATATAGCCAAAGATACTAGAATGTATATAATTGACCCATGATACAATCACCCTTTTTATACATTTTTATGTAATATTAGAGTGTTGTAATCTATTAAACTATTAACACATACCTTTCTACTATGAAGACTGCATCATGGACTCTTAGTCACACTCTTTCTCTTCCTGTTTCGTCGCACATTCCTTATAAGAAGGCAATACAACGCAACTGAATTATATTTCCAAACAACACAACATATATACTATATTAAATTGCATAGACAAGAGATGAAAACTATCAACAAACAGAAAAAACCTCTGTTTGTTTATGTTTTCCAATATAGTTTCAATGGAGCCATGTTGACGTATGAGTTTCAAAGCTCTGTCCCTCAATTCCTGCAGCACACATCATTTATCAATTATACTATATATATTCCATATAAAGTTTATTCAAAAATCATAAAACCAAGCTTAGACCAGACATCGAACAAATAAAATTGGGTAGAAATATAAAATATACCTCGAATACTTTCACAATAATCACAGCCAGAGAGAATGCACAATGTTGAGATTTAGCCCCTCCAAAATCTAAACCCAAGAAAATACCAAAGTGAGCATGTCAAAAAGTAAAAAAAATCAAGTGTCTTGAAAGTTATAAAGACCTTTGCAATTCCAAATTCTATCACTGAAATTTTTTTGGTGCTTGGATCCATTAGGTGGCGAAGAAATTTTGGAGCTCCAAATATTAAGGAATTCATGTCTTCAGAAGCTACGACACAAACCTATAATATATAAAACATTTAGCATACATTCTATAGAAAGCTTATATTAAAGGAAATGTTGCCAATTAATTTGAAGAAATAAGTTGATAAAATTATCTAAAGGCATGGTTATCCAAAGGAAAAGGTAGGAAAGCAAGAACATAACTGAAAATTAAATGGATTTTATAAGAAAAAAAGGCAAAAATTTAAATCAATATTTGATCTTTTTGTATTCGAGAAGTCTTATTATAGTTTTAAAGGGATTAGTAATAACATTATCACTTTAGTTTTCAAGAATCCAGTTCCGAAAAACATGTGATAGACGAGTGATATGAACTTGCCTTTCCAGCTTTGCAAAGTGCAGCACATTGAGCCTCTGCTTCTGATAAAAACATAGTCTTCGTTATGCTCTTTTGTCACCTGCAAGAATATGGAGATAGCATCAATACCATGCACCGAAATCCATGCTTCTTTGTCTATCTACAATGTATAAAACTTTTCAAATAGAAGATAATAAGAAAATTAACAAATAAAGAGAGAGAGAGAAAACCTGAGTATGAGGGCCAGGGTTTTTGTTGATCAATTTGTCCCTTTTGTTGCAAATGATTTTGTATCTCTAAGAAGGTGTATTACGCATAGGGAAAGCGTAAATAAGACTTTATGACAGTCCTGCCAGCTCGATGAACATAAGTCTTTATGTATTTGGACATGTCATAATTAATAACATTTTTTACCCCTTCTACATCCATTCCACGAGTCATTGCATCAGAAGATACAAGCACTTGAAACTCCCCTTTTCGAAACTCATTCAGAGTCTTGCTGCAGAGAAGTAGCATTTTTTTGTCAAAACACTAGTATGTATAGTTTTTCAATAAATTTGGGATAAATCACTATTATTTCAAAAGTACTCTCTAGTAAGCCTTTTAATACAAGTTGTTTCAAACATAAAGCTAACCTAAAGTTGAAATTATAAACACGCTACTCGTCCAAAGATCAAAAGATCTATCAGAACAAGTTTTGCATGATGTCCAGTCTACAAGGAGAGCATTCAGCTCAAAGTGTAAAACATTAACTAATTGTTTATTTAGTGTAAATGAATCAAAACTTACCTTCTTACACGTTGATGTTGATGACAAGAATACTCCTTCATATCAATTTGCAGATCTCCAAAACAATTCAGCAATTTGCAAAGACGATGTGTAGAATCCACCGATCTTGTAAAAACTATGCATTTTTCCTCCCCCAGGGATTTCAAAAGGGCAACCAAGTATAGGGGGTTTGACCTTTCTTTTACAGATCTACAATGCATAATATAAAAGTGCAAGGGAACTTCGTTATTATAAACTGTAAAATTTTAAATTCGTGAAAAATTAAATCTAGTAACTAGCTAGCTATAATAGCATGCCAAATTTATGGTGACAAAGGCTCAAAATGATCCCCATCACACCCTCTAGAAATTAAAACAAAAGAACAAAAACTCATGCAATGTCATACCAGTTTGTATGATTCTAAATTTTCTGGAAGCCTATAACGCATTTTTCCGGCGCTAAGGAATAAAGTATGATGCAAATTAAGCTGAACAAGCCTCCCTGGGTCTCGAGTTAATGTCGCAGATAAAACCACCTTTACCAGCCTAGAGTGAGGCTTGGACCCCTCTCAATTCCATCCACTACAATAGAAAAAAATCAATCACACAAAAGTACGATGAGCATTCATTTGTCTACTGAATCAAAAGATAAACAAAGACAATAGGAACTATAAAAACAACTAAAGATCCATTTAAATTTTAATACTATAATTTGATTATTAACACTGTAAAAATATTAAATTTAAAAATCAAATACACAAATTACAATATTAGTCTTCCCAATAAAATTTTTAAGAATTGAAAGCGCTGGTAACTAGTAAGACAATCAATGCAACAATATAAAGCATAAAACTTTGTAGCTATAAAACTGGACGAACATTATTATTAAGTTATTTTCTGAATATTTTGGTATAGAATTTAGGTAGAAAAGGTGAAAGAAACAGAAAGATTGTGCGAGGAGAGGGGAATAGGGAAGAACATAATATAGAGGATAGAAAGAAGAGGAGAGATACAGTGAGGTCAAAGACTCTGTGCACTACACTTAGACTATCATTCAGCTGTCTATAATACAACAGCCTAACTTATTTATAAGCAAAACATCTACGAATTAACAATAGCTGACTAACTAACTAACTAACATTCTTGTCTTACTTATATTTATGTATCACATTTTAAATTTCATCATTAGAAAAAATTAACCAACAGTTTAATACTATTTTTAGTTCCACCTTTTAAGAAAACAACTAACACGTGAAGGCTACTATATTAATATGGACAAGAAACCTAAAAAAACACAGCTACATAGTAGAAGAATAAAATCATGCTTATTTAATATATTCTTTAAATTTCTTCTACTTAACATAGTAGTTTACTCGCAAATATTATCAGAACTTCTATAATGAACAAGCGGTAGTTGTCCACTTAACCATCATGCTATATCCACTGGGCAACACACAATGTTTTCCATTTTCCATTGATACAAATATTTCAAGGGAGATTCAAAAGAATTTTAAACCAACCATCTTCTATTCCAGGGATAAAAAGGGAATCTCAATCCGAAAACATCATCATTGTTGCTAGATTGGGTCGATTTAAGTACAGTGGGTAACCAGGACTGATAGTCCTCCGGGAGCAACCGATCTGCTTCATCAACCACCTGACACCATTTAACTTGTCAACACATACAAAAGAAGAAAAGCACCAAAGTTAAAGGCAAGATATTGGTATACACTGAGTTGAATTTTCAAACAAAAATATATGTATTTTTCAAGAAATTCTTTAATAAGCTAATGTCTAAAATAAGATATAAGGAAATTGTAGAGGCAAAAATACACAACATACACTATACTGGACAAACACTATGTCTACATCATAACAGAAACTCTGAAGAGATTCAGAAGCAAATAAACACTACCCTAAGTTTGATAAAAAATTAACACAACAAATCACAAATAATGAAGAATTGCGCACTTGTGTCAAAAAATTGCACATGTATGTTGATCGAGACATACCCGTGGGCCAAAGAATGTGTTAGAGTTGGGTTGAACCAGGAGAACGCAAGAACACAGAAACCTCAGAAAATGCGAGAGAAATGGAACTTTAAAAATGAGTCTGGTAATGGAAATGAAAATAAATAAGAGTGGTAGCCAAAAAGAGAAACAGAAATGCGGAAGGGAAAGGGAAAGAAAGGAGAAAGAGAATGTGAAATGTGCAGGTAGGAAGAGAGGAACAGGTTGCGAAAGAACATAAATGCGAAAGGGAGAGGTTACTAATTGATAAACAAAAATGCTAGAGAAACAGAACACGAATGAGAAAGAAGGTGAACGAGAAAGAAGGTGAATGAGAAAGAACACTCCGACCAAAATGAAAATGAGAAAACTTATTATATCACTTATAATTTCAACAGACATAATAAACTAAATTTTTAATATGGCAATTAAATTAGTAACAATCTATTTATTATGTTTAGATTTTATTTTAGGCCAAAACAGAACAATCACTATAAACAAAGATTATGTGATTATTAGTGATAAATCACAGATGTCTCCCATAATTAGTGGAGACAGTTATACAGAACAGTCTTCCGAGGAATGTTCATGTAAAAACCCTGAATCACATGAAGAATGTGATTGTAAGGATCAAAACTTAGATTTAATAGATTATTATTATCCAAAAGAAATTATGGATTCTTTTTCGTCCATAAAAATATCCAAAATAATAACTTTAGATAATATCCAACAAATTTTGGATAGGTTAAATAAAACAAGTATAATAGGTGAGGACCCAACTAAATTTTGGGACCAAGACCCTGTTATTTGCAAACTAAATATAATCAACCCTGACCTGATTATAAAAACAAAAGATATACAGTTTAATAACTGGGAACAAGAAGAGGAATCGAAATCTTTTAACTGTTTTTGTATCGCAATATGTGTACATGTGTCTTCCATCACTTTCATGATGTGTTGTATTCTTATCAAGAGATTATTCAACATGGGAGTAACCTCTTCATTTTTCCAGGACTCTCTAATTTTTTGTCCTAATTTCCCGGGAAGTTTAAGAAACATCTTTCCCCCCACACTTACATCATGGAAGCATCCGGCTATGGACGCATACATCAAGTAGTCTTGTAGGAATTCTTTTATCTTTCCGAAATAAGAAATTGACAACCGTTCTAGATGATCTACTCTCCTATATCGATAAAGGCTGGTTCGCTCAGGGCTTAACCATCCTATATCATATAATCGTCTAGGATTGAGGGAATCAATCCTTGAGTTTGACCCTATGTCTGTATCTTGTTGTATATCGACTAGATCTTCTAATCTTCTTATATTAGTAGATCTTTGTCTGTTTAGGAATCTATCTAGAATTCTTGGGTGTTGTATGAGGTTTTGGCTTCTAGTTTGATGTTCCCTTAATCTTCTGGGATTTCCAGGGAATCGTTGTGTATTTACTGGATTTGGCGTGTTATTCATGTTAACACTTTCAGGTTGGGTTTGTGTGGTTGACAAAGTAGGTTGTCTAATCATTAAAAATTATTATTTCTGTTTGTGGGGATAGCTGTATTATTTTCTACAGCTTTTGTTTTTGTAATGACCTTAACAAATTTATGAGAATTTTTAGAAATTGTTTTTGTGTGATTGTGTGTCCCTAGAGACAAGTTTGTGATTTGTTTTGCCAGAATATCTATATCTTTTGACAAATTTGTTTGTTTAGTGGAATCCACTAGATATGTTAGCTTTCTAGAAACTTCTTCTAGTAGTGCTATTATTGTATTATTTTGTCCAATAAGGACCGTATGTACGTGATCTACCTCTGGAGAAGGTTTTTTATAACCTACAGGAGGAGACTTTGTGATTTGTTCTGCCGCAGCTAGGACAAATTTATATTCTTTACCTAAAAAGGGCTGTGTGTTGTCCATTAAAATTTTAAAAATTAAAAAGTTTGTAAAAAAAAAGGATTTTAATAGGGTGTAGAAGAAAGAAAAAGACAGAAAAGAGTGCGGAAAGTAGGCGGAAAACAGTAAGAGAAAAGCAGGCATCCACATAATACTATATATATTGATAATCATAAAAGAATAAGTTTACTGTGCTAAAATTTAAATAATTATAATTTTTTAAATAAGATAAGTTTGAAGATATATTTTTTTTAGTAAGTTACATTGGGAACAAGCTTTTCTGATCAATAAGATTCCTCAGCTAAGAAGTTGTCATCATAATTCTTGACCTGCAAGGTTTGTTTGCATTTCTTTCTTTCTTTGCATAAGAAAGGGAAAACGAGGGTTGCAAACAAGAACAGGTCTGAATAGAGAAACTATAGAGACAGAGAAAAAGAAGATGTCGAAGTCACCTTCCGAGAATGTGGAAAGCTATGAACTGGGTCAGACCCTGTGCGAGGGAAAGTTCTGCACCATCAAGCATGCACATCACGCAGTAAAGGGACACAATGTTGCCATCAAAATTATCGACAAACAACAATTTCTCAGTGATAAAACAATGACCTAGAGATGGTAAGCGCACATTTTCATTCTATCATTTCTGTCATTTCATTCATCTATACTTGAATTAAACAAAGAATGAAACAAAGATTCTAAAAGAAATATGAAAGTCGATATCATGAGCAACTATTTAAAATTTTTAATATATATTATTACGATGCAGTCTTTCCTAATATTTTCTGTTGTTCACCATATTGAAGATAGAACGAAACCTATCAGTAATGAAAAATATTAGACACCCGAATGTGTTGCATTTCGACGAGGTTAGATGGAATGGTTGCTTCCCTGAATTGCATCGTTTATTTCTTTATCTTCAAATTTCAAGTGACTTATATTCAGATGCATTTATTTTCCATCGTAGGTGATCTCAACGGAAACACAGTTGTTTATTGTAGTGGAACTTGCAACTGGCGAGAAACTGTTTGATAAAATTAAAGTAAGTCATTTTACATTTTCAGTTGGGATTGGAATCCTCTACAATGCGTAACTTTTGTGGTGCTGTTTTCCTGAGCCAGACAACCACGACCGGGAGACTGACAGAAGCCGAAACAAGAAGATATTTTCAGCAGCTTGTATATGCTTTGGCTTTTTTTCACAATTACGGTATTTTCCATACATACTTGAAGGTGAGGTGAATCGATCATGTATCATCATTATAAATATGTTGTTCCTTTGCTTTGTTTCCCCTTTGTTAGTTATGTAGTTCATTAATAGTCTCTTAATTATAGCCAGAGAATCTGTTGTTGGATGCTGAGGGAATGCTTAAAGTATCATATTTTGGACTGAGTGCACTGTCCCAGGCAGTTGGAGTGAGTTAATTATTAGAGACAAATTTTTCAAACAATTGAAAGGCCATTTATGATCAATTGGTAATTGAATATCCTACTGTTATATGTTATTAGAAACATGGGATGGTTTATTCTCGCATACCACTAGGTGCGCCACATTTTAGGGCCCCACAGGTATGATACCTTTTAGTATCTATTGATTAAATGATAAATGATTTTTTTTACTTAATTGGCTATATTAATTCACCCTTTTTATTTGTATTTTTGTCATATTCTCTTCTTTTTTTGTGTTTTTAATTACAATATTTCTATCTTTTTGAAAATATGTGATTACTATTTACTTTATTAAATTTTTGTAGAGAAATGAGAGTAAAGTTGGAGTTTTGGAAGTCTAAAAGTCTTCTTGCCCTGCAAATTTATGATCAGGTAGCTGGACAACTAGTAATTGCTCGCCCTGTGAGAAGTCACTTTGTGTAACAGTTTAAAAAGTGACCTTTGGGATTCATCTGATATATTATAAAAAGAGCGATTGAGGAGACAGGGAGGAGGAGACAGAGGAACAAAGGAAGGGTTTGGGAAAGCTTTCTTCTTGGAGATAATCCATTCCTGATCCATTCTGGGTGCTCCAAATGTCTATGAGTAGCTAAACTCTCCTTTCATTGGATTGGATGTAATGAACTCAAACTTTTGTATCTCTCATTGATATATATGTATATCTTTTCATACTCTTTGTTCCATCTATGCTTATTGTTGTTTCTGATCATTGGAAAATGCATTTTGAAACTGAGAACTAAAGGTGGAACAACCTTGGATTATTATATTAAATATAATATGATAAAACTTGGTCATTCTAAACACAAGTCCTTCATGCAAGCTTTATTGAGAAAACTCTAAGGAATTAGATTTTTGATATTAAAGTTTAGAACTTATCGTTAAGGAATTAGGGTAAGTTTACATTTTGTGTGAATGTGGAGTTTTGTTTAAGATATATTTATATTCACGAGATTTCATATTAAACAGAGTTCAGGAATTTCAACCCCAGTGAAACAATATATTCAAAGGTAGTAATAATACTTAATTGCCCGCTAATTCCTTGGGAAAACGATACTTGGACTTTCACTTTATTACTTGAACGATTTGGTATACTTGCCAAAGAGTTAACATTAAACTTCAAATTCAGTCTCCCTCTCATAATATTTCTACTTTTTCTTATCATATATATAGGTGGAAAGCGTCACCGGCTATGATGGTGCACGGGCTGACATCTGGTCATGTGTTATTCTTTTTGCTCTCTTTTGACTGGTTATTCACCCTTTAATAGTGACAACATTAGGATTGTATATCTAAAGGTGATTCTCGCTAAGTGTGTTTCTGATGCTACTGTTCTTGCATCTTTCTTTGCTAACCTATGATCTTTAATTAATTAGATTTTTCATTATTTTTATTTACGTTACGTTAACCTGCAGAGTTGTGTGGCTGATTTCGGCTTTCCTTCATTTTTGTCCCCAAGTGTAAAGAGACTAATTAGGAGAACCCTTGATCCCAATCCTGCTACAGTAAGACTTGACACCATGTTTTATTCTTATCAAATTTTGTTGAGCTCTGATATACTAATACGATTTTTAGCAAATTATTTTTGTTTCCCTTCGTCTAACGAAACTAACATGTTGATATATATCACTTCTTCTGATGGCGTTAAACAGCGGATTACAGTTGCTGATATCTTGAAGGATGAATGGTTCAATAGTAATAATGGGGACCAACCTACTATGTCTTCTCAGGAAGCTGTTAGTTCTAACACTGTAAGTGCTAGTTTCAGTGTCTATAGCAGCTGTAAAGGCTTTTGGTTAAATTTTATATTGGTTAAATATTAGTCAGCAGAGGTTTGATTTCTATCCTTGATATCAATGTCCGTGACTTTGTTGTGCATGTCGTCGTTGGGAAGGGGCAAGATGCGGGACCTTCAACTCATGAAATCAAGAATTCATACGATGATTTGCGTATCACTCCCCTCTTCAAATGTGAAGCAGTAAAGCGATTCATAAATATAAAATTGGATCTCTTTTCCATCATTAAATATTATACACTTAATGTATTTAGTTTAGTAGTCACCAAAATGATCAGATTTAGATGTAAATCTCTAATTCAAAATTTTCTTTTGACACCATTATGATCGACTCTTTGTTTATCAGTGAAACTATGAATACATAAATCTTCTCTCCAAAACATGACAACCAGGTACTTGCTAGAAGGAAAAGAAGTTTCAGGACCAGTTTCCGTAGGAGTAAGATAATGACAGCAATTGAAAATCCTATAAAATGCATGGGTCTTTATGCGAAGAAAATAGATGTAAGAAATGTTTTTAACACACGCGTTACAATTTTAAAATAATATGTAACAGTAATAATAATATTTCTTACTATCAAGTTCTACTCTGATAATATTTCTTATTATGCATGTAAGGTGTTGCTTGAAGGGGGAGTTGGACCCACACATGAGTTTCTATCGGTAAAAATGACGGTATACGTTTTTGAATTTAAGATTTAAGATACTGCTTCCACTAGCAAGATATGGTCCTACTTTCTCATGTTTTTCTAAATTCTGCTTTCCAGATTACTCCTGGCCTATTATACCCTTACCTTTACCTGGTTGAGATTCGGAAGGATTGTGGAGATGCTCGGGATTTTGACAAGGTAATTTCATTTCTATAAACCTTAATGAACAAATTATGGTTTGATGTTGAATCATTTTATCCTCTTGTATTTATAAATGATTTTTCTTGTTTACTAACTTGTGTGAAATGGATTGTAAATGTTTACAGTTCTACAGGGAACTAACTGATGCAGTGAAAGAGATAATTTTGAATGAAGATAGAATCTACCTACCAAGATTAGAGGACTAGTTACTCAGTTTTGTAAGATATTTGATAATAGAAGTATAAATTGAAATACTTATGTAATTAGTAGTTGTTAATGACAAACTTTTACCGTATATAGGATAACTGAACGAAAAAGGCATTTTTAAACTACATACAAAAACAAATTTATTATAAACTAATTTAAGAGACTAAAATTAAATTTAATATTGTTTATCTTACTTATTAAGACTGAAAACACTTGACGAGTTCATCTAAATCCAAAATTTAATATGAATTGTAAATATTGAATATGGGAAGATTATCGACCCTCAACCAGAAGTGTATAAATTCATCTTGTAGAAACATAGTATTGGCTTTCCATGATATCAGTTGACACGTTTTCAATCTCGGTCGAAAGAATTCTATGGGCAAATACTATATGAGTGCACATCAACCAACAATTTTCAACCCAGTTGATACATAGCCAAATTCTTTAAACATGTTGGCAGATGTATTATCTCACCGTGCATATGTACAACACTTTGTTGGGAGAGCCACTCGTAATCACATAATTTCCAATGATAAGAGTAGCTTGCTCTCAGCCAAAACAGGGGTGCACAAAAAAGTTATCAGCAATAAAAATTTCAAGATCAAACTTTTCCTTCATATTTGGTGAGTTTGCGATCATGCAAAAGGCTTGCTAGGTTATTTCTGCAAGGTCCTTCTACAAAAACGAAATTGAACTCAGATTCTTCCTTTAATTCCTTTCATAAAATCTGATTGTGTCATAATTACTTACCTCCAAAAATAGTATGAAGATATTGAAGATCATCAACTGAGCAACCGTCTACTAAAGCATAGACACATGGTCTTAGAGCTTCATCTACTTGTCTGCAAATAACTATGCAATAATTAATATTTGTTAATGGTTATGGTCATCTACTTCATCTCTATTAATACTTTCTAGTTGTTATTCAGTTCAAAAATATGAGCAAGACAGACTTTATATAGATGAATTGTTCTAGGTATTTAGAACTATTTTCAGATGGACAACGCTTCATAAATAGTCAAACAGAAAAGAGGCTCTGCAGTGTGATGGAAATGTAATCTTCAACTGGTAAACTTTGACAGAAAGACATGATTAACAATGAGACATATATATAAACCTTCTGATGCCACTTCTCTTGGGACCATATCCTGAATAAACCCATATGTAATTGGATAAAAACAGAGAACATTGACGACTAAATATATCTTTTTTCTGTTCTATCTGCATCATGAATACAAAAACAAACGGGGTAAGCAGAAGAAAATATGTTAAATTAAGGCCATAATTCATTCAAATATGATGTCACAAACCTCTTGATAAATTCTTCCAAGAAAACAAGCACATTTCAGTTCCTCTTCTAAAGAAAAGAAACCCTTGTTCATTCTTGATTCATCATCTGAACCTGTCTCCAAGCAATTAAGAAGAACAGCAACAGAAGCTTCAAGATGCGCAACACAATGTCTGCACTCACTGCAAAGATAGTAAAAAATGCACTAGATGTGGTTAACGATAAGCCAATGGAACACCTAATTGTCAGGATTACAACAGCGGATTGCAGATAGGTGCTATCAAAATACATCAAATATATATTCCATAGCAAATTAGTCATTTCAAGCCGTTCAATAATATGAGAAGCTGCACTTTGTTCAGTGATTTAAATGACAAAGTAAAACATACCTTGGACGATGCATAATAATGGTACACAGTAGTTGACAACACACAACGAAGAGGCTAACTAAGAACTGGTCATCAACGTCATCCTCTCTTTTTGCTGGATCACAAATATGCTGTTCTGAAATCATCAATGCTTCTGATGGACCAGAAGCTTTAGTAACTCTAAGCTGACGGACATTCTGAAAGAGTACTGCAGGGATATGTAATATTTGACCCACATGCCCCACATCCATTGGGAATTGAGCATGTTTTCTAGAAACTGTAACCAGTACTTCAACACACATGAGAATGGCTGACCCAGGATCAGGGGTACTGGCAACTGTTCCAGGTGCCAAGTTATCATAAAAAATAAGCAGGGTCTGTAAATGCACAATAATGTTGAAAACAGCAGATACTAAACTCTGACTGTGTCTTTTAATCATCTTCAAGCCTTTCCGACCTTTAAAAAGAAGAAAAAGTTGTCATTGAATAATGATACTATGAAAATGCATTGCCTTATTCAGCAGTTGGCATTGATTTAATCAAACATGAAATATATTGATAGCCTCCATTTGATAACCAGGTACTCGTCAATTTAGGCTTGCTTTAAGGATTATAAAAAATGAGGTCATCATAATGTTTTAAGTAAAAGGCAACGTTTCGATTCCGAAAAAGTAATGTAACAAAGACTTCATAATATATCAGTGAGCATGTTAACCATTATCTAAAAATAACTTTCTTGAGGAAAACCATGCAGATTTTTTCTGAATAAAACTGTAACAACCTTTTAGTTAATGTCATGTGAAATTTATAAAATTTCTGAAGAAAATCAGAAGATAGTATTGATGTAATGACTTTAAGTACAACTAAAAGGATACGAAATAAAGAATGTAATTTGCAAAGTTTAGTTAAATGATTAAATGAAATGTTAGTTCAAAATAGCCATGTTCTTATTTACCTGAAACAAATTCAAGAATCATGCTGAAGCAATCAATGCCACCAGCCACATCTGACAAAATTTCCTCGCCATCTTTACTTGTTTTCACATCATAAATCACAGTACATCCTTCTAGAATACCAACTAGACAGCTCTCCACTACCTGTATAGTAGACAAAAGATGCAACTCAGATGACCTCTCTATATATGCTTTGAATGACTTCCGCAGCCTGGTTCTAAATTCATCCAAGGCAAAGTAGTGCAATTCAGTAGAAGAATAAGCTTCAACTGATCCATTATGAAGTGGCTTTGTACTTGACTGTCTTCCATGAAAAGTTAGTGTTCGTCCTTTTCCTTGCAACAAAATGGTCTTGCCTATTGCCCTCACGTGAATCTGAATTAATTGCGTGTAAAATTTTCTAGAGGAGGTAGGATCGGTGAAAGGAAAATAACCCGCTAACTCCACCATCTAACAAAAGCAAAGCAGATTGTTGTGGGACCACAACCATCTCTTCAAATTCTAATAATAGGAGTTGTGAAATTTTAATGAAAGTAGGTACAAAACTAGAAGGTAAAACACAATCATTTTTCCGCAAATTTAACCTCAAAAGAGATGAGAAAGCAATTAGCAGTTGTCTTAGCAAAAAAGCTATTTCAGGGTGATCTCCTTTTACCAAACTTCGGAACAAAGGCTTATTCAGACCATGTAGCTCAGAGTAATCCACCATGGCCAAAACCGCGGCAACAGAGTGTTCATTTTTTAGATTCAAAGCCCTTCCAAGGTCACTGACAGTTTTAGAGACATTATCAACTGCTGATAAAGTAAAGCAAGTTGCAGCAGCTTTACATTCATTTTGTGTACCAGTTGAGGTATTAGCCTTAAAACCTATGAATTTAGGTGACAAATAACCGGTACCTGACAGAGATACCAGCATCGCTGGATCTTCAGAATGCTGCATATTGTATGAACTTTTGAAAAGTTGGTTACTCTCAACAAGAAATTTGTTTACAAAAACATCAGAAAGCTCCACAAGAAAAGATATACAACTATTTAGTTCAGAGGCATGCTCACTTTTCCACATCAATGCTTCTTTTTCATCAATATCTTTAGCATCTGTTTGGCCAGTGGAAGATGTGAGGCCCCACAAAACTCTACTGAAACAACAAATTGTAGCCGACAATCTAACGATGTTCTCCACATTAAGACCAAATTCCACATTGACATTATGAGGGGAATTGTTAATAGAAACAAGCAAACTCTGTTTATGCTCTTTCAAATTCTCAGCCATAAAGGTTAAACATTTCAATGCCTCAAGCTTGGGCGAGCCAGAAGATGGAAGCAAATGATTCACTTCATGGATAGTCATATATTAGAGATCTCTTCAAATGACATTTCAGCTTCTTTATTATTGGAAAAAGCATGAAGAATTTGATATTTTCCTAAGCTGAACAAGACATGTGATGTGTAATCCAATAAGGAAAACATCATAGGTTTACACAGAATAATATTAGCTGGTTCGAGCGGTATGCCATTGAAGATGGAGAATCTGGTTTTCAGACTGTTTTACAAAATAATGGTGGAAAAATACCCACCGGTGGCCTTATTAGCGTGAATTCCAGTAAGAGTGCAGTGAAGCCTGGAAAGGTGAAGGAAAGTGGCAAGAGTATCAAGGATACAGCGATTTTTTTTTTTTCACTACACTCCCCAACCTTCCTGTAGGGAGTCCATTGGTGAATACATCTGCCGCCAATTGGAGTCCTTGAGAGAGTTTTGTAACTCTCGGCCTTTACACTTTCTTGAACTCTGTAGGATATACACATCCCCCCTCGTTTATATCTCTATTTTTCTAAATACTTATTATAATGTTTGATAATTTATCCAGCATAATAGATCCAAAAATCAATTTCAAGGACCAAGACCCTAAGGAAATCGCATCTGATAAATATGTGCAGTCAATCGGAGAATATTTATCACCACATGATATGAAGCGTTTGGAGGCTTATGTTGACAACCTTGCTTATTTTCATCTGATAAGAGCTCAAGTGATTTGATACTAATCAGTTTTCTGGATGGTTTCTTGATGACATGTGTAATGCTTTTCTGGTTATTGAAAACTGTTGTTCTTCAACTCCTAAACATGTGTAATCCCATTGTTTAGTATTATTTTATTCATGTGTTTTATATATAAAAAAATTAATAAAATATTAAATATTAATAATTAATAATATTTCAATCTTAATTACTTAAATTTAAATAAATAATTAATATATTATTTTTGTATGAAAAATATTTTAAAATAAAAGCTGAAAGATTTTTTAAAACTAATTTAAATGAAAAAAAATTCCTGATAATAAGTTATTTTTGTTATTATTTTATTATATTAAAATATATATATAATATAATATATATTAGTTTAGGGTTTAAGGTTTTTACCTATAAATAGGTTTGGTTTTGAACTTATTTTTTATTTCTTTTCGTTTATTCAAATTCGAAAATCCGCAGTTTGCTGCCGTCCGTTTTACTCTAGGTTTTACTTTTTCCAATTTTTGTTTATTATATGGACTCTAACATCTCGTTTTCTTCTTCACTCGAGGCAGTTATGGTGCATTATTTTGTATTAACGCTGTTGCAATTGTGTTATCGCCGAACACGAATTTCAATTATAAAACAAGGAATTTGAAGTTCCGGAATTGGATTGGAATACTTTTAATTTGACGGATTATTTATTATTATTTCTGTCGTTTTTGTTGTTTTTTATGCAAAGTGGTGACTTCTGAGCACTTAAATTTCGTAGAAGACAAATGAGGAAGAAAGTGGACGAGCGAATCAGAACTCTAATTGAAAATGGCGTTAGAACAAGGCATAGGTCCATGTTCGTCATCATCGGTGACAAGTCTCGTGACCAGGTCTTTTTTGTTGTAGCCTCATAGTGATTGACCTCCTAGAATTGGAACCATTTTGGAAACTCCATTTAATGTCAAACAAGTAAAGAGTTGTGCAATTTGAGTGCTAAGTGCAGTGTCTCTTCTGCGTGCAGATTGTTAATCTTCATTACATGCTTAGCAAGGCACAGATTAAGTCCAGGCCGACTGTATTGTGGTGTTACAAGGACAAGCTTGACATGAGCAGGTTCTGGATTTAATTGATGAAACTGTCTTGTGTAATAAACTTTGATATACTGTTGTCTTGGTTTGTTTTTGGATGAGGTTTGTTTGAGCTTTGTTTGAGCTTTGATTAATATGATTATAAATGTCCTAATGAAGTAACAAGAAAGAGCGTCGCAGGCAGATTAAACTATCGAAGCGGAAGTGTCTTTATGATCCGGATAAAGGTGATTCGTTTGAATTGTTTGTGGCAAGTGGTGGATTAACGTATTGTTTTTATAAGGATTCAGAAAGAATTCTTGGTAATACCTTTGGAATGTGTGTACTTCAGGTATCATACACCTCCTTCTAGCTCGTTATCTTATGCTGTTGTGCTTTCTGGACTATCTTTCACTTTCCTTTCTCAAAGATAAAACAATTTTACATCATTTTCCCTTTAGGATTTTGCGGCGTTGACACCTAATCTCCTTGCAAGAACGATGGAGACAGTGGAGGGAGGAGGGCTGGTTGTTCTGCTGCTTCGTTCTCTATCCTCATTAACAAGTCTGTACACCATGGTGATGGTATGAGCATAGATTCATAAGAATTTATATTCTAGTTTTTATTTTAAATATTCAATACATTTGATTAAGTATGTATAAGTGTCCTTTTAAGCTAGAGCTTTACTCCTTTTTTGCTGATATTTGAGCACTGTGTCCAGGACTTTAATTTTGGAATATTCATTTTTTTTTGTCTGCATTTTCATTTATTGGAGTTCATAGACTTTCATGAAACATTAGACATCCTTGACATGTATCCTTTTATTAAAAAAGGATATTGGTCATTATTTGAGGTAATTCTTTTATCTGATAAGTAATAGTTTTCTTGATATATCTGTAGCCTTCTCAATTGGCATGGAAATATTTTATGACAGCAACAAACCAAAATATATCAATGTAATGATAGGTTCGTGGTTTTGATGTTCATGTTAACAAAAACTAATAAATTAACATTTAATATTTGTTGATAAAAAAAAGATAGCACAGAACTCTATGTTTCATTGGGGCTTCAGTAAAATAATTGTATTGTATGTTAAGGAGGCGAGACCACATCTTACCATGCTGCTTTTCTGTTAGAAGTCTCATTAAATTCAACTTTCTTATGCATTTTGCTTGCAGGATGTCCATGATAGATTTCGAACTGAATCCCACTCTGATGCTACTGGGCGGTTTAATGAACGGTTCTTATTGTCACTAGCTTCTTGCAAGGCATGCGTAGTCGTGGATGATGAATTAAATGTATTACCAATTTCATCTCACATAAGGTCTATTACCCCAGTTTCTGCTAAAGAGGTATTTCCATTATTACGTATCAAACAAAATATTTCTTTGCACTTTTTTTTCGTTGGGATTTCTGGATTTTTGTGGGTTTTAATGCATGAAAGACGTACTTTTAATGTTAGCATAAGTGCAATACAGATAGTGTTTTTTTCTTTTGTATATTCTCTTATGATTTAATTCTTTGTTTAAACACGTAATGTCTTGATTGATGTTTGTGAAGATTATGGTGCAAACAGGTCCCTCTCTCTCCCTCAAGAATCTGTTCCTATAGTGTTTCTATATGTTTTTCTTTTTAATATATGATATAAATGCTTTAGAATCTCAGTGATAGTTTTGAAGCATTGATAAATGAATATTAAAGATATTTGTACTTGTAAAGATGGTGGCAAGAGATAATGCATGAAGGGAGATGGAACATGGAAGAGACTGGGGAGAGTAATTATCTAATGAGGTGATCTGTATAGCACAAGCTCCTTGTGTGTCTATATACCGATACTAATATACTACTAATTCTCGGTTAAAGATGCAGTACAATACTGTATGAAGTACATCTAGACCCCCACATACATTCAACAATACTGATTAATTTTTATTATTGATCCTCCATCGGGATTCAATATTCCTCATTCTTAGTGGCGGTGGGTAATTTTGCATATAGTTAGACATTTAGTAAATTTTGGTTCTTGTTATTTTTAAAACATTATCATTATAATTTTTGGAGTACATTATTTGTTATTGACAACCTTTTGGATGTCAAATACCATGGACATTATTTATAGTAAATTTTGCATGCAGATGCTATAGCATTTTACATGTTATTGAAAATATTATCATTTTAGATTTTGGAGTTATTATTTTATATTTTGTGGTAGTGTAATTTTGCTGATTGTTTGACATTTACTAAATCTGTCTTGTTGTCTTGATATCTAACGTATCCTATTTTTTTTTTTATTTGTAGTGTATGGACTACAATTTTATAAATAATATTACAAAAGCTATTTAAACTATATTGTAGGATTTTTTTTCTTCTTTCTTGGTAACCAATCGAGATGGTTGTTTCTTTAAATTCTGATGGGGCTCTATCACTAATATGTAAGTCTCTCAATTGATGCTGTAGGACTCTGACGAACTCTCAGAAGCAGATCTGGAGCTGAAAAGCCTTAAAGAACAACTAAAGGAAGATTTCCCTGTTGGTCCATTGATTAGGAAGTGTTGCACAATGGACCAGGTCGGATTTTTTGTCTTAACTACATTTTCTTCTTTGTCCAGCCAAATTAAATTAGTTTTTGGGTGGTGAATGTGAGCAAGTTTTTATATGATTTCTGTAATAGGGAAAGGCTGTTGTGACATTTCTGGATGCAATTTTGGACAAGACACTTCGTAGTACTGTTGCTTTATTGGCTGCTCGTGGCCGTGGGAAATCAGCTGCTCTTGGTTTATCAATTGCTGGAGCCATAGCTGTGGGGTACCATTCCATCTGGACATAGATGTATTTATATTGTATAGTTACAACAATTTTTTTAGTAACTTACAAGAAAATTATTTGTGTAGGTATTCAAATATCTTTGTGACTGCACCCAGCCCTGAGAATTTGAAAACCTTGTTTGATTTTATATGCAAAGGTTTTGACGCTCTTGACTACAAGGTGCTGGTTTTTCCCTCGTTGACAGCTACCACCATTATTGGTTAATTAATTAGTATAGATTTTAGTTGCAAAAGTTCTAAACATGGAAACTGGGTCACTAAGTAAGGTAAATTCCTAGAATGGTAACTGGGTTATTAGCGTTGGTAATTTAGTGATCACTAGCATTTATGTTTGATTTATGTGGTTCATTGCTCATCTAAATCATTATATCTAGTGCATATTTGAATTAATTTATCTGCACAAAATAAACTGATGTTAAAAAGGGGTGACCCAGTACACGAGGCTAAAAAGTGAAGTTAAGTACACTAAAGTTGCCTTACCAAACTTTTATCCTTAAATAAAGCTTTTTAATTAGAATTTAATCTTTTCCAAAATATACTTTAAGAGTGCTATTTTTTCTAATGACAACAGGAACACATAGATTTTGATGTGGTGAAAAGTGTGAATCCCGCTTTTAAGAAAGCTACTGTGAGGATCAATATTTACAAGCACCACAGACAGACAATTCAGGTAAGTCCATTGATCCTTCTGCATTAGTACTGTCAAGGGAACTTTCTGTTGCCGTGAAGTTATAAGTAAATGTAATTCTGGACTTATTTTTCATCTTAATTTCTATTTTTCATTCAGTATATACTGCCAAATGAGCATGAAAAACTTTCCCAAGTTGAATTGTTGGTTGTTGATGAAGCAGCTGCTATTCCACTTCCAGTGGTGAAGTCTTTGCTAGGCTCTTATCTAGTTTTTCTGTCTTCTACTGTTAATGGGTATGAATGATGTTTGTTTTTGGTGAAATTTTCCATCAAATGCAATTTTTTGTAAACAACTATCAATCCATTCCTTGGTAAATTTTATGTCTCTTCGGTTAATAGAGCTTAAATTCTGATGTGGTTTAAGTACTGACTCTTTTTGGTAACTCATTGAAAGTTATGAAGGTACTGGGCGCTCTTTATCACTAAAACTTGTGCAGCAATTGGAAGGGCGAAATCATGTGCCTGCTAAGAGCACGATGGACGCTGGTACTTATTCACACTTCTGTTCTTTTGGAAATCAATTTAAATGTGAATAAATAGTGTGCATGCCATGTGCTGGTCTGAACAAAAGCACAGTCTAAGTTGATTATGGAATAGAGATCATTGGTTGTCAATGATTCATTAAATTATTAATATCCTTTTCAAGGTATGTGTGCTTTAATGTTGACTTCATGTTTCAGGTCGTCTGTTTAAGAAAATAGAATTGAGTGAATCCATCAGATATGCTTCTGGGGATCCCATTGAAAGCTGGCTTAACAATCTACTTTGCTTAGATGTTTCAAATGCTATCCCTAATCTTAGCAGGTTAGATCAAAATCATATTTCATATTTTCTTGGAAAGTGAGACCATTTTTGTCTATCTCCGTTTACTGTTTTACTCCTGAAAATAGGTTACCTCCACCCAGTGAGTGTGATTTATACTATGTTAATCGGGATACCCTCTTCTCCTATCACAGAGACAGTGAATTATTTTTGCAGGTAAATCAGATTTATCTGATTTTGTAGGGTGGCTTGTGATTGATGTTTTCATGTGTTTAAATTCTGTACTAAAAACATATAGCATTATTGCAGCGAATGATGGCCTTATATGTTGCGTCTCATTACAAGAATTCTCCCAACGATTTGCAACTGATGGCAGATGCTCCTGCACACCACTTATTTGTACTACTTGGTATACCTGATCTTTCTTTCTAGTTATTCTTCTTTTGTTCCTTGTTTTAAATTATCATGATTTGAATTAGTCTTATAATAGTATTTGTATGACAGGGCCTGTTGATGAATCAAAGAATCAACTTCCTGATATTCTGTGTGTTATTCAGGTTTGCATCTTTGATCAACCAATTTTTCTGATCTACTTTTGCATGTAGCCTGTCTCATTGGTTTCCATGGCTTGACTTGCCTTCTCTGTTTTGGCAGAACTTGTTATTTCCAATTTTCTCGTCACTTAGCCATTATAATGTGTGCTCATACAAGTTAACCATAAGTTATCTTTCCCCACTGCTTGGTTATGATGAGTGAAATTGTTGATTTGTTTCTTGTGGTATGTCCAATTATGAAGCTATAAGCATATCTCATGTTGTGGAAACTGTTATTTTGATATGATCTTCAGACTGGGACACTATCTTGTATTGGTTTAGAATGCTTGAAGCTTGGGGTTCTCTTTGTTTAAATATTGATATTTGATAGAGTGTATCAGTTTTGTAATCAGATATGTGAAGCTTCTGTATATCCATTAGTTCTATTTTTTCCTTTATGCCTTCATGCCTTCTTGCTTTATCATTAGACTCAAAATACTGGGCCTCTGATTAAAGTATATCAATTTTATGGGGTTACTAGATTTCTTCATTCAATTGATCCCCCCACCCACCAAACACTAAATTTTTCTTTATGTTTGTTTTAAATTTTTTTATTGATTATGGTTAAACTATATATATATATATAGTTACACATATTATCCCTTCTGCTTGTCTTTTCTGTGACTTCAATTCTCCATAACTTTGATTTACAGGTTTCCCTTGAGGGACAGATTTCTCGTAAGTCAGCTATCCAAAGTTTGAGTGATGGTCATCAACCTTTTGGAGATCAAATACCATGGAAATTCTGTGAGCAATTCCGAGATACAGTTTTTCCCTCACTTTCAGGTGCCCGTATTGTACGCATAGCGACACACCCAAGTGCCATGAGGGTAATTTTATACTCTGTTCTGGCATGTGGTTTAACTAGATTCCTCCAAAGTTTTAACATCTTTCTTTATTTCAGCTTGGATATGGTTCACAAGCAGTTGAACTTTTGGTTCGGTGAGTGCATGACTTTTTTCTTCTTGTTTCACTCGGAGTAATGTTTGTTTTATGCTTTTCTTTTTACACATAGTTCCATGAGCATTCAGTGTTGTTCAAAAGTTTTTAATTTAATATCTTATTTTGTTTGGGTGGAGTCATGGTTCAACTGTTTGATAGAAAATATCTGATATTTGCGTGTGGTAGTCAATGTTTTCTCTAATCAAGGCACTAATATAGAAGTTGCTTCATCTTGTTATTAGGATTTTAATTTTTGTAATTAGTATGGTATCGGTAAAAAATAAATATATGTGTAGTCTGATCTGATCACTTAAAAGAATTCCATCTTACTCTCAGTTTACTAGTCTAAGACTGATTCGTTGGGACCTGGTGATCATAGGTTTTAGGCTGAGAAATGGTCTTGATGTTTATGGGAAAGGTCTATGCACTTCTTACCCTCTGAGACCCCACGAAGGTGGTGGGAGAATCATGCACAGGGCTGCCAAAAAAATGTTTTGGCTTGCATATGAATGGTCCTATTTGATAGTGTACATGTGTATCATAGTGCTGCAGGTAGCTTTTACCTACTCTCTAGTTAGTTATGACAGTTGTTCAGTCTGTTACAACAGCTAGTGGTCTTTACAAACACTCGTGTAATCAGATTTTATAATAGTAGTGATTCAGCATATTCTCTCAATGCATTGTATTTTCTGTTTCTAGTTTTAAAATGATATCAACGTTAAAACTTTACTTCAAGATATACTGTAATTTTGCACTCAGTCTTTTATACATGTCAAGATGTTAACTGCAGAACATCATCAATTAATCATTTGTCACTGTCGTCAGGTACTATGAAGGGCAACTGATTTCTATTTCTGAGATTGATGTTGAAGACGAAGGGAAGACTCTGCGTGTTAGAGTTACAGAAGCTGCAGAGAAAGTATGTTACTAATAAAAATCCCTTATTGAATAGGTTGAATTAGTTGCGTTCATTGAAGTCTTTGAAAGTTATGTCAGTGGTATTGGAACTATCTAGTACTATTAATTATATTAGAGAAATAATTGTTGCTTATAGGCATTAGTATGGCAAATTGGAAAAAATTGTCTTAAGTAGAGTCTATATTTGAAACCCTCGTGTTAAAAGAGTGCATTATAAAGGAAGAAGAGAGAAACTGGGGATAAACCTGAATGGGTTTGGTCTGTCTAGTGGTTATTTTGTACAAAATGAGATAAAAACTTAATATATTAATTTGTTTGGTGGATGTGACAGTTCCTTTCGTCGGCTGAAGGATAAAATATTTGCCGTATCATTGGAGAACAAATACATTTTGAAGAATAAAACAGGAAAATAAATTGTGTATACCAAATGAGATACTTTTTGTTATAGATTAAGAAAATGTCCAAAAAAGACATGATTCTCCTATTTAACAAATGTGTTAGGAATTGTAAGATTGTCATGAAATTTCGTCAGAAGGATCAAGAGGCCAAAACCTTTTTAACTGGGTTGGAGAACAGACTGCATGAACCCATGTTCATTTCTAAAATTCATTTGTTGCTTTTCACTAATTTAGACATTCGAACGTGAGCCAACCAAATATAACGTCAATCCAAACACATTAAGAATCCCTGAGATCCCAGACAGTCTCAATTGGGAGGATTACCTATCATCTGAGCCATAAAAAAAAATAGAAATCCCCTATAGATCGAATTTAGTTTTAATTTAAATTTATGGATGAACAGATGACGCTTTTATATGATTTCCTAATTATGGTAGCACAATCTTATTTAGATTCAACATAGCAGTGAAATTTGGTGAATCAGTTCATTGAATTAATTCAGTTCCTAATAAGACAAAAATAAATCCCTGTTCACAAGGCAATACCACCAATTTGAAGTTTAGGGTAGTGAGTGGAGAGGCCGCTTTTGCAACCAAAACTTGTGGCAAGTCTCGATACAACGACTTTATTTTTTTACTTAGGTTCATCCTCAATTCAGTAATATGGTAGCATGGAATTTGTTTGGGTCATCATTTCTTTATGCTGCTTTATTTGGTATTTCATGCTATGGAACTAATTTCTTGTTTCTAGCATTTATGATGTGTCGCTTGGAATTATCTTTCAATTGTATATGTTATTATTTTTTTCAAAAGAAAGAAAATATTTTCTTGTTTCTTTCACCTGCTATGTTTTTAATTTATGGATAAAACACATTATTTTTAGGACAGTTCGTTACCGTCAAATGTTAGCACTTTAAGTGGTTTCGTTTAGCTATGAGATATTAATGACTGAATTCAAATACAGTGCATAGTGAAATTTGAGCAAGAATAACAGGCTATATTTGATTTGTTTATGCGCCTTTAACTCCGTAATTTCATGTTTATCCTTTTCAAATACGCTTTAGCTTTTTCATGATACTACTGTGGAATATGGATCCAGGTTTCACTACTTGAAGAAAATATAAAACCTAGAACAGATCTTCCTCATTTGCTTGTACATCTGCGTGAAAGGCGGCCAGAGAAGCTCCATTACATTGGTGTTTCCTTTGGGTTAACTTTGGACCTTTTTCGTTTTTGGAGGAAACATAAATTTGCTCCTTTCTACATTGGCCAGATTCCAGTTAAGCTTTACTTTTTCTGAATTTATAAATAAGACTGAATTTATATTTACAAGTTATTAATGTGTTTCTTCGACTTCATAGAATACTGTTACTGGTGAGCATACGTGCATGGTCCTAAAACCCTTGAACAATGATGAAATTCAAGCTGATGGATCAAATCCGTTGGGTTTTTTTGGTCCATTTTACCAAGGTAGATTTCTCTTCCTTTGCTGTTATGATTTGTGTTTGATATATCCATTTTGTTAATGGTTGATGATTTAGTTTGATACGTGTAGATTTTAGACAAAGATTCACTAAACTTCTTGCTTCAACCTTTCGTGGCATGGAATACAAGCTTGCTTTGAGGTTAGTATCAAGAGTTTAGTAGTTCACTGTTCTAAATTCTTAAATTATGTTGATATCTTGGAGTCCATTGAATTCTAAAGAACTAGGGCTATGTATTACTGATAATTAATTAGATCGTATTGATGAATCAGATTTTCCACATCATTATTTGTTCATTTTTGATAAAAAAAAAAGTATTGGTTGATACAAAGCAAAAACGTATTTGAGACAAAGCAAAAGACTTGAAACAAAAAAGAATTCGACATTTCAATGCCTTTTGAACACAAGCTCTAATAACCCTTTATATTGGTTAAGTGGAAAATGGGAAAAAGTATCAAGGATACAACTTCTTTTTTTTTTCACTACACTCCCCAACCTTCCTGTAGGGAGTCCATTGGTGAATACATCTGCCGCCAATTGGAGTCCTTGAGAGAGTTTTGTAACTCTCGGCCTTTACACTTTCTTGAACTCTGGGATATACACATCCCTCGTTTATATCTCTATTTTTCTAAATACTTATTATAATGTTTGATAATTTATCCAGCATAATAGATCCAAAAATCAATTTCAAGGACCAAGACCCTAAGGAAATCGCATCTGATAAATATGTGCAGTCAATCGGAGAATATTTATCACCACATGATATGAAGCGTTTGGAGGCTTATGTTGACAACCTTGCTGATTTTCATCTGGTAAGACCTCGAGTGATTTGATACTAATCAGTTTTCTGGATGGTTTCTTGATGACATGTGTAATGCTTTTCTGGTTATTGAAAATTTTTGTTCTTCAACTCCTAAACGATGATTGATTCCTTTTTCATTTTTCAAAGCTTGTCCATCTTGCTCCTATCTACCTCCACCCAAAAAATGCCCTAATTATTTTTTGTCAGCATAAAGGTTCAATATGTACTTAAAATGATAAATACAAATAAATATATTTTTACCAATTGTAATTGTTGTTTAATATGACATGGTTGTTGACTGATGTGAGTATAATTTTTTATTGGATAAATTGCATTGGCCCGACAAACTAAATCCAAATTAACGTGAGTTTGCATGGTAGTAAGATCATCAGTATGTGAGAATTGTGATGACTAAATTAAATGGCATTTAAAATGGTCCAGTGTGGTGACTGATATAACCCCAAACATCTGGCATTGTTACTGCTGAAGGTTTGATGTAACTATTCCAAACCTAGTAAATGGAAATAACATAATTTGAATATCTGTTTAATAAATTTCGAGTGCTTTTAAGTTTGATCTTGACCTTTTTTTTTCTTTGACAGATCTTAGATTTGGTTCCAACCCTTACACGGCTTTATTTCCAACAAAAGCTCCCAGTTACATTGTCCTATGCTCAAGCTTCTGTGTTACTCTGCATCGGTCTGCAGAATCAGAACATTTCATACATTGAGGTCTGTTTATCAACTTATTAATTTGTTTAGTTGAAGACTCGGATGACTAGTTAGCACTTGATGTCTTGTACGTCAAAGCAATAAAGGATAACCTAAAGCTGAATCCTAATTAGTTATTTATATGTTAGTGTAAATTTTTTTACAGACATCAAATATGATTTCTTTTGCTGCCACATTATATAATTGAATAGGATGAATTCTTATTGAATGTCTATGCAAAAAAGTTTAACAATGATTGTGCATATAAATTAAATTCAAATCCTAGTATGAGATTTACAGGACAAAAACCTTCTCTCACTAGGTAAGGTCAGTGACATGGATCATGTGTTGGATTTTTCTAAAGTATGCCAAGTCATCTTTTAAAATTTAGCATACATTGGTCAGTTTATCATGATACACATTCTCTATCAAATCAATAAGTCAGTCAATTTATTTTTTGAGGTTTGAGTTTTCCTGTTTGATGTCTACGCTCAGTGGGGCACTTCTCAATAAGATGGAATCACATTCTCTTATATCCCTTTTGTTTAACAGGGACAAACAAATTTGGAAAGGCAAACAATTTTGTCTCTATTTATAAAGGCTATGAAGAAGTTCTACAAATATCTAGATGGTCGTGCATCCAAGGAGATTGAATCAACCTTGCCAAGACTGAAAGAAGTAAGTTTCTTGATGACAATTTACCTTTTGTATTCCATGGCATGGTGCTTTCACTAGAATCCGTAGAAAATTTTGGTTAATGAATTCACAATTCTGCTGTGGTGTTTAGGAACGCAAATTCTAGTTTGTCTCCTTTTTCATATTCACTAATCTTGCACCACTTTTTTGGGTTGTGTTCTGTTTTGTCCATAGATTGTCATGGAACCTCATAGTGTCTCTGTGGACGAAGATCTCGACAGTGCAGCTAAACAAGTTGAGGTATGTGCCTTTATCTTTTTGGTTTCTTTTGTAGTAGATCTCTACTCCAAATTCCATCTTTGCCTTTTCACCTCCAGTTTTCGTGGCTCAAATCATCTTACATGTTTGTCATCGGATAGGATGACATGAAATCAAAAGCAGAATCGCTCTTTACTCCTGAATTGTTCGAGCAGTATGCCATTGAAGATGGAGAATCTGGTTTTCAGACTGTTTTACAAAATAATGGTGGAAAAATACCCACCGGTGGCCTTATTAGCGTGAAATCCAGTAAGAGTGCAGTGAAGCCTGGAAAGGTGAAGGAAAGTGGCAAGAGTGACAAAAAGCGCAGTAAAGATAATCACAACCATAAAACAAGCAAAAGGAGAAGATCTTGAATTGAACAAGAACCATCCAAGAAAAACTATGATGATTTCAGGTATTTTTGGTCTTTAAGTCAGAACTGCATACAAGTTCAAAGTGAACGCCCAAATCAAGAGGATGAGAATTTACTGACAAAATCTCAGTTCGTATAATTGAGTGACCTGTACATGGTTGACTGTGAAAAACTTATAATCGTTCTATTTATAAATAAAAATATTAAATTAATGGATTTTAATTTTAATTTATGATTTAGTTTATTTTTAGTTAATTCTATATATTTTGTTTAATTTTAAAAATTATTAATTAAGAAATAATTAATTCATAGAATTAAAAATAATATTTAAATTTATTTTATTAATAAATTTCACAAAATTAAATTAATTTAACAAATAACAAAATTTTAAATATAATATTATAATTAAATTTTAAATATAATATTGTTAATATTTTAAAAATTTTCACACATTAAATGTTGGAAAAAAATAAAACATAATATAAATATTACCTACATTAATATTATAATAAAATTTTATTTACTTTTTTAGTCATATATCTATTTTATATTAAAAATATTTATAATATCATTTACATTAAAAAATAATTTTTAACATTAATTAATTTAAATTAAATAAATTTTTTCTCTCTCTCTTATAAAATAAAATAATAATGTTATATATTGTTGGAAAACAAAATTGTAATTAATTACTCTTTCTCTTCTTTTCAAGAATGGAAGACCAATATTTTTACATCCTTCTTTTTTCTTCAGGAATGGGGGACCAATATTTTTATATCTTTCTCTTTTTTGTCCTCGCATTTCGGTACAAATCAATAAATTCAAATAACTAAATTATATTATATTAACATTTGTGTCTTTGTACTTCAGTAGTAGAATCAAATATAGTATTACTTTTTAACGTTTTTTCGATAGGTTGTTTAAATGTATATATCTTGTAACAGAACCTAGAGAAATTATACATTCATATTGACCATCAAAACCAAAATATTGAATCTGGATATGTGCTTAACATAAACTGATTTGAGAAGATCAACATTACTATTAACTTAGCACAACAATCATTATGGCATCTGCTTTGGATCTTTCAATTTGGATTGTAGTGTGTAAACTAGAATCCTCTGGAATTTCGAAGAAAGGATCCATGCATGAACAATTATCAATATTATACAACTCCTGTTCTCTAATTTCGCATTTGTTTAATGCAGCAACAAGCTTAGTCCTCACTGTGTCAGTTGGAAATGGACTAACAAGTACTACTCCAATATAAAATTACCCTACAACTTCGGTAGCTCCATGATAATGGAACGAACCCCAACTAAGATTTTCGACTACGTCCACAATTGTCCAAAACTCATTTGAAACGACTCCATTATCTAATACACTGAAATAGAATGTGTCAGGTACCTTGCCCCTTCTGACCCTTTATTTTCTCTTCCTCCAAACCATTTGACCTTCCAATGTTTTTACCTGAAATACTAGTTCATACCAGAATGACCCTTTTGCCTCCCCCTATAGAATAATTGGTATTGGCAAGGAAATTTATCATATTTAATATACATCTCAATAGCTAGGATTAGTTCACAACTAGTATGAATTAAAAACCTACTAGTAGACCATAACTTGAAGATCATATTCCAATTTTATGTGATAATAATGTTTCTATAAGTCTTTAAAAAAATCCTATATTGCATTCTAGATAAAAATATATTGAAAGGGAAATTGTAGATGTATGATTTGTACAAAAAAAAAATCAGTTAATTGATATTTTCATAAAACTCCTAATTAAAGAAAATGTTAAATTATTTATAAAATTTATTGGACATAAAATTCGGTAGTGATCGACTAAAATTGTATATCCTCAACAATGTACTTGTACTTGTACAATGCATTGATTAAAAGTGACGTGTGAATAAATAAAATATATTCATAACTTATTCTTTCTGTTTTTGTTGAGAAATACATAGAATTGATCAAAATGAAAATATGCTATACTAATTTCTTTTATCTCTCTTTTCAACTATAAATGTGAGAGGTATAATAGAAATATAGAGAAAATGTAGATTGAGGGAGATGAAATGCAAACGTTGCTAACATATAAGCAATCATTAATCTACTATGCCAGATAATGATAATTTTAAGTAATAATGACATCATATATTATTTATTTTTTGTCATTATTATATATTTAGGTGGAAACATATGTTCTTAATATGGTATGTGTCTCTTATTTAATCTTTTTATTGTATATAGATTTTTTATTATGAATAGTTAATTAAATTTAAAAAATAAAATAATTTTTATTGTATTAGTGATTTTTAAAATTAAATTTGAATTTAAACTTTTTAAAAAATGAAGTTATTTTTATAAAAGAAATTGAAGCTATTTAGTTATTTTGAAAAGAAAAAAATAATTATTTTATTTATTTTATTAAATAAAATTAACTATTTTTTATTTGTTAAATAATAAAAATTTTTATCTAAACTAAAGGAAGTTGCATATTCTTTTTATATAATAGTATAAATTATTATATAAAAATATGGTATAAAATTTTATGCTTATTTTATATAATATATTTATATTTATACCATTACATGCATTTTTAAATCTTAAAAAAGATTTGGTTTATCTAAAAGAAATAATTTAGAGCAAGTAAAAAAAATTATGCACTTGTTCAAGAAAACTAAAACAAAAATAAATAAATTATGTTTTACATATCAAATAAGTTTAATTATTTTTTAAATATCACTTCAACTAAATTTAGATGACTCTTTTAATTATGTAACTAAGAGTAATTTTGAAAGAATTTTAAAATATGAATAAAAGTTAGAAACTGAATAATTTTCATATCTTAATGTGAATTTAAAATAATTTAAAATTATATAATTATCCTAATAATTAATCTATATGTTATGAAGATGATTCCTATTTTTATAATTACCTTTTAGTGTATACATTTCAATATTTCTATTTTACTATTTTAAAAATTATTTTTAAGTAATACATTTAATTGAAAAAAATATTTATTAAATGAAAGAAGTAATTAATTAATTATTTTTATTTTAAAATAACTAAATAACTTCTTTTTTTTCAAATTCAAATTTAAATTTAAAAATTATAAGTATAATAAAAATTTATTTTATTTTTAAAATTAAATTAACTAAAGAATCATAAAATTAAGTAAAAAAAATTCAACTTACCTCCTAACTTTGTCTTTCAAAATTATTTTTCTTTTTTTAAATATATAATATAATAAAATAAAAAATATAAATAATTCAAAACCATTGTAAGTCATATACAAATTTTATATAACATTAAATTTATAAATTCTTTAATTTTTATTATTTTATATTATTATGTTTATATAAAATATTAAAATAAAATACAGACACATAAGACAACGCCTGTGTTTACGCTGATATAAAATAATTACAATAACTTGATAAAATGAAGGAAATTAAACAAAATAGAGGAACTCTAGATTGTTATGAAATAAAAGAATTATTTAGAAATTAATGTTAAAGTGAACAATAATATTTTTAAATTTGGTTTTATAGTTGTTTTGGTTTTATAATATGAAGATTCAAAATTTTTTGCAAAATAATACATGTTGCAAAAATATTTTTGTAGATGGAACCATGTGATCTTTAATTTCTTCACTATACATACTTATTTTCATTTTTTTAAAATCGGAATGAGGAAAAAAAAGAAAAGAAAGGAAACACAGAGAATTAAATTTATAATAAAGAAGTAATTCAAAATAATTAATTCAAAATGTTGAAATTAAATTTGGATTAATTCGAAAAACAAAAATAATAGTAAATAATTGAATTTGTAATATAATTTGAAAAAAAAATTATTATTATAATTAGTTGCAAATTAAAAAATATATAATTGAAAATATAATTTTAATTTTGTCAGAAAAAGTAGTGTTCGAATAAATTAGAGAAAAAATCAGTTAAATTGAACACAAATAAGTGTTTACGTATTTATATGTCATGAATTATTCAATTACAACCTACATATGTCTAAGTTTCTCCTTTGTCAATAATTTTATTACTAAATTTATAATATAAATTATAGTTTTTAATAATAATTTCAAATATTTTTAATTTTCTATTATATTACTAAACATATTTTCAAAACTCTTCAAAAAAAACTTAGCGGTTCAAAAAATTTATTATTGTCATACACATAAAAAAATAAATTTATTAAATTAATAGATATTTATTTCAAATTTTTTACAACTCCTTTGTAAATATATTTAATTTAAACCACTTTATTTCTTTATTCACAAGTTCAAAATTAAAATTATATTTTTATTATAAATTTTTAAATTCTGTAACGTCCCAAAATATTAAACTTTTGGATCATGTCAGAGTTGATTCTTAGGATACCTTTAGGGAATGGGTTTAGCATGCTAGTTGTACATTAAAATTTTGTGTTATTTAAGATCTAGTTTGTTTAAGTCTATATAGTTATTTTCTTAACCCTCATTCCTTCCTTCCTATGTTTAGGATGGCGCCTAGACCACCTCCACCTCCTCAGCCTGAACAAGACGTCAATCAAATGTTGAGAGCCATTGAGATTATGACTACCACCATACAACAGCAGGGAGCTATCATGGCCCAGCAACATCAAGCAACAATGCAAGAGCTACAAGCCTCTAGAAGCATGGGCCTCCCAAGTTTACAGGGGATGTGAATCCAGATGAACCAGATATCTGGATTAGGAGGATAGAAAAGATTTTTGCGGTTACAGTGCCCAGAGAACAAAAAGGTGATATTTGTTGTTTACCTCCTAGAAGGAGAAGCTGAATTCTGGTGGAATGGTATGAAGAAGTTGATGACTGTTAGGAATGAAAGCATTAACTGAGAGAATTTTAGGAAGAGATTCATCGATAAGTACTTTCCTGGAAGTGCTAGAATGGCAAAGGAGGCTGAATTCCATAAACTGGAGCAGGAAGCATGTCTGTACAAGATTATGCTACAAGGTTTGAGCACTTGTCCAGATATTACTCTCAGACTTGTACTGAAGCATGGTTGTGTAGCAAATTTGAAGATTTGAGATAAGAGTTGAAGATCATTGTGGTGCCAATGTATTGTAGTGAGTTTCCTCTTTTGGTGGAAAGGGCCAAGACTGCTGAGAGACTGATGGCTGGTAACATAAGTCTAGCAAAACCATCAGTGGGTGGAACATCAGCCAGTGGAAAGAGGTTGTAGCCTGGATCCCCTTATGCTAGATCCCACCAAAAGAGAGGTGGCGGTTCTTCCCAATTCTTCACACAGGGAGTGAGGTGTGGCAGATGTGGGGGACCTCATCAGACGCATCAATGTCCTCAGACACAGGACCACAGGAGATGTTTCAGGTGCCAAAAGCAGGGGCAGTTTGCTAAGGATTGTAGAGAGGCAATGCCTGTGGCTCACTTCAGAGGGCCACAACAGGCTAGGCAGGATAGAAACACAAGACCCCGGGCTGCTGGGAGGGTCTTTACCGTCAGTGGAGCAGAAGCTTCAAAGTCAGACAGCTTGGTGCAAGGTGTGTGTTCTATCACTGGTAGAGATTTGATTGTTTTGTATGACTCTGGAGCGACACACTCTTTTGTGTCTTATGATTGTGTGGAAGAACTAAAGCTTCCAGTTTGAGATCTTCAATGTGATTTGGTTGTGTCTACACCAGCTTCTAACCTGGTGATTGCTTCTAAAGTGTGTGTTAGTTGCCCTGTCGTGGTAGAAGGGTACAAGTTCAAGGTGAACTTGATTTGTTTACCTCTGAAGGACCTAGATGTGATTCTAGGTATGGACTGGTTTTCTTCAAATAGAATTTTAATTGATTGTGGCCGGAAGAGAGTCTTATTTTCTGAACCTAAGGTGTCAGAATTTCTATCAGCTCGTCGAGCCTGGAGAGAGTTGTTGAGTGGGTCTCAATGCTTTGCGATACTCACTCATATGCAATCAGAAGGAAGCTCAGATGGTGACATACCAGTGGTGAAGGAGTTTATGAATGTCTTTCCTGATGAAGTACCCGGGTTACCTCCTAAGAGAGAGGTCGAGTTCTCTATAAACCTAGTGCTAGGAGCAGGACCAGTGTCCATGGTGCCTTATAGGATGGCCCCTGCAGAATTGGTAGAACTAAAGAAGCAAATAGAGGACTTGTTAGACAAACAGTTTATCAGATCGAGTGTGTCACCTTGGGGCGCATCGATGTTATTGGTGAGAAAGAAAGATGGAGAAAGTAGATTGTGCATAGATTACCGACAATTAAACAAGCTCACTATAAAGAATAAGTATCCTCTGCCCAGGATTGATGACTTGATGGATCAGTTGCAGGGAGCTGTCGTTTTCTCCAAGATTGACTTAAGATCTGGGTACCATCAGATTTTGGTAAAGGCTGAAGATGTTCAGAAAACAGCTTTCAGGTCCAGGTATGGCCACTATGAGTATGTGGTCATGCCGTTTGGGGTGACCAATGCACCTGCCATCTTTATGGACTATATGAACAAGATCTTTCGTCTCTTTTTGGATAAGTTCGTGGTTGTTTTCATTGATGACATTCTTGTCTACTCCCATACTTTAGAGGAGCATGAGCAACATTTGAGGATAGTGTTAGGAATTTTAAGGGAGAAACAACTTTATGTCAAATTGTCTAAGTGTGAGTTTTGGATGAAGGAAGTAAGATTTTTGGGACATGTAGTGTTAGCTGCAGGAATATCTATAGACACCTCCAAAGTTGAAGCTATACTACAGTGGGAGCATCCTAAGACCGTGTCAGAGGTCAGAAGTTTTGTTGGTTTGGCAGGTTATTATAGAAGATTCATTGAAGGGTTTTCTAAAATTGTGGCACCTTTAACACAATTAACCCGGAAGAACCAACCCTTTACTTGGACAGACCGGTGTGAGCAAAGTTTATTTGAATTGAAGCAGAGATTGACTAGTTCCCCAGTTTTAGTAATTCCTGACACCAAGAAGTCATTTGAAGCAGAGATTGACTAGTTCCCCAGATCATATTAGCTGTGGAAGTCTAGTTATCACTAGTGATTTCTTGAGATTGATTAAAGAGAAGCAGAAGTCAGATAATGGTCTGAGAAAGATTATGAGCTTATTGAGTTCGAAGCATGCTAGAGATTTTGCTTTGGGTCCAAATGAGGTGCTAAGATTCAGAGGAAGAGTTTGTGTTCCGGCAGACACCGAATTAAAAAGGGTAATTTTGGAGGAAGGTCATAAAAGTACACTTAGTCTACACCCTGGCATTATTAAGATGTACCAAGACTTAAAGGAGTCTTTTTGGTGGTCTGGAATGAAGAAAGACATATCTTTATTCGTGGCTAGTTGCCTAACTTGCCAAAAGGCTAAGGTAGAGCACCAAAGGCCTGGAGGGCCATTGCAATCGTTGGAGATACCCGTTTGGAAGTGGGATAGCATAGTTATGGATTTTCTTACCCAGTTGCCTAGGACAGTTAGAGGTCATGACTCGGTGTGGGTGATTGTGGACCGGTTGATTAAGAGGACGCAATTTCTGCCAGTTAGTTTGAGGATCTCAATGGAGAAGTTAGCCCAGCTTTACATTAAGGAAGTGGTTAGATTGCATGGGGTTCCTTCTAGCATCATCTCTGACAGAGACCCTCGGTTCACCTCACGTTTTTGGCAGACCCTTCAGACTGCTTTAGGTACTCAGCTCAGGCTTAGTTCTGCCTACCATCCTCAGACAGATGGACAGTCTGAGCGGACTATTCAGACCTTGGAGGATCTGCTTAGAGCTTGTATATTGGATCATCTGGGTTCCTGGGATGAGATGTTGCCTTTGGTGGAGTTCACCTACAACAACAGTTACCACTCAAGCATAGGAATGGCTCCTTATGAAGCATTGTACGATATGAAGTGTGGAACCCCACTTTGTTGGTACCAAGAAGGTGAAAGATTTGTTGTGGGATTGAGAAAGTAAAGATGATTCAGATGAGGCTGAAGGCTTCTCAGAGTCGCCAGAAATCCTATGCTGATAAGAGGAGAAAGCCCTTGGAATTTGAGGCGGGTGACCATGTCTTTTTGAGAGTCACACCCATGACTGAGGTTGGAAGGGTCATTCGGTCCAATAAGCTAACTCCTAAGTTTATTGGTCCATTCCAAATTCTCAGAAGGATTGGTCCAGTAGCTTATGAGATAGCCTTGCCACCTCCTTTTTTCAGATTGCACTGTGTTTTTTATGTCTCCCAATTAAAGAAGTATGTCCCTGATCAGAGTCATATTTTGGAAGTGGATGAGATTCAAGTCAAGGATGATCTCTCTTTTGTTGTTGGTTCGGTAAGAATTGTGGATACTCAAACAAAGCAACTCAGAGGCAGGACCATTGGGATGGTCAAAGTGTTGTGGGACACAAAGACCGGTGATACCACATGGGAATTGGAAGATAGTATGAGAGAGTCATATCTTCGAGGACGAAAATTTTTAAATTGTTAGGGAGTATTGTAAGGATCAGAAAATAAAAAAGAGAAAGGACTTTCTCTCTCCTCATCACTCTCATCTTTCTCTACGTTTCTTCCATTGTTAGAGCTCTCACTCCCTCTCCCTTCTCTCTAGGATTCCTCCACCTCCGGCCACCCTCTCGAAGAACTGAGACCACCATTGTCTTTCCCTCGGCGAGTAGAAGAGTT
Organism: Lablab purpureus; assembly: GCA_030347555.1. Lineage (NCBI taxonomy): Eukaryota > Viridiplantae > Streptophyta > Magnoliopsida > Fabales > Fabaceae > Lablab > Lablab purpureus. The sequence goes on from CM059256.1 coordinate 38,816,761, forward strand.
TGGACCGATTGGAATTAGAACCTCTCATTCGACGTTTGTGCTTTCCTCTAGTCTAAGAGTACTTTTCTGGATTCAATTTGCAATTAGGTGCATTTTAAGTGTTAAAGGAGCAATCTGTTGCCCGGGTGAGGAAGAACAACTATTGGGCTTTGGATTAGCTCAACTCCAAGTAAAGGGAACTTCACTTGAACTTGTTTCTATTTTTATAGGTTTGATTGAGAGGTTATGAGTGGAGAACTTTTTTCTAAACTTGAACTGGTTTTGGTTGAACGATGGTTCTCTGTATATGCTGTATGAGAATCAATTGATGAATTATGATGTTGTGTTGTATTGAATGTATCAGTGTATGACATTATGCTGACTTGAATTGTTGTGTGGTATAGACACCATGGTTATATATGTATTTTGGACTGTTTGGATGTATTGGAATGATGTTAAGATGCTATGAGATTATGTGAATGATGTTAAGCAGTAAGACCTAATGATGAGTGAGTAAAGGCTGTAAGACCCACAAATGAAAAATTGTGAAATATGAGAATATTAGAAATTATTATTTCATACATGTTGTGTGTATGGGATTAAGGATAGGCATAAATGGGGCATCCAAACTTCTAAGATGGTCTGAGTCACATAGACAAAGCCATCTGTGGTGAGAAATTGATGGAGGCACTACACAGGGTTGATAGTAGGCTTCAGCCGGAGTGCAATGCATGTGTATGTTGTCACCCTGATGAGAGGTTTATTTCATGAGATCATTCTAGGCCTGGGGCCTTTTTCCCCCATCAGGTGGTAGTCCCACGGGTCTGAATCCCATACTGTCTCCTGGGAGTCGTCTGTTTTATGTGTGATTGTGATTGAGTATGTCCAGCCTAAGGCAGGTTGATGATTATTTATATTGTAATTGTAATTGATTAAATGTTGTAAATATATCTTCTGTCAAGATGTAGCTCACCCTTGCTTGTATGTGTTGTTTGTTGGATTCTGCTATGATTGTGGGTTATCACGAGAGCAGATGGCAGGTTAGTGGAGAACCTAAGTGAACTACTGCCACGTGGTCAGGGCCACTTTTGTATAGTGTAGACCTTAATTAAAATAATTTTTGGGATTTGTATTTAGATTAACTTAGTCTATTTTGGTAGACAGTTGGATGATTATACGTAGATTTTATTTTGTACGCATATATATATTTATATATATATATATATATATATATATATATATCTGAATGCATGATCCAAAAGTTTAATATTTCGCAAAAAGTATTATTAAAAAAATAAATAATTTATACATAATTTCACATTTTATTAAGTTAAATATATTTAATGCTTTTTATTTCATAAAATAAAAAAGTTTAAGTTTTTAAATGATCCTGGATCATAATCATTGAGAAAAAACATATATTTTTTGAATAATAACATATATAAGACTAAGATAGTTGAGATTTTGTTTATATACCCCATAAATGACATATAATATTGAAGAAACATAAAAGTAATAAATGTTATTCTTACAATATTTTTGTATTAAATATTTAATATTTTCTATAATATATTTATTTTATCATTTTAGTTCTTATAAAATAATTATTATTTTTAGTCCATGTAATATAAATTTTACTAATTTAATTTTATTAGGCTTCAAGTGGAGGAAGTGTAACCGGCCATCTCCTCTGGAGGTGGTTAGTTAGCTTATAGTGTTTTTCTATAATAGACACTCTCAATAATTAACTCACACGATGAAGCATGTCTCTCCCGGTTCTACCCATTCATCTTCAACTCTGAAATTTTTTCTTACCTTCCATGCAAGTCTGTCGTTAGATGCATGACTCTCTCCCATTTACACTGTTCCTTACTCACTACACCGGATTTTATCTCTAGACATCGTAGCAGGTCTCGCAAGGAGTTTCTTCTTTTTTTTTGTCCTCGCTTCATCCCTCTCTCCGCAATGATGACAATCATCTCACATTATCGGTCGACTTGATGTTTTCGTATTTGGAAAGGATCGATGATAACAACATCCTCTGGATGATAAGTGTATGTGGTGGTGTTCTTTACATCGACATGACTCATGAAATTTTCTTTATCAATCCTGCTATTTCGAGGTATATTTTTGTTAGTCATGTTCCTATTGAAGAACGATACAATGAATACATTTACTGCTATGGCTTCATTAGTCGTGGACTGTCTGATTTTTTACTTCTTAAGATTGAAGTCGATGACCAACATCGTATGCATAAACGAACTCCCCGTGCTTGGGTCTATACCTGTCTACAACCTTATTGGAGACCTCTGGAAACTCCTATTTGTACATTGTGTGTACATGTGAATTTTGAGAGTGATTTTGTTTACAAAGGGCTTTTGCACTGGGGTGCCAAAAGGTGGATTGAAAATTGCTGGCATTATTTTATCCTCACATTCTGTGCTAATGCTAAGAATGAAGTTTTTGGGGAGCTTTTACTTCCAGATCATTGTTTGGCAGCCCCTTCTACTCTATATGACAACGACGTAATTCTTCAATAGGAAGAGGACTAACAAAAATATACCTCGAAATAATAGCAGGATTGATAAAGAAAATTCCATGAGTCATGTCGATGCAAAGAACACCATCACATACACCTATCATCCAGAGGATGTTGTTACCATCGATCCCTTCCAAGTACGGAAACATCAAGTCGACCGATAATGTGAGATGATTGTCATCGTTGCGGAAAGAGGGATGAAGCGAGGACAAAAAAAGAAGAAACTCCTTGTGAGACCTGCTACGATGTCTAGAGATAAAATCCAGTGTAGTGAGAAAGGAACGGTGTAAATGGGAGAGAGCCATGCATCTGACGACAGACTTGCATGGAAGGTGAGAAAAAATTTTGAGTTGAAAATGAATGGGTAGAATCGAGAGTTAGTTACTGAAAGTGTCTATTATATGAAAAAACTACAAGCTAACTAACCACCTCCAGAGGAGCTGGACGGTTACACTTCCTCCACTTGAAGCCTGATAAAATTAAATTTGCAAAATTTATATTACATGGACTAGAAATAATATTTATTTTATCTAAAATGATAAAATAAATATATTATAGGAAATATTAAATATTTAATACAAAAATATTATAAGAATAACATTTATTACTTTTATGTTTCTTCAATATTATGTCATTTGTGGGGTATATAAACAAAATTTCAACTATCTTAGTCTTATAAATATGCTATTATTCAAAAAATATATGTTTTTTCTCAATGATTATGATCCGGGATCATCTAAAAACTTAAACTTTTTTATTTTATGAAATAAAAAGCATTAAATATATTTAACTTAAAATATGAAATTATGTATAAATTATTTATTTTTTAATAATACTTTTTATGAATAAATTAATTCTTAATAAAACCCCAAATGCTTTCATATATTATGTACCGTCCCAAAATATTGGATCATTGCATTCATATATATATATATATATATATATATATATATATATATATATGCGTACAAAAATAAAATCTACGTATAATCATCTAACTGTCTAGCAAAATAGACTAAGTTAATCTAAATATAAATCACAAAATTTATTTTAATTACGGCCTACACTGTACAAAAGTGACCCTACCTGTCATCTGCTCCCGTGATAACCCATGATCATAGCAGAAATCCAACAAACAACACATACAAGCAACGATAAGCTACATCTTGACAGAAGATATATTTACAACATTTAATCAATTACAATATAAATAATCATCAACATGCCTTAGGCTGGACATACCCAATCACAATCACACATAAAATAGACGAGTCCCAGGAGACAGTATGGGATTCAGACCAGTGGGACTACCACCTGATGAGGGAAAAAGACCACAGGCCTAGAATGATCTCATGAAATAAACCTCTCATCAGGGTGACAACATGCACAGGCATTGCACTCCGGCCGAAGCCTACTATCAACCTTTTGTAGTGCCTCCATCAACTTCTCACCACAGATGGCTTTGTCTATGTGACTCAGACCGTCTTAGAAGTTTGGATGTCCCATTTACGCCTATCCTTAATCTCATACACACTAATCTACACACAACATGTATGAAATAATAATTTCTAATATTCTCATATTTCACAATTTTCCATTTGTGGGTCTTACCACCTTTACTCACTCATCATTAGGTCTTACTGTCCGACATCATTCACATAATCTCATAGCATCTTAACATCATTCCAATACATCCAAACAGTCCAAAATACATATATAACCATGATATTTATACCACACAACAATTCAAGTCAGCATAATGTCATACACCGATACATTCAATACAACACAACATCATAATTCATCAATTGATTCTCATACAGCATATACAGAGAACCATCTTTCAACCAAAACCAGTTCAAGTTCAGAAAAAAGTTCTCCACTCATAACCTCTCAATCAAACCTATAAAGATACAAACAAGTTCGTGAAGTTCTCCTTACTTGGAGTTGAACTAATCCAAAATCCAATAGTTGCTCTTCCTCACCCAGGCAACAGAGTACACTTTGAGTTGCTCCTTTAACACTTACAATGCACCTAATTGCAAATTGAATCCAGAAAAGTACTCTTAGACTAGAGGAAAGCACAAACGTCGAATGAGAGGTTCTAATTTCACCTCTAGTTATAAAAGTCCCAAATGACCTATGAAAACCCTAAAAACGCAAAACGTACCTAATCAGAGATTCCAATCGGTCCAAACTCTTCTACTCGCCGAGGAGAAGACAATGGTGCTCTCAATTCTTCGAGAGGGTGACCGGAGGTGGAGAAATCCTGCCGGAGGTGGAGAAATCCTGTCGGAGGTGGAGAAATCCTAGAAAGAAGGGAGAGAGAGTGAGAGCTCTAACAATGGAGGAAACATAAAAAAAGCAGAGAGTGATGAGGAGAGAGAAAATCCTTTCTCTTTTTATTTTCTGATCCTTACATATTAATTCTTTTTGCTGATAGTTTTTTTTTAAATAAATGATATTATGTTTTAAAATAATTATAAAAAATTAAAAAAAATATTTTAATAACTTTATATTAAATAAGTAAATGATGTCAATAGATTGTAGTATATATTTTATCCTTTTTGGTCCCTGTGAAAAATTCATTCTTTTCTATTTCTATAATTTAAAATTTTACAATTTTGGTAGTGCCACTTTAACATAGCCATGTACCACTCTAACACACAAAACCACATAGATAACATGTTTTGCTGAACTGATATTTGAAGAACTGTCACATCACTTAAAAACTTAAGAAAATTAAAGAAATCATTTATGCTAAAGACCATTTGAAATTGTGATTCCTAAAAGCGAATTTAACAAAATAAAAATAGATTAAACTTGTGTTTGTAAAAACTCTTTTTTTTTTTTTACATTTGAAGGTCATATTTTACAAGTCATGCATAAATTAAATTTTAAATATTTTTTTAGCAAATAATGTGATGAAATATTAATTCTATTTATCCCATATAGATATAAAGAGACTATTTAAAATAAACATTTTTTTTGCTTAGATCAAATCTCTAAGTAAAATCACGTCTTATTTTCATTATTTTTTTTATCTGCGTTTGTTTATATATATATATATATATATATATATATATATATATATATATATATATAACTATCTAACTGATTCACTAATTTGATTGGTTGATCTAATTTTCAAAATAAAAGTTTTGTTTTTACTAATATGTATCAAATTAATCATTTTCATTTTAATAAAAATAAAAAATAAAAATGAAATCTCAAATTACAGAGAAAATAAAAAATAGTGTACAAATAAAAATAAATTATATATGTAAACATTAATATAAAATAATATCTTACATAGATATATTTACATATATTTTTCGAGAAAAAGTTAAATTTAATAACCGACAATAATATATTCCGTTTTATAATTTAACATATTTTTTGTCGTTGTTATTATTATATATTTAGTCCATTTTTTAATTTACAAAAAGTTATTCATAATAAGTAATTGTTATTTACAAAAGATTATTAACTAAAAATCATTTCTAGTTACGTAGTTTTTTTATTATTATAAAGAAAAGTGTACACAGGATCAACTAATATGTATACCATTATATATCTTTACGTAATTATGTTTGACGAAAAATGACTTGTTTATTTAATAAAATAAATAACTAACTTTTTTATTCATTAAACATAACTGTATTTTTTATTTAAAAATAGAAATTTCATATATTAATTTAATATTATTTTATTCATATATTCTATGTATAGAAAAAAATTAGTAAAATATTAAATATTACAATATCTTAATCTTAATTTCTTAAACTTAAATAATGATTAGATATATTATTATTTTTATAAAAAAATTCTAAAATAAATATTAAATTGTTTTTAAAAAATAACTTTAATAAAATAATATTAAACAAATTTTTTTATAATTTATTATTATTATTATTTTTTATTATATTAATAAAAAATATTTAATGTATATTACAATTTGGTTTCATTTAAATTTGATTTGAATTAGTTGATGGTTTTTTCTTTTAGATAGGTTTTGAACACTCTTTCTTTTCTTTCTTTTCTCAATTTTTATTTATTATATGGACTCTAACATCTGGTTTTCTTCTTCACTTGAAACAGTTATAGTGCATTATTTTGTATTAACGCTGTTGCCATTGTGTTATCGCTGAACACGAAATTCACAGTGTGAGTTAACTACTGAGAGTGTTTATTATATGAAAAGATTTGGAATTGAAGATCAATCGATAGAACTGGGAGAGACATGGTTAACAGTGCGAGTTAGTTACAGTGTTTGTTATATGAAAAACCACTAGAAGCTAACTAACCAGGAGTCATGCGGTTACACTTCCTCCACTTGAACCCTGCCTTAGGCCACATTACTTATTGAATATTCAATAAAATTTTAATATATATAATTTTAAATTTTTTCCTAAATTTTATCTTTTAATTAAAATATTAAACAAAATATTAATATATACAATTGTGGAATTAAAAATCTGGAGAGAACTTTAAACGGTTTCGATGAGAACCACAACATTTCCATCAACAACCTCAACAATGTCAAAGCTCACCACAACACTGATTTCAAAGGCAATTTTTAGGGTTTGCTTTTTCTTATTTGGGGTTGAACATTAGAAGATAAAACATTTTAAGAGTCAACTTTAACTGTCCGCACCTATAACTTTAAAAGATATAACAAAGGACTTGTATGTGTAGAACCAATTAGATATGATATTGCAACACTTGAATACAACAAATATATCTTTTGCTGTAATTCAATGTATTCTTAAAGGTGAAGAACTATATTTTGCTAGTAAATTTACTATTAATATTATATCAAGTAGAGTATAGTTAGCAAGATATATTATACTACTCCTATAATATTAAGACTAAGAAGTTTTTCATTTTTTAGGTCTAAAATGATCTTTATCTATATCTAAAGATCTTATCAATGAGTGCATAATGAATATGATTTATCTATCTAAAATATTTTAAATAGTATTCTTATACTCCTCCTTATTAAAAATATTTTCATTAAATACTCAATTTGTAATTCAAAACACAATTTTATCCTTTCAAGATACTTTTCTCAAATTCTTTCTTTAAACAGTCAATTGTGTTGGTAAGTTTTTAGAAGTTCTAACTATATTTATGTCACCTATATAAAAGAACAATTTTAACAAATTTATTTCATAAAGATACAAGAACAAACAAAATTATTTTTATTCTAAAAATATTATATAAATATAATTGGAGAACCGTATATATATGTTGTAACTAGAAATAACAATTAAACATGTATCCATAGATATTGAAGTGTACTAGAGTTTAATAGAAAAAATCACATCTTATTTTCATTATTTTTTGTTATCTGCGTTTGTTTATATATATATATATATATATGTATATATATATATATGTATACATATATATATATATATATGTATACATATATATATATACATATATATATATATATACATATATATATATATATACATATATATATATATATACATATATATATATATATATATATATATATATATATATATATATCAGTACCTAACTTATTCACTAATTTGATTGGTTGATTTAATTTTCAAAACAAAAGTTTTGTTTTTACTAATATGTATGAAATTAATAATTTTCATTTTGATAAAAATAAAAAATAAAAAAAATCTCAAATTACAGAGAAAATAAAAAATAGTGTACAAATACAAACAAATTATATATATAAACATTAATATAAAATAATATCTTACAGAGATATATTTACATATATTTTTCGAGAAAAAGTTAAATTTAACAACCGACAATAATATATTCCGTTTTATAATTTAAAATATTTTTTTGTCTTTGTTATTATTATATATTTACTCAATTTTTAATTTACAAAAAGTTATTCATAATAAGTAATTGTTATTTACAAAAAATTATTAACTAAATCATTTTTAGTTACGTAGTTTTTTTATTGTTATAAAGAAAAGTGTACACAGGATCAACTAATATCTATACCATTATACACCTTTACGTAAAGAAAAATAACTTGTTTATTTAATAATATAAATAACTAATTTTTTATTTATTAAAAAATAACAGTATTTTTATTTAAAAATAGACATTCTATATATTAATTATTTTAATTTTAATTTAAAATGTTATAATGTTGGTGTGACATGAGTATAGCATTGAATTTATGTAGTTGGTGAATTTTTTTCTTTTGAGATTTATGTAATTATAATTTCTTTATTGATATTTATCATTGGAGAAAAAAATATGTGTATCATTTTGACATTGAATCTTTTATAATATTATGTTTCCTTTGTTGTAATTTTTATTTTCTTATAAAAAAATATTTAATTAATATTTAGAATAACAATGGATAGATAAAATTATACCCTATTGCTCGATGAGAATATACCTATACTCGATAGGAATGAGGATGTGACAAAAATTTAATACCCATTGAATATAGGATGTGGATGAGGATTGATTATTACTTTGAAGATAGGAATGGAAAAATGAAACTCATCTCCGCTTTGCTTCGTTGTCATCCTTAATTATAATATTTAATTATTTATTCTGTTATTTATTTTACATTTTTATTTATTTAATTATTTTTTCTGTTTATAGATTAGATAAATGTTATAAATTTTATTATTTAGTTGTCACATACTTACATATTAATTAATAAGTTAGTTTCGTTTAGTTTCATTTAGATTATTAGTCCTGACTATTTTAGCTTTGAATTAACCTTTAAATTTAGATGTGATTATACTTAAGTAAAATCATTGATAAATTTGTTATTTATTATTTTTGTTAAATATTACAAATTTATTTTACTGGAAAAATATATTTGTTATGACTATAGTTCAAACTAGTTTCAATTACATGGTGAGAAACAAATATAATAGAGGCAACCTTTTAAAAAAAGTCACATACAACTTTAGTTAAAACTTAAACTAATATAGAAAGATACATATAACATTGGTTTCTCCACACAGTCAGTATAATATGTCCTTTTTTACATTGATTCAATTTTTAATTGATGTAGAAAGGTCTCTTTGGTATATAAGTTCTTTTTGTACAAGTTTTGGCTTGTTTTAGGTGTCATATAATATTGGTTGTGATACTAACTAATGCTATATGACACACTTTCAAAATCGATTAAGATCCAGTGTAGAAAATCTTTCACTTTCTATATCGAGTCTCTAACCAATGTAAAATATTAAAAATAATTACTATTAAAAGTCATTTTTCTTGTAGTTTGGTAAAGCGTGAAATAACATTGATAAGGTTCTTATATCATAAGATTGGTTAGACGTGAGACTTAGAAGTATGCAAGAGGTCCTAGATAGAAATATCTCTTATAACTTCAAAATCCTTTGAAGGGAGACAGATGAATTGGGGGCATCCACATTTCAATGTCTTTAATTGTTAGATGGAGGGTAAGAGACTTGATTCCTTCATTAAGAAATATTGTACAAGGTTATTAGTTAGGAGATAATGGGCATTTCTACTAAATGAGAAACTCAAACTACAAAGAAATGTTTGAAAATATCCAACAAAGACTTAAGAACGTAAAGAATGACTTGAATAATTTGGATAAAAAATATGAGAGAAGCTTAACATAGGAAAAATATGACATGAATAGGTTGTATAGGAAAAACTATGGCAATTGGTCAGGCATAATGAGTTTGTACTTACACATAAATTTATGGATAAATATCTTACAACAAGTCTAAGTACTTTCATTTGATGGTAAATTCGTCTTGGACGACAAATATGCTTAGAGGATTAAGGGTGGAAAATCCATGGTTACAAAATATGTCAAAAGTTTTTTCGAAAGGAGATTCATTGAGACTATAGAAATAAGACTTAAATTGGATAAGGTGAAATTTATACAAATATCAACATGTGATTATGAAGGTTAATCACACTATTTAAATAGTGGAAAGTGAAAGAGGTCATTTGGAGAGTGTGGAGATGATAAAATTTTTTACTCACATGGATTTACTTTCAAATTCATAAAGGCCTTTTGACATCTAACTAAGGCTGATATATAATATTTATAGGTGAGTTTTGTTTATATGTTATTTTAATAAGAGGATGCAACTAATTAGTTATCTCACTTATTGTAAAGGTGGAGAATCCACGTGGTCATGAGACTTCAAACTGATCTCTTTGATGATTTATATTTATAAGGTGTTATTAAATATATTAGTTAATAAAATAAAAATAGTTCTTCCTTTAGTGATTGACAAGAGACAAAGTTCTTTCTTAAACAACAAAAGTATGATACAAAGTGTAGTGGTAGAAAACAAGGTGGTGGATGAAGCATGAAGGTTAAAAAGAAAGTGCCTTAGACTCAAAGGGATTTTTAAAAAATCATATAATTCGATAAGAAAGATAACAATGCATAACAATGTATTAATTGGAACTTCCAACTAATATGAAAAGTTAAAGAAAATTTTTCAAAAAGTGGATATGGTGTTATTGGAGTAATCAAACAAAAAAAATAAAAAATGTACCTTAAATATTGATGCACTTTAAACAATTATAAAATCCATTAACTCAATAAGGTTTTGAAGAAATTTAAGCTTTATTTGTAAAAGAATAAGAATTTAGCCAAACAATAGTAAGAATATAAAATAAGATAAGATTAAAAAAATAATTAAAATAAGAAATAATCAAATAATAAATATAAATTTACTATTTGAAGAAACTCTTTAAGATAATAGAGATTTATAAAAAAAATTCATACTATCATTACACTTAAAATTCTTAAAAAACTAATTTCATTCAATTTTATGTCTAAATTCTATATTAAAAGAACTCTTATTTATAGCTGGAAGATTTGACATTTCTTAAAAAAAATACACTTCAATGTGACATATATACACTACTTTATAAAGATGACATATAAAATAAATTACTGACATTCATATTTTATGAACATGAAAAAGGTTACAATCCTTACATGATAATGTAATTAAGTATATGATGATGTAATTAGGTATATACACTTAGCTTTATAATTTTATTCTTTTAAGTTCTTTATATTTTTTATGAGTTTCTCCATAAGTTCTTTTCATGCTCATATAAAATATTGAATTGTTTATACTTTTGAAATTGTTTTCTTGGTCTATTTAAAAATACTTCTGCACATGAAAATTCTAGAAGGGAGACCATATATACTAAGTAAAAATTAGCAATACAAAAGTGCTAACATCTATTATGGTTATTTGGTTTTTTATTATATCACGGTTATGTTTGTAAGTCTCAATTTATTATTTTTTTATTAAAAAATCTATAATAATAAACATATAGCCTTTATTTCAACCATACTAGTTTGGATGCCTTCACGTTTTCTCCGCTAGGGAACGGGTTGAAAATAATTTTGACAAATTTAGTTTTAAAAAATAAAAAATAAATTATATTTTAAGTCGGGTAAATTTGATCTCGTATTTTAGATTCTTTTAGAATTTGTACTTTTCCAATAATTATATATCATTATAAAAAAATTATTTTTATTAATCAAATTTATAAAATAAAAAAAATTAATTACAAATTATATTAAAAACTAATTTAAAATTTATTTGTTAACTAATGCTAAAAATAAATTTAGATTTTAATTTAAAAATTAATTTAGTTATGATTATACAGAAAATCAATTTTATAAATTTTTAAAATTAATAACTATAAAGAAATATAGCTTTTATTACAATAAAAATAATTTTTAATATTAATAATTTTTAATTTATAAAATAATTTTTAATTTAACCAGTAATTATACAGTAAATGGTAGTTGCTACTTGGACTTTTTTTTTGTACAGTGAATAATATTTTACGCAACAAAATATAATTTAGTTCACGTTTCAGTAATTTTATAATGTAATTATATATTATGTTAACAAATTGAATTCAACCAATCTTAAAGCATTTTTTTCATATATCTATACTATACCTAATATCTAATCTTTCTAATCTTAATAATATCTTGTCTTATTTTATTCTTCTAACTACTTTATTTTCATTGACCAAAAAAGAAGTTAAAGACAACTTTTAAGGACATTGGAGTGTATTTTCCACACAATATCTGTATTATCTTGCGAATAATTATATTTATATGTAACGATTTCAAGAGTTACCATACTTTTTTTCTCTAAAATATTAGTCACAAATAAATATATAACTATGATTACAAATGTTCTTTAAAATGGTTTTTTTGAAATTTTAGAACCATGTGAGTTCATAATATTTTAAAATTTCTTTATAGTGTTTCCGACTTATTTGTTGTCAATATAACATTTATTTATTTTTAATTTTAATTAATAATTATTTTTTCAATATCCAAACAATTTGGGCCATTGTTTTATAAGCTGTTTTTTCCATCCATTAGTTTCAAATTATTTAATCTATTATAAAAGTGTCAATGTATTTTATATAACTTATTATGTTTTTTAATTAACCTTTTCTTTGTAAATATGGTTCACATTAAAGAAAACAATAATGTTAATTCAATAAATAAGATTATATCTTAAAGGTAATATTTTCTACAATTGATTATGATTCAATAATTTTTTAAACTAATATTATTTTTAAAACAATTGTATATATAGCACATATCACTAACCAGATAAAAGAAAAAATTAGATGAATTTATTTTTTATATTTGAGTTCACAATTTCTTTTATAAATAAGAAGGTGATATTTTTTAATTACTAATTTTATATAGGATATGAATGCAAGTTTATACACATTATTTATTTTTCAAACCTTATTCTAGTCAACTTGATTTCATAAAATTTGATTTGATAAAATTTGATTTGAAATTAATTTAGTCTAACTTATTCTAATTTAGGCTAAGTCTAATTAGTTTAGTACAAGCTTATGAGCTTATTTTAATATGATTTAAACTGATTTATGTTTGACTCCATTCAATCCTATTTTGATCTCGACCCAACCTAACTTTGTATGACTTTGCCTCAATTTAAATTGACTTTTCCTGACTAGGGTCCAACCTAATTTAGGTCTGATTTGACTCAGTCAGACTCAAACATGAACCAACTTAACCTGACCTTGGTGTAACCTAACTCAGCCTAATAGGACCAACTCACAATTCAACTTGGGTTCAATCTAACTTAACCAAAACTGAGTCCAACACGACATTATTTAACATGGGTCTAACCTTGGTCACCCCATCTTAGCTTGACCTAACATGACCCTATTTGAACTTGGCTCAACATGGGCTTCATTAACCTTGGTCTAACTTGGACCTAACCTGATCATCTTGATGTGGTTCCAAATTAACCTAGTTTGACTTGGGTTCAATCCAACCCTATTCATGCTAACGTGGGTTTAACTCGGCTAAATCTAGACTTTGTTTGAATCAACTTGAACTAGCCCGATCCAACTTGTCCAATGTGAGTCTAATCCAACTTGACCTGACATGAGTCAGAATTGCTCTCGACCTAACTAAAACTAAACTCTGCCTAACTTGGACTTAGCTCGATTTAACTTGTTTCAACCCGGGACCAACTCGACTCATTTGATTCATCTCTATTTAAAGACCCAACTTGATCAAGGTTCATCTTTATTAGCTAGACATGGTCTTGACTTAACTTAAATTAACCTTAGTATCACTCGACCACGCTTATATTAATATAAGTTTGAATTTGAATTAAGCAACTATTTTTTAATTTTTTAAAAAATAAATAAATAAATATTTTGATTTTAACAAATGGTTCATAAATTAATTATACCTAAACTTTTGTTAACATTTTGGTTCTATAAATTTTTTTCTTATTGTTATGTAAACTTTTGGTTCCTAGAATTTTATATTACCCGATAACATATAAGTGACAGCCAAAGGTTATGCACTCAACCAAATTTACATGTTATTAACTATTGAGTGAGACTACGTTTTCCAAACATTTTATATGATGAATAATTAATAATTAATGAATCATGTTATATTGATGATTGTAAAAGAAAAATAGTAGTTAAAATTGTCTATATTGATATTTTAATTATATTTTATTATTATATTATTAAATGGGGTTATAAAGTAAATATCAAAGTATCATTTTCCATAATTAATACCTTACCATTTATAACTATTGTTGAACGTGGTTTCAATAAATTACAGTATGACAATTGTAGCATGTCATAGTAACTACATACCAAATTTATACTTCTAACCTTATGTTATACGATATGAATGATCAACTTTGTTAACTACTTATTAGTTTAAATGGAATATTAATATTTATTAAAGTCTTTGTAAAAAATATAATCAGCACCTTCTTAAAGATAATACTAATTAAATTGAAATACTATCATGTATAAGCAATCTTTGTGTTAAGAGCACTCTTTGGTAGTGTACTTTTTTAATGCTGTATTTGTTTTTGAAAGAGCACTATTTTCAGGAATAAAAACACTATTTTTTTTAATTTATTGTTGTGTGAAGAATGTTGTAGACAGATTTGCAGGAGAGACTTTGTTTTAGGAAAAAAAACACATGCACACTGTTCTCTCCTCTCACCCACATCCAAATATAATTTTTATTTTTTTTAAGTCTGAAAAATAATCTTACCCATATTTTAGGGGTGTGGGAGCATCGTATCACCCATGTATCTGCTCCCTTTGTTTTACTTAGGTGAAAACTAAAAACTAAGTAGAAAATTACGTCACAAATTTACCTCTACTTTATTTTGTCTAAATTACATATATAAATATTCACCTAAAATAAACTTTAACTTCAACTATATATTTACATATAGGGTAAAGGAAGTGGATACACAGATACAGAGTATATGCAGCATCATCATGTCAATATGTTAATGGGTTGGAATATTCGACTTAATCTTACTCACCACTTATTTGAGTAAGATCGGGTTAAAGAAAAAAAAAATCGATTATAAATCAAAACAAATTTAACTTACTTAATTCAAGTTGGTTAGAACTAGATTGTGATGAGTTGATTCATCAATCTATTTATATTATAAATTATGTATTTTTATTATTTATATATTTTTATATATAAAAATATTGAAAATATTAAAATATAAAAAATAATTTAAAATTTTTAACTTATTCTTTATGAAAAATAAAAAATAAAAAATAAAAATATTTTTGAATAATTTTTTTAATTATAAAAAATAAAAATAAAAATAAATGTAAATTAGTAAGTCAATTCTCTTAATCCATCAATCTGTTATGGATTAAGTTGGATTATAAAATTTTTGATTCATTATAATCTAAATCGATTGAGTTTACTCAATTTTAATTTAATTTATAATAAGTTAACTCGAAGAAATTGCATTGAACCATTTTGGTTACATCAATTATATAGTTACAAATTTTTTTAAAAAAACTTAAAAAGATTAAAAATATTTATTGACGTGGGTTAAATGTCTCCTAATAGTAAGTGTAATATTTTTCTTAATTAAAATTGAGGATTAGTAAATTATGAATAACTCTTATAAAAGATTACGAAGTATAATATATATATATAGCTTTTTTCTTTACTGATCCTCAATTTATTTATTTATAATTAATGTGAGAGTTAAAATCACATTTAAATATTTAAAATCACTTTTCCATTCTTTTTAAGCCATATTTAAAGAAGTGATAGAAGGTAAAGGGGAGAGAGAAGAAAAAGAGAGAGAGAATATGGCAACAGTAGATGGGGGTTTCTGATATCAGTAATGAGCTCTGAAAAAACGGAAAGGATATCCAGAATCCAGAAATTAGTAAGTATTGATGATTTATTTTTACGCTCTTTTTTTTTAAATGTTTTCTTCTTACTAATTTTGTAAGGAACATTTAATATATCTCTTTCTCACACCCACGACCAAAATAACTTGTACAATTTACAAATGAGCAAAGTGATTTTTTTTCATCCGAATTGAAGAATGTCTGTTGTAGCTTTCATATTTTTTGTACTGCTCAACAATAATGAAATAAAATAGTACCTGTTGGCATTACCGATGTGCCTAGAGCTGCTATTAATTTGCAGTAGGTGTTGGATTATTATTTCATGATGGTACAATGTGAAACTTTAAGAGAAGGGTGAGAACATTTCTCTCATGTTAAGGTTAGGGAGGAGAAGGAAGAAGAAGGGGTTGTTTTTCATGAGTAGAGAAGAGAAACTGCAATTGTAGAAGGGGAAAAGAAGAGAGAAGATGTTATTATTATTTTATAATTTTATTATTAGTACAATTATTATTTTTATTATTATGATTGTTATTATTATTATAATAATAAAATTTATTATTTATTATAATATATAATATAATTATTATGTTAGATACATGTATAAAATTTAGTATTTAGGGTTTCATTATGTTAAGCACTTAACATGAGATTATATTTCATTATATATGTAACATAACTCCAATGCAATTAAATAGTAGAAATTTAGAGTATAAATTGAAGGATAAAATAAAATATTTAATACTTTTTTTGATTTTTTTGTTTCATTAAATCATACATTCATAAGTCTATATAATTTTGTATAAGGATATATAATTAGTTTAGGTTCACATAAATAATTTTCCATGATAACATCAAAGTAGGAAAAGCATAGAAAAACAAGATACAAATGTAAACAACAATTGCAGAGTTTCTTATCATAAAGAAGTTAGCGGTGCCATTTGTCTTTCTCAGTTGGCATCTTTTCTTTTGCTTAAGTTGCCTTGGTTGACCAAACTCGGGCACCATAGTGAGGCAAAACAATGGAGAATGGAAGTGAGAAGAAATGGAATTTTGAGGGGAACAAGAGGCTGAATGCTTCATCCATTTCAGTGAGAGGGGTCTATAACATGTTGATGGAGAGAGTGAAGAACAGTGGAGACAAGAAACCTCTAATTCGTCTCTGTCGTGTAGATCCTACCGATAGCCCATTGTATCGGACTGCCCCTGAAGCTTCTCATGCTGTTGCAACTGCTGTTCACTCTTATAACTTCAACTCTTACCCTCCCACCGTTGGCTTACCCGAGGCAAAGAGGTTTTCTTCTCTCTCAACTCTCATCTATCCCATAGTAACCATTTCTCATGAAAGATGCTTGCAGGGTTCTTAACTTAGGAACCAGTTCTAATACAGTTGTACTGGTTCAACTATTCACCTGACAATTCTTGTATAAATATGAGTATCAATTTAAACAACGGTTCCTCAAAATTCTGACATAATTATGGCACATAGTTTATGTTCTTGAGGATTTCACTGTAGAGAAAAAACGCGAAGAATTTCTTAAATCTCATGATATTATAGGATCACCAAAAGTAAGTTAAACAACTCTATCGCGTGCAGCATTGTAGATGCTCTTTAGTAATTAGTAATAAACTAGTGGATTAAGTTTGGAAGGTTTGGATGTTAATGTGGTTGAAGTGCCAAATCTATATAATGATTAAATCTAATGCTGTTTGGCAATTCAACAAATAAATATGCATGCAATTCTCAAGCTACAATCATTTTATCATTTATGAGTTGGTAATAATGAACTGCAATTCCCAAACAGGGCCATTGCAAATTATCTCTCTGCTGATCTTCCATACCAGTTATCACCAGAGAATGTTTTTCTCACCGTTGGTGGAACACAAGCTATAGATATAATCTTACCAGTTCTTGCACGTCCTGGTGCCAACATTCTCCTACCAAGACCAGGGTATCCGCAGTATGATTCTCGTGCTTCTTGCTGTCTCCTTGAAGTTCGGCACTTTCAACTTTTGCCTGAGAGGGGTTGGGAGGTGGACCTCGATTCCCTTGAAGCTCTAGCAGATGACAATACCGTGGCTATGGTCCTCATCAATCCTAGCAATCCGTGTGGAAATGTGTTCACATACCAACATTTGAAAAGGGTACACATATTCTTTAATGTACGTTTATTCAAGTGTTGGAAATGAAATGTGATAATTTTCCAGAGCTCTTGTAGGTTGCTGAGATTGCTAGGAAACTTGGAATCTTTGTTATTTCTGATGAAGTTTATGGCCATGTAACTTATGGAAGCAATCCATTTGTCCCCATGGGAGTGTTTGCAACAATAGCACCTGTCATTACTATTGGATCTTTATCAAAAAGATGGTTAGTTCCCGGTTGGAGAACTGGTTGGATAGCCACATGTGACCCTCATGGAATTTTTCAGAAAACTGGGGTTAGATTTCTCCTTATCATGTTGAAGATCAAATGGAATAATTTTTTTTTCGTAGATTAGATAGATATCTTGATATTTGACTGATTATATTGTATGAATTATGCAATTGTTTTCTTTCTTTATCAGCTGCTGAAAAATATTATTGACTATCTGGAAATCACAACTGACCTTCCAACCTTCATGCAGGTAGCCATTGGAAACTAGCATAACACAGAATTACAGTTTTGTTTTCTTCTGCTGTATAGATTAGCATACATGTATTCAAAATTTTATACATGTTCATACTTGGCATGCCCATTTCCTTTTTCTCATTTTCTTCTCCCTCGAAAGAAAAATTATAGCTAGTAAGTTTACAGGCAGCAATACCTGAAATCATTGGCAAAACCAAAGATGATTTCTTCTTAAGAAATCTTAGTATCTTGAGGGAGACAGCAAACATGTTCTATGATTTATGCAAGGAGATTCCTTGCTTAACATGCCCAAACAAACCAGAAGGAGCCATGTGTGTGTTGGTAAGTGGCAAAGAGCTTTAAGGTTCTCATCATGTTATCACATCAAAACTGAATCACATATGATCAATTAATAGTAAATTGAATGGAGCAGGTGAAAATTAACTTTTCAAAAATTAAGGACATTGTTGATGACATGGATTTTTGCGCCAAGATAGCTGAAGAGGAATCTGTCCTTCTTCTTCCTGGTAATATGTTTTTCTTCTACAATCTTAGTTTCATTAATTTGGTAGTAAATAAAATAAAGTGATGTGATGATGATAATTTCTCTTTATTGATGATGATCATTGAAACTAGGTGTTACGGTTGGACTCAAGAATTGGCTTCGAATTAGTTTTGCTGTTGATCCTTCTAATATTGTAGATGGCTTCAGCAGAATAAAAGCATTTTGTCTTCGATATGCATAGATGCCATGAAGTCATGTCACATGGTAGAGTGTGGGAAGTGTTGATTTCTTAGCATGTTATATTTTATTAAGACCATTTATTTGGCAAAACACATGTACCAAGATACTCACCTCCTCTTTCCTTGTTTTTCTTTTTTTCTTTTTTCTATTATCAGTCTTTAATCCATGTCCTATTTTATATAACAGCTAAAATATGATTAATAAGGTAATCTGCAGAAACATTGCTTTTTAATTTTTAATTTTTAATTTACGCATAAGTTAATATTTAATTTATAAGAAAATATCTTTTTGTTCTTTAAATTATTTAAGAAAAACTTATCTAATAAATCTCGTTATGATGTATGGTGGTAAGGTTATCTAAAACAAAGACACAATCTTGTATTGTATGTTTGTTCACATTTCTGTTACAGTAACAAATTTTTAAAGTACTAAATTCGAGACTTACTTATGAATTATATGTTTATCTATTTTTTTAATTCTTGTCTTTTTTCTAATATGATGACTTAATCTATTGTTTTTTTATACATGTTGCTCTATTGATATTAATTAAAAACTGATTTTTATACACACATTCGAAACACTATAAATCATATTTATATATCAATTGAGACATGATTTGTTTTTATTGAAGAAAATCAAAATTTTATTGAAGAAAATCAAAATTGAATAAATCACATAGAACATGATAAATTGCCACATAAAAGGTGTCATGCAATGAAAAATAAACATATTTAAGTAGTAATAATTTGGCAAGAGAAATAGGAGGAGTATCTTTACAAAGAAGATTCGCTAAGTTGAAGTAATTTGATGAAGTCCAAATCGATTTTAATTTTAATTTAACGAAATCTAAATCGATTTTAACTTTTTCTATGGGATATTTGTATTTTGAACCTTTCAATTTTTTTTCATGTAATGAGTTGGAATATTCCAAGTTCTTCCTATTAATATTTTTGTTTCTAAAAGAAAAGTATATTTTGATTTTACTATAGCAAGATATAAGAATTTTCATACCTACAAAAACATTAACATTTAGAAGAAAAATTTGTTTAAGTTTTTAAGCTAAATAAAGTTGACGTTCTAATCTTGTTCAAATGAGAAGTATATGTTTTCAATCCTCTTGAACCACTTCTAGTAGTTGAATCTCTTAGTTGCAATAGGAAAAGCAAAACGCTTTTAAGAAATGGAAAATATGGGATGAGTAACTAGATTTTCTATAATTTTTTACTTTCTTTCTCCCATCCAAATTTGATAACAAATTTATTGTTATTAAGATTTAACAATCTAGCTTCAACAACTAGGTGGATAACGATGTTGTGTGAAAGATAAAATGACTGTCTTTAGATAACTTAATAAGAAGACAAAAGTTTTGAAACAAAAAGAACAAGACAATTTAAGTATTCTTAACTCTTTTTGATTGATAAATAGTCTAAAAGATTCTAGTTTAAATCAATTTAAACAATTTATAGAAGAGGTTACCAATGAGAAAAACACATTTTTTAATAGATTTGTATTGTTATACCTTAATAGGTAATTATATTTAAATAATTTTTAAAAATTTTATATTCTATTTTTCCTTTTTATTTTTATGTTTTTTTTATCATTCCTGTTAGCACTTAAACCCATAAAAAAATGTGGGTATCTAGAAATTCACCTTTTGATAAGTTATTCCACTAACATGTGAGTGGTCCATTATTCAAATCACTATCAAGCAGTTACCATAAATCTGGGTACCACGTTTTTGGGTTTCTGTGATGGACAGAGCCCTATAAATACCCCATATGCTCTGTGCTTCAAGGTCACCAAATATGCTCTCTTCTATAGCATTCATACCATCTACGTTTTAAAAAGAAAAAGTTTTGGAATCGTAGGCACTCTGAGAGAGTTTCAATGACTGGAGGTTAGTATTATTTTTGCTTCCGCTCTTCTTTAGATATTACAATTCCATCTTATATAATTATTTTTCTTTTTTCTTATATCTTATTAATGTAAAATATGCATTTTATAACTTATCTTTTATCATGGTTTTAAAGTTACTATTATAAAAAAATATAATAATAATTTTGTAATAAAAACAACTTTTAGCTACGGTTGGTCTAGAATCATTATCAAGCAAAATGACAAAATCATGGACTACAAAAATACTTTTGTCTAATGGATATAAAATATAAAAATATGTATTTTATATAAAAAAGAGTTTAAAAAATTAAAAAGATGTCTTAAATGTAGATTATCACATTATAAAATTAATGATAATTAATAAAAGAATAATAATGATATGACAAAAACACAATACTCTATGAAAGCAGTTTGGTATCTTTCACAGGTTACAAGGATTAAATGTTTATATGTAAATCCAAATAACCTTAAAAATCTTATATAATATATTAATGATAGAAAATGTGATGAACTATTTGATATCCAGTTGA
Organism: Lablab purpureus; assembly: GCA_030347555.1. Taxonomy (NCBI): domain Eukaryota; kingdom Viridiplantae; phylum Streptophyta; class Magnoliopsida; order Fabales; family Fabaceae; genus Lablab; species Lablab purpureus. The sequence continues at coordinate 38,838,762 of CM059256.1, forward strand.
CTTTTTTTTTACAGAATAACATTAATAAAAATGTCCTCAATTTGAAATTTGTTAGATAATGTAAATATTAATTATAATTCAGGACTTGTTTTACAAACGATTTACAAATTATCTCCAAATTTATTTGCCAAGGATAAATACATTTATGTTTTATCTTTGGATTGATAATAAATAGAAGATATTTCATTGCTCTTTGTCTATATTTGACATTTTGTAATAAAAGATTATGATAGCACACACGAAGCCACTCCACTTGTCTGTTTCTAAAACATTTATGTTCTTTTCAACTTATATTATTTTCATTCTTTCCAACATTTTAATATGAATATAAATTATATTAACACTCCATAGTCAGAGAGAATGGTGAGCTTGATAATATATGCTCTTGGAATAATTTCATTGGGTTGAAGAGTGAAAATAATATAATTTCATAGGAGGATATGGACAATTTAAGTAGTTAGTGTATTGGCATACTACTTTTGACAATACCCGAATTTGGAATCTACTAGGTACAAACTTTTTTATCTAATATATTTTAAAGTGACTATGATGCATTTGAGGATATGGTTGATCATTAAACAAATGCGTGATTGTTAGCATGCTTGAATATTTTTTATATATTTTAATTCTTAATTATCTGCTCAATTGGTAAACTTTTGTTTATATTATCAAAGAAATACATTTGGTTTAGGCACATAATTTTGACTTATATATAATTTAATTTCATAATTGTAACTAATTAATATGAGTAGTATCGGAATAAATTGAGGAATATATTCCGCTTATTCTGGAGACTTGAAAGGCATATGCTGAGATTCTGAAATGCTGCTACAATAGTTTTCATTTTGACTTCTTTTTGGTTCATTTTTTATAAAAAAAACTTTTTATTATCATACTCACTTTTTAATTGGGAATCATTTCATAAACGTCATTGGTGCGACGAAAAATCAATGACAACGCAGTGTCGTGAATACTTTTATAGAAATAAATAGACCGGACAGAATTTTGAGTAAATTGTATTGTTTTATAAACTTTCTTTCATATTTTTTTTTTCATTTTAAAAACTTGCATAAAACTTTTTTTATTACATATTATATTGATAATCGATAATATGTTACGTTAGTTTTCTTATTTGTTTGAAAAGTATTATAATAAATATATTTATAAAATGTGGTTGTTGTGAATATTAAAAAAATAAAATTATTATGTAAAATCTAAAATAACTTTTGAAATGTGTAATTGTAATTTATTCTAGATTTATTTGCATTACCTGATTTTGGTTGCATATCTTTTATTATTAGTTTGTATGTTTTTGTTCCTGATCTTGTATGCAATGGCTTTCTTACTTGTTAGACCCTTCTTAAGGCTTCTTTGGATAATTTAAATATGTTGTAGCATTAATAACTTTCATGCTTAAAGCTCGTTAATATTTAAGTATATGTAATAAATTTAACATAATATCTATTTAAACTCACATATTTGTTTTAATTAAGTGAAACAAAAACTAATTTCACTCCTCCACTCATGCAAAAAATTAATTAAACCATAATTATAAAAAAATTGTGGAATCTTAATTGATGACATTTTTTAAATTTAAATAAATTATATGATGACGAATGATTTTTAATTGTTGATGCATGATATATGATGACATGTTTTTTTAATTGTTTTTATATCTATCGTAAAATAATGGTAAGTTACACAATTGTTATTGTACAATTTAAAAGTAATTGTTATTGTATCACTTATACTTGTTGCAAATTGTAGCATGAAAACTTTATTAATGTATTTTGCATTTGTTTCTCTCTTCTTCTCTCTTCTCTTCTTCATTGTCTTTATATCATGTTGTTGTCATAGGTGATTATTGAAGTTGTTATCCCTAGTCCAACATTGAGGAATAGGTCCAAACGCAATAGAATTAGACTCAAATATTTTGGGGACTATGAATGTTCTGTTAAAGGTAGATTAAAGTAGGTAACATGACTTATTGTGAGCACGAGGGTATTTTTTCTCTGGTAGTTATGATTCTAATAGATTGCTATCTTTCTATTTCATGATGTGTCCCTTCCTTGGTGGATACCATACTACTATATATGTATATGTTTTGAGTATGGAATAATATCAGAGAATTATCAGAACTTTTACTTTTTTGTTATGGAGGAAGCCTAACCTGTAAAATAGGCATAACAATTTGGTGCTTTCATTGAGAGACCTACATCATGACTTCATCAAAAAACGTTGACAAAATGGATGTCATTCTTCAATTACTTAAGAAGCAAAGATCATTCCAGGAGGAGATGAACATTCAAATGACAAACTTGGAAGCTCAAGTGGTTGCTTGAATCAATATAGGGTTTGAAAACTCAAGACACGGTGCCACTAATCAGCCATTCACCCGCACTTCCATGAAGCTTGACTTGCCTCATTTTGGTGGAACTGAACTGATGTCATGGATCTTCAAAATTATGCAGTTCTTTGATTACCATCAAACCCCAAAAGAGTAAAGGCTTCGTATGGTTTCTTTTTCCTTGGAAGGCGAAGCCCTAACTTGGTTTTAGTGGATGCATGCCAATAACATGATGACCACCTGGGAGGCATTCCTTTAGGCATTGGAGGTACACTTCGCGCCATCACACTATGAGGACCCAAAAGGAGCTCTTTGCAAACTATACTAGACCTCTACTATTAACGAGTACCAGAACCAGTTTGAGGCTCTCGAGAATCGTATTGTTGGATTACCTTCGTCGTTCTTCCTTAGTTTTTTTGTCTTCGGTCTCAAACCTGAGATTCAACGGGAGGTAAAGTGTTCCAGCTGATATCTTTTTCCCAAGTCATAAGTTTCGCGAAGCTTCAAGAGGAAAAATTTGTGAATGCTCTGACGGCCATCCGCTCGAATCAAATAGTGTCTCCAACCACCAAATTCACTTCGTTTTCGAATCCTTTCTTTTTAGTTTCCAAGAACCCAAACACCAAACACCCCCTCATTAAACGATTAACCCCGGTTGAATTGTAGAGTCATCGTGACAAGAACTTGTGTTACTATTGTGACTAGAGGTATCATCCTGGTCACAAGTGCAAAAGGGAATTTATGCTCCTAATTGTTGAACCAAACAAACCAGAGCAACTACTAGAAGACTTGACCCACTATTTACAATTAGATGCTCCAATTCAGAGCGACCCACCCGATCCACCCGACACCCATTCAGCCCAAATCAGCTTACATGCATTATTGGGCCATTCAATATCAGACCCTTAAGGTATTGGGTCATATCGACACTTCCCTGTTGCAATTTTGGTGGATAGTGGGAGTACCCACAATTTCATCCAAAACCATATAGCAAAACACTTGGGTCTTCATGCTACCCGAACTTTTTGGGATTTCATGTTCTAGTTGGAAACGAGGAAGAGTTGTTGTGCTCAACAATGTGCAAGCAGAAGAACAAAAGTTTGTTTGTGTAGGAGTCAATTAAATATTTGGGTCATATCATAACCAGAGAGGGAGTTGGACCAGACCTAGAAAAAATTCAAGCCATGCTTAATTGGCCAACACCTACCAATGTCAAGAAACTACGTGGATTCTTAGGCCTGACTAGATTCTATCACAAGTTTTTCAAGCATTATCCTTCGATTGGTGCTCCTCTCATAAACTTGCTCAAGAAGGACTCGTTTGCTTGGTCTATTGAAGCTCAACAATCCTTTGATCAATTAAAGGTTTCTATGACTCAAGCCCCTTTATTTTCATTACCTAACTTTCAGGAGGATTTTGTCTTGGAAACTGATGCATCGGGACAAGGAATGGGGGCAGTTCTGCTGCAAAATAGCCATCCTATTTCTTATTTTAGCAAAAAGTTTTGTCCCAAAATTCTTTCCTCCTCCACTTATGGTAGAGAGTTGCATGCAATTACAATTGCAGTAAAAAAGTGGCATACATATTTGTTAGGTAGAAGGTTCATTGTACATACGGATCAACATAGTCTGCGGGAGCTAATGACACAAGTAGTGCAAACACCAGAGCAAGAATATTACTTGTCCAAATTGCTTGGTTACACGTATGAGATCATATACAAGTCGGGGGCTTCTAATTGAGTAGAAGATGCCTTGAGCTGAGTGCATGGGGTGCCACCTCAAATGATGGGATTAACAGTTCCGTAGTGTGATTTGTTAGAAAAAAATTCAAGAAGCTTATAGTTCTGAGTGTGATCTTCAACAACTATATCAAGTTGTCCTTCGCTGCCCAAAGGAGCATCCAGGGTTTAAGATTGTTAAAGGGATTCTCCTTTACAATGAGAAAAATTATCTTTCAGAACAATCACCTCTTGAACATGTCTTACTTGAGGAATTCCATGCGACACCGATAGCTGGACATGTTGGGCTACATAAAACATATGGGAGGTTGAGTGACAATTTTTTTATTGAATTTGTCGAGACCTACATCATTTGTCAACAAGTTAAATCACCTACGCATCTTCCTTATAGGTTGTTGCAACCACTTGATCCTTACAGGTTGTTGAAAAAGTATTTTATTGAATTTGTCAACACTTGCATCGTTTGTCAACAATTTAAATCACCTACTCATCTTTCTTACTGGTTGTTGCAATCACTTGATCCTCCCACTATGGTTTGGGAAGACATTTCCCTTGATTTTATTACAGGGCTCCCTTCATTCCAAACATACACTGTTATTTTGGTTGTAGTTGACAAATTTTCCAGAGCTGCTCATTTTGGAATTCTCCCTACTAGTTTCACGGATGTGAAAGTCGCAAAATTGTTTGCATTCATGGTTTATAAGTTGCATGGCATGCCAAAGAGGTCGTTTCAGATCATGACCTAGTTTTTATGAGCACTTTTTTGCAAGAGCTATTTCAGATGAGTGGACACAAAGCTTAGGATGTTTTCAGCTCTGTTAATAAGATGTTGGAGCAATATTTACGGGCTTTCGTTCATAATGAACCCAGGCTATGGGGAAAATACCTACACTGGGCTGAATGGCACTATAATTCAGCAAAGCACACAACTATTGGAGTCACACCTTATGAGGTTGTTTATGGTCAACCACCACCTTCTTTACCATAATATATAGTTGGAACCATTTGAAATGAAGCTGTGAATTTGGACTTAGTTGCTCATCACGAGTTGTTGACTAAGCTATGCTCCAAATTGCTCAAAGCCCAGGCCACTATGAAGCCCTATGCAGACTAGAAACGGTTGCCCCATCCTTTTCAAGTAGGTGATCTTGTTCTAGTAAAACTAAGACCATATCGTCAAATAACAACAAAAAGTAGTAAAGATTCAAAACTTGTCCAACGCTTCTATGGTCCCTTTCGTGTTGTGAAGCAAATTGATGAAGTTGCTTTTCAATTGGATTTACCTGATGGGACTCAAATTCACCCAGTTTTTCATGTTTCTAAGATAAAACCCTTCAAAAATAGTGCTGACATGCCTACTTTAGAGTTACCAGCAACAACTTCTCATAACCAACCCAAATTGCAGCCCCTAATAGTGTTGGATTGGTTTATCTGGTGCTCAGGAGGCATTGATACAGTGGCAAGGACTGTTTCCTGAAGATGCTACTTGGGAGGACCTTGCAATGTTGCTTAACGAGTACCAAACTTGCACCTTAAGGACAAGGTGTTTGTTGAAGGGAAAGTGAATGTAATGTCCTGCAAGAATGAAGTTTAGAATGCAGAAGATTGTGGAGGTGATGTTACCACTAGCCTAACATTGAGGAATATGCACAAACGCAATAGAATTAGGCCCAAATACTTTGGGGACTATGAATGTAGATTAAAGTAGATAACATGGCTTATTGTGAGCATGAGGGTAGGGTATTTTTTCTCTAGTAGTTATGATTATAATAGATTGTTATCTTTCTGTTTCATGACGTGTCCCTTCCCTGGTGGACACCATACTACTATATATGTTTTAAGTATGGAATAATATCAGAGAATTATCAGAACTCTTACTTTTATGTTATGGAGGAAGCCTAGCCTGAAAAACAGGCATAGCATGTTGTTTGTCCTTTGATTTCACTGTGTTGTCAATAACCCTCCTTCCAAGTAACTTGTGTTGTCGTCAACTAGGATTATAAAATCAGGTAGCACAACTTAGTCTTCTTTGTGCTCTAGACTAAGTTAAAAATAATTAATAATTTACTCTGACCTCATGTTAGTCAAATAAGTCAAGATATCATTTTTTGTCTAATTAAAAATTAAAATGAATTATTGTCTATCCATACAAAAAAATATAATATATCATCTTTTAAAAGTATATAAGTTTAATAATCAATAATGAGATGCATTAAATAACAATATTAATGATACTCAGATCATTCTCTGGCCCACTGACCCCACAATTTTGTTGTCATTATTAAATTCTGTTACGTTACTTCTTTTTTCGGCTTTTCTCTCTCTTTTCTGTTTCTGCCACACACTTTGTATATATAGACCCTTATTCTGAATAATAGGTAGTTGATCTTTTTCCTCAAGGATGATCTTCTTTTCTATTACATTATATTTCTAATATGGTATGAGAAGGTACACTCTCCGTGCTTTGTTGTGTGCTTCTTCTCTTTGATAGATCAACCATGGCTTCTTCAAGCCAAAACTCTCTCGTTTCCCTTTCAGACTGGTTCTTGTTACTGCGCTCCTCACCGAATCCAACTTCTATTAATGGGAACATGAGAAGCTTGTTGCTCTCGAGACCAAAAACAAAGAATGATTCATCACCAATGACATTCCTTGTCCTCCATCATCTGAACCTCTCCACAATCCATGGCATCGTTGCAATCGCATTGTCATTTCATGGCTTACCCCGCTCCATGACTCCCGCTATCAAGCATTCGGTCATGTGGATGGAGTCAGTGGCTGAAATCTGGGCAGATCTCAAATGACGCTTTTCTCATGCTAATAAATTCCACATCGTCGATCTGCAAGACCAAATACAGAGTTGCAAGCAAGGTGATTCCTCTGTATGTGAATATTACACTCGATTGAAGGTTATGTGGAAAGAGCTGGAGATGTATTGTTGTCTTCTTGTATGCACCTGTTCCATTGTTTGTTCTTGTGGTCTTCTTATCAAGCTCCAAAAGGAACGTGAAGATGATTGTATTATTCATTTTCTACGTGGGCTTGCTAACAGTTATTCACAAGTTCGATCCCAAATCATGCTCATGGACCCTATGCTTTCTCTTGTTAAGAGTTTTTCGCTGGTCCTCCAACATGAACATGAATTTCTTGGTATTTCTCGTAATGTTTCATCTCAAGATATAATTGCCTTCATAGCTTCTGCTAAAGGGTCTTCTTCTGGCCCTCCTGTTGTTCCTAAAAATGTCCCCCCCAAACCTCCTCACGAACGTAGTACCAAATTCTGTAAAAACTGTAAGAAGACCAACCACACTATTGATACTTTTTATTAGTGTATTGGTTTTCCTCCTGGTTATAGGAAGTCCAGTCGTGCTAGTGGTTCCAGCACTGATTCTTCAAATACCTTGGCCAATGTTGATCCTGCTACAACCCAACAATCTTCTTCTCTGCAGGACAGTTCTAATCAAGATCCCTATTCTTTTTCTAAAGAGCAACATCAGGCCATACTAGCTCTTCTTCAGCAATACAAGGATCCTGCTTCTTCTATCAATCACACATTTGTTCACACATCAGGTTATATCTTGCATTCTTCCAATTGGATTTTAGATAGTGGAACTAATGATCATATTTGATCAATTCAATCTGTTTTTCAATTTTTGCATCCCATTAAACCAGTTTCAATTAAATTACCGAATAACACCACTGTTTTTGCTAATTTTTCTGGCACTATTCAGCTTGGTCTTCTTACTTTGCAGGACACTCTTTATGTCTCATGTTCAATTAATTTCCATTCCTAAACTCATATCCAATCTTCACTGCATGATCTTATTTTGTGATACTCACTGTTTCTTCATGCAGATATCCAATCTCAAGATGATTGGTGTAGCTAAGCAAAGGAATGACTTATTTTACTTACAAGAATCTCGTGCTCCAACACTGCAAGCAAATATTTCAAATGCTTCTTTTCATTCACATGTTTCAGCTGTCACAAACATTGAAAACTCTAGATTGTGACATTATAGGCTAGGACATACGTCTCATAAAATGTTACAATACTTATCTTCAATGTATCACAATATAACTTTTGATGTTTTACCGTCGTGTGATATATGTCATTTTGAAAAGCAAAAACGTTTGCCATTTCACAATAGCCAAACTCGTGCTTCATGTTTCTTTGAGTTAATTCACTTGATATATGGTGCCCCATTGCTCATACTTCACTTGATGGTTTTAAATATTTTCTTACAGTGGTGGATGATCATACACATTTTACTTGGGTTCATCTATTACAAAATAAATCCATGGTCAAAATATTCTTTCCTCTTTTGTTACATTAATTGAAAATCAATTTTCTGTCACACTTAAAAAAATACGATATGACAATGAGAAAGAATTTTTTCTACATGATTTCTTCAACAAGAAAGGCATTCTCCATGAGGTCTCTTGTGTTGAAACTCCTCAACAAAATGGAATTGTTGAGAGGAAACATCAACACTTGCTTAATGTTAGTTGTGCTTTACTTTTTCAAGCAAAACTTCCTTCTTTATTTTGGACTTTTGTTATAAAACATGCCACTCATATTATAAATGGACTGCCCACACCTTTCTTAAACAATAAATCCTCTTACAAACTTTTACATGGGCATCTACCTGACTTTACAATGTTACGTGTGTTTGGTTGTCTTGCCTATGCTTCCATATTCACAACAGCACGCACTAAGCTTGATCCTAGAGCCTCCAAATGCATCTTCTTGGGTTTTAAAACTGGTGTTAAAGGATTTGTCTTGTATGACATAATTCGCAAGTCCTGTTTCACCTCACACAATGTATTGTTTTATGAGACTCATTTTCCTTATGCTAATACTGCTTCTTCATTGCCACATTCTGATATTATCAATTATGTTACACCTAAAACATCTTTTATTGAACTGATGCAGTATGCTACACCACTTTCCACTAATCATATTCCCACTACACAAACAACTGATTCTAATATTTGCTTGCAGCCTGATCAAATTAATGATCCTGAGATTCGAGTTTCTACAAGAGTAAGAAAGCCACCTTCTTATTTAGCAGACTACCATTGTCATCATGCTTCATCTAATTCCATCTCCACTGTCTCTTTTCTCTTGCATTCTGTTTTGTCATATTCTAAATGTTCAAACACTCACACTGCCTTTTGCCTTTCTATTTCTGGTACACTTGATCCCATCACTTACAAAGAAGCAAGTCAACTTGACTGCTGGAGAACAGCTATGAGGGCCGAATTGGATGCTCTTCAAAAGAATCACACTTGGACATTGGTTGCTCTTCCTCCAAATAAGAAGACTGTGGGATGTAAATGGGTTTACCGAACCAAATACCATGCTGATGGGAGTATTGAGCGGCATAAAGTTCGTTTGGAAGCACAAGGATTCACATAAATAGAGGGGTTGGATTTTTTTGAGATTTTTTCACAAGTTGTAAAGATTACCACTGTTCGTTTTCTGTTATCTGTGGTTGTTTCTTCTGGATGGTTTCTACATCAGCTCGATGTAGACAATGCTTTTTTGCATGGTGATCTACATGAGGAGATTTACATGCGTCTTCCACTTGGCTTCATTGCTTCTTCTTCCAAAATGGTTTGCAAATTAAATAAGTCCCTCTATGGCTTACGCCAGGCTAGCAGACAGTGGAATTCTAAACTCACCACTGCTTTGCTTTCTTTTGGATTCACACAAAGCATGGCAAATCATTCTCTTTTCACTCTTTATCACAATCACTCCTTCACGGCTCTCTTGGTTTATGTAGATGACATTGTCCTAACAGGCAATGATTTAACCTTCATTACCAATGTCAAACAATATCTTCATTAGCAATTTCACATCAAGGATCTTCAAGAACTTAAATATTTTTTAGGCTTTGAGGTGGCTCGTTCACAACGTGGTCTGGTGTTGAATCAACGTAAATATTTTCTTGAGATTCATTTAGAATTTGGTCTCACTGCCTGCAAGCCTGTTGATACTCCTTCGAATCCCACTGTAAAGTTAAATGATGAAAGTGGTGATCTCCTTGATGATCCTACCAAATTCAGACGATTGATTGGCAAGTTGATCTATTTAACCAACACTCGTCTAGATATATCATTTGCGGTTCAACAAATTAGCCAATACATGTCTCAGCCAAGGGAACCGCACCTTCAAGCAGCTTTTCGGGTCTTGAGATATCTTAAAGGTGCTCCTGGACAGGGACTCTTCTATCCTGTTCTTAATCCCAATAGACTCCAAGCTTTTTCAGATTCCGATTGGGTTGCTTGTAACACCACCAGAAAATCCGTGACAGGGTTTTGTGTTTTCTATGGCAATTGTCTTATATCATGGAAGTCAAAGAAACAAACTACCGTTTCAAGAAATTCTATAGAGGCTGAATATCGAGCCTTAGCATCAGTAGCTTGTGAGGTTCAATGGTTAAAGTACATAGCTGATGATTTAGCCTTAAAAATTCCAAAGCCTTTTACTATTTTTTTGTGATAATCTTTCTACTATTCAACTTCCCAGAAATCCATCCTTTCATGAAAGAAGCAAACACATTGAAGTGAACTGCCACTTTATAAAAGCCAAAGTTCTTGAAGGACTTATTGTTTTATCTCATGTTTCTTCTAAACACCAAATTGTTGACATGCTTACCAAGTCATTATATTCCACTGCGTTTCAGGAGAATTTATCCAAGATGGGCATGACCAATATCCATGCTCCATCTTGAGAGGGGGTATTAATGATACTCAGATCATTCTCTGGCCCACTGGCCCCACAATTATGTTGCCATTATTAAATTTTGTTATGTTACTTTTTTTTCGGCTTTTCTCTCTCTTTTCTGTTTCTGCCACACACTTTGTATATATAGACCCTTATTCTGAATAATAGATAGTTGATCTTTTTCCTCAAGGATGATCTTCTTTTCTGTTACATTATATTCCTAATAAACAACAATGGTGCCTTTGAAAGAGGAACCAAGCAAAACACCGACAATATGCTTAAGTGTGTCTTTAGACAAAGGCCATGTTGTGGAAATAACTCATAGAAGCATAAACGTGCTCTAGACACCTTCTGCCACACAAATAGAAAAACAATAATAGAGAACCCGCAAAAAACAAATAGAAGGTAAATAGTAAAAAGATCAAGGAAAAAATCACACACAGAAATAACGTGGTTCAATTTAAATCCATGAAAAAATTTACTATGAATAAGAGATTACAACTCAAGGTTTCTCTCTCAGAAAACTCTCACTTAAAACAACTCAAATTTTAACCACAAACATGTGATACAAGTCCCTATTTATAAGAATATCATTATAACTAACTTCGTAAAACACGCCAATACAAATGGGGAAAGACACGTTAGCAATGCTTCTTGTTGCAAAACTTGAAATGTCATTAGATAGTCTCATCATATTGTCTCAATAAATGCTATAGAACTAGACGATCTATTGAGACTTTCCAATAAATAATAGAAGCCCTATAGAGTTAGATGATTTAAGAACTTAATAGAGTTACATGACTCATATGGACATCAAGTCAAATAAGTTAGGCTATAAAATAAGCTTTTCTTTTATCTAGGTTACTATTTTTGAAGTCTGGTTTGACCAAAATCATAGGTCATGCAAGTTAGTCTGTCGGGAAAAATCCATTTTGACATCCTTATCGATAATATTCTCCTTTGTTGTAGTTGTGTTGTTGTCGCCACCACCATTGGATTTTCTTTATCTGGATGGGTTCTTGTGCTTTTATATTTTTTTACATTGTGAGATTTTTAATATTATACTCTGTTTGATTGTTTTGAATATTTAAATTGTTTTTGTTAATTAGTTCTTAAAACATATTGATATTAGATATGGGGTGTCCAACAAATTGTATTGATTTATTTTTGGAAAGTTCATATTTTATATGATACTTTGTTGAAATTTTAGAAAAACTATATAAACTGAAAATTATGAAACTCAAGAATTTTGTAATGTCGTAAACAACATTAATATTGGAATTATATTGATATGATACATTGAAATATAAATTGTGTGTAATATAGTTTATTGTAATGATTGGTTTGTTGAACATGTAAACATAATTTCTTTTATTAAACATTAAAATTACATTATAGTAATGATTAGTTTGATAATAATGCATTATGTTGTTGAATTTTTTTTATATTGATCGTAATTTATCATTTAAGATTGAATATAAAGATTAAGTGGTATCTCTATTTTGAAAATTTCATGTCTCTTGTAACACCTTAGCTAAATAATAGTTATTACACTCTATTACCATCTAATTATAACACTATTTTTTAAATATATCGTGATCATTAATTTAATTATATTTTAAGGAATGATATTCTATATTTTTTTTTCCTATCACACATAAGATCAAAATATAAGATAAAAATACATTCATATATGTTTTTATATTAGAACATTATTATCTTTTCATTACACATATATATACACAACTTTTTATAATCAAATGAAAAAACTAAGATTGATTTGATAGTCTTGCTCCCTTAAAAGAAATTGCATTGATAATTATGTTTATATTCCAACTAGTGTATGGAAAAAATGATTGAAAGATTTGAGAATGGATTGGGATAGTTTAATTTTTCATCTATTTAAATTGATATTTTTTTGTACAAAAGACAAGATAGAGAATGAGAACAAATATCATGTAAAATAATTTAATATCAAAACATAATAATATGTAAATATAATAATATATAAATATCACATTCACAAATTTTTTAACATCACAATCATCAATTATTCCATTTTATTTTATATTTGAATTTGTTTTGTAGTGCCTAGTCAGGATAAATGAGCTTTATCACAGTTAATAGAATACTACAAGATTATTTCATCTTGGTAATATCTACTCATTTAAATTCCAAAGGTCAAACAACTATAAACAAATATATATATACACATAAAATATAAATAATTAAATAATAAGGACATAAAAAATTGAAAGGCCAAATATATTACCAAAAGTAAAATTAAATGAAACAAACATAAATAAATAAAAGGACAAGTATAGAACTAGAAAAAATATAAAAAGGATAGAAATAATTTGAATAACATGAATATAAATAAGAATGACCATTACAGAATTAGAAATAAATTAAATAATTAAATATAAATAATAAAAATGACTAGTACGTAACTGGAGATAAAATAAATAAATAAATATAAATTAAAAAATAATTAAATAAATAAATAATATGAAATTAGAGACACCTCATACAACAAACATAAATATAATTAATAAATAAGTAAAAGAACATGAAATTATGAAATTAAAGACACTTTACTAAAAAAAAATAGATATAGAATAAAATAACTAGAATAATATATATCTTATTCTCTTACCTTTAGGATTAGACTTAATTCTTGAAATATTAGAATGAAAGTAAATAATTTTTTTTTTCTCTCTTATCTTTCTCACTCCCTTTTAAAAGTAATGACTTTATTTATAGAACAATGGATAACGGTTTCATGGTTACAATTTTCTAACTTTGTTTGAATTAGGACTTGATTTTAAATTTTAATTTTTGTTATAGATAAATGATAGTTTGATAGAGATGAAATTAGATGAGGTATATTAAAATGAGATGAGATAAAATACAGGTGAGTCACAATTTTTCTCTCTTTTTTTCTTTTTTTAAAATTAATAATAAATTATTATTTATTATTTTACATATTTAATTTTATTTATTTATTTCTTTATTTATTTTCCTTCTATTTTTTTACTAATTAAATAGTCAATTATATAATAAAGAAATATAGCAAAATATTTAAAATATTCAGAAATCATGTAATTTAATACATTGTACTTTAAAAATATTATATTATAATTTTGAAACATTACATCTTTTATATAAAAGTAAGAAGAGAAAGTATTAATGTAATATCATAAGTACAATGGATCGTAACTATTGTACAAATAAAATTAAGTTTATATTGAATTATAGTATAATAAGACTATGAGTATAACTACTAATGAGTAGCTATTATTGTTCAAGTCAATAATAAAAAAATTTTAAATCACAATTATGTTTAACCAATTCATTAAACAAACTGTACATACTTTTTTATTTTATGATAAGGAAAGTTTAGGAACAATAGAGATTACAAAAATTTAATGCAATTAACTGATTTGTTAATGTGTGAAGTTAGTTTTTATTTTTTATATATTTTTTGACAATACTTTACCAAATTATTTTCTTGTCCATAAACATATTTTATATTTTATAGTCTATTAAAATTTTCATTATTCAATATAAACCAAATCATTATCCGCTTATTAAGTTTATATCAATTTTTTATGAATAATATAATATATTCACCTAATTACATCATAACTTAATTAGGTGAAATCATTTAAATATTATAATATAATATATAATTCATATTCCTTACTTAATTAGGAATTATACAAAATTCCTAACATTGGGTTCTAATCAAATACAAGAAACTCCTCCATCACTTATTTGTGTCTCCATCTCTAGTCTTTATCGTGTGCAAAGGAGTAACCAGGTGTTGGAGCTTTTTTTGTTTGACTTTCATCTTCTTTTCATTTTGCATTTCATGATTCACTCTATTCTGCTTTCTTCCATTTCAAATCTAGTGATGTGGTGAACTAGTTTACATGTGGTGTGTCTTGTGCACTTGGAATTTACTCCTTCACATCTCTTTTATATATAATTAATTATTTGGTCAATTGTATTTATTTATTTGAACTTTTATGCTTGGAGAGTGTTTTGTTGTTTTTATTTCTTATATATTAAACTAAACCTTAAGAATTCAAGTCATGCATTTCACTTATGTTTATTTTTTTAATTAAAATTTACGTTTGCAAAAAGTTGTTCTAGTCATTAAATGTTTAATAATTATTTACATAATTCTTCAATTTACGGTTCTTTTCTTTTGAATTTAAATCCTAAAAATTAACCCACAAAAGAATTTATATGTTTAATATGGAAAATCGAATCCTTTTAGAAATAAACATGCAAATGTTTCATTTTGAAGTTAGTAGTCATGCTACCGAGTTATATTATTTTTTATTTTTAGATAAATAAAATTTTTATTTTCATCCATTTGTGTTGTACTGTTGAAACGTGTATAATTATTTTTAATATTTGAATGTTTTATTTACATTTTTTTAATTTTAAAGTAAAGGTATATGAGATGTCTATACTAAATAAGAAAATACTTTTTATATATTATTGTTATAAATTATTTCTAGTAAAAAATAGACCGAGTTATGTTTATATTTTCAATTTTTTATCGTAATAAAAAATTAATAACTACAGCTAAAAAATTGATATAACTATTGTAAAAAAATAATTACTAAAATATAAAGAGTCAAATTGTAATAAATATGTACATAAAAAATAGTTATAAAAATAAGGTATTCTTTTATTAAAATTATATTTTATATGTGTTACTTTTTCGGTTTCTAATAACTATCATTTCATGAAAAAAAAACTATTTTACTCGGATAAAATTTAATAATGTATTAATTTTTTTTATCAATTATATTTTTACTTTTAAAATATAAAAGTAATTGAATAATTTATTTTATAAGGTTTTGATTAATAGTTATTTATGTCAATTAATTATTTTTTATTTTTTATTAATCAATAAATTATATTTAATTATTTAAAAATATTATTAAAAATAAAAATTTATTACAAAATTATAAAAATTACTATCTTTATAGATTTGTATAACAAAAGTTACACTTATACATGTAAAAAGTTTCTATGTTTTGAATATTTAAGAGATTTAAATTTTATCAAAATTTTAAAAACATTCATTAAATATGCTTCATAAGATAAAGTTATGTAATCATTTTTCATTAAATGATGACTGTTTACTTATAGTGTTTCCAATAAAGAATTATGACTTGCCTAATCAGTCATCTTAATTATTTAACTGGAGTGAACATGAAGATCGCAAAAGATTCTCAGCCGCTGTTTGGATATTATAAATAAATTATGGGAATGCACGAACGTCAAACGTATTAATTAACCACTCTTTAACCTTCTCTTTTTGGCTTAAAATCACGTTAAAGTAAAGTGTGGAGAAAACACAAATTGACTTATAATATATAGCACTAAGCAAGAACCAGAACGAAGAAAAGCAAAGTTGATACCTCTAAATGCAGTGGAGATAAGACCCCACCCACTAATTAAATAAAGAGATTGGAAAATGGTTCCCATAAGTGATTCTGGAGAAGTAAGGTAGGACAAGGCCACAATGCTGCCTCATCATGCATCCGTACGCTCCCAATCAAACATTTTCACCTGATCACTGTCCCATTCTTCTTAGTGTATATGACTGACATCAATGGTGAAGACAAAGCACACATGAGATCCATTATCTTTGGGAGTTTCAGGGAACTATAATTATAGTCTCAAGGTCACGTCATAAGGAGAAATAAAGAACCCTGCATCTGCTGCTGTCGCATACTCATGCTATTTTTTTTTCTGCTGCTGCGGATAGGTGGAGTTCAAGGGACAATATCTGTGTTAGTTTATATAAACAGGTGAATAAGTAATTAACCACACTATAAAATGATGTTCAGGGTTGGTGTTGCTTTTGGTTTCAAAGATAAGGAAGAGAGATGAAAAGCGAGTGGAAACACATGTTTAAAGAGTGCTATGGATATAATCAAACTCAAATGTACCTATAATTAGTAGTAACCTGGAAGTTCTGGTAAACCTGTGTAATATTAAACAAAAATTATACAAAATCATTGTCTAGACTCAAGAATATGATTAGGAAATAATAAAAACACAAACTTTCAACTGATTTTGTACAGATAAAAAGCTGAGTAAAAAGATAGATTCATGTCAAAGATATGATAACATTTAAAGAATATAAAATGTTTCACACAATCACTTGGTTTAAGCTTAGAGAGTAGTGATCCACCTGAATATCTTATCATACTTCTAATTCAATTGAAATTAGTACCATGCATATTCATATTTATTTTCAACACAAATGCTTCAATATCCAACATAAAAATCAGTTGTGCGACAAAGGGATAACAATAATTTAAGTTTAAAAACCTTACCCTTTTAACTTGAGCATGAACTTTTAGTAATAGGGAATTTTATCCAGGAAAAAAACACCTTTCCAGTAAAAATATGTCATTTATTCAAAAAGTTCTTTCAAACCGTGAAAACAACATTTATTAAAGAAAAATGATGCATGGACCACTCCTTGTACTTACCTCTATCATGTATTTACTTCCATCCAATACCCTATCATGTGTGTTAAGAAAAAAACACAAATAAAAAAACTCAAAATTTATATGTAAGTGTACCGTGAGTGTTGTTTAAAGGTCCATGTATAATTTTTTCTTTACTAAAAGTTGTTTACATATGTCTCTCAACCCAAATAGGCTAGTCTATCCCACAACTACCAAGGTGAGTGCTGAGCTAAAAAAACTACTAAGATAAGTTATAGCACTAATATTAGGTTAGATTTTACCTTCAAGAATTGACGTTAAGTAAAGTTGTTCATCATATATGCAAGTCACATTTTAAGACTTGAAGAGAGGTGAGAGATTTCCCAATACAGTAAATACTTCTCATTACCATGAATAATTCCCCTTTTCTGATCTTCTTACATCCCCTAATTTCTTGTTTTTGTTGAATATCTCCTCATCTCTACATTTTTATTAGTTGTAATAACATCAACTCACTAAAAAGAAGTTAGTCAATTTCACGAGACTCATATCACTGCATAATAAAGAAGAGGAACACGCATCATTAATAATGTATGTAATGATAATGATACACGTATCACTCCACTTCATTAAAACAATCAAAGATTTATTTTTTTGTTCCATAGCTGCCTTGTTTTTTCCTCTGTGGGACTTATCAAAGAAAACATGATGTAAAATTCAGTTTGTTTCATTTACATGTTATCTCTTTTATACTTCCTTCCATGTGAACAAAGATATCCAAAACTGAATAGGTAGAGAGAGAATCAGATAATTCCTTTGGAAGAAAGGGTTAGGTGTGAACACGGATCTTTTCTTAAGGCGCATTATCTGTGATGAGAGGGCAAGTGATGGAGGATGGGGACACGTTGTCTCCATGGCCCACTCGTGGGTCCATTGATGAGCGAAAAGGAAAAGGCGTATGTACTGGCAACAATCACGGAAAGGTACACCTTTATGAACTATGGTACCGCACCAACAAAACCAGGGACATACTCTTGGCTATTCCTAACAAGGAAAGGTTAATTTCAGGATTTTCATGTTGAAGCCACAGTGAAGTTAGGTCATGACAACCCAATATCGCCATCATTCTTTGTGCCTCATCAATTACTACTTCTGCTTTCTTTCGTATCTTCAAAATTCATGACCATGGAGTGGACAACATTCTCCACTTGGTCAAATTAATGCACTATTTTTACACCTTTAAAATTCCTCTTTTTCGTGCCACTTATGCTCTACTTACTACTGATATGTCATGTGAAGCAACTCTTCTATGACTTTTCACATTCTTCTCAGGCTGCATTCAACGACTGTGTATTCACAGGAGAATTGATTTGGAAGTGCACCTTACTGTGCAAGTGCAACTCAATTTCAGTTGCCGCATCACAAACAGAGTAAGTCTCATTTGCTTCTGTGGAGGCGCATGCTTTCTTAGATCACTGGCCTTCACTAAAATCACTGTGTGGCCACGTTTTCTTCGTATGGCTGAGAAGCATACTCGCATCAAATCAAAGATATGATCATGTTAAAAGAGCAAATTGCCCTGGAAAAGAAATCATAACTTCAAATCTTCTCACCAAATAGAAGGTTAAATGGGTATAATTGAATTGGGTGCAAATCTTTGAGCCTTTTGATTCGAAGAACATATAGTCTTTATGTTTTAGACCAATTTTCCATTCTTGGGACATAGGTTGACAATACAGACAAACGCCTCCGAAAATTAGGTTGTACGTTCCTATCAAGAGCTTGATTTTTCAAGAATTTTCACCAACCCATATATATATCATGCGGTTTTTTTAGTTTTTTTATATAATGTTGTTCACAGAAAGTCCTGAGCAAAAATTAAAAATAGATCCCAGGTTTTCTCTTGTTTTATCAAGGACAAAGTGAACGGCTTTGTTTTATTTAAAACCTCCACATTATAAAAAGAAAACTGCTTTAACAAATAAAAATCTGTCTAAAATTAAAAATGACTATAGTTGTTACCTAAATATCTTATAAACCATACCAAAGAAAAAGAAATTGTGCTCAACATCTGCTCCTTTCTTTTTCATGTCAAAATCAAGAAGAGGAAGAGACAACCAAATTGAATTTTGTTTCCGATCAATATCCACTATCTAGGAACTCCTTAACAGTTTACACACTACACAAAGATCGACTGAATCAATTGAAATGGTCCTCAAAATCTACGAATTAACCTGCAACCCTATCTACCCCTTATTCTTTTTCCCCATTTTTTTTTCTTACAATCTTTTCCTGGGTGAACAATGAATATACATTGGCACTGCAAATGGTGGCAACTAGCAAGCACAAGTAGCCAAGATTTTGAACCAAGGTTGTGTCTGTATATCTCTGATATCGCGAAAATCTTGACCCTTTTCTGAACCTCGGAGGTAGCTAATTACAGATACAAAGGAACCGGTAGAGGCGGCGGTTTGCGCAGCGGCTTCTCCAATTCGACGGTGACAACGATGTTGTCTGGTCTTGAAGGCTGACACGGACAAGGCATGGCTATGAACTTGGGCACCTCATCACCCGGCATCAACACTGGCAAGCTTTCTCCCCTGTTTTGCCTCAGTTCCTAACAAGAACAAAAACAGTAAGAAAAAGAAAAACACATATTTTGGTGAAGAAAATGAAAGGGTGGATTGGTAGATAGAGAGGTACGATGGAGTGCTTAGATTTGGTGGGATCGGAATGCATTTGGGGATCGGAATGAGAGAAAGATTGACGAATGGAACGGATCCTATCCCAGTGGTAGCAGCAAGAGAGGACGCCACTGAGGGTGAAGATGATGATCAAGAGAAGAGCAGTGCCCAAGGGGAAGCCAAGGGACGGTCGAGATGCGTCGACGTGGGGCGGCGAAAGATCCGGGCTCTCCATGATGTGGTGGCGATGTGGTTCCTACACTCATGTGTGTGAGGAAGAGAAGAGGAGAGAGTTTTGTGAGGTGAATGTGAGGAGGGTGGTATATAAAGAGGAAGAAGAGAGATACGTGTAAAGAGGCAAATTGAAGTTGGTAACTATGAAGTGAAGTCACTTTGAGTCTTTCCCATAGTACGGAAGGATTGTGGGGACCACTTTTGGTGTTTTATTTAGGTTTTTGTTCGGTGGTTGTTACCAATCACTCTTCACAAACATTACGCCTTCCACTGAGCCGCGACGCCCCGATAATGCACCCTATTCATTTTTTTTTCTTACCCTCAATGTTTAACTTCACTTAAATAAATACCCTAAGCACTCTCAATCTACCTAATATCTAAATAAACCTCCACAAAATATAATCACATCTTAAAACTCTAAAATAATATATAGTAATAAAGATTTTACTCAATGAGTGTACTATTTAGCCTATAACACATGTTTTAATTAATTTATTTAGTGAAGTGGTTTCATATTTATAGTTTTAGGCATTATTTCGTATTTTTTTTCTTTATAAACTAAATGAAGTTTAGATAAAGTTAGGGTACTTGTTTTTATTTGCATTAAATGGAACTTTAATGTTTTCAATAAATGTATAACCAATGAGAGTGTTTGATTGTATTGAATGAGTTTTGTTGAGGGGGAACTCATACCCGGGTACCTTCTTTCTCTTTTTCTCTTTTTCTCTTTTTTTTGTTGACAACAATTTGTGGTGATGGTTTTAATAAAATGAAAACGATAATTTTATTAGAAAAGATTACATTCACCACTTTAAATTGTGCATGCAAAAGATATTTAATTTCTAAATAAAATCTAGTTTTTATATTAAAAGGGTTATCTTTTAAATGAGTCATTAAACCCGAAGTTATCATTTTTATTTTGTAATTAAATATGGAATGGTTTTATTTTAATTTATATTTACGTGGTGATAAATATTATATGCTTTAACTATTTAAAATTAATACCTTTATCAGTCCACTTGTTTTTGTTGCGTTTTAAGTTTATACCATAATGGCTTATAAATATAATAATAAACTAGTATTTTTAATTTGTGCATTGTAAAAAAATACATGTTTATACAATTAAAATTTATACTAATAAATAGTTTAAAATATATAAGTTATCTTGTAATCAAATATATAAACTTTTTTAAACATATAAACTATATTTTAGATTTATGATGAATAATTTATAATGTGATATATTGAAATTTGAGCTAGAAGTAAAAATATTAAAAGGGTTAGATAGAGAGATAAGAAATTAAGTAATTGTTATAATGTTTTCTTATTTTGTTTTTACTTGTTGAACCACCAAGTTGATATTAAGGTATAAAAGATATATCAGATACACACTTTTGGATTTTGAAAAAAGAAATACTTTTTAAAACTAGTTTGGGATAGTCAATTAGAATTACGACTTGTTAAACAATTCAGTTAATAATAAAAGTAGAAGATAATATAACATATACATATTAGGAAAGTGAAGAGCACTACTTTATAAGAGAAAAGTATTTAAATGAAAGTAAATATGCGAGGGAGTGAAGACCTAAGAAAGAATATAGTCTTACATCCTAATATAGATGCCATTCATCTATATCCTAATACAATTATATACTAATGTTGGAGTGTAAATGGATAGGAAATTAATAAGTCGAGTAATATACAAACAAGAAAGTCATTCAAACTTAATGTGCCAAGATCAGATTGAATGTATGGTGCCAATTCTACTTTGTTTTTCTTTTTTCATGGTTCATAAGTATATTATTAGCAAGATAATTATGGTAGATAAGATTTTATTCATTAATAATTACTTTTTCTTTTTTTAATAAGTGTTGTTTAAAAAAAATTATTTTTTTATCTGTTGTTTGTAAAGTTTAATGTTGTATTAATTATTTTTTATTAATTATATTCTTAAATTTAAAAATAATTAAATTATTCTTTTTATAAATTTTAAATGACTTATGATTTATATTAATTTATTGTTTTTTATTTTTTATTTTCATATCCATTAATAAATTATATTAATTTTTTAAAAGTATTATTAAAAAAAATTTAAAATTTATTATAAATTATAAAAATTAATATTTTTATTGGTCTACAAATATTAAACAACATTTATAACAAACAAAGAGTATCTATTTTACCTTCTCATAAGTATATTATTATTATTATATATCAAATAAATCATTTAATGCTATCTTCCAAGAAAATTTCGCATTTACTAAAAAGTATTTGTAATATAAAAAGGTAAGATAAAAGAAGACATGAATGCTTATCTTGTGTGAATGAGAAGTTTAAATTTTGTGTGTTAAGGAGTAGTGGATGCATGGAGAGTGGGAGACATTAAATATAGTGAATACATAGATGAGATAATATTGAATATTGACAGTAAAAATAAGTAAAGATATTGTTTTGGATTAGTATCGATGACAGTTGGAGAGATTGAAGATATTGAATATTAAAAGTGAGAATAATTAAAAAGTTTGACCATTGGATTAGAAATGAGAGTAAAGAGTAATGTTTTGGGTGGAGTGGATGAGGTGATTAAGATGGATAGGTCCATGAGTCGAGGTGGGAAAACAGTATAAAATGAGATTATTTATTGAAGAAGGGATATTGAAATGGAAAATTTGACCAAAATAAAATAAAAAAGAGTGGGAGGCAAGAAAATGGTTGGAACATGAAACATAAAATTGAAACAAATATGCGGCTATTCGAATGCATGAAAGGCTGCATGCTTATGGCCATAAATGGCTTCCACCATTTCTTTCCCTTCCAAATTTCTCCCTTCTTTTCTCTATATCCTGCATGCATGCCCTTTAGTTTCTATATGCACCCTCTTATCTCACTCTCCAGGGATAGTAAACTCACTTCACTTGTCATTTTATTACATTTTACTACATTAAATCATGGCTTACCACCCATTTATTGGCTCCATTATTTTCTTAAAAAAATATATATATTTTTACGTGTCATTGTGTGTGTGTGTAAACATTACAAGTCAGTGGCACGTATCTTCTCTTTTGATAGAGCGTGACACCTATCTTTGCACTCCTGATTCTCAACACAGAACATTATCTCTACAGTAATAAATTGATAGGTAACTATCCTTACTTATAATGGTGAAAGGGAAAGTTAAAGACTATAATGAATTTAAGACAAGAGTTAAGTTATTTCAATATAAGAATTATAATATATATAGTTTAGTTTTAATTTTGGATTAAATATATTTTTAATTTTTAATCTATTTGATAAAATTGTACTTTTCTTTAGAAATAAAGTTTAGACTTTATATTTTGTAAATTGATATAAAGAATCTATCATAGATACAAATATCATTTAAGAAAAAAGAAGAAAAAGAAGAAAAGAGAAAGAAAGAAACAAAATTAAAATTCAAAATTTACAATAAAAATAAAAAAAATAAAAAAAATTCTAATACATATCATAAAATATTATTTACATTAATTAATAAAATATAAAAACAAGATAAATTTAAATTTATCTAAAACAAATTCAAAAAATAAAAACATATTTAACCATTTAAATATGTTAATTTATTTTTAAATTTTTATATTTATTTTTTTAAATATAAAGTTTTTACAAAACTTATTTAATAATATTTTTTACACTTCAATCTAAAATATTTAATATTATATTTAATATGTTTTAGATTTTAGATTTTAAATTTATTATCTTATAAGTATATTATAATGAATATAATTCAATAAAAATATCTTATAAGATTTATATTTTAAATTTATTGACTTTAGATATGATTTATATAAAAAATGCTTTTATAACTTTTTAGCAAAATATATTTATGAGACAAAGTTTAAAATTCAAATCTTAAATAAAAAAAAACATATATTTCCATCTTATAATATCAACCATATAATAAATTGATTAAATATTTTTTTAATTTCTGAAATATTTGTTGAAATTATATTTTATTTATAAATTAAATTTTGAATTTATTTTATTTTTATATTTTATAAATTAGTGTAAATAATTTGTTGTATTTTTAATTTTTTTTAATTTTTTTATAATTTTCATTTTATTATTTTTTATTTTTTTAAGTTTTTCTTTTTTAAAGATATTTTTATTTTTTATTAATAAATATTTACATAAATTTATAAAAAATAAACTTAAAATTTATTTAGAAAAACATAATTTTAATGAATAATCCAAAATTTAAAAATATATTTTATTCAATAATGATATATCAATAAATGAGTTCTGAAAAAATGTAATTAATAACTCACTCAAAGAGTGGAGTAAGATATGTTTTAAATATTAATTTTATATATTAAACTAAAGTTTTAACTAATTTGTATTATGTTTTGATAGAAGTGACATTTTTTTGCACTATGTTGTGCAAATGATTGTATTTAATATAAATATATATATATATATATATTTATTTAAACCAAATGTTACCAAATAAATTCAATAATTTATCACCAAATAAAGAAAGTATTGAGTCTGATTCTGAGACAAATATCACCGATGGATGTTGTCGGTATGTTTTGTTGTTCATTTGTAGTTTCTGAAATTTTTTAGAGTGTCGGAAGTAAAATTATTTCCTGAGACATCTGTGACAAGTTAATTTGTGAAGGAGTAGACGTGGAGAGGTAACATGTAACATATCATGTTAGGTGTTATACGAGGAGATTACGGTATGTACACAGCTGCTGACGAGGACTTTGCTAACATTGTGCAAATACCAAAGTTGAAGGTTACCAATTTGGATTCCTCCTTATACTTCTACCATGCTCACATGTCACTACTAAAATATCATTCAATAAAACCATGGTAAAATTAGTTAGATACATCCTACCAATATAGCAATTCATAATTTAAATTAAAATTAAAAAATTATTAAAAAAATTATACACGCCATGTTATATAAATTCATGAAGAAAACAATAATACTAATAAAAAATATATAATTAAATGAACACTAAAGAAAAAAATTATTTTTTAAAATTTTTTCTGAAACATTGAAACAGTGAAAAAAAATTAATATATCTTACTTAAAAAAAGACTATCATTTTATAACAATAAAAGTAAATAGAAAACTAAAATTTTCTTGATGTGGACTTTTTTTTAGTATGAAAACTTTATTTTCTCACAAAATTTACTTTTATTTATTCTCTAAAGCTAGATGATGATATAAAAGATAGTTATAACCCATTTACATAATAGAATGTATTACTTTACATTTATTAATTACTTCAAAAACATCAGCCAATAATTATAGTACTCATAACAAAAAAAATTATTTTTTAAATTTTTTCTGAAACATTGAAACAGTGAAAAAAAATTTAATATATCTTACTTAAAAAAACTATCAATTTATAACAAGAAAAGTAAATAGCAAATTAAAATTTTCTTGATGTGGAACTTCCTTTTTAGTATGAAGACTTTATTTTCTCACAAAATTTACTTTTATTTCTTCCCTAAAGCTAGATGATGATATAAAAGATACTTATAACCCATTTATATAATAGAATGTAGCATCACATTTTCTTATAAGAAATAACTAATTTTGAAAATTTGATATTGATAGTGTTATAAACGAGAATTGTATTATTAATTACTTCAAAAACATCAGCCAATAATAATAATATTAAATTGTAGTTTATAAATATTTATTTAGTCTAAAAAATGTTTCAAATTCAATTTTAATTTCTCAAAATTAAAATGTGTTATTTTGATTTCCCATTTTTAAATTATATAATATATATTTTTCACTTATTAACTGAATTTCATTCAATACCAGTTGTGATAGTTAAAGAAAAATACAATGAGAGCAAACTAAATCTTAGTAGACTTGAACCCTGTTAAGCTAGACTAACATATATTCGCATATATGACCAATCAGTGCTAATTTATTATACTATAACTAATTCATTAATTGTTGACTAATTTCAAAGTTAATTATATTTAGGATAAGATCATGCAACTTTTTTAAATATAACCCCATTTTATTTTGGTATTAATGAGAAACATATTAGTCAAATATTTTTCTACTCTTTTAAATATATTTAAATGTGATTAAAAATCAATTTGCTGTCTAGCTGTGGATGGTGAAGAGAGGCGTGTGAAATTCAGAAACTTACTGGGGTGCTTTGGAAGTTCCTAGATCCCTATTTTTGACTTTCAAGCACTTTGGTTGTCTGGTTCCATCATTCTCTTCAAAAACTTGTCTATTACACACACATATATATATATACTGGTTTTCAATAATAATATAGCAAAATGGATGAAAGTAACTAATAAAACAAAACTAGAAAACTTGATCAATTATATATAATCGAAGTAGTCTCTCTCTCTCTTATATATAAGGTTAAAATCATTAAAGGAAATTCTTTTAAATCTAATAAAGCCATTCTTTTAAACTAATTATAAATATATTTTCTTTATATTAATTTTCTTTGTAATATGCTGAAATAATTTATTTATTTATCTTTCTTAAATATGTTTCTACATAAAAGATCAAACACTGCAATAAAAAAACATAAAAGATCAAACTTATAAATTTATTGAAAGATAAAATTATATAGTGTTTAAAGGCTACATAAAAAATTAAACTTTCAAATAAGTACTTTATTTTATTATATTATATGTATATAATTAGATATAATAAGGTCGACAATTCGTATATCACATAATAATATGAAAAAAAAATATTATTAATAGACCTATTTAAGTAGTAATATAATAAGTTTACTATTTTCTTAAAAAATTATATAATAAAACAAACTTTTAAAAACGAATTTGTAAATCCAATCATACTTTCATACATGTTAGGTGGGACTTTTAGAAAAAGAAAGTCCATGACAATAACAAGTAATAGATCCAAATCAAACTTTATTTTTTTTATAACATATCAAACTCTAACTCGATTGTACTTATATACACCTCTAGTTACAAACACATAATCACATAATCCATTAAAAATGTATAGGAATAAGACACTTCTTCACAAATCCAACCTAAGCATAAATTAATCCAAGTGAAACCCATTAATTTTAAAAAAAACTTTGTACATTTTCATTCTATCAAATAAGTCACATTTTTTTTATTATATGACAACGATGTTTCTCATTTTTATTTTCACATTAAAAATTAATTTTTATTTTTATTTTTATATTTAATAAATATAAAATTTTGTCTCATCCATTTTTATATATCTTCGTCGCATAGTGAATATAATCGTACTCACTTTTTTTAAATATAAATTAGATAATCTTTTACAAATTATAAAATATAAAAATCATAAAAAATATATGATATTACATAAATTTTAAATTAAAATATCATTAAATAATAATTAAATAAAGATAAGATAATTATAAAAAAAATAAAAAATTATAAAATGTATATTTTAGAAATAAATTACAAAACTAAAAAACAAAATATAATTTTTTTAAATTATTTAATAAATTAAAAATATTTTAATAATTTTAAAAAATAAATATAAGAAGAAAGGTGAAATATTGAGACGAGATAGATACTATTACTTAATTTAAAAAATAAAATATTACTTATACTTATATTTATATTTATATTTAATTAATACATGAATTTCTCATAAAAATAGAAAAAAATGGATAATACTCATTGCAGTGGAGCCAAATTCAGATAATACTCTTACGATAGGTTGATTTTTGCTATCATATTCACTGTGTTTACATACCAAACATTCCGAGAAAGAATTCCATCTCAGCTCACTTATCCTATGAGGAGTGGAATAATTGGCCTATTTGCAAGGAAATGTTAAAATAGTTGTTTTATAATGGTAAATGTAAATACAGTAATCAGCGTTATATAAGCTAATTGGAATTTAGTATATTGATTATCACTACTACAGAAGTATGAATTAACGTCGCCATTCTACGTCGGTTTAAATTTAAACGACGTTAAACGTGTGAAGTGAACATTCTACGTCGGTTATTGGTGCGAACCGACGTAGAATGTTTTAAATTTTACATTCTACATCGGTTAGTTGCAGAACCGACGTAGAATGGCAAAAATATTACGTCGGTTGAGACAACAACCGACGTAGAATGTAAAAATTAAAACATTCTACGTCGGTTCACACCAGTAACCGACGTAGAAAGGTTATTATTAAAACCTATCCCGCGCTCTTCTCTCGTCACTTTTCCTCTTCGTGCCGCTGCTGCTCGTCATCGTCTCCTCCGCTGCGACGCTCCCTTTCCTCTGCGACAGCGACGATCAACTCCCCTTCGTCACCGGCGTCAACCCCTGACCGGCGTCCGTGATTCTCCTCCGTTTGGCCGTTCCCGTCGTCGCCGCGAAGCTTGTTTCCTTCGTCGCCGGCGAGGTTCTCGTTCCTTGCAGGTCTCCTCTTGGCCGCTGCCGCAGTCCCCTCCCCTCCCCTTGCCGTCAGCTTCCCCGCCACCGCCGTAGCGTAGCCGCCACCGTCGTTGCCGCGCCAGGTTAGTCCTTTTTTTTATTTTAGGGTTTTTTTGATTTTTTGTGTTGTAGAATATAATGTTTGTATGATTAGTTTATTGAAATGTCTGTACAAGATTGTTCTGATAATCTGGTTGTGCCCATGGGACTTTATTTGATGTTGATTTATTGTTTTTCAAAAATTTGGATTTAGTCAAATAACAAAGGAAACTCTCCTGAAATTTCGTTAGAATGAGTTTGTCTCTCTTATAAAGTAAACTGTACTAATTAAATAATGTTATAGTGTTTGTATGATTAGGTTATTGAAATGCCTGTAGATGATTGAAATAATAGAGGAATTAGGACAAAAGCCGTATGGTATGTTGCATGCAAAATGATGCAATTAGGACAAAAGAACCTGCAACTATGAAATTTGTAAGATGTAATGGCCTGATAATTCTCTGTTTGGTACAACACAACTCCACAAATTTTCTCAAAATTTTCTGACAAGTGCAAGTTAGTCACATAAATGGCCAAAATTTAGGAAAATAGGTAAAAAATACTAAAATAATAAAAAAGTTATAGTAAATGGAGGATTTTTGAAAATTTTTTTGCCCAAATCCCCTTTGGGTATTTGCCAACAGGTTCGTTGGGTCATTTCCAAAAACTTTCACTTTTTACGCATCTCCATCCGAGGTCCGTAGCAAAAGTTACGATCGTTTGAAGTTTTTTTACACCTAAATTTTGTATTTTCAAAACTATGATTATTTTGGGGGATGTGACGCCTCTTTATTCAAGTACACATCAAAAGAACATAACACAACAAAAATTAGCGGAAAATTCAATGTTTAACTATTTTTTATGATTTTTTCAAGATCGATTAGATCCATCCAATAATGCTGTTTTTACATCAATCTTTCTTTTTTTAAATTGTTCTTCTAAGACAAAACATATAGAACATAACACATCATTTCATTAGAGATCATATAACTAAAAATTGCATTATAGAATACATAGATACAAAACATCAATTAGTTGATATCTTCACCAAACATTTGCCTAGAGAGTCTATCTTTGAAATTTAGCTATTTGAAATGTATTATATATGAAATTGTGGCTGGTTTGCTGGTTTATTTGATATGCAGGTACTAAAATTTAGGGAAAATGAGAAAATTAGAAACTGCATTGCAATTTTAGAAGACACTTTCAACGTCGATTGTACGCACAACCGACGTTGAAAATTTGGTGCACATACAATGTCGGTTATGCCTACAACTGACGTTGTATGTAGTGTGATTTTTAACGTCGGTTCAAATTGAACCGACGTTGAAAATATTACTTTTAACGTCTCCTTATTCAACGTCGATTTTGGGGCCGTCGTGAAATTATCCCCAGAACCGACGTTGATTCCGGTTCCTATAGCAGTATATAAACAGAAAACAAAATAATGGTTAACTAGCATAACTATTTTCTTCTTATATTAACATCGCCTAAAACTTGTACTGGGCAAGTTACTAACTGAGTTTGTTCCTAAAGACTCCAAACTGTTTTTCACAAACAAGTTTGATAAAAAAAAATCAATAATGAATAGGAAGATGAAGAATATCAACTTGTTTTAGAAAAATGTCATATCAAAGTCAAAATTTAATTTCAAATGTTTGGTTCTCAAATGGAGGATGAGATTAGTTTTTTAACAAAACATCTTTAAAGTTATCACAGTAAATATGAGATATATAAGTAAATTTGAGGTATAGAAGTAGTTATTTTTAACTTGGAAGAATTTGAGTTCAAACTTTTGTTTTTGTCAAAACAATTATATTTTTCAATTTAGCTATTTTCATGTAAGATATTTATTACAAGAAAATACAGATTAAGTGTTAGTTAAAAATTAACGTTAAAGTGACTTTAAGTAGTGTTAGTAAGTTCATGCTAATTTTTTTTATTTATTTAATATGGTATTGGCTAAGTTGATCCTACTGACAATAGTTTTAAAGAAAATCTAACATAATATTTTTATTCTCATATTAAAAAAATAAAATTTAAATAAAAAACTTATAAATTTAATTGAATGAAAAAAGGAGTATAATTAGATCAGTGTGGGTGAAGAAGATGAGTATAGATGAAGCAGATAATTATGGATGAAGGAGATGAGTGTGAGGAAATAAGTGTGAATAAAGGAGAAGAATCTGAAGAGATGAGTGTGAATTATGAAGGTGAATGTGAGAAGATGTTTGTAGATGAGTTAGAGGAGATTTATATAGAAAATTGAGAGAAAGAAATTTTGTTATTTGATTCATTAAATATGAACCTTTAGATTAAAAATAATCTACTATTAATATTCTATCTCATGGTGACACACATATTCATACAACGCTAACTTACATAATAATTTTGTGTTTTGATTGGTAAAATGTAGGCCTTTATATTAAAGATAATATACTGTTCATATTCCATTTCATGAAGACACATGAATTCGTAAATATAAATAAAATTAGCATTGACTTAGCTCACACTAACTTAAATAAATATTAAAATATATTATATTAGCATCGGTCTAACTAACACTAACTTAAATAAGCTAATTTTATTAGTGTTCAACATTAAGCAGACTCTATTAGAGTTGGCTAAGCCGAGTCTAATTCGACACTAATTCAAGTATTTATTTATTAAAAAATATTTTATGCTTTTTAAGTTTCTATTTTTTAATTAACCTTTTGCATCCTATTAGATTCGTTACCAACTCTAATAACGTTGTAGTTTGATCGATGCTATTTGGTGGAAGCTAATTTGATATTTTATTGTAGTGATCTTTTTAGTTTAAACACCAGAAAACAATATTAGAATCAATAGACATAAGGAGGCTTTCAATTATTTAAATCTAAGTAGTAATGAACATTATAAAAATAAATCTAATTTAGCTATTGGAAGCTTTTTAAGGTGAAGAACTAAATCTAGAATATGTTTACCAATTTTCTAATGATTTTCTAGTGGCTTGTGCATGTATTGACAAACTAAGTTGAATTTGATCATGACAGTTTCAAGGGTACCAATATCAAATCTATACGAAGGGTCGAGAACAAAAATAAAATCATTTTTTGAAAAATTGAGAATAGAAATCATTGGTTGGCTTGAAATAAGTTATATTGGTTTTGTGATAATATATTTAGCTTGAGATACCCAAGAAATAATTTAAATGTCCTAAATCCTTTAAATGAAACAACTTATGTTTCTAACTTAGAACTTGCAATAATAACAATGTCATTCACATATAAGAACTAGAGTTACAAATTATTCAATGAACCATAAATAGAGATATATCATTTTTGGTTGAATGAAATCCCATTTGCATAAGACTTTGAATTAGTTTTTAGAATTAGGACCTAGTTAGGTGATATGATCTTGGATGAAGGAGAAATTTGTTGAAGCAATAGACGTTCTAACAGTGTTATAACACTAAAACGATATAACATCTTTAGAGTCTTGACTAAGAGATGTTTTGATGATAACAAAAATTAATGATAATGTGTTAATCATCTAACATGTTTACTCTATACAATTGACCAGGAAAGTAATATCTTAAGGACCCTAGTAAGTCACAATTAAGCCTGTTAGATGGTCTACCAGTGTGAACTTCATATAACTTAAAATAAGCAAGTTGAATCACACTTGAATTTTATATTTGAAATTGATAACAAGTTAATTGGAACAAAATCATGTTTAAATCAATTACAAATTAAGAAAGTATTTGAAATTAATATACAACATTCAAAACAAAGAACGAACAAGAAAATAGATGATAATGCATGAATTGAATCTTTGATACTATTTGTATTTGTTTAAATTGTTTCCTCTCAGGAATTGGCCAACGAGTTTTGAAATCATAAAGTGTTTCTTAATCAAGCGTCCAATGACTCTATACACAAAGATTCTGCTATGCAAGAAGGAGATACCAGATACTAGATATCATCTTTGATATTGCAAAGTGAAGATCGAGGATGGATTGAAAAGCATTTAAATCTTCAAGTAATATACGTATTTTTGAAAGATATAAGAATACTTGAAGATTGAAATCTAAAGAAGCAAGAGCGAAAAACGATCAAAGCATACAAGATATCAAAGTTTACAAGATATCAAAGTTTGCCAACAAAGCGTCTAGTAGTTCTAAGTGGGTGTGAGCAAAACTTCTTGTAATATCTTGAGCGATACCTAGTGAGCTAAATTGTTCTCTCATATGTTGTAAGAGAGATTCTTTATATTTTTTGTTTAGGTTTTAATCTCAGGGGGAGGTTAAGACTGGTACAACCAGGAGTGATTTGTATACTCGTTGTAACCAAGAGTGGTTCATGTACTCATTGTAACTAGGAGTGGTTCATGTACTCATTGTAACTAGGAGTGGTTTGTGTACTCGTTTGTAATCATTTGTTTGATTAGTGGAACCTCTTAATAAAAATTCTTAAGGGAGAATTGGATGTAACCCGTGAGTTTTGGGTGAA
This sequence comes from Lablab purpureus, assembly GCA_030347555.1. NCBI lineage: Eukaryota > Viridiplantae > Streptophyta > Magnoliopsida > Fabales > Fabaceae > Lablab > Lablab purpureus. The sequence goes on from CM059256.1 coordinate 38,871,933, forward strand.
CCAGTATAAAGATCTTATGTTGGCTCTTTCAGTGTTGGATGATCTAGTTTATCATATTATCTGGTATATGGTCTGGTGTATTCTTGTGAAAGAATCTAAGGCTGTATTCAACCTCCCTTCGAAAGCCTCCTATTTCAACAAAATTGTTGAAGAAAGAGAAGAAAAGCTTCATGAAATAAATATAGAAGTAGGACCAAAAAGAAGAGAAAAAAAGAAATTTGATTGTAGATTGACAAGTTGCAGACTACAAGCCTTAGAAGAAAAATTATAAGGCAAATAAATTCATGAGCTTCTCAAAGAATATTCCAAGAAACTTTCTCAAGTTTTGAAGTACAAGAAGTGCCTTTTGGAAGGCTTGTTGAGTGCCTTTTGGAGAGTGACCTTTCAAGCTTTGAAGAATCACTTTTCCTTAGTTTTTCTTGGCACATGGGATGCATGTTTCTTTGTCTCTTGGAGTTATTAACCATTCACACATGCAAAAAGGAAAACCATCATTACCTTTTCCTAGATTCAAGAACACCCATGTGACTTCTCCTAATGTTGTGGAACTAATTGTACTAACCTTTATTAAGGAGTGTTAAATCTAGGATTAGGAATTAACTTTGTTTACCTTTTCATTCCCCCTTGGACATCTCCTAGGCCTATAAAGGGAGAGCTCCTTTCATTGTGAAAACCACTTTTGAATGTTGAAAGTCTTTCAAGGGTGTTTCTCTCTTGCTTTGGTTCTTATCTTAAGAAGTTTTCTCAAGTGGCGAGTCCTCTTGCACTTATCCTTGAGCCTCCAAGCTTAAGGAGTCCTGTTCTTTCTCCTTCTCTTGTCTCAATCCATTTTCTTTCTCATTTGGTTACAAGTTCTTATTTTCTTTACTTGTTTTCCTCATTTTCCAAATTGAAACCCATGGAGAATATTACTTCCACCACCATATCGTCTTGTTCCATGGATTTTGATGTTTCCTAATTCTACTTAGGGTGATCAAGATCCTTCCTCTTTCTAAGGATCATATTATTATGCGTTTTTTTTATGCCATAAATTGTTTTGTTTAATCTAAATACTTTTTCTTATCACTTAAAGTAAATCTTGGTGGTTTAAAATGTATATTATTTCTTCTAAATCACCATAAAAGTAAATATTATTGATTTCAGCTTGTTGTACGAGCCAATTGGAAGATATTGTTGCTAGTTTGATAATAGGGTTCAATGTTTTAAATAAGTAAAATCTTTTTTTTTATGAAAACCTTTTGTTACTAACCTAATCTTATGCCTTTGAAAACTTCCATGCATTGTAAATAGATTTAAAAATTCATATACATCCAATAACATTATTTTTAAGAGGTAGATATTCTAGATACCAAATGTTATTAAATACACTCTATTCACATAACTTGAAACCATTTAGGTATAAAGCTTCTTCTTCTATTTACTTAGATTAGATCAATTTTATGGTCATATTCTATATAGATAGTAACAACAACTAGGTTCGGACTTGAGTATACCAATCATAGCCCTTTAGCCATAGGATGCCTATTTGGTACAATTTTTTTAGAAGACACAACATTAGTACTTGTATGACACTGAAATATATTAGTAAAGATAGTATAATATTTGTATGATTAGCAACTAGATTTTCATTTGTAACATTCTCATTTTGTAATGTATTACCAATATTTTTTTTCATTTTGTAATTCATTATTAGTAAGAATATCACGTTAGAGATATAACACAATAAGTTGATTAGGAGACATAAATTTATTTAAGATTAAGAGGTGAAAAAAAAATAAAAACCCTATTAGGGTTCTTATAAAGAAAAATATTTATGAAAAATTACATGTCTAGGAATATAGGTTTTTCTAGAAGGAAAAAGACAAATATAACCTCTATGCTAAGGGTTATAGACAAAGAAAAGACATATTTAAGACTTGAAATTCATCTTATTATGATGATATGGCCCATGAAGAATATAACAAATTCATCCAAAAACTTTTAAAATATTATAATTATGTTGTTTTTCTAATAAAGTCTCATAAGGAATAATGTTGCTAAGAGCATGAGTAAAAAGAAGTATTAATCATAGTTGTAATAAAGAGAAAAACTTCCTCCCAAAACCTAGGATGAAGAAAGGCCTCGACTAAGTGAGTAAGACTAGAGTTAGTTATATGTCTATGTTTTCTTTTAGATAGACCATTACGTTCATGAGTATAAGGACAAATGTGTTTTCGAGTAATATTTTGTTCATTAAGATACAAATTTAAGATTTTCCTTTCCATTATAAGATTTTAAAGCTTTTATTTTGGTCATATGAGAATGTATGACATTTATGCAATTGTTATTTGGGACTCTTTTTTTATATTTATGCAATTATAATTTCTTCCTTGATATTTTACATTGAAGAAAAAAAAACATATGTTCTTTTATTATTGAATCTTTGATAATATTATGTTTCATTTATAGTGATTTTTATTTTTTGTAAAAGTTATTTAATTAATATTTGCAACAGTACGAGAGCAAGTATGAGTGCGGGTACAAGTATACCCATTATCTGATAGGAATGAGAAAGAGATAGAAATTTCATGCCTGTTGGGTATAGGAACGAGGATGGGTATGAATTTTTTACCTCGGGGACGAATATAGTCAAACCCCCACTCGCCCCGTCCTATTATTAGGAATGACAAATGAACTCGTCCCTATGAGTATTTCTTGAACTTTGATGGAAAATTACTGTAGTAACTAAGTATGGATATGAGGAATACCTAATTTTTTAAATTGGATATGTGAACGGGGATGAGTATGTACACATCTATCCCGTCTCTATGTCCATACCCATCAAATACCCGTCCATGTTCTCATATCTGTCTTTACTCTAAATTACCGAAACATCTTTAGTTTTTTAGCGAAGCTAAAAATTTATATTAACTTTTTCTTGGTCCTTAGTTTCATAACTCTTTTGTAGGACACATATTTAATCATCTTTTACTTTTTTCAATAATTATTTGATAGTTGTCCAATTGCTTTTTGATACTATAATTTCATATTTATGCAATTATAATTTCTTTATTAATATTTGACATTGGAGAAAAGAAAATATGTATCTTCCTTACATTGAATCCTTGATAATATCATGTATCCTTTTTTTCTAATTTTCATTTTTTGTTAAAAAATATTTAATTAATATTTGGAACAATAAGGAGCGGGCATGGGTATACCCATTAACTAGTGGGGATGGTTCCATACTTGTTAGGTATGGGTTGTTAGATCGAGCGCTTAGCACTAAACCAAAAGTTATGGCCATTAGTTAAGGCGCAACTCCTTCTACATAAGAGTGTAACAACCTAAGTGTCACGATTAGATTGTGACTTGACCCACATGGCCTATGACCCACTCGACCTTCATCACAGAACAATGGATGACACCCGCAACAATCTCTCCCTCATTAATTGCCCCATTGGAAATCGAACTTGTAACCTTGGCTCTGATACCAATTATTGGATTAAGTGCTTACCACTAAACCAAAAGTCACAGCCATTAGTTAGGGTGCAACTATTTCTCCTTAAGAGTGTAACAACCCAAGCATCACAATTCAATTGTGACTTGACCCATGTAGCCTCTAGCCCACTCGACCTTTGCCATGAAACAATTGGTGTCACCCGCAACATGGGGATGAATTTTTACTTCGGGAGTGGGGATGGGAAAATGAAACTTGCCCTTGCCCCACCCCATTGTCATCCCTACATGCTATCATCCCTAATAAAATTATGTGTATTCGTGACAAACACCACGAGCCCATCTCCCCATTCCTTCACTACATCACATGAATCAAGTGTGTTACCCTATACCTCATTATATGAATTGTGACAAAATTTCTTATCAACATTTTCATTTTATTGCTGTAGTAAGGTCAGACTACACCAAAACCTTCACCTCGATAGCAAAAATGGGTTATTGATGATGAGCCCCTAACCACAAATAAAGAAGAGGAGTGTTCAAGGAAGATTACTAGAAGCATGATGAGAAGGGACACTTCCTCCTCTTCCCTTTTATTTAGCCTTTTTAGCATTTCTATTAATTGTTAAATATTTTCTAAACTCGTGTTTTTTTTGTTTTGCAGGATTGCTTTTGACACCCCTTTTTTCTACAAGTAGAGCCTTGTTTAGAGCAAAGGAGCACTTGGACTTATGCCCAAGTTTGGGAAGTCCAAGGGGGGGGTGAAGAAGTCAATCTTGACCTTCTATAATCCTTGGAAAATGTCCCCTCATCATCCCAATCATTAGCCACCCCTTTTTGTTGCCCTACCTTCTAAAATGTGTGAGTCTTGGCCACCAAGAGTAGAATATTCTTAAGAATCTTTTTCAATGTAATTCCCTATAGGTCCCCACCCCAAGCCTATATAAGGAGGCCTCTCATTCTTGTAAAAGGGTGGAACATTAATGAAATAAAGAGCATTCTTGCATAGCCTAGAGCTTGTGTTGTGTTCTTGGGTGTTCTTCCCCCTCTTGGAGTCTTATCTTGAGCCTTGACTCAAGTGGCGGCTAGCACCACTTATCTTGGGTTGGACCATCCCCAAGTGGCGTGTAACAGTCCACTCTCTTTCCCCTCTCTCAATCTCTTCCTCCATTATTGTTTCATGTTCTTTACTTTCATGCTCTTTAATTTCAACACTTTATTTTCATGTCATTTACTCTTATGTCTTTATGATTCAAGCCCTTTGTCTTATTTTGTGTTGGCTGGATTTTATGTTTTGTCATTCCCTTCTCCTCTTGAGCTCCTTGTGAAGTGAACATTCACTCTTAGATAACCTTCGAAATTATCTTCATATCCAGTGGGAATCTTCCTTGAAGCTTTCCTTCTTTTTGACATTCCATCAAACACCTTATATGCTAAATATTAAAATAAACCTTTATTAGTAAATATTGCTTAAGTTGTTGCTACTTCTAAATATTAGGAGCTCCACCAAATGGATGTTCACAGTGCCTTCTTGCGTGGTGACCTCCAAGAAGATGTGTACATGAAAATTCCTCTCAAGTTCATGATGCAACACCAAGGAATGGTATGTAAACATTTTAAATCTCTTTACTATTTACGACTAGATTATAGATGTTGGTTTTCTAAGTTATTTGTTGTCCTAAAGACTTATAAGTTTTGCTAATCTTACTTTGGCTATTCCTTATTCATCTTATGGGCTAAAGGGTCCATTTGAAGAAAATCATCGCTTAGCATGCATCAATGGTCCTTTGTTCTTTTATCTTCACTTAATCGACAACTTGTTGAGCATCTCATCTACTTGTATTTTACTATACATATGCTAGCGTTCGTACCTTATCTTTGTTAGTTTTAAGGGATAAGTTGAAGATGGGTGAATTAAACCAAACAAACTTTTTTACAAGCTTAGAGCAAAGAACTTAGAGAATCTTTGAATATGGAGAAAAAGGGTTACAATTATGCGATCAATTGAACAAATATGTTGAAACACTTCTATCATGTAAGTAGAGAGAGAGAGAGAAGAGAACATAACTAGTTTTATAATGGCTCACTCTATAACTAGAGCTACTTCCAATTGCCTAACTAGACCAACCAAGTTATACACTATAGTCTTGATTTTTATAAATACGCAACCCTAGCAATGCAATAAAAATATGAAAGAATCTAGATCTTGAACCCTAAAAGACTAGAAACACCACTTGTAACCTATTACAAAAACAATTTGGAAACCTTATCTTGATGCAAAAATAATACACTAAAAAGAAATTACAAGGTGAAACGAGTTCACCTAGACAAATTACAACACATGTGAACACTAATATTTTCTCTATCACACAAGGTATTAATCTTAGTTTCGTGTTAAGGAAGCTTCAATAACTAGTTTTTACACCATGTATACATTCTCTCATATTGTAGAAATGATTTAAAAAAGAATTCTTTAATCTTTCAAAGAAAGTCAACAAAGTTTTAAGGGATTAAAATTACGCTTTAATTTGTTAATTTTACTTGTAATGAAATTAATGGATTAATTAATCGTTTTAACAAATTAAAATAAAGAATTTCTACACACAAATTGAGTTTAAGTGATTTTATTTCATTAAAACTTGTTTTCAACATATTGAAACAAAAGGCATAAAACTACTCATGGTTTTGAGTTATTTTAACATATTATATCCATAATTTAAGCGATTAAAATGCTTCTTGCAATCATTTTAGACTAACCAAGAACATTTTAACATATTTTAATCTATTAAAAATTTGTCTATCACCAAGAAAAAACTCTAATACATTTAGAAAAGCTTTCTAATAGCAATATGAGATCAAATCAAGTGAGAGAAAACTTACAAGGATATCCTAATCAATACAAACCAACCTAAAACATATTTGGGTCTTGATGAACCATTGATCTTCTTATATTGTCAAATCTTCAACCTTCAAGGCTTTAACCTTCTAGTCTTCAAACTTCAATTTTTCAAGGAAATATTTGGATTCATCAAATAGTTGAACTTTAGATCCAACAATCTCAATTTATGTAGCAACCTCAAAAGAACATTGGCATGCCGCATTATATGTGGTTTGTTACTTGAAAGGGAACTCTCACCAAGGTATCCTCCTGGTGATTTGAATCTATATAATTGATGTGACTTAGAGTGGGTAAGTTGTCCTCTTACTCGAAGATCTCTTATGGGTTTGTTCATATTTCTTGGTTACTTACCTATTTTACGAAAGGTTAAAAAATAACAAAAAGTGTCTAAGTCCTCTACTGAAGCACAATACGGCTTCATGATTAACACCATATGTGAATTAAAGTGATTGAAAGATATTTTATCTAATTTTGATCTGTTTCTCCATCGGTTACTATTATGATGTCTAAATAACTATTCTTATAACTAAAAATCTATTTTTTTATAAACAAGAAAAAGATATTAAAATTTATTATGATGAGATTCTTAAAAATAATATTAAGTCATTTTATATCTATACTCACAATTATCTTTCTTAATATTTATAAAAATTTAATAAAAAATTCATATTCTTATTAAATCAATTGGACGTACCCTTCCATGCACCAAGTTAGAACACCAAATTAGAGAGGTAATGAGAAGATGTAATATATATATATATAGATTGAAATTGTATAGTTGACATATAAATGTTATATACATATGTATGATGAATTGAAGAATGCACTGAATTTTCCTAAAAATTTTCATAGTTTTAATACAATGCTATTTATTCTATAATATGATATAAATAATAGGATAGTAGTTGATGGATATCTAAACTTCCTTCTCTAGTTCAAATACATATAGAGAAAGAAAGGAAATAATATATTTATAAAATATATAATATAATATAATAAAAGAAAAAATAAAAAAACAAATATTAAATAAATATATGTAAGTGAAATGGAAGTGTATATATATATATATATATATATATATATATATATATATAATTATCCTGAATTGTATTTTTTATCTTTAAGTTCTAAGAATAAAATTATTTGAAAAAGATACACGGACAAAACAGGAAATGCGCCATAGAAGAAAATTTATTCAATAAAAATGAAAATAAAATTTAATTAATGGATGAAAAGGAGTTTTTGGGCTGTGGCATGATCAATCTTGGGATGCTAGCACTGTTAAGAAAAACAATTTAAAAGTGAGTGAGACAACGGCGTGTTGAATCAGAGCTCTGGTGTGACCTGACCATGTTGAAAATGAGTACTTCAATGTTGACTCAAAAATAATTCTTCTTCTTCTTCTATGGCCTCGCAGCAACCCCAAGTTTACTTCCCTTAACTTGCACGCCAAGCCACTCATCAGAACTTCAATTTTACTACTCATTGTTAATTGCAGTAAGATGTGATGATTAGAGTTCTGACATATTAAACACGTATTTTAATATTTTAATATTTAATACATATTAATATTTTATTATTATTTGGGATTTTTAAATGAAAGTAGAAAATCAACTGTCAAAATATTTTTTTATTATTAAAAGGTATGAACAGTGAATGAAGTGTCTAGCTAGTGCCCGTGAAATTTTATTTTTACATTGGAAAAAAATTAAGTAAAATGCGAAGTTGGGCATATAACTAAAGTCAAAACTTTTATGCTAAGTTTGGTGTAGATGAAATTATGATTGCAATGAGGGAAATACATGCACGTGCATGAAGTAGCTCTAAATTTAAAGTGAGAAAAAAAATCAAAGAATTATTGGAGAGAAAGAAGAAATGAAAAAAAAAGAATAAAAGCAACAGGGAAAAAGAATAAAGAATATATTTATGGAAAATATTGCATTTGTATATTTTTTTCCCGGTTAAATTTAGTGATAAAAAATTGTGTTATTTTGATAAAATAAATTAATAAAATTTTATTCAAGTTTTTCTTAGATTAGCAATCTCAATAGATCTTCAATTTAAATTTATTAAATTAATTTTAGCTATCAAAGAAAATCAATTCTACCGTTGATTCAATTAAAAAAGCATTCTTATAATTTATCAGAAGTAGAATAAAAATTTAGATAGATAAAATAAATTACTAAGAATAGAATAGAAATTTTAGAGTTACTATCATCTATTTATAATTAAATTTAAGAAACTATTTGATATTCTTGTAATTCCATTTATCATATGTATAAGAGAAATATATATATATATCTATATATATAATTGATGTAAATCAATATTTCAATGTTTTTTATTTGAAAGATGGATGTGGGATGTCATGGTGACCTTGTGAATTTGGCATTATGATGATAATTCTGAAGGATATTTTTTTATTGATGGGTTTCATGAAATTACATACTAGAGATAAAATTATCATTTGAGTAAGCCACAAATTACTAAATAAAAGTTTATATAATTACTAATAAGTCTTTTAAGGTTTTGGTGATAATAAATAATATAAAATTTTAGTATATATATAATGAGTTATGTGTAAATTGATTTAAGTTGTTTAAAGTAAAAGGTACACATAACATACATCTTATGAAGTATGGTACTTCAAGATTGAATGACATGCAAAAAAATATCAAAAGTCTTATGAAGTATCATTAAGCCATCCAAGACTAGAGGACTCACAAAGAAGCATTACACAAAGTGGTAACTCAGTTGATTCCATTAAGTACTAAGCATTAGGAAAAGAATGAAAATCGTTGGCTTTGGAGGTAGGTCATGAAAAGCAAAAACTGCATCAACTCCTGTTGCTTCTACTTGCATTCCTGGAATCATAGAAATTTGGTTCGACGATGATGAAGAAAAGATTGAAAAATATCAGGAGCACATTGCAAGAAAACAAATCAACTCTCCTAAGGTGCTTAGCTTCAAGTGGTTGGAAGATGAATGTTTGACAGACATAGCCACAATGCTGAATTTTCAAGAGTTGCATAAATTCCTTGAGCTAAATGGTACCATTTACCCTGATTTGTTTAAGGTTTTCTATAATAATCTTAAGTTTGATGGGTCTACACTAACATCAAAGGTCAAAACAAAAATATTATCATAACTCCAATTTGGTTACAAGTTGTTGGTCTTAAGTATGAGGGTATTGCTGTGACTAAAGGATTTACAGGTGAAATGGAAAACTTCAACAAAGTTCAAACTTTTAGAGAATGCTTAAGGGATCCAAGTGGCTTTGTAAGAGGTTTTCATGTTGGCGGGATGACACTCGCTGCAAGAATCCTAACATTCATCATAACTTGGACTATTATACCTAGGGGGAGCAACCATGCTACTTTGAATGAAGGGGATTTGATACTTCTTTATGGATTTATGAAATATGTCAAGATTAACTGGATTTATGTAATTAAGGATCAAATGATTAAATATAAAAGGTTGACAGATTACAAGCTACCTTATGTTGTTCTCATCTCCAAATTCATTGGGTTTGCACGAGTAGACGTTAGAGGTGAAAAAAAGGCCACTGTTGGAAAAGCTCATCAACTGGATAACACATTTTTATACAAGTTTGGGTTCACAGAGTGATGGGGTGCGGACTGCTGGAGCTTCTAGTCAAAGTTCTGCTATTGATGGACCAAGTGGTTCGACTGAGGAGTCTTCAATGATGGAAGACATTGTGCCATATATTCCTCTGGTTGATCCTGGTACTCCTTTGTCCCAATTTGAGCAAATGGTGCTCCAACGCTTTGATACCTTGTAGACTCGTTAGCAGTATTACTACACTTATTGTGTTGATCATTTTGGGCGTATTGATCAAAGTATTGAGGATCTTCATGCTCAACTGGCCCAAATGAATGTTGGTTATAGTATTGTGGCTGATGATGATAATGGAAAGGATGATGACTGAGTTGTTTTTGTTGCTTATGCTAATGGACTACTACTGCTATTGAAGTTCAGCTGCTGATAATGAAGTGTTGTTGTTGTTGCTGACAAAATTTGAAGTGTTGATTTTTCATGTTATTTTGCTTGTCTTTGTGCTGCATCATTTGGTTGTTTTGCTTATGTTTGCTTTGTTGCTGCTTTCAATGGGTTTCATGCCCATATTTGTTGAACAATTCGTATTTTTCTGCATTTGCAATATTAAGTTTTACCTCCCCATGCTATTTGATGACTACAAAGGGGGAGAGATAAGTGAAATGCTATATACTTTGTTTTTGCATTGCACTATATTTGTTTTAATTTTCAGGTCTCCTACATTCTTCAAATGTATTGGATGCTTCTAGTGGTTGTCATCATCTAATAGGGGGAGTTTGTTGGACTTGAAGAATTTGACTTGGTGTTATCTGCATGTGATTTGATATCTCCAACCACCTCTTGGTGATCATGAATGAAGATTTTGAAGCTTAAAGAATGTGAAGATTGAAGACCTTATTTTAAGTGTCACTGTGTCTTAGGTTTTGTGAGTAAGATCCTTTTCACTTAATCTTTGACTTAATTTGGGTTATAAAATGTTTTACAAATATTTTAGAAAGTTTTAAAGGAAGTTAAGTATTTTCAGCTAATTGAAAATATCTTTTCAGCCAGTTAAAATGTTCATTGTTTGATGAGTAAATCAAGTATAAACAATTTAACAAATTGATCAGACGTTTTAGTTAGCTAAAAATCAAGAGTTGTTATTTGTGAAAATTGCTCTCAGTTGGTTTCAACCAATTGTTTTGAAAAATGAACCAGTTTAAATACTGGAGCTGTTATTTCTTAAAAAACCATGCTCTTTGGAAAAGTCAGTTGAATCTCAAGTTAAGCAAGTTAAAATAACTTAATATTTATCTTTAATGATTTACACCAATTGAAACGTGTTTTCTGTCAGCTAAATTCAACTTCTAGGATTTTGATGCTCTTTGTAACTACCAGTTGAATCGCTAAGCAAACAAGTTGAAATCACTTAAAAATCATTTTTAAGTGAAATAAGTTTGTTAAATCGCGTTTTTTGCAGTTTGATTTAAATCCTTTGAGACATCCAAAACTGCTAAGCAAATGTTTTACAAGATGTCCAAGATCTAGATGAATTAAATCTTGTCTCATGGAAAAATCACATTGGATTATACTTTGTTTTTGAACTGCTGTTGTGCGATCCATGTCCAGATGATTTTATTCCATTTTACTGTGTAATTGCTTTTGGGTTTGTGTCGTTTTGATCGGGTTAATAGAGAGGATCTTGCAATAGAGTTTTGCAAGGTGTTTGTGATCTTGTAGGGTTCAAGATCAATTTTTTTTGCTCTATTTTTGGATTTCATGTAGGGTTCATGTGAAAACTGAAAATTAGTGGATTTGTTTGATCAGAGTGATTAGGTAACATGATGTAGCCTTCTTGGGAAGGTGAACCAATATAATTTTCTGGTATAAATCTCTTCTTCCCTACTCTTTTAGTTTCTACAATTGTTAATTGAATTGTTAAAAGACTTGAATATATAACTCATTGATCAAAGCATCTCAAGAATCTTTAAAGAATTATTTTTTACTGCAGCTATGTGCAAGAAATTTGATAGTTTTTCTCAAATAGACCAACTTTTTCGAAAATCTTGAGAGTTTAATTCACCCCTCTTAAACTCAGCCCTTAATTCTAACAACTCATACCTCAGGATAAATGGGACGGAACTCAAAAGTATAGGTATCGGTTAAATACTAAGGCTAGACATGTACTGTTGTGTTCTTTGTCTGAGGATGAGCTATCAAAGGTTCATGCCTTAACCAGTGCCAAAGAGATATGAGACACTCTTGCTATGGCATATGAAGGTTCTAAGGATGTGAGAAGGAACAAGTTGACCCTGCTGAAACGTCAATACAATAACTTTAAGATGGAAGTTTTTGAATCCATCGCATCCATGATTGCAAGGATGCAAGTTATCATGAATGGTCTCAGATCCCTTGGGAGGCCAGTTGACACATATGATGTGATAGATAAAATCTTGTGTGTTATTCCACCTTAGTGGAGACCCCAAGAAACCTCCCTTGGAGCGTCTAAGGATTTGGTGAACATGCCCTTAGAAGAACCAATTGGTATCAGAGCCAAGGTCACGAGTTCAATTCCCAACAAAACCATTACTAAGAGGGACATTGTTGCAGGTAACATCAATTATCCTATGACAAAGGCCAATGGGCCAGAAGCCATGTGGGTCAAATCATAATCGAATCGTGGTGCTTGGATTGTTATACTCTTAAGTAGAAAGAGTTGAACCCTAGCTAATGATTATAGCTTTTGGTGTAGTGGTAAGCGTTTGATCCAATGAACTTGACTAGAACTAACCAAATTTTTTTTTGTGTATGTCATTCTTTCATAACTTCCAATGCTTAAGAGATATTTTTTTCAAATGACTTGTAATCAGAGTGTTTGTAAATCCTTCCCATTTGTGTGTAGTTATTCTTTAGATAAGGAATATTGCATTTCATATCCACTTGATTGAGTATGAAACCTTGTGAACAACCTTTTATTATCGTATAGCTTGGAGAGACGTGTACTTAAACTCAAGAGGAGTTTGGTGGATAACCCAAAAAGGCTTTATCTACTTGTGTAAGCTAGATGTAGTAGTGTAGAATACTTATAAACATTTATTTGTTTAGTGGAATACTTTTCAGTTTGTATTGGAAAGTTGGAAGTATCTGAGATTAAGGGTGAACCATTATAAAAATTGAAGTGTTCGTCGTCTCTTTCTATTACTTGCGTATTGCTTCTCTTGGCCATCAATAAATCATTTTAAAAAAAACTTTTTGAACCTTTAAATGACCTCCTTCAAGTGTCTAATGTGACGAATTATGAAAATTTCAAAGGTAGATTTTTTACTTTATTCAACCCCTCCTTTCTATAGCTAACTTTCTATTTTATAATCTGGCTTAACCTAACATGTTTTTAGAAGTATTGTGGCTGGTAGGGAAAAATTCACATCTTTTATATGAAAACTTACCACTAGTATGTCTCATATTAGTAATTTCATCCATATGTTAATAAGTTCTAACTATGCTTAAAGGGTTGATATTGTGAATCTTGAAGTGAGCCATTTTAGACCTCTGATTGAGGATTTGGCCAAAGGATTTAAGTCTTCATGGTATTCTTGATAACTCAAAATATATTTGAGACGACCTTCATATGAGAAGGTTTTACTCTTTTAAGGAGCAACAATGTTAATCTAACATCTTCGAGAGGGTAGGTGGGTATCTCCTTATCCCATCTTGGAATTTTCTTCTCGAGAAGAGAGGAAAGCCACATTGTAATGAACCATATTGAACATGAGAGGTTGTCACTAGGTCTCAATGAATACAAAATACTGATGGCTGATGAGGTTTAAGGTGTTTGCATAAGGATTGAAAATTTGATGAAGTCAACTTCCTTATCATAAAGATCATAAAACCCATGAAGATCTTAAAAGGATTTGATGATGTCTGTAATTTTGTTTTTCTAGGTTGATATGTAAGCTTCTCTCTTTAAACAATTAGATGATGATAATATTGATTTCGATTCCTTGTTGCAAACTATCTTAAAAAATTATGTTGATCATCTGCATATTTTAATAGATTAAAAGATCGCGTTAATTTGTTAAAATGCTTAGGAAGTATTAAGGTTTGACTTCAACTGTTATTTTGATTGGTTAAGGCTTTACTTTAATCTGTTAAAATTTCTCAAGATCTTGAATCTTTTTAAGACCAGTTTATTAATCTGTTGAGATTATTTTTCAATAGATTAATTGTCTTTGGCTTAGGTTCTGAAATATTTTGACTAAATTTTAGTTTATTAAAAAATTGAATTGATCCATTAATTTTACTGTTAAGTAAAATTAATAGATTAAGTCCAGTTTTTAATTGGTTAAAACTAAAAATTTTATTACAAACCTCTCTCATTTTAAATAGTTTCAATTATGAAAATTAAAAGGCCTTCAGAGAGATTTTTTTCTAAGCATGAAGAATTTTCTAGGTAATCTAAGATTTGTTCTTTGATCATCCAATTGTGAATTGAGAGTGGTATAGGAGATCACTCTTAGAACCTGAAATTGTTAAAGGCTGGAATTTGTCCCAGGTGATCTTGTTTCATAATTTGTTGTTTGTGTTTCCAGATTAGGATTATCTAGTGGGTCTGCAGTAAGATTCTGTAGAGGTTTGGATCAAGTCTTGTAGGGTTCAAGACTTGTGTTCTTGGTGTTTTCTTAGGCATTACTAGAGTTGTAATTGCTTGTAAGAATTGATTGTTTAGTGGAAGCCTAATTTGTGATTAGGTAACTGGATGTAGCTCTTGAAAAAGAGTGAACGAGTATAAAAATCATCTATAAACATCTATTATTTTCTGTTTTTTACTCTATCAAGAACTAGTTTTGTAAAATGCATTCTGTTTTTTTTTATCAAGGGTGAAAAAGGAATTTTAACAAACTAATTCAAGTTTTCAACAAGGTAACTTTTAAATGATCTATTCACCCCCTCTCTAGATATTGTTTCTGTATAACATCAATGACCTGATGAAACTGAAATATATTGAGCTAGGAACAACCTTTCCAAGCATATTCGAGAAGTTCCTTTATGCAAAATATGTGTTAATTGTAGTAATTTGGATTGATCTAGATCAGAACACTTGCATCAATATAGTCACTAAACCAGAAGGCTATCAACTTTAGAAACAACAATCTTTTCATCTTTAATATGATGATTACTCGATAAGTGTCCATAAGCCTTGTAATTCAAATTTAGTTCATTTTGAGGTTTTTGTGAGACACAAACTCATTCATATGGGATTAGTACCCATATTTCCTTAATCTTCTTCACTTCTTATTCTATGTCCAAAATGTTGTGTTTTTTGTAGGTATTGCAAAAGCTCGTTCCAACACAAAATAGGTGCATTCCTCTTTCCATTGAAGTCTGACATTTTTCCAGTCAAAACTAGAGAAAGGGAGATGCCAAGTCGAAGAGGAAGTGTTCCTGATGGAAGATGTTTGTTTTGTAGAGAAAGATTTTAGTCCCATTGTTGCAAAATGAGAGGTTCTATATTAAAGAGAGAAAACTAATGAGAAGAATTTCTAAAAAGGAATAAAGAAAGGTTTAGGGAAATAAAGTTTAAAAAAGCAAAATATAAATATGGGATTGAAAGTATTGTTAATTTATAGTAAAAGGGGCTATAATCTTGTGAAATTGAGAAATTGATACTGTGTAATAAAAATAAAAATTTGAAGTTTAATTTGTTATATAAAATTAAAATAATTATTTTTGTTTGAGATTTTGGAAAATTAAAAGGTTATTTTTTGGATTTTCAAATATTGTTAGAGCAAAGTAATCATAGTTATGCATTCAATGTATAACATGATTAAGGAAATGACAAAAATTAGATAAATGAAATATCAACAAAGAAATGACAAAAATTGGATAAATGAAATATCAACAAAGAAATGACAAAAATTGGATAAATGAAATATCAACAAAGAAGAAGGAACGTGAGTATGAAAATTGACAAAGTGGTTTGTATTGATATAAAAACATAATTTGTATAAAAGAATTTTAATTTTCTCTAAATATTCAAAATGATATTCAAATGAGAGCATTTGTTATAGGTGGAAAATTTTCATGGAGTAAGTCAGATGTTGGAGATAAAAGGTTATCTATTGGAGTAACCGAGGAAATGATTATTTGTTCGTTTTAATCCAAGAGGTTGTTGCAAAGCACATGAAGAATACCGTTATGTAAAGTGGGTGTTGGACTTTGATATTCAACGTTTTTTGAAATCAAAGCATCTCAATTTTTTTAATAAAATTTACAATATAGATCAAAAGCTAGGTGAATTCATAAAGACACATATCTATTATATTGAATCTTTAATTTTCTTCCTCTACAAATTAATTTGAGAATTTTAAAAATATAATTAAAAAGCAAGAATTCAATAACACAAGACATATTAACTGAAACAGAGTTGAAAATGAAATTAATCCACGTATCCAAAATTCATATGAATTCTCATGTAGTAATTTTCTAAAGGTTTAGATATAAGTTTAAACAATTAATCAATTGTATTAAAACTATTAATTAAATCAAAATATCATTAATCTAATGGATATCTGATTATAAATCAAGATTAAATAAATTTCTAATTTCAATTCTAAAAATTCAAAACACAAATTAATATCATAAAATATAAATACAAAATTAGAAAAAAAGAAAGATAAACTCAGAGCAATAAAGGATTGACTCAAAACTTAATTGGTATTGTATAATTTTGATTCCATAAATTGAACATGTAGATTTAGTTATCTTTTCATAAAGAATGAAGAACACAGAAAGAGAAAAAAAATATGAAAAAGCAATTCTAGAATTTGAGAGAGTAAAAAGAGAAGAAAAATTTTTTAAAACTGAAAAAACTCTAATTAGTGTTAAAAACAAATAGTCTAAATATAGATTCTAATTAGGTTCATCCAATTACAAAATTTTAAATTAAAAATAAAAAGTTAAACCAACAAAAAATTTCAAATCTCATATACTCATTCTGAAATTTCATGAATCTAAAATCCAATGCAAATGAAATTATTAAAAATTAATATTTATAGAAAAATTATGATCAAGAGAATAAGAAAAACTCAAATAAGTTAAAAATAAAAATTTTAAAAATTATATATATTAAATCCAATTTATTAAATTAAGAAGAAAATTATTAAAAATCCATAAATAAAACTATGAAAAATGTTTTCCATGTATAATGAAAATATAAACGTATACTCAACATACTATAGACGTGATGTGCTTATTAGAATATATTGAATAAGTAGAATTTTTTTTATTTTATAAGGCGATAAAAAGTACGTTGTAGTAAATCATTATGATGTCGAAAATGAAAATAACAAAAAAAAATAGTTGTGGTAATATTCATCAATGCCAGTTTTTTTTTTCTAAATTTATATTCTATCTTGATAATTTATTTTTATTAGTCTTTGTATTTTTAGTTTTATTTTAATTCTCACATTATCGTTATTACTTCCTAAATTTTCTAATTTACGTTTTGTGATTGTGTTTTATAAAAGTCTTCATTTATTTTTAATTTTGTTGTTTTCGCTTTGTTTTTTTTTTTAAATTAAATCTTTCTTCTTCTTTTTAATCCTAGTCATTCTAATGAAATGAATTAAGTTTACATGGTTATTAATTTCAAAAATCAGACTCGTTTCATAAAAATAATTACAAAAATGCTTTTTTAATGGAATCGATGCTTTTAAACCTCTGAACTTAATGTAATGTATTTAAATTAAAAATCTGTGTATATTGTTAGTAGAAATAAAAAAAATCATAATAAAATTCTATTTATTTTGTATTGAAATAGCATAAGATTCAATTACCAAATTTAATGGAACATTGCAATTGTCTTACTCAATTCTATTAAACTTGGTGCCCTTTGGAGTATTTCAATGGCCGAAATATAGGGTTCTCATTCTCATTAGTCCTCCGAAAATTTCTCCCATGACCTAAACTTTTAGCTTAACGCCAAAATTTTGAAATGACCTAACAGATAAAAATGGAACACAAACAAGATATAAAGGAGTGAGAATGAGTAGATGAAGAGGAAAAAACAAAAGTGGAGAATGCATATATGTGAAGGAAGTGCACTTTGAAATGACACCAACTCCTCACAATACTACACCATTTAAGTTGAAGAGAGAATGTTCGAGGGCAAAAGTAAGTGACTTCTTGTGGCAACTTCACTAATTTCCTTTTCAACAACAATTTCTTGCAATCTATGATAACATCCTATTTCCACCCTCCATATTTACATGATTAGAATTAGACAACACAGATGAATTCATTCTCATCTATATTATTTAAATTTATCACGATTTTGATAGAAAATTCTTGTATTAACTAAATATGGATATGAATATGAATAATATTTGATTTTTTAAATTAGATGTGGAGATAAGAATAAACATACATATATTCTATCTTGTCTCTGTTCTCATACTCGTTTTAATACTTTGTCTCTGTCCTTATACTCATCATTGTTTTAAAATACTAAAACACATTTAGTTTATTAAGTAATCTAAAAGACTTATTATATTAACTTCTCATTAGTTTTTAGTTTTGTAATTATTTCTAGAACACACATTTGATTATTTTATACTCTTTTCTATGATTATTTGACCCTTTATTATCTGATGATACTCTAATTCAAAATTTTATGCAAATATAATTTCTTTATTAATATTTGTCATTTAAGAAAATAAGATATGCATAATTTTGACATTGAATACTTTGTAATATTATGTTTCTTTTATTATGATTTATTTAAAAATATTTAATTTATATTTGGAACAACAAGGAACAGATTTGATAAGGATATACTCGTAACCCATGGATATAGAATTGAAAAAAATTATATCCATTAAATATGAGGACAAACATAAAGATGAATTTTTAATGCAAAAATAAAAGGTAGGAGGATTATTTTTCCTATATGGTTATGGTGGAACAGGGAAAACATTTATGTGGAGAACATTTCCAGCTACTATTAGATCAAAGAGAATGATTGTGCTTAATGTTGCTTCAAGTGAAATTGCTTTGTTGTTACTTCTTGGAGGAAAGACAATACATTCCATGTTTTGTATCCCATTGGTAATAAATAAAGAATCAACTTGCAACATAGCACAAGGAAGTCTCCGTGCTAAGCTATTGATTAAAGAAAAATTGATTATATGGGACAAAGCACCCACACTACAAGAAAATCAAGTAATAGTGACTGAAATTTCAGTCACTAAATAAGTAAAATCGGCCACAAATCAAAACAGTAACTGAAATAGTGACCAATCAAAATCGGTCATTCTTTAGTTCGTCACTAATTTATAGTGACCGAATCAGTGACTGAAATAGTGATCGAATCAGTGACCGAATTTATGACTGAATCTGTGACCGTATTTGTTACCGAATCAGTGACTGAATCTGTGACCGAATCAGTGACTAAAATAATGACCAAATTAGTCACCAGATTTGTGACTGAATCTGTTACTGAATTTGTGACTGAATCTGTGACCGTATTTGTGATCGAATCTGTGAAGGTATGTGTGACCGTATTTGTGACCGAATTAGTAACTGAATCAGTAATTGAATCTGTGACCGAATTGGTTATTCAAGTAGTGACCGAATATGTGACTGATTTTTTCGATCAATATTTATTTATTTATTTATTTAATATTTTTTTAACTAATAGATGAATAATTTTATAAAAAAATCAAGAAATAGAAAATCATCCCCAAAATTATCATATAGATTGTTATCCACAAAATCATGAAATAGATAATCATCCACAAAAATAGATAATATCATACATATTACATGTTCTTTAAAATAAGAATTCATACACAAAATATATAAAGTTTCAACAACTTATCATAAGAATTCAGATATCATTAGGAGGCTGCAAATCCATCTTCTCCATGACCATAAGAAACAACTTGTCATTTTTTTTAACCTTTTTGTTGAGTGATTAACACGGTGTTAAGAAGATCATCCCTCTCACTCCGAACTTCTTGTAATGTGTGTTTTAATTGTTGAATCTCATCTTTGAGGGCTTCAACAGATGATGAATTAGATTCATAACAAAATTGTTTCCCAATTGCTTTGTTTGACTCAGATCCTAGTCCATATACCTTGCCTTTGTTCACTCCAACAACTATGCACCAAACTTTTAATTCATCAGGTGGAGACGTTCCTAAAATAGATGCAAATGAGGAGGCTTGTTCCAATGCACGGGTATACTCTACCTGGAAATACCGAAATAAAAAAATAGTAAAATTATAAACAAAAAAAGAGACAAATATTGTACAAGTTAACATATCATATTTGTTACTTACATCCATATGTGTTGATTTATGATCAACCCATGTCTTGTCCTTCCGTTGGTGTGTTTGACGAAACAACTCTAATGGAGTGAGAGATTTTCCATTCAACTTTGTCTAAAATAAAGTTATACATGTTTAAAATCGATAAAAAGTCAAGTTTCTAAACTCATGCCAATATTTAATGCAATAAGTAATATATAGAACAATAATATTGAGAACACTCAAATCAGTACGTAGTAGTTGATTAATTTATAGAAGATGTAAGATTTATATATACTAATTAGTGTAGTTAGAAGATACATTTAATATTAATAATGTCAAATCTTAAGCATTTATATGAAACTATATACTTAACCAATGTATATCCATTAGAAAGTAACTTTAAATATGAAGAATCATTGAACCTTAATTTTTAATTAAGATTTAGGAAAAATAAACTTTACCATATTTTCTCTATGTTGAGAAGTGCTAATAGATCTAGAAGTATGGAGTGAAACTCCAAATCCCCCATAATCTGAAGCTCGATTTGTTTTTGCAATCAAACTTTTTAATTTGAATTGAGTTGATCCCCAATGTTGACATAATATATTCCATATATCTTCTGCAAGCCAATTTGGCTTATTCATTTTTGTGCGAGTCTTATTCAGTGAACTTTTCAATATATTTGCACCTCTCATTTCAAAGTTCCTTCTTGCTAACATCTTATCAGGTGGAGAAATAGTATATTTTCTCTGTACACAAATAAAACAAGTGAATGTTATCTAAATTCAGGACTTAGTAATTAGTTTAAAGTTACAACAAATATAAATACATACCATGAACTCACTAAACCACATATCTCTAGTGACTTCAGGTACCTTCTTCCACGAAGGCCATGCTTCAGTATAATGGCTTATGAAGATATCACCAATGGCATTAGCTGCAAAGTATGAAGGCAAAAATATGCAACAATAATAGAATTATAAGCATAAGTTATACATACAATTTGAATAAAACTTAACATTGTTAAAATTTTAGAATTTACCCATATCCATCAAGTGCTAAAATGGGTTTGTCATAAGTACTTTAGACATATGTGGATTTTGATCTTCATTAGAAACAAATGTGTCAGGAGTTTGAGGGTTAGATCCTTGAAGACTTTGTGGAGAAATAATAGATGTAGTAAAAACATGTTCTTTTACAAGTGGAATACTATTAGGCACTGATGATGGTGGTGGAATAGAACGACCAACATGAGGTCAATAGAAGGATCAGAACAATAATTTTCTCCAAGTCGTGTAGTGCGACCATTATGTGGTCTAACAAGAGGGGTTTCACCAGACCGATCTCCATGTGAAGTGGTACAACTAACATGATTCCTAGATTGTTGATGTCCAACTTGCGCTCCAACTAAACAATTACCTTGTAAACGACTCTTGAAGACTATTTTTTTTTGTTTTATCTGACATTTGTACATACAATAAAAAGTGTTTAGCAAATTGTAAATTTTTAATAACAAGAGATCAAGAATAACATAATAGTATATTCATTAAAATATTTAAAACACAATAATATAATATGATTACCATATTTCTTACATTTATTCATAACCTGAAAATAGAAATTTATAATTCATCATTCATTATCATCATTATTATCTTCATTATCATCATCATCATCAGATATATAGTCATCTTCAAATTCACTTTCTTCCTCACATTCTTCTTCATTGATTTCTTCCTCTTCTTCCTCATCTTGATTATATTGATTACCATGGACTAACTCATCATGAGACACAAATTGAGTATTTGAAAGACCATCTTGGTATGCAACATCTAGAGTATATTGACCATCAACCCTACTTCTTGCTTTGGTTTTAATGACAACCCACCAATCAACCTTTTCCTAATTTTTTTAGGATAAGACATATAACATACTTGAATTGCATTTGATGCAAGTATGAAAGGATCATAATTCAAATACCTTCTCCGATGATGAACCTCCACAATACCATATTCCTTATCAACTCATACACCACGATTCTTTTCAAAATCAAACCATTCACAATTGAACACAACTAATTGTTTTTTTGGTTCTCCGTTGTATAATCTCTTTGATGATACCATAATAATAGTTTTCTTCATTTCCATTATCATCATCTTTAACACAAACTCCACAGTTGATTGTTTTCTTTCCAATGCTCCATTCTTACGTATGAAACTTGAAACCATTCACAAAATAAATAGGCCAAGTAAAAACCTTTTTTCTTGGCCCCCTGCTAAGTCGTGCAAAAATGGACTTTGAATCATATTGTTGCTATCATGAACCTAAATGAGATGATAAACACAATATGGATAAATAGGTAAATGTGAAAACATGAAATATTTTTAAACAAAATTGTAGTACTTACATATATTTGAAACCACATTGGAAAATCGGAAGCAATCCTAACCTCTATTTCTCTTCCAATAATGTTAGGATTAACCACTTCAAGAATTTGTTCAAATGTTCTAACATTTATACACAATATTTTGTTAGTTATATGCATGCTTAAAATATGCATGTCAAAAGGAATTTAGGGTGCTTACTTGATTAATGGTTGAACTTCTTCACAATTAAGTAATACATGCAAATGTGCAACTTCTAATTCTTCTTTATTTAAATATCGACTCGAACAAGCTCCACTAAAGCGACCAAGATGATTAAAAACTGTTGATGGTTGATCCGTTTCTTCATTTTCATCTCCATCATCATTGCGACTCACTTTGTTTCTCGTTGTTTGCATATAAGAATCAAAATAATATGAACAAAAATGAGAAGTCTCTTGCACTAGATATGCCTCACATATTGATCTCTCTACACGTGCCTTAGTTTTAACCATTTGTTTTAACTTATTCAAGTACCTAATATAACATCATCATATGATTAATTACTAATCTAAAAGACAAGTATGTATTGCCTAAAATTAATAGTTTAAATAGCTTACCTCTCAAATGGATACATCCACCAATATTGAATAGGACCTCCCATTCTCGCTTCATAAGGCAAATGAATAGGCAAGTGTTCCATTGAATTGAAGAAGGCAGGTGGAAACACGCGTTCCAATTTACATAATGTAATGGCAATGTTTTGTTCCATCACTGGCAAGTCATCCACTTGCAAAATAGTTTAGCACAAATCTTTGAAGAATTTACTCAACTCAACTATAGGTTTCCAAACTTGATTTGACAGTGCACTAAAAGCAATAGGCATCAACTACTCCATAAAGACATGACAATCATGACTTTTCATTCCAACCATCTTCCCTTGCTCTATGTTTACACATCTTTATAAATTTGAGGCATAACCATCAGGCATTCTCAACTCAGTAATCCATTTATACACAACAACTTTTTCCTCCTTAGATAAAGCAATTTTCGCTTTAGGCTTTACAACCTTTCCATTAGGTAGTTGTTGCAATTCCAACTCCCTTCTCCGACAATACTTTTTCAATCCTTTCTAGCCTTAATGTCATCTTTTGTCTTATCTTTTATATCCATGACTGTATTAAACACATTATCAAACACATTTTTCTCAATATGCATCACATCTAGATTATGTTGTAATAGGTTGGAATTCTAATACAATAACTCCCAAAAAATGTTTTGTTTTATCCAATTATGAGATACACCGCAACCATGACAAGTAAAATGTACTTCCTCAGTCACTTTGGGAAAATAAACAACTTGTTCCAACACATCATCCCCAGAAAACATCAATGGAGGTCGAGAATCTTCAATTTGATTCTTTAAAAATGCATTCTTATTTCTTTGATATGGATGACCCATAGGTAAAAATTGACGGTGAAAATTAAACCAAGAAAACTTGCGACCATTGTCCAACCAAAAACTCTTTGAAATTATTCATGCAATATGGACATGCTAATCTTCTAGTTGTACTCCAACCAGACAACATACCATATGCAGGAAAATCATTTATAGTCCATATTAATGCACTTTCATAATAAATTTTGTTTCATGGATATTTCGTATGTTAACACACCTTCATTCCACAATACTTTTAACTCGTCTATCAATGGTTGCAAATAGACATCTATTTTTTCCTTTGGATTTTTGGACCCAGGGATAATTAAAGTTAAAAACATGTAAGGAGTAGTCATGCACAATTCTGGAGGTAAATTGTAGGGAGTTATAATTACTGGTCAACAAGAATACGGTTTTCCTGATTGACCATATGGTGTGAAACCGTCAGCACATAAGCCTAATCTTATATTTCTTGGTTCAAGTGAAAAATCAGGGAATGTCTCATCAAAATGTTTCCATGCTTCTCCATCTGATGGATGACACAAAAGTCCTTCATTTCTTATATTTTCATTATTCCACCTCATATGTGGAGCAAAACTCATCGAGGCATATAGTCTCTTAAGCGTAGGAATAAGGGGTAAATAATGCATTCTCTAAACAGGAACATCTTTACGTTTACCCCTACTATCCCTTTTTGTCTTATAACGGGGCTTGTGACAAAACTTACATTCTGTTAATTGTTTATCTTCATCTTTGTAAAATAACATAACCCTACAACAATCAATTTTTTCTGCAGATAAACCAAGTTTTGAGACCAATTTTAATGATCTACAATAATCTTCAGGTATAAAATTATTTGGAGGATGTGTCTTTTTCAAAAGAGTCATTGTTTGATTGAAAGTTCATTGAGAAACTTTTCTCTCTTATTTAATTGTCAATAATCTAACAACAACAGACAATTCAATATGATTAGTACATCCTGGCCATAACAACTTTTGTGAGGCATGCAACAAATCATAAAACTTTTTTGCTTTGGCATTTGGAAATTAGTCATTTTGTTCATCAGGATGACCCACAAAGTCTGTACCAACAACATCATGAATCATGTCATCAAATTCTTGACTATGACTATCATGTGCAGTACTTGTAAAATTTGAATAAGTGTTATAATCATGTGACAAAATTGGATTAATTTCTCCATGACATGTCCAAATCCAGTAATCAGGTATAAATCCTTTTCGATAGAGATGGACTTTAACATTTTCAAAATCCAAAAAGATTTTTATTTTTACATTTACGACATGGACATCTAATTTTTCCATTTGACAAGTTTGCATGTTGAAGAAAAAAAGACACAAATTCAGCCACACCATTTAAAAAAGTTTCAGTGTACCCCTTTCGCCTAGGTAAAAGTCTATTATACATCCAACTACGATATTCACGAACATCCATATTCTGTCACATAGTGGACAACAAGAAATTTTAATGACTAATACACCATAATTATATACACCATGATATTGTTAACATTCATGTTAGTCAAGAGTTATTTTGTGTAGCTAAAAATGTAACTTATAAACAACTATAATGGTAAAAATTGCATATTGTGGTTGTGGAGTCTTAGGTTCAAATCCTAACAGTTCCAAATTTTATTTCATAAATTTTGGGATAACTAGATTAAATTTAAACAATGTAGGATAACTCAAATATTAAAAATACATAGTTAATTTGTATAACTAAAAATATAAATTATAAATAATAAGTTGTCAGTAGTTTAGTGGTGTGAATACCACATTGTGGTTGTGGAGTCTTGGGCTTGAATCTTCTAGCTACAATTTTTCATTTACTAAATTTTAAGATAACTAGATTTAATTAAAAAAATGTGAGAAAAATTAATAATTGAAAATACGTAATAGTTACAATTGAAAAAATGTTACAATTATTGTACTATAATGCAGCTTTTAATTAATTTTCTACCACATATTATTGTTTTTTTGGCAGGGAAGCGAGCAAACAGAGTCGAAATATTATTGTTTTTGTTGGTAGGGAAGCAAGCAAACAGAGTCAAAATGAAATGAAATTAGCACAGGCCACCAACTAAAGCTAGATAATTAACATTAGCATGCAATAGGTCATTTTATTACTAATTACCGTGGATCACACTGTTGTTCCTATTTAACTCAAACACACCGTTGTTACTCTATAACTCGAACAAAGACGCGCTAACATATGAGGTGAGGCTTCGAACGAATTTCAACCAAATCCCTCCATGGTTCTGTTGAAGAGGCTTAGGGTTGCAATCATATAACAAATCAAGGCTTAGGGTTGCAACCGTAAGATAAATCAAGGATTAGGGTTAGGATTTATTAGGCGTACAGGTCTAGATACATTGAAAAGGCATAGAAATTGAGGGTTAGGGTTAAGGATAAAAAAATCGAGAGTCTAAGGGTACTCTATTAGAGTTTGGATATGTGAAATTGTTACCAAAGAGGATCAGGACATCACTCTTTGAAGAATATATCGAGTTTTGATGATTTCTCAAGTAAGCCAGATCAAGATCGAAGAATGAAGAAATGAAGAATCGATGGAGTTCTTATCGAAGTTGTTAGTGTCGAATCATTATGAAATCAGAGAAATCGAAACTAACAACATAGATCCAGCGCTCTTTCACTTGTGATCGTTTTTATTGGGTAAAATTGTTTTTATTAATCGATCGATTTTGGAAATAACATAATCGATGGTCTTAACTCAATCGATTATGTCGTGCTTTTCAAAACAAACCTTTTTATATCGATTTGATTATATCTTGTTGGAAATATCTTTTTGGATACAATGTAGTCAATTCGATTATGTATATAATGTAATCGATTTGATTATGTGTTATTTAAAGTTTTTCTAAAACTCTCACAGAATCGATTATGGACATAACGTAATTGATTATGTGCAACAGCTTTTTCGAAAAGTATTTTGAAATACAAACTGGCATTTAAAATCATGAATGTTTTCAATTATTATACAGATCTTACGTTTTCATACATCATAAACAGATTTTAAATGTTTACACTCTCTGTTCTACAACATTTCTTTTAAATCACTTGTGAAAGGAGCTGACGATCTGTTACATTGTTTTGGATTCTCTCTTTCCAGGTGATACTGTTCTTGTATTATTTCATATAACTGTCAACACCATTGTTGGTGTAGTGGTTCATCCCTTGTGAGTTTTCAAGGGAGGTGTTTTCATCTCTTGCGGGTTTCAAAAGAGGTGTTCAGTCTTTAGATTTTCTTTTACATGTTTCAATTGTAATATTGATTGTAACTGATTTTCTAAAGATAGTGTTTGGGAAGTCATTCTCGAATGTGTAGAACAAGTAAATGATTTCATTCTTTCTAAAATACCTGGTGAAGAAATAACTTATTTAAGTTTAGATACACCTTGCAAATCTTATGAAGATCAAGAAATTCAAAGTGAGTGGTTTACATCTGAGTTCTTGAATGATATAAAATGTTCTGGTATCCCCAATCATACACTTAGATTGAAAGTTGATGTACCTGTAATGCTTTTAAGAAATCTTGATCAAGCAAACGGTTTGTATAATGGAACAAGATTGCAAGTCAACAACCTAGGCAAAAATGTTATTTCTGCAACAGTTACAGGAAAGAATGTTGGTGATAAAATTTTTATAACAAGAATGGATCTTATGTCTTCTGACTCGGGACTTCCTTTCAAATTTCAAAGGAGATAATTTCCCATCTCTTTGTGCTTTGCAATGACAATCAATAAGAGTCAAGGACAATCACTGTCCAAAATGGAACTTTATCTACTGCGTCCAGTATTTACACATGGACAATTATACGTGGCTATTTCTAGAGTGAATTTGAAGAAAGGATTGAAAATCTTCAGTCTAAATGAAGATGGAGATCTATCCACGATGACTAAAAATGTTGTTTACAGAGAGACTTTTGAAAATCTTTAAACGAAACACTTACAACAATGTCAGGTATAAAACATGTTTCATATCTATTAAATTTAACTATAATATTTTACATCATTTCTTATTTAATCAAATGTAGGTTCATCACCTTCTGCTAATGGTAATTTAAAATCTTTACTTAATATAATTTTTTAATCTTAAATCCTACATTTTTTTATTTCTCATTTTATTCTTTTCATCATACGTTAAACAGGTTAATGACTTCTTATTTTTAACATATCCAATGATATAATCTCAAGAAGACTTTATGTCATATTACTAACATAAAGAATTATGAACTTTTCTAATATATAAACTTTCTGTTATTGTTTTTTATATTATTCTAAAGCATATACATACTTATATTAATTCTTTTTCTCAAAATATGTAATAAATCATGTTTGAAGTGATCCCGTACAAGGGTAACAAAACTAGTATTTGTCATTTGAGAAAATAAAATATGCATAATTTTAACATTCAATACTTTATAATATTATATTTCTTTTAATATGATTTATTTAAAAATATTTAATTTATATTTGGAACAATAAGAAATATATTTGGTAAGAATATACCCGTAACCCATAAACATAAAAATGAAAAAAATTATATCCATTAAATATGAGGACAAACATAAAGATGAATTTTTAATATAAAAATAAAAATAAAAAAGTAAAACTTATCTCAGTCTCGTCTAATCTATTTCTCGTTATCATAGTCATACTAGTTTCATCTTCACATACTGAACCACAAAATCTAATATTTTTGTTACACATATACAACACTTTTACTTTTATTCCACGAAATAAAACCTATTTAACAATTAATATATTAATATTTTAATTATACATTTTTATTTTTATTTTTAAATATTAATATATTGTTGTTAAATACAAATTATTTATTTGGAGTATTTTATAAAAAATATATATAAACATCACACAAGAAATTATACATTAAAATGACAATAACTTAACAAATCTCACAGACAAATTACTTACACTATGTTTGCTTACATGTATTATTATTGTTTTCTTTCATGTATTATTATTGATAAGCTGTAAGTGAAAAATGTGTTTACTTGTACAATAAAAAAAAGACGTTAATAGTAATTTATTTACATTTTCTCAAATAAGAGGATTTATAGAAAAAGACAATTGACCACACAAAATTTACACTCTTATCTTAGGTTAACCTATATAACATAATATAATTGATATACAAGTAACATAATTTGTTGTATATAACACAATTGATGAATGAAGTAACATACATGATATAAAACATAACGTTATAACATTATTAATTATGTTATAACATATTAATATTTTGTAAAGTAACTGAAATTTTCTATTATAAAATAAATTTTTCATTAAAATTTTATAAAAAATTTATTTTTACTTAAAATTTATTTTAATTTATATTTTTAAAAAATATAGATAATAACGTATATTAAAAATATTATTTTATAAATGAATACCGGTTCGTAATAGATATTTTTAACTTGAAGTGAGTACTTGATATTTAAGTATTTTAATATTCAATTATATTTTTTTAATGTAAAAGTATTTAGATTGTTTTATATATATTAACCTATAATTTTTTTATTTTATTACAATAATCAAAATATTTATAAATTTTAAGCTTTTTTTTTCTTTTCTTTTTTTACCCTTAATTTAAATAATCACTGTTTTTATCATTTTTCTTTTCAGTCAATTTAACAAACTAAGCAGTGAAAAGAGAAAGAGTCACAGAAGCAGTGGTAAATTATGAATTCTTACCTCACACCATATGCAAACACATTCATTATTTTCCCGATAGACAGTGGCAACATGTTCCAAAAACTATAAAGTTCCAGATCCTGCATTTTATCTCATCAAATGTATCACTTAAAACATCAAACATCACATGACACTTTGTAGCGAAAGGTGGCTAATTTTTCCTGATTTCTATGTTCACCAAATATGCATCTTTTAATGTTCAAAATCTTTTCTATTTAACCCCTAATTTATTTCAACACTTCTCTGACAACATTTAATCGTTCTAAAACTGTTTAAACTTATAACACATCTTTATATGGTCATAAAGCATTATTCCACAGCTACTCAAAAATAGTGTAAAAGCTAGTCCAAAATCGCATTTTTCTCACTCAAAATCGCATTTTTCTCACTCAAAATCGCATTTTTCTCACTCAAAATCGCAAGATCTTATACTCAAAGTTAACCCTTAAAATACTGCTGTTTTTCCAGGGAAATACTGGACGAAATATATATATACTTAGCTCCAGAGGATATTTTAAGTCTATCATGCATATCAAACCATAAACTCAACAACATGGAGATCTCTAACATAAAAGCAGGGATTTTCATTTCGCACCTCCACTATTTCTATACACACTCCATTATTTCTATCTACACGTAAAAGAGAATAAAGAAGAAGAAAAGGAATGATAGTGGTTGAGAGAGAAAGAAAAAGGCACCACGAAAGTATAAGAAATATGCTAACTAATTTTAGATTGTATAATTTGAAAATCTTATTTAAAATTCTTTCGAACAATTCAAATTTTTTTAATAATATAAATATGATTTTTAAATTGTATAAATCAAAAATAAATTTTAAATTTTATAATTCAAAAATTAAAATTAATTTCTAAATTACACCTAAGTTAAATTAACTACTTCATATTGAAGTCAATTTTATTTTTTAGTTTCTATAATTTAAAAGTTAATTTTAAATTTTAGATTACACAATCTAAAAATTAATTTTAACTTTCAGCTAATAGAATCTACAATTGAATTCCAAGTCGCACAATCTAAAATATTTATAGGAGCAAAATAGAATTTTTTTTTTATATATAAAAGTGCTGAAAGAAAATATGTAAGTGCAGAAAGAAAATTCCTAAACACAACCCAATTAGGCCCATATAATATAAGAGATGCCTAAGTTCAACAGTAACATGTAGTATCTTCCACAAAATAATAAGCTAAAATAGTGAGACGCAAATAAGACTCTTCCAATTTTTTGTTCCTATATTATGAGGTCAAATATATGTATACACATTCTAATAACAGTACGAACAAAATTCTACAATGATGTTATTTTTATCTTCTAATATATTTTTTTCCAATATCAAAATTTACAATACAATATTTTTTAAATATAATATATTAAATTATATTTTTATAAATTATGTAAATATTTTTTTTCTAAAATTTATAATATAATATATTAAATTATATTATTTTTTATAATTTATATGTTTTATTATTTTTTATAAGACAAATATTTAATAAAAAAAGTTTAAAAAAGAGTTAAAAAATTACTTAATTAATTAATTCATCAAAAAGGAGTAAATCTCATTGTCCAATGAAGGATAAGTGCAACAAGTTATCAGGTTTTGTGTGAAGATTAGAAGCACACACTTATTGCATGAAGAAAAACATTTAATACACCTACGTGAAGTCTTATCAAACACAACAAGAAGATGTGCTCAAGACCAACCTAAAGCTGAAGATGTTATAATGGATCTCTAATGACCAATTGCTTATGCACTATATAAGAGACTAAAGTCATCTTGAAGAGACATAGAAACAAGTTGAGAAAAATGTGTTGTTGCAAATTCTTTATGTGTTCATTCTTTTATCTTCATAAAAGCTTTAGAAGAACTCTGCTAGAGTTTCTTAACTACCTCTAGAAGTTGAACCTTCTTTTCATCTCATCTTTAGGACGTAGCTCTTTTAGAATATCTCAAACCTTTGTGATTTAAATCACAATCCTTTTTTAAAAGCTTTGTGTTTAAGCCAGAAACGGCTTTGTTAGAAAAAATGCTTAGTTAAAGCTAGGAGTGACTTTGTGTGAAAAAAAATACTTGAACAGGTTAATCAGGAGTGGTTACAACATGAAATAATACTTGTGCGTTGCAATGGTAGTCTGCTAGTCGAACTCAATCAGGTTGATTGAAGAAATGGACATAGTCTGTGATTTCAGACGAACCAGTATAAAAATCTAAGTAATCTCTCTCTCCTTAGCTCCTTCAGATGGCATATTATCATTTGTGTCTAACCTTAAAGAGGGAAGATTTTTAAGCAAAAACATTTATTTGCAAAATCATTTTTAACTTTCAGACCTTTTCGTTTGTAAAGTTCAAACCATTGTTTGACGAACATTGTGTCTTCAGACGAATTGTGAAAAACTGTGAAAATTTTTTGAAATACAATTCAACCCTCTCTTCTTGTGTTTTTCTTGTATTTTTACATACTCCAATGTGAAAAATTCCGAAAACCTTGTCTCTCGTACATCCATTAGGCTCACTCCCTAGATTCTCTTCTCTCAATTTGTTGCTCTCGTCTCTGACTCTCGGTCTCTCTCTCTTCTTTCACTCTCGGTCTCTCTCTCTTCTTTCACTCTCGATCTCTCTCTCTTCTTTCACTCTCGGTCTCTCTCTCTTCTCTCACTCTAAGTCTCCCTCGTCTCTCATTATTGCTCTCCCTCATCTCTCACAATTGCTCTTTTTCATCTTTCACTCTCGATCCCAATTTCTCTTGTCTCTCATTCTCAGTCTTAGTCTCTCTCATCTCTCACTCTCAGTTGTAGTTTCTCACTTTAGGTCTCAGTCTCTCTCATTTCTCACTCATGGTCTCTCTTGTCTTTCACTCTCAGTACATTTCAATAATGGAATATCAATTTTAGGTATGTTTCTTCACTTTTTATTAACTTTTTACTCCATACCCACTCAAGGGTTTCAACATTGTCATTGTGTTAAAATTGATTTTTAGGATTTTGTTTTTCCATTAATGACAATTTGAAATTTGAGAAAATGAACCAGATTAGTCTATTTCGTTCTCTTTCATCGATGTACTATTGTTTTTTATTCTTGATTTAGTTAATTTATTTCAAGTTTGTTTATTATACGATTTCATGACTTTTCCTTTTCTATCTATAGTTTAGGATTTGGTGTTCTGTAGTCTTCTTTTTCTAGGAACAATTGACACCTAAAGAAGAAATATATTGTGAACAATTTGAATGGATATGGGATGTTCCCCTTATTGATATAGAAACTTAAAGTTTAAGTTTTGATGATTATAAGCTTGAAGATTTAGTGTTTCTAATCACACAGTACATTATTGATGATTAGGAAAGTTTTAAAGATGTTGATCTTGTGTTTTGATCATGGGTTTGGGTTGTAATTTTTTGATTTAATCATTATGTAAGTTTTCTATTACTTGATTTGATCTAACATCATTATTAGATAAATTACATAAAATGCATTCGAGTTTTTCTTGATGATAAGCATATTTTGAATATATTAAAATATTATTTTAATATGTTAAAATGTTCTTAATTGTTGTGGAATGGTTGCAAGAAACATTTTAACTGATTTAATTGTTAAAATAACTTAGAACCATGAGTAGTTTCACGTCTTTCTTTTTAATTTTTTAAAACGTGTTTCTAATTAATTAAACTATATGAAGCTTAGTTTGTATATGAAACCCTTTTGTTTTAGTCCATTAAAATGACAAGTTAATCAATTAATTTCACTAACAGATAGAATTAACATTTTAAGTGTAGTTTTAATCCATTAAAATTGATAATTAGTTTTATACATAACTCTATCACTTTTAAACCGTTTGAGATGAAACAAAAATTCTTTTTTTAAAATCAACTATACATTAAGAGAGAGAGTCTATATTGTGCTAAAAACCATTCTTGGAGCTTTCTTCATCCCAATACGATATCAATACCTTGAGTGATTAAGAAAATACCAATGTTCACCTAAATTTGTTTTTCTACTATGTTGTGATCTATGAAGGTGAACTTGTTTCATTGTGTAATTTGTTTCTTTTGCTTGTTTTTTGATATGGATAGGCTTTTCAAATTGTTTTTGCAGTGAGGTGCTGCATTGGCGTGAATATTGTATTGTAGGGTTCAAGATCTAAATTCTTTATTTGTTTTCTTGCATAGATCTATGCTTGTAAAACTCAAAGCTTATAGTGGATAACTTGATTGGTGTGGCTAGGCAACTGGATGTTGCTCTTGTGATAGAGTGAACTAGTATAAATCTTGGTGTATCTCTCTCTACTTGTTATATTGCACATTATACTTATCATATACCTTGCATCTTGAAATATCTTTTAACTAATATTTAATGTTGCACTAAAACTGGTTTATTGCATTCTTATCAATCAATTCAATAATCATTTTTCATCCCATTTCTAAAATCAGTGATAGTTCAATTCATTCCTTCTCTTGAACTCAGTCCCTTAATACTAACACCCCTTGTTGAAATGATTATTCAAATACCAGGTTTTTGTATTTTCAGTTTTAAAATCAATTTGAATCTAGTTTATGTACTTTTTCTAAATGTTATCCTATTTATTTTAAGTTTTTCCAATTCTGAATTTGTATCTTTGAACTTTGCTAATAATTATGAATAGTAAGAATTGATAGGTTGTATGGAAAAATGCTATTTTAAGTTCTGTCGAGAGAAGAACAAGATCTTTCATGTGCTTCTTAGTGTTCATATATGAATTTTTATCCATGTGAATTAAAACTTTTGCTACTTATTCTACAACATAGTCGCTCTCAATCCACTTTGTTGTTCAAATAAAAATGACAAGATACACTTGAAATCATGAAAAAAATTGGATTTCCTCAATCAAGGGGTTGAATGTGTTTTTTTGTCTGTAGCTAGTCATTGATTAAGATAAGTGAACATATAAAGAAACATCCTCCAATTATTTGTAAAGGTGAGATTCAAACTTTCTTTGATTTTATCTAGCCTTGGAATGTATGTTATAAGATCGTGTAGTCACAACTCAACTGATGGTAAACACCGAGCCTACTGCTTTAGGCCTCCTCTCAATACTTTGAGGTATTTGTTGTACTATATCAAAGGAGGTAGATCTTTCTTGGATCTATAATTCTTGATTAGATGTATTGGCTTATGACATCTAAAGAAGATCTTTTTGGAGGTCAATTATAACAATCTCTTATCATGTGAAATCCACTACACTTGAAATACTTTAGGAAAAATTGTTGCTAAGATCCTAACACACTACCTTTGAATGGTTGGATTTTGTAATTAGTTATTTTGATCAATTAGCTTGCCCTTAACAAAGAAGTATATGTATATGATTGAATCACCATGTTATTAACCTTTGATCCATCCACCACCTTGCCTTTAAATTTCTACAAAAGTGGAAAACTCTTTGATGGATAGATTGGGTATAAAATCTAGCTGGGTGTTTAAACCTATAGTGTACTCCAACACAAAAAGATCATCTTGCTCGAGCTGCATGAACTTCATTTCCTTAGTATATCAAATGCTATCATGGGAATACTACTACAGAAACTTCTCTATAATGTTGTTACATAAAAGACATCACCCCTAAAACTTCACATCTACTTCATTCCCATCCACTAAAACTCAATCTTCCCCATCAACAGATAAACAAAATAAAATAGTTTATTCTCTTTTAGAGATTAAATAACATAAAAAATCTTCTCAATGTCTTTGATCCACTTATTTGCATGGTTTAGACCATATCTATAGGAGATTTATGCCTCATAAAATCATCTAAATTGTTTAAAGTAAGATGATGTTGGAATTTCCTTTATTGCGCTTCTAATATACATTAAATATATAAACTTACAATTACCTGCTTTTGTCATAACCTATTTTTGTAAGTAATAATTTTATATTGAATACTTTCTAAAAAGTAAATAAGAAGTGTATATTTTTATGGAGTGTACAACAATATGATATAAAATTTATTGTAATAAGGTGATTATGCAAATTTGCATATAGGATTGACATGTGTAAAAATATAGTTATATGTGACCCCTCTCTCTCTCTCTCTCTATATATATATATTATCTTTATAATAATAACTATAATTGAGTATACAAACGGGTCTGTCCATTTAAGTATGCATATGCACAAATTATTAC
Organism: Lablab purpureus; assembly: GCA_030347555.1. NCBI lineage: Eukaryota > Viridiplantae > Streptophyta > Magnoliopsida > Fabales > Fabaceae > Lablab > Lablab purpureus. The sequence goes on from CM059256.1 coordinate 38,907,856, forward strand.
TATAAAAAATTCATATATTTAGCCCGCTTTTTAAATGGTTTTTAATTTTTACAAACAAATTGCATTTATCTGCAAAATCCGAAAGTTAAATAGGTTAGCCCGTACTCACAAAGATATATTGAAATTTTTTAACATTAATTTGAATAAGAACAATTTAGTCAATTCATTAAACAATGCACAATCAATAAAAGCAACATAATTAGATTTTTGGTTGACTTGGACTTGGTGACAACTAATAAAAATAAAAAGTATTAGATTTCGGATTAAATTAGACTTAATAATAACCTATAGAAGTTATAAGTATTGAATTTTGTATTGAATTGGGCTTGGTAATGTAAGTTGTGGGTAGTCTGTGGATAAATATCACTTAATTCGCGAATCATGCCAAATATTAAAAAATCCACATTAAAAATTTACCAAAAAACACAAATTAACACCGTACAAGTTATGATTCACAAACTTTTACAGAAATATGGAACTTTAGTAATTATTATCCGTTAATTAAAATTTATTTATATAAATTTTTAAAATTAACTTATTCAATACATAGGAGGAGAAAAAAATGAATTTAAACCTTATTTGTTTCAAGATAGAAAAAAACAGAAATAAAAAGTTTGCAATGAAAATTGAAAAATAAGATAAAAAAATATAAAAACTAAAAAAAACACATTTCATATACCAGGCTTTTCTTATAAAACAAAAGAAATTTGTAAAAAAAAATAGAAATAATCGATTATATTTTAAAAATAATCTATTATAATAAAAAATATTAATAGACTATTTTGTATTATAATTGAGATTCATAGCAAAGCACACTGAAAAGAAAAAAAGTTATAATTATATTATTAATTAATTAGTATTTATATTTTTATATAATAGAATAAATATAAAATTAAAAATAATTAAATATATATTATAATATAATGGATTATATGTTAAGATAACATAAATAATGTATACATAATTCATTATATCTTATCTTATAACATATATATAATATAATTAATTATAATTATATTATATAAGAAAATAAAAATTATAAAAAATATTTAAAAAATTATTTTCAATAAGAAATCTAATAATGAAAATAAATTTATATAATAATAATAATAAATATTAAATCAATAATATATAAATAAATTTGTATAATAATAGTAATAGTAAAATAAAAAGTTAATAATAATTTTAAATAAAAATTATTATTAATAATAACAATAAAATAAATTTATTATATAATAATAAATTAAAATAATATTAATAAAATTAAAATTTTAAAAATAATAAATTATTTTATAAAAAATTTAATGAAAAAATAATTTTATTTATTACATCAATCAATTTATCTACAAACTTTTTTTTATTTTTTACTTTTTTTTCATAATCTAAACAACCACTCTTTCATTTCATTACTTTTTTCTTTCTCAAATCATTTTTAAAACAAACAAAACCTTATTTAAAACATAAAAGAAATAATAGATTTTAATTGAAAAAAAAAAGGAAGGGAACGAGAAACGATGATGTACTCAAGAAAAAGAAAATAGACACATTGTTTTTTTATTCACATACAATTAAAAAAATTATATGTATATTATTTATTTAATTGAGATATATACTCAACAAATTAATATATTTTTAAACATATAAGAAAATTAAAATTAAAAAAAAAACGTGAGGATCAATTCAACATAAATGAGGATCAATTTAATTATGAACACCTTTCCTAAATTTTCTCCAAACTCGTTTCGCCTTATATTCAATTTTAGTAGTTTATATTTATCTTAAATATTATTATTATTCCCCTTAAAGAATATTGATGAAGAAGCTTTCTTGCTCTAGATAATCTATAACTAAGGTATGTTAATATCTCCTCTTTAGTGAATGTAATTCACATATGCATGTTAACTAAAAGAATTTATTGAAATAAATCTATAAAAAAAATAGTTGTAAATTCACATATTATTTTTTAGTAGAAAAGGGGTATTATTTACAAGTAAGATGGTAATGAGAGATTAATAAATAACTTTTATCACCAAAAATGATAAAAGTATTATATTTTTAAGAACTAATACTATGAAAGTGAAGAAAGAAAAAGAAAAAAAAGGTAATGATGGAAAAAGAATATAGTAATGAGGAAAGGGGTCACCACCCGGCAAACCCAGTTCTATTTCGACTTTGTTGTCTCCCAACAAACACCCTCTTCAATCTTTTCTCTTTCTTTTTCTCTCCTTTGACCCAATCTCCAACCTTTTCATCACCTTTCCCCTCCTACCCCTTCATTTAATAATCTTTGACCATCTCACTACAATTCTACATAAACTCACCATTTTAATAATCTTTTCACATCTTAATATAGTTTTTTCTCATGTTAAGCTATCCAAATTTGAATTGAACACCTATTTTTATATATTTATTTATTTCTTATCACCTAAACTTTGTATTGCTTAAATTAAGGTTTTGTTTTATGCAATGCAGAGAGAGAACAAATGGTTTATGTCATTCATATTTTGTTTAGTTTTTAAATAGGTATTTATTTATTTAATCACACTCATTTTTTATTTTTTAATAAACAAACAGTTACCTCCTTTATTTTATTTAAGAACTATATATTTACTAAAATTTAAATAAAATTATAAAAATCAAAAATCAAAATTTTTAAATATAAAATATCAAAGAATTCTTATAAAATAGGAAATTGAATAATTTAACTATGGACAAATTGTCCACATATTTACTATGGTCTTCTTTAAGACATGTTCACCTATTTTTGGTATCATGAGGAATGGAGAATTTGTGATCAATTTGTAATGTGTATGAAAACTCGTTAGATCAGCAACAGCACAATATTGTAGTGAGATTAATCTTTGACCTAATAAATTAGATAAAAAATTTTGTAAGTAAAGATGAATAAATTGGTGGGCTTATCAATTTAAATCTACACTTAATTATAAATAGTATAGAAAAGTATCTATATAATTTAGATCTAAATTTTTACATGTCTAGCAAAATCTACCAACTTTATAAGCTAGCCTATAGTTACAAAATATATAAAAAAAAATAAACAATTAAAGTAGGAAATACATGTATTTGCATGCTACCTTGTATTAAAATAGTATTTTTCTGAAAAAAAAAACATAACCTCTTATATTATTGCAAAATAATTTATAATTTAGTGATATTATAATTTTTATGATATTTTAAATATATAATTAAACCACTCAAATTTTGTAATTTTTTTTACATTTTTTTATTTAATTTAAATTAATATAATATTTTCAAACTAAAAAAGGAATATCCCACTATAAAATTTAAAAAATGTGATAATCGAGAAATACAATATCATTTTATTAAAAACATAATAAAGATAAATGTATATTTAAAGGGTTAAAAGTATCATTTAGCATGATTTTAGAAGAGGTAATTACGATTTCCACTATTATTTGTATTATTTCTTTATTTTCTTTATTTTTTACATATAATTCATTTTTTCTCACAAATCAAATATTTTTTAGTGAAAATTATGTACGATTTCTTTTTTCATTTTTATCAAACAATTCATAAACTTGTCTAATTTTTTTTCATTTTATTTTTCCTCCTTCTTTCTTTTCATCGTTTTTCTGTATACCATGTTTATAACAAGGTAGAACGGTAATGCTGTTAGAATTTAGTAAACATACACTAACACTATAAAAAACAATGAAAAAACGTGATTTCTGAAACAATTATTATAAAAAAAGTAATGGAATTAACGTATCACAATGAAAAAACAAATATTGCCATAATATAAAAAGCAAGATCTTGAATGCTTAAACTATAATTTTTGTTGATCACATTATGGTATTAATGTAGGGGTGTTAGAAGACATAGTAAATTTTGTTTTGATAGTTGTTGAGAAGAAAGGAAGAGTGTGAATGGGCATGATTTGGTGGGAAGGAGAAGCACTCATGAGTAATTAGTGTGTTTTGTTTGGTGAGGTTGAGATGGTTTAGAAATATATGTGTAATGTGAAGTTTTTGAAGAGTTTGTTTGGGTAATAATTAGAGTGAGTTGAGTGTTACTGAATTCAATTATACACTTTTTCACTGTGGAATTGGTATGGTTGACTCTATTGAGGGTTATGTTATGCAGGAGGCAGGGCCAAGATTGTGGTTTGGTTCCCCCACACAGTGCAGTAATGATTTCATGTCAGTAAATCACTCTCTCATGTCTTCTTTCCTGCTGCATCCACTGTCATCCCATGCTCCATGCTTCAACACTCTTTCCCTCCAAATTAACCACATTCACTCACCCCTTTTCTTTCTCTTTTCTATTTTCTATTCTTAAAGACTACCATAATCATCTGTAACACTGTTTTTTCATACCTCTTTTCTTCCCATCATTCCTTCTCCCTCACCCAACACACACATCATCATATTTCTTGTCATGTAATATACACGGCCTCAACTACGTACACAACTGTTAATCATGATCATGCTTCTACCAATAAGGGCATTCGCCATTACCACCCACAACTTACACTGTAACTTCAATTCTACAAATACTTTAACCTATGTGTATATATTGGATGCTAAATTGAATGTATCATCTGATGTTGATGTAGACTACTCAAATTTATTTCACTACTCCTGTTCTCAACAGCTTCTTTTGTTTTCATGTGTTAATAGTTTTAACCTACCATCTACGGTTATGATACGTATAATGGATACAATGTTGTAAGGATACCATATGTGTAATGGAAATGATGCATCATACATTTTATTTTTAAAATAAATCATACAATACATGATATATATTTATCATTCTTAAAATATTATAAATATGTTAATATCATTTTACATATTCAAACTTAATCTTAGATATTATTAAAATAAAAAATTATAAATTATTATTATTGAATATTTCACTAATATAATTAGTAAAATATCTTAAAATATTGGATACAATGTCATATATTAATAGGTATGACAAATTAAAGTATATATACATTAAAGTTGCATTAATAGAATTTTATATTTAACTTCTAGCTCATTTTTTATTTTAAGATTGATTTTTTAATTTAAGACTGATGGTTATGTAATGATAAATTTTTTTTTAATCTCTAGAATAGTTTTATTATTTTTGTTTTTAAAACTTGAAGGTTGTATAGTGATAGATTTATATTTGACTTATACTCTTTTTAAATAAGTCTCTATAAAAAAAATATCTCATAATATATTAGGTAGGATAATTTTTCAATTCATATAACTTAAATTCAGTACTTTAATTTATATAATTAGAAGAAATTAAGATATCAAACACGGTCTCATATCTTAAAAAAGTTTAAATAATTACATGTTCATTACATATAATTATAGAAATATTTAATAATTATCAATTATTAAAAAATAATATAATAAAAATAATTAAATAAAAAACACAAAAAAGTAATTATAAATAAAAACAACTAAATCTAGTTATGAATAGAAATTTTTTAATTTAGAAATAAATTATATCTCTTTACTAAAACAATAAGTTTTAACATAAAGTAACATTGGAAATTCTCTACAGTAAATAAGAGTGTCACTAAGTAAATATTAATTAATTAATTAGTAGTTAATTACAAAAAAATAGAGGCAAGGGTGTGATTATTGATAGCTCCTGGAAGCAGTGACAAGATAGCAATTTATTTGTGTTTCTCTATTGTCTCCATCCACAGTTCCACACTCAATGCTTTTCATTTCTCCCTCTTAATCAATCATAACTACACTCCTACCTGTTTTACCCCTCTTAAAATTCACTAATTATAGTTTTCATCAGTCTAAATTATACCAATAATTCTTTTATCTTTTCACATTTTATTTAATTTAGTCCCTTATTTTATAAATATTAACGAAACTAAAAGATATTTTAAGCTTCTTTAAAATCCTAAAAGATTAAATTAAATTTTTAACATATAAAGGACCAAATTGATTAAAAATAAAAAATAAAGGACCATCTGTATAGTTTAGTCTTTTCAATATTTAATTAATGTTGATTTTGGTTTAAATTATTCCTAATTTATTTATTTTTTGTTTATTAACTTTCGAAAAACTAATATTTTTTGTCTTTCTATTTTTTAAATTCTCTACTTTTAGTTCTTATAAGCTAACACTTTTTCTTCCAAACTAAGGATTAATGATATATTTGATATTAGATTTTAAAAAAGTGAAAAAAATAAAATAAGGGAAATGAGTAAAACTTAAGAAGTGATATGTGTTTTTGTAAAATATTTTTTTGGTAAAATGGTTTTAAAAATATTTTTTGTCCTATTTAGTTGCCTAAAAAGTAGAAAAACATGTATATAAAAAAAACTTTTCTAGATTTTTCAGGAAATAGAAATTAAAACCAATGTTTTAAAAGTAAGGATTAAAACTAAAATTTATACTTTCTAGGGACTAAACATACAGTTAACGCTTACATATATTTAACTTTCTTCCTCTTTATTTTGAATTTTAATTATACTTTAACCTATTTTTAAAATAAATTTTTTGTAAATAAACTAATCTGAAAACGTTCTAAAATTAAAATCTAAGTGTGAAAAATTATGATTTTCATTGTGTGTATATATATATGTTTATATAACTTAAATAAGGAGATAAGATAACTAACGAATGCAATGTAGTGGAAAGCAATACAATAACTCTATGTATTGTATTACAATAAAAATAATTTTTTAAGATTTTTTAAAATATATTAATTTTTGTCTTTTGGTTTTATTAATTTTTATTTTCGATTGTGGTCCTTATACTCGAGTTTTGTCTTAGTAATACTTTATTTACTACAAGTGATGATGTTTCGGATAGAATGTCATGTCATTGACTTGTGACAATTGTCACCTGCTATTTTAGGATGGTATCTAAAATGTAAATTAACGAATGATGAAAGTAAAAAAAAATATTTATGAAACAAAAAATATTTAGAGTCAATTGTTTTAATCAAGAGTCATGCATGCATCTTAGTAATGTCTAATAATAGTATACTAGGCTCGTAGAGGAGCTTGTGGTGAGAGGTTAAAGTCAAAAGCTTTGAGGTTTTTGTTCCCTTCAAAAGGTCAAACTTCTAATTTAGGAGTAAACAAATGTACAATATTAGACAAATGTTTGATTCAGAGACAGCTATGTGAATGCGATTTATCAATCATGATGTAGGATTAAGGCTGAAAACCTAATAACCAAAAAAAGTTTTAAAGCATAACAATTTTAAATTAGTAAGATGCAAATATATATAATTTACATCTTTGGCTATAATTTCTTGATATGGTAGGTAATAATAATGTTGTGATATTTTATTCATCACAATTTAACAAAAGTAAGATCATCATAGAAATTGAAATTGCCCATTAAAAGAAAATAGAGATAACAATCAATAGATAAAGATTATTGATGGACAAAACACATATATAAATAAATAAAGAGAAACACACATTTTGTTATTATATTAACAGTTGAGATTTAAAAAATACGAAAATTATAAGTATTTTGAACATTTTAACATAACTTTTAAAGTATAAATTGGTAAGAAATTTTTTATTTTAATTAAAGAATAATATTAAAAACTTTACAATTTTTTTGGCATTTTTAGGCAAATTAACCTCTGGATTTATTATGGTCCCTAAATTTTTCTTCTAAAAATTTTCTTAATTTGAAATTATTCATAAGTTTAGCTTTTGAGTTATTTTACACAGTTTTAATTTCTTAATTTTTAATTATATGTAAGTTCATTGAATTTTTAGTTCTACTGTCCGTACTATTTTATTATTTTAAACATAATAGAGTGAGAGTAAAATAAAACACATATAGTCTTTACGTTTTTTTGGATTGAAGACAACCTCAAATTTTGAACAATCAAATTAAGAGTACTAATAACATAATTTTATTGAAGTGTGTTACTTACTGGAGTGAATGAAAAAAAAGTATATAATTAAAAAAATGATTGAACGGTAAACAGTGAATCATGAAAAAAAAAATATTTGAAGATAATAATATGATAGTGATCCTAAAAAAATTCCCTAGCAGTTAATATGGTGATTAGATTTAATATTTAAAATTAAAAATGGTATTGAGTGACGAAGCAAGTGTTGGGATTAAAATGAAATAATATTATTATATTAATAATTAAATAATAGGTTAGCGACAGGAGCTGTTTGGCTTTATCGCCGCTGTCTACTTTTTATTTATTTGATTTTTGAATTAATTTTTATGATAAAAGAAGGCTTCATTTAATTTGTGTGTTTGTGTGCAGTATGCACACTCCAAAGCTTTTGTTGCTTTGTGCTTAATGGAAGGCCCTTGAGCTTTTCTTTCTCTGTCTCTCCTTTCTTTAGGTTTCACTCTCAACGCACTCTCCCTCTCCAACTATCTCTCTTCTTCACTTTCACCATCTCCATTTCCACAGGTCCGTGCCTCCCTCACTGCTTCATTTTTTCTATTCTCTTTTTATTTTTTCTTCATTTTGCTCCATTTCTAGTGTTTGTTTCCTGTTTCGGATAGAATGTGTGTTTTTGTCTTTTTTTTTCTTTATGTGTATATGTATTTTATTTATTTTCAGCTTCTCAAATGTTCATTCACAGCGCCCCTTAGCTGCCTCTGGTTTTGATTACTTTTTTTTTTATTTTGGAAAAAGGAAATTGTTTTTGAAGGTTTGGTGTGGTTGTGTGGATCTGATTTAACCAATATACTCTTTTTTCTTTTGTGTTTTTCCTCGTATGTTTTCATTCTCAGCTATTCATTTTCCTCCCTTTTCTTGATTTTACTTTTGAGCGCTGCAGCATATCAGGAAGAGTTTCAGCAAAAATAAAACAAAAAGGAGGAAAATGATTGGTTGACTACGGTCTTAGTCTATAATATTTCAGTTTTTTTTTTGTTTTCATTTATTGAATAGTTCGTTGCTACTAAATGTTACTCAGATGATCAATAGTATACTTTGTTGGATTTTCATTTTTTCTGAAAGAAAATATGCAAATTTTCTTGGCGTTTTCATTTTCCCTTATGATTTAGCTTCTGCAATGGATGGGCTGTGATGGAGTGAGAGGTTGGGTTTTTATTTTTGGGAGTAAGAGGGATATTTCTTTAGTTGACTATTGTAGTTATTTACCATTGTTTTTCTTTTGTTGCAAATAACTTTTTTGTATTTGTGTTCCATTTTCTAAATGCTCAATGGCAATAGAAAACTCATTCAAGTTTTTTTTTTGTTGTTGCATTGTCCAGATTTTTTTTGATAAAAGAATACTTTCAATAACGTCCTTTTTTTTATCAAAATTACTTTTTTGGTTAATGTTGGATTTAAAGTTCTTAAAAATTAATCATTTCGCTGTATATTTATTACGTAATACTTTATTTAAAATGTATATAAAATAACAACTTTTTTATTATGCATCTGCAAATGTCTGATTCATATAAAATTTAATGTACATGATGATCACAATAATGTCACATGGTTTAATGGTTGAATTGATAAAATTTAGTAGAGGTAAAAGTTACTAGAAGTGGCAACACCAGGTGTAATTCTATATTGGGTGTATGTACATATTAATATAAGAACACTCCCAATAACACTTTTTGCGAAATTTATTTCATTTATTAACTTGCGTCCATTGGAGTTTCATCAACTTTATTTTAACAGATAGGGTAGACATGCCTTCTAGAATATAAGTAAATGCTTACAAAAAGACAACGTGTATTGAATGTTTGGTTATGCACGATTTGGTATGCATGAGCATTAAGATTATATATCATTTGATTAAAATATTTAGATTTGTGAAATCCTCATTCTATAAAATTATACTTAGTGGAGAGAATATCCTAACTTATTCATAATTTTTCTGAATTTTGCAAGCTAAGTGTTTGCTTCTTGTTAGATGAACATGATGACAATGCTTTTACATAAGCGAGTATTAAACTCAGATTTTCTTCATAATTTCTTTAATTGTTATTTTTGTGTGCCATATCTTTCTGACAATCTGTCAAGGGAATTGTGGTTTATAATGGTTTTGTCCAATACAGTTCGTAAATTTGGCGTCTGATGTCTCCGCCTCTGCTGGTTGCTGAAGATGAAGGGCAGAGCAATGCCTCAATGGTAGCGTCTGCATCTTCACCATCCATGGAGTGCTTCTCCCCACACGAGGCTAGATTGAAAGAACGGAATTACCTGGGATTGTCAGATTGCTCTTCGGTGGACAGTTCCACTGTCCCGAGCTTGTCTGGTGAGAAAAAGAACCTGAATTTGAAGGCTACTGAGTTGAGGCTGGGCCTTCCTGGATCCCAGTCACCTGAAAGGGATCCAGATCTTTTCCCATTGACCTCAACAAAACTTGACGAGAAACCACTGTTCCCTTTGCTTCCTACCAAGGATGGAATCTTCACATTGTCCCAGAAAACTGTGGTCTCAGGCAACAAAAGAGGTTTTGCCGACACAATGGACACTGAGGTGAAAAGGTTTCCTTTTGACAAGGTTAAATAAATGTTTCATACTACTTCTGAGTCTGATTCTTCACAATCTGTGTTGTTTGGGGAAGTTTCCTGGAAATGCAGGGATAAACATGATGCTATCACCTAAACCTTCTGGGATTCAGCCGACCACAGTGAAAGAAGTACCAAGCAAGGTGTTACAAGAACGTCCTTCTGCAGCAAATGGAACTGATCTTAACCATACAGGAGCTTCTATCAGTGGCAGTGCACCTGCTTCTAAGTAAGTGAAACGTGCTAGACCAAAGATCTATAATCTTCGGGAGAATCTTCAAGTTGGACAAGAGACCTCCAAAGGGTTATTCCATACTTTTCTAATTATGCTAATTAGTTCATATCTGTGATAGGGCACAAGTTGTTGGTTGGCCTCCTATAAGATCATTTAGGAAAAACTCATTGGCCACCACTTCAAAGAACAATGATGAAGTAGATGGAAAACCAGGTCCAGCTGCACTCTTTGTGAAGGTCAGCATGGATGGTGCTCCCTATCTGAGGAAGGTAGATCTAAGAAATTATACAACATACCAGGAACTGTCTTCTGACCTTGAGAAGATGTTCAGTTGTTTCACTCTAGGTGATATGTTACAGATAACTTCTCTGCCTTGATTTGTTTTAGTGAATTATTTACTGCTAATTCTTCTTGTGACATTTTATTGGTCACTGTTTTTATCCATTCTAGAATGTATCTTTTGAATGAATTTATCATTTATGACATGTGTATCATACCAGGTCAATGTGGTTCTCATGGAGTGCCCCGAAGGGAAATGTTGAGTGAGAGCAAGCTGAAGGACCTCCTGCATGGTTCGGAATATGTACTCACTTATGAAGATAAAGATGGTGATTGGATGCTTGTTGGAGATGTACCATGGGAGTAAGTTTCTGAACCTTTTGTACCCCTCTTTGCATTTTCAACTTCTCACTGTATTCTTTTGATAATTATTGGAGATGTACCTTGGGAGTAAGTTTCTGAACATGCTGTGTGCTATAACAATCTCTGTGTTTTCGACTTGATTTATTGTTTTGATTTGTTCCTATAATAATTGAGCAAGGTGCTTTGGCAAATTTTTGAAGTGAAATTATTCTTGAATCAGTGGCATGTGCAATATGTTGCCAACAATTCCAATTCTTAAGGAATTTTCCACTTGAAAAATTTAGTTCTATAGATTACTGCTTCCTAGCCATACGATACAGTAAAACATCTCGTCATTTTTTCTCATGTTTTTCTTTAATTACAATGGTTGGCTTTTGTGGTATTTTTATTAAACTTAATATCTGGAGTGATTTATAGTTGATTGGCACTAGCCGTAAATATATTTTCATTCAAAATGGATCAAATGTAACCTCTTCCAATAGAAGTTTGACTCCATTCTAAAATGACTATTTTCTTTATACTAACAGACTTATGTTCCATTTTTTTAATGAGCCTCAATTTGAAAGAATTGAGGGAAGGGTCATTTTTATCTTTTCAGTCTACAACATGTAGCTTTAAAGTTTAATGTATGTTATAAGTTTGTTTCATAGTTGCTCACTTAGAACATACATGATCATGGTTAGGATTTCCTTGTATTGCAACTCGGTTATGCTTCCTACTTGAATTGAATGTGCATTTCACTTTTGTACTGGTATCAAGTCTAGCAAATTAGTTCTATTTGTACCGAGAAATTGTCAACTGGAAGAATTATGGAATAAAATCACTGAATTGTTGTTTCACCCCACTCTAGCTTGCATCCTATGCTTAACTGTAATTTTTCTTTGGTTTGCAGTATGTTCATTGACACATGCAAAAGGCTTAAAATCATGAAGGGTTCTGATGCCATTGGCTTAGGTATGTATTCTGGGTGATAATTCGTTTTGATAGACTGGGAGCTTGTGTTTTAAATCGAAAAGAAGCGATGCAGGGCTAGTAGCTGGTAGTAGAGTGTGATCCTGATGCATTTAAGTGAGGTTGTTGTCGAATCTAAATGTCAATATTATGATCATGGAGGGTTACTTTGTAAACACATGGGGGACATGTGCTTGGTTTTCTGCAGATTAATCATGAAATTGGTCTTTAAAAGCTAGAGATAATGATAATACTGGATTTTGTTATTTTCAGACAGTGCCAAATCATATGTTTATCCAGTAAACGAAAAAGGGTTTTAATTCAAGGATTGAGTTTGCATGAAACATGTAGAACACAAGGAACCCGTGGTTGAAAGTATCATTAGTTTATTTATGGTTGCCTACGATTTGTTTTCCTGTAAATTGTAACTCAATGAAAAAACCAGTTTCAATGTTCAAGCATGCTCAAGTAGTTTTCTTTTCTTTGCAGCTCCAAGGGCCATGGAAAAATCCAGGAGCAGGAGCTAGTTGGTATTAGAAGTGTTGATTGCGGTTTTTCTACTATACTGAAGTTGCTGGATATGAGAAAGGTGTGGAAAGAAAATTATGGTATAAACGACCGAATGCCGGGTTTTGATGGTTAACTGCTATTAAAGATATTGTCTATGATTACAAGTCCCAGATTAGTGTCTCGGTCTTTTGTTTGTGTTATACATTGTTTCACTATAATACCTTGTGAAGCTACCTTGAATATTAGTAATTGTGGAGTCTATGTTTGTTTGGATAAGCTGAATGTATGTTATAATCAATGTATTGTTCTCCATGATTTGCTATTCCGTAGTTTTTCTTTATCTTGGTGCATATTTTCACGCCAACCTCGTTAAATTAAATGATTCTTTGGGGCTACAGTTTCGCTTCGGCCTATTCTGGTTAAAGATAAATTATAAATTATGAAATTGAATGAATTTAATTGAGTTTTACTTACTCGTCTATATTTTCTAACAATCAGTGTGGTAGTGTTAGCGCTGTCGGTACCTATGCAGTGTCGATACATGCGTAGGAACACTCTATAGGTATACAATAAGTGAACTAGTTCTAGTGTAGAGCCAAATTAATATAAAATTCATATTTTCTCGCCTCATACAAACTTTTGTTTAATGTGGAAGATTTTGGATGAAAGTTTTCATAAAAACTAGTGAGTTCTCTTTAGCTTGCTAGCATTTTTGGATTTCATAGATGTCCATATTTAGGAAGATTTATGAATTATTTTTAAGAACAAATAAACTATTTTACTATTTTCTTGTATTCAACAATTTCTATATGTGTATTATATTGGGATGGAAATGGGACGGGTATAGACGGTTATGAGTTTGATATATCCGTCCCACCAATATTTTCTATGTTTTTTTGTCTATTTTTGTTGGTACATTTGTGTTTCATATGTCTCTTTGTTAATTATTAACATTTGTACTTGCTTTTGCATTATTTTAATTATTAATTAAATAATTTTTTATAAAAAATAAAAGTTATATTTTTAAGAAAAAAATATTATCATGTTAAAAGAATATTTATGTTTTTTTCAATATTAAGGATCATTATAAATTGACTTTCGATGGTTGAAATTTTTATTTTAAAATTAGTTGTGTAAATCTAAAAATGTTAGATAATTCAACTCTCTCAAAGTTAATGATTTTGAAAAGGTTCTATAGAGTTGTTATTCAACAATTGACTTTTGTTTAATGTGGAAGATTTTGGCAAATCAAGCTTTGACCTTTATAATTAGAGATTCGATTTAGGGATCGATTACAAATGAAGAAGGTGTTAGGTACATCGTTCGTTCATTACTGGTATCGTATGATAACATTTGCAATTAAAAACATTATTTCAACCTATTATTTTTACCCCGTGATTATAACATATATATTCAATTGTTTATCTACATGATTTCTATGCTACTTCTATTTTACTCTACTAGGAAACTTATAAATTAAAGCTTAAAAGAGAGAGAAAAGAGAGATTAGAATCTCCGAAGCAAACTTTTCTTTCTTTATTAAGAGAATTTCCGAGTTACAATTTGAGCATACAAGAGTACAATTTTGATAGGTATATCCTATGCAGTATAGAAAATTATTATTTATAGGTTGTGTCAAAGGTGAAGAACGATCATTCTCTCTTTGGTAACGTCCATTCTCTACTCCAAAACAAGCTTGCAAAGCTATACTGAGAACAAACCATTCTTGACCTGAGAACGACCTTTCTCCACCTGAGAACAATCGTTCTTAACTTGAGAACAAATGTTCTCGACTTCATAAAAAGCCTACAAAATTATATTGAGAACAACTCATTCTTAACCTAAGAATGATCGTTCTCAACCTGAGTATGATCGTTCTCAGTTTCTACTAATCTACAACTTTGAATTTCTATATTTATTGGCCTAATAGTTATCACTTTTGTGTTGGTAACTTCTAAAGAATTTTTATAAATAAGGCTTTGTAGCTTTTTCTCTTCTCTTCTGATTCTTCTATTGGTTTGTCATCATCCCGAACAAAAACAGAGGTCTACAAGGGTTTAGGGTCCCCACGAATATTTTCCAAACATGTCCCAATTTTGATGCGGAATCTCCACATTAATTGGGTACGATTATGGGCAAGGGTAATATCCATTGGGTATGGAGACAAGGATATACATCTACATATCTACCTTACTATTAAATCTTTGATAATATCATATTTCCTCTCTTGTGATTTTTATTTTTTACTAAAAAATTGTTTAACTAATATTTAAGACAATAATGAGGTGGGTATGAACACAAATACATGTATATCCGTTACTTGATGGGGATGAGAACGAAATAAAAGATTTTATATCTGTCGAATATGAAGACGTAAATAAGAATACATTTTTAAATGAAGGATGTGAATGAGACAGTGAAATTTGCACTCACTTCATTCTATTATCATCCCTAACAACAAGTCTATTTGTCACCCTTAGTATCAAAACCTTTGTTATTATGATGAAAGTAAGGATAACCAAGGGATTGACAAGTAGAGTTGGTTGTTTGTGTAGGCCAAGGATGAGAATGTTGGGTTTATATAATCTTATGTTTATCTCTCATTAGAAGATATGTAAATTAAAATATGCTAATATCATGTTTATTTAATTCATTTGAATTTTATTACTAAAATTAGACTTTATGGATGAAAAAAAAGATAAATACTAAAACATATGACTACTTATGTATCATTTTAAGTGTGAAGTCTTTTTTTTTATTTATGTGGGTCAATACTTACAATTTTTATTTAGGTTAGCTCACTTCTATTCATTATTTGTGGACCAAATACGTGGCATGTTGTGTCATTTATATAAAAGACCATTTTCTTAGTTTTCCCCAAGTGTTTGACTTTTTTTTAATGTTATTCCGCCCAAATTTAGGGTTGATGTAAATACATTTTTCTATAAATTCTTTAATATTGTTTTTGCTGCAAATGTATTGTTGAAGCATATTAACATACGAAGATCATTCACGTTTGTTTCTAATGATGTGTGACGACCTGTGAGGAAAGAAAAGCATGGAAGTGAGCTTTTAGTACCCTCTCTAAAATGAGGTGAAAGAAGAAGAAAGTGAGGTGGTATTTGAGTGTTTTAAATGTTTACCTTTCCTCTTCACCACAATGCATCTATGGTGAGCCATATTCAAACACATAATTGATTACTATCACTCTAAAAAGAACATAATTAATTATTCAAGGTATACTATGAATTTCCATGTTTCATTTAATCAATTATGATCTCTTTTTACTACAATCTTATTCTTATAATCAATTTCCATTTCTATTATACACTATGAATATATGTTATTCAAATTACATGTCAATAATTGATTAAGTCTATATTATTATATTATATAATATTATGTAAAATCAATTATAAAATATTAACAAATAATAATAAAAATAATAATAGTAATATATAAATAAAATACTAATAAAAAGTAATAACGAATAATTAAAAATAATGATAATAATAAAATTATAATTTAATAAAAATTAATTTATAATAACAAAGGTAATTTGGTCATTTTATAAATATAACAACTATAAAATTTTAAAATTTATTATATTTATCAAATTATTCAACTTTTTACAAATTTTTTCTTCATTTTTTTTTACTTTTTACGAGATTTCCATTGATCTAAACAACCGTATTTTACACTCTCATTATCTTCACTTTTTTATTTTTTCTTTATTCAATATAAATTAATTTGTATAAGTTCTTCCAAATAAATTTTAAATAAATTAATTTTAATTTACAATTTTTTTTAGAAAAACTTATGGAGGAGCTTCTTGTTATATATAGTATACCATTATTTTCCTTATTTATTATATGTTTGCTAGATAAAAGGAGTTGATGTAGGTGGCTAACCTTTGGTGATGCTATAGTAAGATTTTTTTTTTCCAAGCTTACTCCAACACCCTAAAAGGGCCAAAGGAAAAAAAAAGATATTTCTTCCTCTTTCCTATGTTCAATTGTGCATAGTAAATACATTTTTAGATTTCTACCACAATGTCTAGGATAAATATCTTTCTCTTTAGCACTTTCGTTTCCTTCCATGTTTTTACAAGTTTTACAACATCTCTCTTCCTATTCAAAACCGAACTATCACTTTAAACAATGACACAACTATTAATCTCAACCTAACTAATTTCATCTTTTTTACTTTAGAATAGTTATGACAATTAAAAAAATAACTCCATTATAGTGATATACCTATTCCTAACCCCACTTATACATATTTTAGAGTAAGAGGTGAAATTGAGGTAAATAGTTGTCAAAATTTTGATGTCATAATAAAAAACCTCAATAATCTTACTTGAACAAAAATTCTTGTACCAATAAAATCTTAGAGTTCCTTCCATTAAGGAAAATGAATCTGTCAATTAACAAAAGTAAATGTTAACCTAGACAATTAGCAAGACTCAATTCATGTTATCACTTAAGAAAAGAAACAATCATGAACACGAATTAATTACCCATGGGAATATGGAATGAGACCCTGTGATTATGGAAAGATAAATATAAATAAAGGTATCCAAACACATGAAGAAAGAACATACAATACTAAATCCTCTAACTTAGAATCCAATTTCTATGTTCTAAATGTGCTTTAGGTTCATTTTTACATTTGGAAAGAAAATGATTTATCAAGGAGTTGATCTCTCCTATTTATATCTTTAGGAGGAACTTTTTATCATCCTTCACATAACTTAAAAGTACTAAATTTAGGAGGAAACATTGTAGACCTCTAGGAAGCTAAAAACATATGACACCTAAGAAATGAAAGAAAAAGTGAAAAAGTAAAAGTCTTCATATTGTGAGATATTGTTCATACTTGTGACGTTCTAATATACAAGTTTTATGTCCTAATAACTTTGTTCACAACCCAAAATGAATCTTGATAGCAAATGTTATGATCGTAACCCACTTCACAGTTGTGAATGAACTTTGATGTTACTTTCTTATTTTTTTTTAATTTTTTAATGTAATTGGGTTGAAACCCATATTTTCGAAGTAGTACCGAACCTTTATGTTTTTTTAGACAAAACCTATGTGGAGGTGATAACTCGGGACATAAGATATATGATAACTGTTTTTCTCTTCTTTTTCTATCTTAGGATTAGATATTCCTTCTCCTTTGTTTTTCTTTCTCCATGGTTATATAATGACAATGTTTGGTAGTGTTGCATTCTTTAAGTGGACATATTAGGTTGAGACGGTACGTAACTGAGAAGATTTGGATATGATAAGTATAAGTAAACCCAAATAAAAGACCTGATGCCACCTCCAATCCAAAAAATTAAGGAAATGAGTTTGTGGATATCTTTCCTTATATATTACTCATCTCGTTCATCTTTGTCCAATGTGGAACTCAAAGTTTCCAACCCCATACTTGAATTCCTCATAGGTAGTATGTTATGTCCCAAGAAAATGAAACAGAAAATTATGATTATGAAGTTGCATAAGTGAGCAACCCAATAGTGAAGAGCAATCCTAAATGCCATCAAACTAAGTGTAAACAGTTTAATGATTATGATTGCATTGTTAAAGAAATAATAAAGTGATTTTATTGATTCCTAATTAGGGCAAAGGGTAGAGTAGTACCTTTCAGGTTGTTAAGATCTATAATAGATTTCCTTTTTTATTTTGTGTTGTGTCTCTCTTGACTGTGAACATGACCATATTATATGTATAAGATCTTTTTGTAATGGATATAAAGGAAATGTCGTAAACAATTTTACCCTTCAACTCTTCACTCAAACTAGATATGCCCCAATTTAGGGGATCTAAACCATTAGCTTCAATCTTCAAAATCAACACTACAAGAAAAATTGATTTTACCGACGGTCAAAATCTGTCAGTAATGTCAAAAATTCGTCAGTAAAACAACGTTATTGACGGATTACACTGGACTTTACCGACAGTCAATATCCATCGGTAAAAATAAATATTAAATTTTTATAATAAACTAAAAGAAAAAAATATTTTTTTATTTTTTATTAATTATACTTTTATCCTATTTTTAGTATTTTTATTATTATTTTTAGAGGTCCCTGAGTTGAAGGGTGATACTTCAACCACTAAGTTGGAATGATTTTCATTTAAAATATTTCACACACACACACACACACACACACACACACACACACACACACACACATATATATATATATATATATATATATATATACATATGCATACATATATACATATACACACACACACACACACACACACACACATATATATATATATATATATATATACATGCATACATATGTATATATATAAATAAATAATAAATATATATAATTATATATATAAATAGATATATAAATATATAAATATAAAAACATATAAACATATAAATATATAAACATATAAACATATAAACATATAAACATATAAACATATAAACATATAAACATATAAACATATAAACATATAAATATATAAATTATATAAGTATTTAAATATTTAAATATTTCAATGCATAAATGTATAAATATTTAAATTACCGACGGATTTATCGACAAATTTTATTTCGCACTATATGGCGCTAACTTTACCAACAGATTTTTACCGACAGAATATTTTACCGACGGATTTTATTTTGCACAATATGACGCCAACTTTACCGACGAATTTTATTTCGCACAATATGGCATCAACTTTATCGACGGATCACAATCCGTCAATAATTTACCGATGGAACTAAACTCGTCGATAATTAAAAATTACCGACAGAGTATTTTCCATCGATAAAATTTCATTGGTAATTTACAATTTTCTTGTAGTGCAAGTAGTTTCATTTAGTACCGCTTAACTCAAAAGATCAAAGGCATCAAATGGGTTCTTTCTACATGGAAGGAGAAGTCCTAACTTGGTTCAAATGGACTCATGACAACAACCTAATCTCAACTTGAAATATTTTTTTCCAAGCCTTTGAGGTTTGTTTCACCCATCCTATTATGAGGATCCAAAAGGAGTGTTATTCAAACATTGCCAAACTTTTACTGATATCAAAATCAATTTGAATCACTAGCAAATTAGATTGTGGTTTTCCTTTTCCATTCTTTCTTAGTTGCTTTGTTTTGGGTCTCAGCCCTAATTTGAAGAGAGGTGCAAGCATTCCAATCGATCTCGTTGTCTCAAGTCACAAGCTTAGTAAAATTGCAAGAGAAAAAATTTTAGAAGCTTTGACTGCAATTTTTTATACTCACCCTTCCTCCTCCATTGAAAGTTGTGTCACTTCTCTTAATATTTCTCCAATGATGTTGTCCTTGGAAAATTTCTTGGAGATCTCCATTCTCTTGGAAGAACTTGTTCATTTCTTGACTCATCTTGTGTTTCTTCATCTTTTGATAAAAAATCATCTTCTTTAATAACTTTTCCTATATCTTCTAGAGAATATTTCTTTGACTCAAGATAGGTCATCCCTTGGTTTGTTTCATCAAAGACTACATGAATAGATTCTTCCATTACCAAAGTTCTTTTATTAAACACTCTATATGCTTTATTATCATATGAGTAAACAAGGAATGTAGTTTCATCATCTTTAGTGTCAAATTTATCAAGATTAGTGCCAAGAGTCATTAGAGAAGTGACTCTTCAAAGCTTGAAGGGTCACTCTCCAAAAGGCACTCTTCAAGCCTTACAAAAGACATTTCTTCTACTTCAAAAATTGAAGAAACTTTGGACTTCATTTTTCTTGAAATATTCTTTAGAATCTTGTGTCTTTATTTTTATTTTAATCTCCTCTTCTAAAGCTCGAAGTCTTCTTCTTGTCAATCTTCCTTCATTTTTCTTCTTTATTTCTTTCTCTCTCCATTTTTAGTCTCCCTCTTGCGATTCGTTCAGAGAATCTTTGTGGAATCTTCTTTTGTATTTCTTTTTATTCATTTTCTTATCATACTTCATGTATTTATTCTTCAAGTTCATTTTCTCTATCTTCAACAAATATTTTTCCATCAGGAATCATATCAATAACCATGCATACTCATCTTTTGAAATTAAACATGAAATGTTGGATGATGCATGATCAAGATTTGCAAGATAAATGTTATTATGCATATTGCCTACAAGAGAAATCTTGTCAGAATTATTTTGAATAATTATGCAACAGTGAAGTTCAAAAACTTATTTTCAACCCTTTGTCATATAGTTGGCTTATACTTAGAAGATTGTGCTTTAAATCTTCAACAAACAAGAAATCTTGTATCTTGATAGACCCACTTCTGCATATATCTCCAGACCCAAGGATTTTTCTTGATAATATCACCATATGTAACAAACCCACTTTGTTTTTTGAACCATGCAAACTTTTATCTATCCTCAGTCATGTGCCTTGAGCACCCACTATAAAGATACCACAGAGTATTAATTTTAATGTTTGAATTCACAATTTTAGTTTTACCTTTATACATGCAGTAGACTTGTTTTGCTTCCTTTTGCTTGATTGATTTTCAACATGTTCTTTTTTATTTCTATATTCTTTTTCCAGCTTGTTCAACATATCTTTTGCGCTTCTACAACAAAATATCTTCATGGTAATTTCCATGGATAATGCAGAAAAGATTATGTGTTTTTCTCTTTCTTATTCTTCAACCAAAAGATCTTTAGCTTTATTGATATGCAAATTGTTAGTTGCAATAGTGTCCCATATCTTGTAGTTTATGGATTCAATAAACAATTGTATCTTGCTTTTCTAAACTAAAAAACTTTCTCCACAAAACAGAGGTTGTCTCATTTCCTATACTCCCCTAAAAGCAGGTTTAGCATCGCCATTTTAAAAAATGAATCTTTGTTTTGATCAACTTCATTTTTCTTGAAATATTCTTTAGAATCTTGTGTCTTTATTTTTATTTTAATCTCCTCTTCTAAAGCTCGAAGTCTTCTTCTTGTCAATCTTCCTTCATTTTTCTTCTTTATTTCTTTCTCTCTCCATTTTTAGTCTCCCTCTTGCGATTCGTTCAGAGAATCTTTGTGGAATCTTCTTTTGTATTTCTTTTTATTCATTTTCTTATCATACTTCATGTATTTATTCTTCAAGTTCATTTTCTCTATCTTCAACAAATATTTTTCCATCAGGAATCATATCAATAACCATGCATACTCATCTTTTGAAATTAAACATGAAATGTTGGATGATGCATGATCAAGATTTGCAAGATAAATGTTATTATGCATATTGCCTACAAGAGAAATCTTGTCAGAATTATTTTGAATAATTATGCAACAGTGAAGTTCAAAAACTTATTTTCAACCCTTTGTCATATAGCTGGCTTATACTTAGAAGATTGTGCTTCAAATCTTCAACAAACAAGAAATCTTGTATCTTGATAGACCCACTTCTGCATATGTCTCCAGACCCAAGGATTTTTCTTAATAATATCACCATATGTAACAAACCCACTTTGTTTTTTGAACCATGCAAACTTTTATCTATCCTCAGTCATGTGCCTTGAGCACCCACTATAAAGATACCAAAGAGTATTAATTTTAATGTTTGAATTCACAATTTTAGTTTTACCTTTATACATGCAGTAGACTTGTTTCGCTTCCTTTTGCCTTGATTGATTTTCAACATGTTCTTTTTTATTTCCATATTCTTTTTCTAGCTTATTCAACATATCTTTTGCGCTTCTACAACAAAATATCTTCATGGTAATTTCCATGGATAATGTAGAAAAGATTATGTGCTTTTCTCTTTCTTATTCTTCAACCAAAAGATCTTTAGCTTTATTGATATGCAAATCGTTAGTTGCAATAGTGTCCCATATCTTGTAGTTTATGGATTCAATAAACAATTGTATAAAACTAAAAAACTTTCTCCACAAAACAGAGGTTGTCTCATTTCCTATACCCCCCTAAAAGCAGGTTTAGCATCACCATTTTAAAAAATGAATCTTTGTTTTGATCAACTTTCAAAAACTAGCTTTGAGGCCAATTGTTAAGAAAAGAAGAAATATTACTTAACTAAACCAAGAGGGGGGCGAATTAGTTTTTAAAAATTTCATGAAAATCTTTTCTTTTTCAAAACCTTATTGTATAAATTTCTATAAAATCATATTACAATTCTAAATTGAATCAATATGAATTCTTAATGGGAAACCCAAATGGAAAAAGCTAAAAGTAAAGAGAGATAGGGAAGAAAATAGCTTTACACAAGTGTTTACACTTGTTCAGAACATAATTGATCTTATATCCAATTTCAACTTTCAACCCTTGAATAGTTGGTTCCACTAACTTGAAAAATATTCTTACAAGCAAACTCATTGGAAAAAAAAAAGTTCAAGAAAACAAAAAACAAACAATCAACTTCCTTACAACAAAGAAAGGATATAAGAGAATCAAGTTCTAGACTTGTTGCAAGAGGATATCATAAATCAACTCTTCAACCAAGAATGGAAGGATACGAATGTAGTATACAACTCTTGACAAATCAAGAGAATACTAGGGAATGTTGTGGGTGACATCAATTTTCCTGTGGAAAAGGTCGGGTGGGCCTAGTCACGATTGAATCGTAGCACTTGGGCTATTACACTTTTAAATAGAGAGAGTTGTGTCCTAACTAACGACTATAACTTTTGGTTTAATGGTAAATGCTCGATCCAACGATTGGTATTATAGCCAAGGTCACGAGTTTGATTCCCAATGCGACAATTACTAAGGGGAAGATTGTTGTGGGTGGCATCGATTGTCTTGTGGGAAAGGTCGGGTTGGTCAGAGACCATGTAAGCCAATCACAATTGAATTATAGCACTTGGTTTGTTATGTTTTTAAGTAGAAAGAGTTGTGCCCTAACTAACGACTATAACTTTTTATCTAGTGGTAAGTGCTCAATCCAACAGGGAACACTCCCTAACTACAAACAAAAGATAAGGAAGGAGTATACCATAGTAGAAGCAAAGCCAAATGATTACTCAGCACAAACTACACAACTCTTTTGCAATAGTTAAGAGATCTTTGAAAATATTTATTAATTCTTGAAATGCTCTTGATGAAAGGTCTAAAAGCTTAGAGACACTCTCAATTGAATGTTTGAAATTATCTAAAAGTTGTTGTAACAAAGTACACTTGCACTCAATTTGTAAGCAATTTCGTAAAATTAGTTACAACACTTTTAATCGATTAAATTAACATATAATCAATTAATCTGACCGTTATAAGTTTTTCAATGTATTTTGGTCTCTGTTTTAATTGATTATAAAAGCTAGTAATCAATTAAATTGTTCTTGTTCCAATTCTAAAAACATCAATAACACTTTGATCGGTTAAATGAAGGTGTCATTGATTATATTAGAGAAATTCTATAAACTCTTTTAAAAATACTCTATGTTTTAATTTGTTAATAAAAATCATAATCAATTACCACTATAAAAAGTATTAAAGAACATTTTAATCGATTATGAAAAATTGCAATTGATTAAAAATGGATTAAAACATCTTTCAAAACATTTTGACACATAATAATCTTTTGAAAAACATTATGAGTAGTTTGAGCTCGTTGAAAAAAAAATTATGTTTAAATTATGTTGAACTAAATAACTAAATGACTTATCGTGTTGTGAAAGACTCACAAACACAAACAATAAAAATATTAACACTAAATAAAAAAGTGTTTATATATTGTTCATATTTTCATTTCTAAATTTTCCTGTCTTCATCTTAGAGAAATTTTTTGCATGAAATAAAAGATAAGAAAATTATGTATCTTTTATTTATCTTCTCTTATCTCCTTAGAAAATCTAACATGTAAGATACAAGCTAGATAGCATGGGCACAAAATTTCTCTCATGGCAGAATCTAACTTTCTCAAATTAAAAAAAAATTACTTCAAAGCCAAAATATCATTTTACTCGGGCCATTTACTAGGCAAATAATTCAAATTTTTAATATCATGTTACATTCTAATTATCATAAAACGTATGCAAATATTCTAATAAATATTTATAATCATTGCATATATTCCAGTCATTCCAAAGATTATAATTTCTAAACCATTAAATTTTTCCATCATGAGTTAATTGTCAAAGTCTATTAGTTCTAATGAATGACTTGCTTTAATTATCATATTAAAATAAAGATAAATATGATGAATTATTCTTGAAATAATTTTATTTTCTTTTATGCATATATATAATAAAACCGGTTTAATGCTACTAATTACAGATTATAAACAAGTATATCTATGAGAATTAAACTGAATTTTACATATTAATGTATCCAAAAAGAATATCACGCATGTACTCGTTTTTGTTCATCTGCTGTTATAAGTATACAGAACACCTTTGAACAAGTAGTGATTTGATGCACTGCTACCTCATTCTAGGATTTCCTCGACCAGATTTTGATTCGTGGTATTCTATTTATTCATAATTAACTTGAGCAAAATGTGCTACTTTAGCCTTCTCATCATAGATATTCAACTTTATCGTTGTCAATGTGCTATCAGAACTTTCGATGATTATAATTTGTTTAAGCATTGTTAGTGATGCATGGTGGATTCGTGCATTCGAATTATTCCTGGACTAGTGCAGGATTGATTGTTAACCAAAAGCATAGAATAATAATGATAAAGATACATTGATGGTGGTTTGCTGTTTCTTCTAGCTAGATTCAATAATGCTTATTTGAATTTAATTAAGGAGAGCTAAAGAAAAGAACACATGATGATGTTGTGGCTGGAGGAAACACAACCTTTGCATAAACATAGCTTTTGATGCTAGTGCGTGCATCTTTTAAAGATTAAAAAATAGAATCGCTAGCAAAATGGTATATATTATACAAGAAGAAGCTTGTGTTATAATACTGGTTCAAGAGAGTTTGATGAATGTATCTAGGAGCAATAGATTACAAGATTTGGTATTTATGCATCAATGTATTAAAAAAATGATCTATTTGATCCTCTTCTTGCATTCTATTCAGGTCTAGTTTTTCTGATATAGTTTTATGACATGGGCTTGATAACTTCTAGATATTCTTACAATGAAAGGGGAATGCAAATTGACTTTTGCTTTTTCCATTATACACAAAAGTGGCAATAGAGTTTCATGGTACTTATGTGGGAAAAATAGCATCACATTAACGAAATAGGAAATCCTCAAAGTGCTCTTGGAGGCATATGAGAACCATAAAAAGTGGATGACTTAGTGGGAATCAATATTACGTTCTTTTTTTGAAATAGTTAATAGGTTGGTCTTACTAACAGAAGACTTGTTTGGTCCTTTCATTCATTCAAAAGCACCAAAGTTTAACAACAGTGATAGGAAGTGACCTGTTTTTAACAACAAAATTCTGCATGGAAGTACATTATTATTGACTAACTTATTGCAAATGCCAGAGTGATGAAAACTGAAAACTGTAGGGTGTGAATATGCAAACTTGGAA
Organism: Lablab purpureus; assembly: GCA_030347555.1. Lineage (NCBI taxonomy): Eukaryota > Viridiplantae > Streptophyta > Magnoliopsida > Fabales > Fabaceae > Lablab > Lablab purpureus. Next base: position 38,934,102 of record CM059256.1, read on the forward strand.
GTTGAAACTTCCCCTTTTATCACAAACATCTCTTTCATTCACAGGGGAAAGTGGAGTCCATCTGATGGAGTGATTGAACATTGGACACTTTCTGAGTCCAATACTACAAGCAAATTTTTCATTTTCATGTTTCAGTAGTTTGAGTCTAAGCCTTCTCCTTTCCTATTTATCCAAGCATATTATTCATACTTTTCAGTTTCAATCTTGCTAACTAGAGGATTAAATCAATGGTGAGTTGATAAAAAAGGTTAGTTACTGAGACCAAGAATTTTCCAAAGCACCTTTCACTCTTGGAAAATTAGAAATTGCCCTCTTCTTTGAAACGGCTTTTGCTGGTTTAGAAGTCACTTTCAAAGTAATTGGAGTTGACACAAGGGATGAATAATGAGGAGTAAAATATAATTTTTTTCCACTTTTCATTCTATTTAAAGTTACTAAAATTTGGTTTCAACCTTTATTATGGAGACATTTTGGTCTTCAAAAATTGAGTAGCAACTATTTAATACAATTAGATAAATATCTGGTGTCTCCTCATTCTTGCAGTTAAACATTAATGTGTTTGACACAAATCATCATTAAATTTTTAGCATGTTCAGTGTCATTGCATGTGATATAGCATATAGTAAGTTCATTTACGTAACAGAAGAGCAACAATCCAAAAGTCATCCAAGAACTAAACCTGTTTGGTAGCATCATCAATCTCTTTCTTTCAACCCATATACTCTAGAGTCTTCTAATTTTGATCACAATTGAAGTACAAGTGAAGGAAAGAACAAATACAGATCATCACTGGAAGCTGAAATTTTTAGATTTTCCCTCGTTTGTTGATAAGGATTTGCTCTGACACGGTGCTCAGAACATTTTTTGGACGACAATTTGACAACGGTAATCAAAAGGACAAAATCCTCCAAATTTTGTTCCTAAGATTTTCATCGAAACATTTAGATCAGATCATAATTAAAATTCAAACCACACATTACCTACCCATCCACACACACGATGGGGGGACTTTTCCTGATTCATGTGTCCTAAGTTGCCACATTGCCCTTTGGAAAACCATAAACACCAACCGTGGATTAAGCTAAGGTTACCAATCTTTCTCTGAACTATCCTTCGTGTTGTCAAACAATGAGTCCACGCGTTTCTTCTGAAACCACGCCATTATGGAATGTCATGTTTTGCTAGTCAATGTCAGTGCTGAAACACTGTGGTACTGGGTGTCACTGTCTCAAATTAAAGGTCCCTGATATCCTTAATTGTCTTGCTTTTTGAAAAGCATGTCACGAGAACATTCTGTGTGCATACATCGTTTTGCTGAGGAACAATTTATTGAGATTGAACGAGATGTGGTACACTCTGATGGCCAAAACTCTCCCATGCTCACACCTAGTTCTAGTATAAACACCTCCTTCTACCAGAATGAATACGACAGGACTTGACAGTCGTTTTGAAAATGATTGCCTTATAAATGTTGTAATAGTGGTGATGAAGACTCAAAGCTACTCCTCAGGACCTGATTTGGACTTTTGCCCCTACCAATGTTCCATTTTTTTTATCTCCTCATTCATGAAAAGGGAAATGCAAGCTTATGTGTAGCATTGAACACATCTAACAACAACTCATCCACAATTTATTTTACTGAGTTAAGGTCCCTTGACACTCAAATACTCTATTATGCTGTTAAGTGAGAGACATATAGTTTACCTATAATGCATGCTTGTATTGTAGAGTACAATACACTAAAATATGCTTTATCATAGTCTAGTGTGTGAGGTTAATTCATATTTAGTTGGTAGTAATGGTAGCATTTCCCAATTATTGCAGATCCACAATCACCATTTACCAACCTTAAAAACCCTTTCATTCTATATGGTAGACAATAAAATGGTTGGCCCTCACTACACCAGATTTGTGGAATTAATTTATTCCTGCTATTTTATCTAGCTTCTCTGTGTAGTAAGTTATATGTTTTTGTTGGCAGTTTGTAGGAATATCTCTATTTCTAACCATACATCTATCTATAGGCTTCATATAATAGAAACAAAATAAATGTCCAAGAAAAAAAGATATTTTTCATCTGGATTTTATTGTTAGTATTGGTTTTTCTTTAATTTCTTATTCGTGATTTTAGTTTTTTTTGGGATTTTAGTCTTACGGTTTTTAAAAACATTGTGATTTTATTCTAATTCCCAAATTTATATACATTTTATTTTAATCCAATTGAACCCTAAAACTATAATCTTGATTCAAGGTATAATCAAGAAATAGTTTCATTAATTAAAATGTAAAAATAAAATAAATAAATGTTACAAAGTTGAGGATTAAAAAATTATGAATTTTCTAAAATATAAAAATTAGAATTGCAAAAAATAAGAAAATATAAAGTTATTTTGAATATTTTACGGGAAGAAACAATATAGATTTTACTGTAGTTCAATTTTCACAACGATTGTCAACCAATATAAAAGATACCACATAATATGGATTATGCACATAATTGATATGATATGCTCACGTTTTAATAAAAAAAACAGAAAAAAACTCTTTTTATATCAATTGAGTCTCCTAACCAATATTGAAAAAAGTTCATGCCACGTCGATTTTCAACTTAAACAATGGAATATAATTTTGTTTTGTTTTAAATCTAGTTTGATTATATCATTTCATATATGAAAGGATATTCAAACAAGCAATATTATATATATATATATATATATATATATATATATATATATATATATATTATCATTTTTTATCTAAATTATCTTAAAATCATTCAACACTAAATTCTAAAATTTCACTAAAAAAACGAATTTTATCTCAATTTTACTTAAATCTTAAAAGAAATACATAACAAGTGAAAACTTTTAATATGCGAAAGATATTTTGTTTACTTGTTAGAAGTTTATTCAATCAAAAATATATATAATCATTCTTCGTCGAAAAAGAATGCAACGTATCATATATATTAGTTTTTTATTTTAGAAAATCTAGTGTCTCAAATAATTAACTTAACTTCTCTTAACAGTAAATATTATTTTAATAATAGATTTAAAAGTTAAATAGTTATATTATTTATAAATAAAAATTAAATTATTTTCTAATTTCTTTTAAAATTTTCAATCTAAAAATCCCTTTTCTCCTTTACATTCTCTATAAGTTTAAATAGTTATTGACCATCATATTTTTACCAAAATTTAAATAATTGTTGACCATCATATTCTTACCAAAGTAAGATTGTGTGAAATTGGTGAGGAATAAAATATTGTGGGTTAATCATAAATTTATTTTGTATGTGGTTTTACTCCTATTGGTCTTTTAAGTTTTCTTTTTCCTCCTCTAGTTTGAATGTTTTAAGAGGAGGTTGTATCCATGTAGATTGTAATTTCGAGGTTTACCTAGATAGATTGAAGTGGATAGTAAGAATTAGCAATTTTAGGATTTCAATTTAGATAAAAGGAACTAATAACATTTCTCTAAAATAGATAGTAGTTGTTTAGTTGTTTGGAGGATATATAAGTTGTATCAAATATTATAATATGCGGATATTGAGATAATTGTTAGATATGTTTGAAGATGTTGGTTGATGTAGACTAAAATATACATTGTTGATGAGTTTAAGGATGTATAAAATATGTGTTTGAAGATGAAAATGTTGCAAAATCAAGTTGTTGAATTGTTGAGGATGATTATCGACCTTAGTATTGCTCAAGCGACATGTGGTCGCTTAAACGATGGATAATCATTAACTTCATTACCTTAGGTCACTCAAGCAAAGGCTCACATCGCTTAAGGGATGATTGTAGCTCAAGCGAGAGAGGTTATTCTCTCTACTAAAGGTATGTCATTCAAGCAATGAGATGGTCGCTCAAGCGATAGAGAGGTTTAAGACTTAGTTTCTCTCGACCTCAATATTACTCAGGCGATGTGTAGTCACTTGAGCAAGGAGAGGCCTGACACTTAGGATGCTCTCAGCTTGAAGATCGCTTGAGCGACATCACTTAAGTGACAGGTGTCGCTCAAGCAATATTGGTGTAATATGTTATATGATGTTGATATTGAGATTTCTCAAGCGAAAGGAGCTTGCTCAAGTGATATTGGACTGAGGTGAAAATGTTGTGAGATCTAGAATGATGAACTCAACAATGTTATTGTTTGTAATGTTGATAATGTTGTGAAATGCTTATATATACATGTTTTGTTTATTCTACAGTGTATATAAGGTGGATTGGAACTACATGTGAAAAAATGAAAGAAACATAAGAAAGAAGGGTGAATTGTATTTTAAAAACTTTTTCTAGTTTTCTAAATATCATCTGCAAACACAAGGTTTATCAGACAATAGATGAGATTAACAGACGCACAACGTCTGCTACTCAAAAACTAATTTAGAAAATGATCTTTTGTTCAAGTCAAAAACTCCCTTTTAAAGTTAGGCAATATAATAATATGAAATTGAGAAAAGATAAGGGAGATGAAAATACACTCAAGTTTTCATACCGGTTCGTCTGAAATCACAGACTATTTTTAGTTCTCAATCAACCCGATTAAGTTTCACTAGCAGACTAAAGCTGTAAACTACAAGTATTCTTCCGGCTTGTAGCCACTCCTAGCTGACCCATATAAGTATTATTTTTTATAAAGTCACTCCTGACTCAATCAAGTATTCTTTTTCATAAAGTTACTCCTAGCTCAAAAAACAAGAGTTTGTTAAGGAGTTGTGATTGAGAATCACAAAGAAAACATTTTAGCTAGTCTAGAAGGATTGCGTCTTACAATTGAATACAAGATTTGAATTGACTTCTAGGAATAGTTATGAAACACACTAACAATGTTCTTCTAAAGCTTATGAAAGATATAAGAGAGAAAACAAGTAGAGTTTTTGCACTTTGAAAGATAGAGCACATTCTTGTTTTCTTCTTTGAACTGGATCCTTTTATAGTGCATGAGAGCAACTAACCGTTAGAGGTCCGTTTTGACATCTTTAGCTATAGGTTGGTCTTCAACTTCTTCTTCTTGTACCATTTGATGAAGACTTCACGTAGATACATTAAATGCACTTCTCTATGCATTAAATGCATGCTTCTTCTTTTTGCACAAAACTTGATAATTTGTAGCATTTATCCTATATTGGACAGTGGGTTTTTCTTCTTTTGTTGAAAGCAGCACTTCCATACATGGCAAGTGTACTTCAAGATGTACTTCAAAAGTTGACAAAACTCATGTATGTCAAGAATTTAGTGAAAAAGTAGTTTTTACTCTTCTTGAAGAATGTATTCTGAGAGAACGTGAAAACTACTTTCATACTTGGTCATCATATCAACCAGAAGAATGTATCTGAAAACAAGAAACAAACCTTTAAGGTTAAGCAATTTTGAAACACATATCATTTGATGATTATATGAAGCATCCAGACAATGCATGCATAATCTAATGAAGGCTTTGTCTATTCAAACTTCTTGTCTATTAAGACTTCTCGTTTGTCGAAATTTATCGTCTGTTAAGACTTATCATCTGTCAAGACTTATTATCTGTTAAGACTTTTCATCTATCAGACGCACAAAATTCTTTTCTTTTATGCATTAAATATTTTTAAATAAGTTCAAAATCATGGAGTGTTGGACTTTTTCCTAACTTTATATATTCTGGATAGATATATAATTATTGTTGTGATGCCTGACATGTTGTATGCATGATTAGATGACTTATTGGATGTTGAATCCTTTATGGATTGTTTATATACATGTGTGTGTGTGGTTGTGATATATGTGAATATAAGTTTGAGCCCTTGATAAGTAGTGTTTGAAGCCCTTTATGAGTGGTTTAAGGATACACGGGTTGGTATCGAGCTTTGGGTTGTGATGATAAACATGACACTCAGTTAACAAAGGTATTGTTCATTTTTGTCTAGTCATCTAGATAGGACTTTAGGTAGTGAAAAGTTAAGGAGGGACACTTACATCAAGCTTTGGAAGTAGGTATACATCTGACTCTCATTAGCATATGCTTTGTGTCACCTTGACATTGAGGAAACTTTGGTTTGGTTCTTATATGTGTCAAATGTTAACCTTTGATGGGACATGTTTATCATAGTTACAACATTTCAAAAGATGTCTCATATTTATTCATGACATATTGTGTGGCTAATTATGAGTTTGTTAGTGTTGTTGTTTATATGCATGCTAGTGTTGATTATGATTTGATGATGATGAGTTTTATTTCTTTATTTTGTTTTTTCTAAGTAATTTTTGTTTTTGTAATATGAGTGTTACTACTATAATTGTACTTTGTACAGGAGCATATTATTTTATGTGTGGAACTGAAATCAAGTAGGCTTTCATAGGAGTATGAAGTAGAATTTATTATATTTGTTATGTTGTTTTAAAGAGTAAACAATCCTAATAATTTATGTATTTAATATATATATATATATACATATATATACATATATATATATACCACATTCCCAGAAAAATTGGACGTGTTGCTTATCAAATTTTTTTACCTCTTTTTCTTTCCAACCTTCACAATGTCTTCCATGCGTCTCAATTAAGGAAATATATTTATAATCATTCTCATGTAATAATGCCTTAAAGGATAACATTACATTTGAAACAATGTCTGTACAAATCATAGACAGGAGAATCAAACAAGTGAGAGACAGACATATTGCACTGGTCAAGGTTATTTGGAATGAGGTTACTAGAGATGCTACGTGGGAATTAGAAGAGAGAATCAAATAAGCATATCCTTATTTGTTTTAGGCAACAAAAATTTCAAGGATGAAATTTCTGGAAGTATGGAGGAAAATGTAACATCCAAAAAATTTTATAATATAATATTTTTCAAATCTAATGTATTAAATTATATATTTTTTTTTGTAATTTTAAATATTTTACTAACTTTTTAAATATTATAAATTATTTAATAAATAATAATAATAAATAACATAAAATAGTATAAAAAATTGAATAAAAAGGATTAAAAAATTAAAAAAACAATTACAAAAAAATATTTTTTAAAAAATAAGAGAAGGGGATAAGTCTAGTGCCTTACATTGTGAAGAGAAATCGGAAATCAGAATCAAATTGCAACCATGTAATGATTATAAAGCTCCCTATAAATTTACCTGACTCTCAAAATCAAGATGGAAAGTGTGGGATAAAAAAAGGAAACATGAGAACTCTAAGTGAGAGAGAGAAAAAAAATATAACATCTTTGCTGAATGAGATGCCTCTAACCTCATTTTATTTATTTATTTGGTTAATTCATATTCTTATATGCTTAATAGTTTAATATACAAATATGTAAATTAAATAATGTATATGATATTGTTACTATCTTGTAACTTTTCATATATACATATATATATGTATATAGTTAGGTATTTGGGCAAAAGTTTGCGAACTACCCATATTATTTGCAACTTGCGGTGTGTGGATTTGTATTTTTTGGTAAATTTTCAATGTGGATTTTTTTATACCTGTCCCACACTGCGGTCACTGTAGACTACCTGCAATACCAAGTCATTCAACAAAAAAATCTAATACTTATTGCTTCTATATGTTATCACCAAGTCTAAATCAATCTAAAATCTAATATTTTCTACTTCTAATGGTTATCACGAAGTTCAATTCAATCCAAAATTTATTTATTTTACTTTTATTGATTGTGTATTGTTTAATGGATTGGTTAAATTGTTGTTATACAAGTGAATGTTAAAATATACCAATGTATCTTTGCAGGTGCAGGTTTACCCGTTTAACCCACAGGTTTTGCGAGAGGAATGCGATTTATGAAAATTAAAGACTGTTTAAAATGTGGGCTAAACGGATAGGTTTTTTATAGTGCGGAAGTATGCGAGTGCATGCTTAAACGAGAGGACCCGTTCGTATACCTAGCTCTCTCTATATATATATATCTAAAAAATATATATCTAAAAAGTAAATTAAGAAAATAAGTTTATTTAAATTTTTAAGTTAATTTGTAGCAGAGGTTGTACCTTGGGATTTAAATGAGGAAATAAAAGTTGATAAAATGAGATAATAGTATATTTTTATGAGTCTCATTTATCACGACTAGTCACTATAAAAATAATTTACACTTGTTTTTTTAAATAAATAAATAAATATTATATATATATACATGAATGTATATAAATTTGTAAATGTATATAAATTTGTAAATGTCTATTAATTTATTATTGTATTGTTAAACCCATTTATATGGTATTTGTTCTCACTTCCTTTAATATTTATTGTTCCTTTTCTTAATATATATATAGACACACACACATACACATACTAAATATATAGATGACTTCTCCATATATTGGATAGTTTTTTACTATAATACAAGTCATATTCCCTAGTTTGCAATGGACTGTGGATGCCCAAAATAATATTGTAACTTTTAAAGGTCAAGGGTAATCACTTCTGACACTCTCGATGGTTTAGCTACAATATCTTTGACTGGTCCAATTAGTGTTACATTCACCATTCCCAGCGAAGCTTCTTAGGGGTTAGAGAAAAGGAAATAATTGAGTTTTATAATTTACAATAAATTTATTATATTTTTTTTCAATAATATCAGTGTCTTTTTACATTCTCTACATAAGAATCCTTTATTGTAATTTATCTTCTCTTTCTATAATATATTATTATATTAATATTATTTTCTCTATGATAAGATCTAATTTCTCTTTTTTCCATTAAAGATATGTTTTTGAAAGATTTGAAACATTTTTTTTTTCAAAACAATCTTCCCTTCATAATTTTTAGTCTTAAAAATTTTACCTTAAAAAAATTATTTAAAAAATTATTAGACAAAATTTAACTTCCGGAAAAAAAAAATTAACATCCCATCTAATTTTACTTTATATATTTATAATCTTAAGTTAAAAAAATCACAACTGCACAAACATAACTAAGAAAGATAAATTTTCATTTTCTAATGTAGATTTAATATTGAACTTTCAAATTCAGAAATTGAGAGCGAAGGTGCTCAAGTTATTTTTGCAAAATAATTTCAATATCTTTAAACTTGAATATTGTGCAGAAGAAAATTTTACTTTCAATCTCAATTTTATTCTAGACTCTTCAAGAAATTTTACTATTTATTGTATATAATTTTTTTTTTCATTTGAAGAAAATGATTTGAATATCTTTTTTGTCTTTTCCAAGTTCTTGCCATCTAACTAATTTAAGTGTTTTTATATTTTAAAATATTTTGGTATGAAAATTCTTATTAGGTACATAGTAAACTCTTAACTTTATTATAACCTACATATCTCAGTATTTAATCATATTTTTATAGTTATTTTTTAATTTTAACTTTATATATATATATATATTGATGAAGAATAAAAGAATAAATTCATTTGCTGCAATGAAAATTACCAAAACAAACTTATGAAATACAATAAAAAATAATTTTTTTGTCGACAATATGACTATTTACATTAAAAGGAGTTGAAAATTTTAGTTTAAATTCAATTATTGATGAGTTAAAGAATTTAAAGGCATAAAAGATAATTTTTTAATTAAATGTAATTTTTTATAGTTATAATTATATTAAATTATAAACTCATTTTTGTTATTTGTAATACTGATTATATGTACAGATTTTAAGTTTATTATTTTGGCCCTTCCAAATTATTGGTCAAGATTCGCCACGTCTTCGCCTCCACCGCTCGTATGAACCCACTATATACTATGTCATTGGAGTAGTTTATGTTTAAGAAAAATGTAATCCCATATTATATTATTCAAACATGTAATAATGATATTCACTTCCCTTAAAATTATATTTTCATTGCTTTTGTATTCAAAATAAGTGTCTAATTCTACAAATTTCGTTCTTGTAAATATACTTGTCTTAACCTTAAAAATAGTTTAATATATTTAATATTATATTCTAACATTATTTTTTTAATGTTTACGGTATTTATATTACTTTTGCATCGAGAAGAAGAATGCTTATGTTTTTTAATTTCTTAATCTTGTTGTCTTTCAGAATGTAGGAAATAAACTAAGTAAGGTGTAAACATATTTCAAAATATAGGTAAAAAGATGTATATTTAGCACCTTACTTGTACAAGTAAGTATACAATTTAAAATCATAGTTAATTAATTTAGAACTTGATTATTATTAGGGGTTATAATTGTTAGTCATTATTCCTCAACATGTTCTCATGGTTCTCTTATTTTTATTGCACAATAAAACTAACACTTTGGCTATCAAACGTATACTAGACATGTAAGATTTTTATTTTCTACGTTAATAATTAATATGATTTAATGAATGTCCACTTTTTATAGGACTATGGAAGCTCTTTCAGGATTGTGGGGATTCAACGTGTAGCTAGGAAGAAGATACAATTAATTGCACCTAACATATTCTAATTATAATATAAAATATATTTTAATTGTTTGTATATAATTTGTAGTGTCCACATTTATTGGAAAACCATAAGTGTGAATATTATGTGATGAAACATGTGCATACAATCATATATGCTAAGATTACTTACTCACGGAGAGAGGTAATACAAAATATACTCAAACACCTTAATTATTTAATTGTGAATTTCACTTTTATTCAATTTTTTGTAGTTATTTAATTATTCGTCCCTCTTGAAGGATAAAAATATGAAAGACATTGGGATACAATGAGCTTCATTTCTTTGAAGTATTTTTGATAAATTGTAGAATTTTTTAGTTTATTTAAATATACAACCAAATGTTATATTTTATCCTTTTTTGCACAATATTTATCGAATAATACTATTTAATTATCAATAAACTAGTTTGTTTGGAAATATTACATTGTAGTTATATGACTATTGTAAAGTGAGAAAAACTACTAAAACAAAAAAAAATTATGAAAAGGGACATTAACTTACTATCACACTTATTGTTCTAACCATCATAAAAAGTTTGTCTTATGACGATTGAAGTGTTAACTATCATAATAAAACACAATTTTTATGTCACCTATAAAAATACTTGTCATAAAAAGTGATATTTAAAAATTAATTTTTACATATACTGAAAATACTATGACGATTATTACAAAACTTGTCATAATAAGTTAAACTTTATATGATAGTTCTCACCGAAACAATCATAAAAATCATTGTGCAAAAATCAACTTTTAAAGTTTTTTTACATATTTTATTTAAGTTTATATATAACCATCATAATAAATTTGACTTACTATAACAGTTTTTAACTGATACAGAAAGTTTACATATTTTATATCACATATATCTATAAAAAAATTTAAAATATAAAATCTTCACAAAAAAATTTAAAGAATTATCATAAAAGTCTCATCTACCATGATGATTAAATAATTTTTAATTTAAATAAAATCACCATAATACACTAATCACATAAAATCTTAGAATATATTCTCAAATCTTAGATATTAAGAGAAGAACATTTTGTATCCTTCTAAATCACTTGAAGCAAATTACAAATAATCAAACCTACAATTTGATCTATTTTTTTCCTTTTAAATTATAGATAACTTAATACCATTTCTTTTATCTCTACTTAACATGTGACAAAATTTGAAGTTGAAGATGTGTCAAGGAGAAGGGAGAAGGGACAGAAAAGGTACAGAAATAATAAAAAGGCCGAAACATAAAAGCTCTTCTAAGATTATAAGAGTATAAATCTGGCAAAGCCGGTTAGATACTCTCTTATAAGCTTATACAAGCTTGAAACATAAAGACTATACAGATATATTAAGCATTTAAATGATTATCGCATCTTTTAATGATTAATACTTAAGGCATCTGCAGATGCCTGAAAGAAAATCTACTCCATGAAGGAGCTACTTACTTAGCAGGGGAGAGGGGATGCTGAGAAAATCCTCGTTTTATTGATAGTGGAAAATAGATACAAAGAGAGAAGGGGGTTTAGAGAGAAGGAGGAGGGATTTCAGAGAGAGAGAGGGTTTTTGTAAATGATCTTCCATCACTTAATAGAATTTCGTGATGTTCCATCAAGAACAAATTTCTTCCATTTCTTTTTTCTTTTGTTAACAAATTCGAGACAGATAACTTTTGTTTTATTTCACCTAGTAGAGAAGACAAATGTTGTATTATAGCATTCAAAATCACCCATTACCATTATATCTTAAATCCACAAACTTAAAATATTTATGAACCTAATTAACTTGAAATCATTAAAGATGCCCATAGGACAACAAACCTAACAAGACTTATTTTTAGTTGAACCAATGAAACTCAAATAAAAAAGAAAAAGATATAATAAAGGGTGATAAAGTGACTAAAAAATAACGTGACAATATATATATATTCAAATTAAAATAATTATGATAGTAAAAAAAGAAACAAGGGTAAGATTAAAATCTAATTAAAATTAAATCATGATTATTTCTTCCATTCCCTTTGTATTTTTTAGATAAACACTGAACCAATCTAAAGTATTCTTTTAAACTATAGATATTATAAAATAGAAAATACAATATACATATTTCAGTTGAGTGAATTGCTTTCAACCCAATTTTTTTCATCTTTCGATCAGTGACAGAACTGTATTGAAATTTGTTTTAAATAATGTGAATAAAAAATACTTGTACTTGATGCTGTGATTTAATAAACACTAAAAAATGAACTTTCAAAAACAACTCATATATTGCTTCTAAATAAAACTTAGTTTAGTATAGATGGGAAAATTACTTCTAAAGGAATCAAACATAATACCAAGCTAAGTTTTGTGAGACAAAAGTATGTTGAACGGTCCAAACTTGTATCCAAACATAGCCTACAAAAACAAAATTTAAACATTTTTTTTTCATAATTCTAGAATGGGAATCATTCCAAGATTCTCTCTTGTGCATTTAAAATTTGACAAAACCTTTCATAATGTTTTTCTTTAATTTATTCAAAATTGATTTTTATAAATTCAATTTCATTCAAAAGTAAACTAGACCAACAAGCACAGGTCTTGTTGCTCGTCGTATATACATCAATCTCTTTCCATGGCTTCTACTTTTTGCCTCTTCTTTCTTTTCCTTTGATGAAAAATTATCACTAAAGTAAAACTCAATTAATATAAATTTCAAATTTTAAAAAGGTTTTTACACTTTGTTCATGAATATTATCTTTTACATAGAGCTTTATGAATACTGTTTAAAGACTAAAAAAAATACTATTATACTTTATCACAACTTTCAGTATCTCTTCAAAGTAACTTTTTAATAGAATTTTATATTATTATTTTCTTAAAGACACTGGTTGGTAGAACTATTTTCATCTATCTACTTAGAAAGACAGGAGACAAAATTAAAAAATGTAATAAATATCTTTGTTCATCATTAAATTATTTCTTATTTGTTAGTTTGTTTTTCACTATTGTTTCTCTCTCATTTATAATAAGTGTGTAAAAAATTTTAGACACGTATATTAAAGATTTAATTCAAATAATAATGATTGATATTTTTTCGAACTTTCAAATAAATAGACATATAAAATTATTATTTTTCTTTCACGTTTGAAGAAATAAAGAGAATTGAACGCAGTACGTGATAGAAATTCCGATAAATTCAGGTAAAGAATAGAAGATAGAAAATTAACAGGTTTTTTTGTGAGTAATACTAACACAGTTTGATCAGTTATATTATTCAGAAGAGTTCAGCTCCAAATTCACGATGAGGATGTATGAAAATTCATACACCTTAAATTCACTTTTAATGTATATTCAGCTTGAAATTTTTGCAACCTTGATTAAATTACACTTAAGCTTAAGCATTGACTGAATGATCACTGCATAAATTAAGAACATATTACCAAAGGAAAAGTGAGAGAGATTAAGAGGTTTTTGTTATTTTGAAAATTAAAATGAATAAAAAATTGGTGAGAGGGATTATGGGTTTGTTGAAAAAGGAAAAGTGAGAGAGATTAAGGGAAAAGGGATGAATGAGAGCAACCCATGTGCGTTCTCAGCGAAAACAGAGAAGGAGATTGGTTTATGCCACTTGTTGAATCCTTCTTAATCTCGTGTACTGTTCTTTATAAGGGTCAGTGTCCATAACATGGAAATAGGATAAAATGCAGAATTGACAATCCCAATTGCAAGGTGGGGGTGTTTGACTTTCATCAACACATATAGCCAACTTCACTTTTTTGGTTACCACATTAATTATTTCTGAAGCAACCCTCTTGCTTTAGTGGGATATTAGTATACTTTGGTGGTGATTTTGTTGTTTTTAAATTCTCTTTGTAAAAGATTTGTATGGACTTGAAAGAAAATCATGCTTTCAAGTATACTTCTTACTGTAGTTAGAAAACACTTAGTATGAGATTGTTTCAGTTTAAGACGATATTCTTAAGTTCTAAAAGTTTTAGTATTTCAAACAAAGTTGTTTTTCATAAAACCACACTACCAAAAATTAACAAGAAAGATCATGGTGTTGTAGTCAAACCTATGATTCCTTTAATAACATCTCTCCAATGCAAACCAAACATAAGCAACTCGGCAGAATTCCACCAAGTGTTTGTGTTTCTCTTTTTCATTCACATTATGATTTAATTTAGAGTTATTAACTCATCAGTTTGTGAAATATAAACCATCTTCCATTGATATAGTTTTCCAGATTCTACTGATCCATGTGAAACCTGCCAGCCATCCAATAACCCAACTTCAAGATAGATCTGCAAACCCCAAAGAGAAAAGCCTAAAAAATAGATTATATTATACATTTTCAACATAAACAAATGATAAAATAAATAAAGTAACATTTTAATATGGTGGTGTTTAGATAAAGTAAAAAAAAATGTAAACTAAAAAGAAATAGAACAGAAGTTGGGACGATATTTTGAACGTGGAAGTTGACATGAAAAGGTTTAGAATTTGGAATTGAGAAAAAAAAAAAGAGAAATATTTATTTATAAATAGATTGGTGGGGGAGGAAAGGAAGAGAACAGGGACGTTAAAGAGTGGTGTCTTCCTAGGTCTAGGCCACTGCCATTTCCTTTTCTCTTGCCTTTCTATCAGCCACTTTGGATTGAGCCTTTCTCCATTGCAACACTTCCACAAAACAAAACCATCAAAATCCTGAGGGTGTGTTGGTTTGAGAATGGTTTCTGGGTGGAGAAGGAAGTTTTGCACATCCAACAACATGCCCGAAAACATTGATCCATTACCAGAAAACAATTCTGATTACGAAAACACCCATCCAACTCCCAAAATCACATCCACTTTCTCACTGTTCTCCACTCCATCATCAATTCCGCAATCAGAGTCTCGCCCCACCCTCCGTTGTCGAACCAATTCACCACGCTCCAAACACCAATGCAACAACAACAACGCTACAACACCCTCTCCCACCAAACACCACACCCCCACGTCGTTTCACCTCTCCACTCCCTCTTCCCCTAACTTCTCTCTTCTCAAACCCTCCTCACGCTTATCCAAAGTAATTAACCAAACCACACTCTACTCTACGCTACGCTCTTTCTTCATTCTCAGTTTTCTTCTAACCCTTTTTTTCTGATTTCTCTGTGCAGACATCTTGTGGAATCTGCTCACAGACTGTGAAAAGCGGCCAAGGAAAAGCAATTTTCACTGCGGAGTGCTCTCACGTCTTTCACTTCCCATGCATAGCAGCTCACGTCAAAAAACACCGAATCCACACCTGCCCCGTCTGCAAAGCTAATTGGAAGCAACTTCAAACTACAGATGAAAACAAAGCACACCACATCAAAACCACCAAGTCGTTTAAGCTACACAACTATAGCGACGACGAGCCACTCATGTCGCCCACTTCGGTCTCGCGTTTCAACCCCATACCTGAATCCAACGAGAACGAAGAAGAAGAAGAGGAAGAGGAAGAACAAAACCACGAACCAGTAAGCTTTCATGTCTCCTCATCGCTCAAAACCAGAAACATCGATGCCAGCTTTGCTCCAGAGGCTGCCATTGTGGCATCCAATCGGAGCTCCGAGACGTATGTTGCGCTGTTCAAGGTCATGGCTCCGCCGCGCAACGCCGCAGCGAGTCGGCCGCCGGTGGACCTCGTCACGGTGCTCGACGTCGGAAACACTGTCTCCGGTAAAGAGCTTCGGATGCTGAAACGTTCGATGCAAGTCGTGATCTCCTCGCTGGGCTCCGCCGACCGTCTCTCCATCGTCGCATTCTCTGGTGGCTCCAAAAGGCTGTTTCCGCTACGGAGGATGACAGGCCGCGGTCAGACGGCAGCGCGGCAGGTCGTCGACGCGCTTGCGGCAGTAGAGGTCCAGCGAGACGGAACTCCGGCGAGAAACGACGCGTTAAAAAAAGCGGCGAAGGTTCTGGAAGATCGACGGCAGAAGAACACCGTTGCCAAAATTATTCTTCTCACAAACGACCACGAGGATCAGCGGTTATCCACCATGCCCTTCGCGGTGCGTTCCCTCAGATACTCTCACGATGGCGCGTGTGACGACGCTCAAAATGACTTCAATTTTGCGACACGCGTGTGGAATTTGTTGAGCGTGGTGGCACAAGACTTCAAACTTGAATTAAAACTAGCGTCTCGCTCCGCACAGGCGGAGATCGCTGCCGTATATTCTGTAGCCAACGGCTGCACCGATGCTTTCTCGCCGGATTCCGTCGCCCTCGGCGATCTCAACGCGGCGGAGGAGAGACAACTGCTGGTGGAGTTAAAAGTGCCAGCTGGCACAGCTTCCCGTGGGTCCCACCATTGTTTTATATCCGTACGGTGTTCCCACCTTGACCCCTTCACTCAAGAGCTTGTTAATTCCAAGGAGCGTGAGTTAATCCTTCCACGACCCCACACTGTTCGATCGTGCGAACCCAGGATCGAGCGGTTGAGGCGTTGCCACGTAAGCGCTCGCGCCGTTGCAGAGTCGAGACGGTTGGTGGCTCGCAATGATGTCTATGGCGCGCTTAATTTGCTATCATCGGCTCGAGCCTCTGTGAGCTGCGAACAGGATGATGAGTGTTTGAGCTGGCTCGAAGCCGAACAAGCCGAGTTGAAGAGCCAAAAGTTGAGGATTGGTAATACTTGCCATGAGGAAAAGGAGGAGCCGCTTAGGCCGATGTCGGCTTGGAGAGTAGCTGAAAGACTGGCTAAAGTGGCTATTATGAGAAAGTCTATGAACAGAGTCAGTGACTTACATGGCTTCGAGGATGCCAGATTTTAAGTGTATCTTTTTTTTCCTTTTTTTAATATAGTTACTATTTTTGTAGTTTTTAGAGGAAATAAATAAAATAAAGTGTTAATAAAAATACTGTTTTCCTATCAAGAAAGTTATAGATGCTTTTTTTATAACAAACTATTGCAGTAGAGTGTTTATTTACAACATTAAGAATTATACTCTCCACTTTTTTTATTTCAGGTACTTCTATGTTTTCTTTTTTGCATATATTTAGACTAAAATATTATCCTTTATTACAAATTTCCATACTATTCTAAATTATATAGTAATTTATAACTTACTATAATTTATATAATCATTGATAATTCAATTTTTTTTATATTTTTACGCTGCCCTTAATGGGATAGTGTTTCTTTTCAACGGAAGTGTGTCTAAAAAGTTATATTAATAAAAACTCCACGAAAACTATCTTGTGAAATTCAAAATTAATTTAGCATTTCAATCACTACACTATATCTTATAAACAGAAAAAAAAAAGAGAAATTAAACATGAAATTGTGAACGAACCAAATTTTAAAACAAAATGAACCAAAAATGAAAAATGGAGATGGGAAGTAGTAGTAGAGTAGCCATAATAACAGGGACAAGCAGTAGTTGACGGCTGGGGCCTTTCCTTCATAGAAAAGGAAGGGATTGTGATAGCCAAATGAAATGAGATTGGAAATGGAAATATGAAATGAATTTAATGGGGTTGTAGCTTTGCTCCTTTTGTTTTGAAATGCACCTGATTCTTAATATGAAGGTGGCATTATTGGGTCTAATCAAGGAAAATGTTTAAAACTAGTGACAGGCACCAATGGTTTTTGTTTTGTATGGTTGCATGAGCTGTTAATTTTGTGGGTCTCATTTCAGACTTAGACAAAGGACGATGCGAGGTACTTTAGAAGCTTTTGGCATTACATGACATTGGTCTTTGAACTTTGAAAATCTTTTAAGAATGTATAAGAATTGGAGCAGGTTGCTGCTTTTCCGATCCTATCTATCTGAAACCAATGTAACTGAGATTTTTGTGACATCTCATCTTGAATTACGCCCAAGCCAAGATCTTATCCTCTATATTTCTCTTGGTGCTACTCATGTGTGGCGCACTAGGTAGTGGGGTTTTGCTTCCATGGTGCCAAACAATAACTTCATAAATGCCAAGTGATGGCAAGCAAGTGAAATTATGATGAGAGAGACCATCACACCAATGAGAATGACTGGTTTTCTATCGTCCTTACAAATTAAAAGTACAAGGCAATTTGGGGGATAAGGTGCGTGCATGTTCTCTTCCTTCTTTTCATTATGCACATTTTTTTATGATAAAGTCTCGTTTCAAGGTGTGCGTACTTGTATAATGAGATTCATGTAATTGTACCCTAACTTTTATTGGAAATGCTTATCTGGTTATCGAGTTTCCTAGTGTCACGTGTCACCTCTTTATGAAGAAAAAGGGTGTGGTGTGTGAGTGTGTAATACAAACAAATCTTAAGACGGTGCGTCAAATCATCCATGCCAATTTGGCATTCACTTTGTTTTCTCTCACCAACCAAATAATGTCCTGTGAGCCAGATCCACCACAACCCATTCACTTCTCAAAATTAATAACGCCAACAAATTAGTCATTAATTTCAATTCTACTCTCACCTTACAAGAATTTTGTACTCCAAATCCAAATTTTCGCGTTCATTATCGAGAGAGTTCAACCCCATGTGATTTGGCTAAAAGCTGCTTTAATGTGCTCCATAATTGGTCCCTCGGATTCTTAATATGAAATAGTAATCATTATATTCCACAATATGTTACTTTTTACGCTTTATCTTGAAGTATGATCAAGCTACCAAAATTGCATTTCAGCATCAACATGCTTGTTTCTCTCAACCCCAAATAGTGTAGTTGATTGATGCTATAATGTAAGCTACCTTGATGTCAAGAACTTGGACAACACCCAACTCGTACGCCACTATCGTGCTCCTCGTATATCTCAATAGGAAATTGAAAAAAAAACTGCAGGTTTGGTTAATGATGAAGTGAGAGGTTATGTGTTGAGTGAGATTAATTTGTAGAAAGATGGGAGAAGAGAGAAAGGGTATTTAGGAAAAGGGATGTGAAAGAGAATGACAATGAACCTTAAGACTAAAGTCTATGTTTTGATTGGCCCTTTGGAGCCGTTTCCCCTTCACTTTTGGGACTACACTAAGGATCTCCTTAATTTACTCAATTAAAGTGGCCTTCACAATTGGACACCTTTACTTCCCTACTTTTCGATTGTGCATCTCAAAGGAGGAATTATAATATCAAAATTCCCATAAAGTTACTTCCTTACTTCTAAGCATAAATGTTTAGTGAGGAGGGTCAAGTAAATATTTTTGGCCAAACTCTAAAATCATAGTAGTTTTCTAATAACTACATAAAATGAAGAGCAGTTTTTTTAACTGTGCTTGTCATATGTATTAGAAGAAGAGTATTGGTACATTTACTGTACATTTTTCATGTAACAAGACTTTGTTGAGTGTTCATTTCTATCAAAACAATTAAATGAGATTAACAAGACTTTGCTTCTTGACTCTTCATTCTATATTCTTCCTTTCTTTATGGATAAAACTCTAACCATCTCCTCCTATGAAATTGTCACTCTCATCAAATACTTGGTATAACTAAAAATTGTTTTTTTTCTAACTCATTTTTAGTCTTTTACTATTTATTTATTTATCAATCTTTTAATAAGTCACATATGTCTCATATAAGACAGATTATATTTTCTCACTTAATTCATATCATATAGTATACATTATGAATAAATAAATAATACAGAATTAAATGTTTTAGTATTTCAAATAAATTACCAGAAATTAATTAGAAAAATTATGATGAGATTAGACTTGTATATTATTTATGTGGTTATGTTGTTTTTTTTAGACAATTTTAATATATTTACATATAATAATTTTAATTTAATTTTTGTTGCTAATAGGATAATTGGGGAAGAAACATCATTACATAAAACGTATATTATTTTGGATTTTTTATGTTTGATTAAATTAAACGCTGACGTTACTACGAGAAATTCAAATTTATACATGAATGAATAACATAAGTAAATTTAATTGATCCTCAATTTTATATTGAACTTGTTAAAGCTCTAATATATATAGTGTTATGTATAACAAAAAATGTGAAAAGTTATCAAGTTTGACATAAATTCTAGTATTTTTAATTTTTAAATTTGTTTATTTTTTCTTACAATCAAAAACCTATATATAGAATATGAACATTTGAGACAATGGAGATAACTCAAATAATCTAGAATATGAATTCAAATATAATATATACAATTTGTTGGAGATTCTACATCGACTAGAGATTCCACATCGACTAGAGATGAAGCCAATTTAATGTATATAACTGGGTGCAAACCTTACAAGCCGGTTTTGTAGAATTGAATTAGGCTTAAAATCCACTTTTCAATACAATCTAACTACACAAATTACTATATATTTTGGACAAAAAAGTTATTCATTGTTCTATACTATAAAGAAGTCATTCACATTGTTACCAATCTTGATTACCATAAAAGAACTAAGTATCTCGAAATTGATCTTTACTATATCTACAAGCAAGTAAATATTTAAGAAAATATTGTCATTTAACTACATTTTCACTAAATCCTTAGTTCATAATACTTTTCTTGTCCAAGTTGAGTATCTAAAATACCTTTCTTTTTTTTAGTTTGTCTTTTTTACTGTTTTAGTTTTATCTTTTTTTATTTATGTTAATAATTTTGATCTATTAAATCTTTTAAGTATGTTAAGTCTTCTGATATATGTATATATACCAAATTTTTGTTGTAATCATCATCATAAGATTATTGAAGTTCCATTTTACATATCCATTTTATATTAAATTTATGTGCCACATAGTAAAATAAAAAATGATAATATTTAATTAATATATATCATTAGTTATTCAAGCCCAATAAAAGTAAACATTTTTCTCCTACCTACATTGCACATATCTCATTCAATTTCGTAATTGAAACTTTCCTTTTTGAACTAAAAACATGCACACTAATGTGTGATGTACAAAATGGTGCACTGAAAAAATTTCATTTGTGGACTTTCAAGACAAAAATATCACAATAAAATTACCTTTATAATTATAATACAAATCAGGCACAATGCAATAACTTTTCATTGGTTAAACAAACAATGGGATTAAATTCAATTATTTTCTATTCACACAAGATAGAACTTCTACCAAAAGTAAAATTCATAAATTCCATAATTAGAATTTATAAAATTCAAAAAAAGTATCATAAAAAAATCAAATAATTTTGGAATATAAGTATGATACTTCAAATAAAATTATAATAGTTTTATAATAATTACATAAAATAGAAAATTAAAAACAAAATCTTAAAATTAATTATTCTCACATATATTGAAAAAAAGTATATTAGAAAATAAAGTATATGTACATTTATCCATAAGTTTTCTCTTTCTTAATAGTAGATATTAATTCATTCAAATATGATACTCCTAACATAGTAGTTACCATTATAAAATTCTCTCTACTCCAATGTTATTTATTTATATATTTATTAATTTTTTTATCATGTCACTTGTTTTCATCTTAATATTTAAAAAGTATATTTTTTAGGGATATCTAAGTAAGAGTGTTTCGAGTGTGGTT
Source organism: Lablab purpureus (assembly GCA_030347555.1). NCBI lineage: Eukaryota > Viridiplantae > Streptophyta > Magnoliopsida > Fabales > Fabaceae > Lablab > Lablab purpureus. Next base: position 38,955,967 of record CM059256.1, read on the forward strand.
TGGTTTAATTTTAAACTAAAAATATATCTAGATATAAAAAATATATGTAATTTAGTTTAAAAATAAAAAAATCAAAACAATCCAAAGTTTTCAATCTTTTCAATTATAAATTATTTGAATCGATTTTCAAATACCCCTATATTCAAGCAATGTTAACAGTAACAATAAAAATAAAAATCATAATTATGATGAGTGGTATTAATAATAATAATAATAATAATAATAATAAAATAAAAATGATAAATAAAATGAAATGAGAAAAGATAATTATTTTTTATTTACTAGTTCCTAATAACAACTCATTAGTGGATAATATATCATATCTTATCATAATTACCAAATAAATTTTCAGGTCTTTAAAATAAAAAATATATAAAAGAATTCTTAAAATGCAATAATGTCCTTCACTTTCACTAGAAATTTTTATTGAGATGTATTTATTGAGTAAAGAGGCTATTGTTGATAGACTTATTTGAATGTTCTTAATATTAAGGACCAATGTGATAGTATTTTACAATTTCAGATACTAAAATAATATTTTTCTCAAATCATTTGTAAAGCATGAATATATTTCTATATCGATTTATAGTAGATGATAAGTTAAAAAAAAAATTCCTTCACAATTTTAGATATTTGTCATGATATAATGATTTAGTTATTAAGTTTGCTTTAGTCAATTTTGTTAGAATGACAATAGAGATAAACTCTTAATTACACGACTATATTATTTAAACTAAATTTCAATTAGAATATAGATATCCTTTGTATTATTATTACTGTAACAAAAACTAAACTATCTTATAGTTAAAGGTTTGAAAACATAAAAGAATAATTGAATAGTGGAGTACCAACTCAAAAAAATATTCAAGTTTCAAGTAGATACATTAGCAGAGCCACTACTCTATGAGATAGGTTGAAAATAGTTTATTTGGAACCTTAAGATTCTATTCCTTTTAGAGGAAAGAAATTGGAAAAGAAAAAATTTGAAGGAAAATATAGTGAAAAGTAAAACTATTTGTTTTAAGAAAAAGATAATAAAAAGTAAAAAAAAAATTTATAAAAGTTTATGAATGATTAATTAATATAACAAAATAATTTTAATTAAAATTAATATATTTGAAAGAATTTATAAAAATATTTTTTAAAATATAAATTAAATTTAAAAAATTTAAATTAATATAAATTTTTAATATATAAAAGTATTTTTTTAATAAATATTAAATTATATTAAATATTTTATTTAATAATATTATTATATAAATTTATTTATATTATTATTTATTTAATAGTTATTATTATTATTATTATTATATAAATTTTAATTTAAAATAACTTTTTATTATTATATAATATTAATAAAATTAATTATATTATAATCTAATCGATGGATTATAGGTGAATTAGATTATAATATAATTAATTATAAAATATTAATAGATTTATTTTAATTATATATATTATAATAATAATAATTTATAATTAATAATAATATTTAAAAATAATATTATAAATTAAATTTTTTTTATGTATGAGTTTTTTTCATAAATCTTATAAATTTAAAGAAGAAAATTTTTGAACGATTTTTTATTTTATTTTTTGTAATTTCACTTTTTATTGTTTTTGTTTTTTCAACCATTCGGAAAATAACGTAACATAAAAGAGTATATGAGGAAAAATGACCATTGTTGATATGTGAAGAAAATAAATCATACAAAAGGAAGACATGATTGTATGTTCATACTAGTTCGAAAATTTTTTATAAAGATATAATGTAAGTAATTAAACATTGATGACATGTGAAGAAAATAAATCACACAACACAGGACTGTATGTTCATACTAGTTTTAAAACTTTTTCATAAAAGATATAATGTAAGTAATTAAACACAAGATTTCGGGAAAAGAAATCATACGAGGAAAATACATTATCTTTTTATACTAGTTCGCTTACAATGCAAATTATGTCTGGTCTTTTCTACCACAAAAAAACCTGCTCATTACTTAGTTGCAAGTATTTTCTATCTGTCTTTAGGTAAATACGATAATGATCTTATATACAAGACTACTGAACCCCGATTATCATTTGTTCAGTAAATTTCTCTATATTTCCATCTACAATACAAGTTGAAAAACAGAATCAACTAGGATATAAACTAAGCATACGTCTATTTAATTAAACAATCAGAGAACTTTGAAAATTTGCTTGAGTCGGCTTGTTCGATCTGTTGAATCTCTAGTTTTTCTTCTTCGGTTACATCCTTTTATATTTCCTGAGATATGTTCGATATTACTTCCTTATATTACTTCCTTCCTTCGTTGAAGCAATTAGCACAGGAAAATCCAACTTCAGTGTATCAGAGCTTATTCAAATGATTGCTGGTGCTTATTAATCAATGAACGACTTGTTGGGCATATCCAAATTAAAAAGAATTTCTATTTACAACAAATTTATCAAATACAGACATCACAAACAAGCATGGGCTTTTTGCATGTACCATACTCGGTTACACCTATGCTAAGACACGATTCAGTTTATACAAGAGTTTCATACAAATCCATCAACATCAGAAATATAGCTGCATGCATAGTGCTGCATCAATATCAAAGGGGCAATATGGGCACTTGAACACTTTTGTGCTATTCTTTGACATCTTCAAGATGGACTGCTTACAGAGGACATGGCCACAGGACATTAACATCGGAGGGTTATCCTCGGTTGCTTGTTCCTTTGAGACAGGACAAACAAAAATAGAATGAAACTGGAACTCGCTGTCCAATTCAACTGGCACTGGTAATTGGTTCATAGACTGCCATTCATGTTTCTTCCCTGCCATGACATTCATGAATTTGAGGAGAGGTGGCAAAACCTGGACGCCTGCGGCTACGGTCACACTCAATGGACTATTGTAGGACTGTCCCAGAAGATTGCAGAACTCTCTTTTAAGTTCCTCAGCCAACTTATCCCAGTTAGATGGTGATAGTAACGCATGGTAAGGAGATCGATCAAGCTTTCCAGTCCATAGAAGACAGCCCATAAGCTTCTGAATCTCAGTCATGTATCTGGAAGCAAAAGGAGAAAGGTGTGTTCGAGCATAATTAAGGGCTTCCTCTCTACTTCCATTTTGAAGCACTTTCACAAATTGAATTGTGTGAAGTTTCAACACAATATCAGATCCACTATCAGTAAGTTTATGACAATTAGTGGCAGCCCAGTTGAGGGCCGGCTCAAGGTTCTGATTCTGCATGGCTTCAAGTATTTGATACATTTCCAGGAATGGGGATTTCATAATGGCAGCAGATTCAGGCTCTCCAACCACATTCATGAAATTGTCCCCTATCTCAAAAAGGCCCTGCCGGTAAAAATGGTTGGCAATTATTTGGTTTAATGTATGAATATCAATGTCGATATTTCTGTAAGCCTTGGATATATCAGGGTTGAAATATTTTTCAAGAAGTTTTCCATATTTGTTGAGTGCTACATTAAGTTCCTTCTGTGTACCTTCCATTTGAGTATGCGGAGCAGCTTTAAGTAAACTGGCCTTGAGCTCACTCATGACAGTTTTGTAATCAAGTTTATGGTCAGCGTTATTCACTGACTGCATTGTGTCTAAAACACTCTCGATGTCCTGTCTGATCTGATCGATCACTTCTTGAGTCTTGGAACAAGATAACTTTTGTTTCTTGGTAACACGGTCAAAAGCATCTTTTATAGTACTCAGCTCCATGTTGAGTATTAATTGTATATACAACTTGTGATGCTATAAGATGTGAGGCGCCTGCAAAAGTCCAGTGTTGGACAAACTTTTAGGAACACCACGCAAGCTACTGTACCACAATTTGTTATGCTTTAATTCCAAAAAAGACATAAAAAAATTCAAGAGAGGGAATAAAATATGGGAGAACTAGAAATCCTCCCAAAACAGAATTACACTGCAATAAAGGAAAAGTAAAGGAAAAACACACATTTACAAAAAAATAGAAGAGGAAAGTGAACTCACATTTTGGTAACTTAATAGGAATTAAAAAAGAAATGTTGTCAGAATATGAACTATTGAACAAGTATTAAGAAAGTCAGCCACATAAGAGCATATGCTTTTTTTCCTGTTATGAGACGGTTGAATAATACTTTAGGAAGTAAAAAAATCATTTTATTAGAAAATTATTTGAAGCCAATCTAAATCATTGCCAAAGGATCCATAATCAGAATAGATACCCCCACCCCGACATCCCCCAAAGTATCCATACAAACAAATGAAACAATGCCCGGAAAACACAGTCATCAACTAATTAAGAAGTTTATAAATGGTTTCTAAAAATTAATATCATATGATACCAGGCGTAAACCTCAAGACCAACAACTATTTTCTTCTAGGACAATCTTGGCTACACTAAATGCCTTGTATTTTGTGCGTGTTTGCAAAGCTCCAGAGGGAGAAGCAACTTCAAGCATCAAATAAAAACCATTCATATTAATAATCTTCTCATACTGATTGAGAGTTGCCTTTTCAATTAAACGAATAATAAATCTGCAAAAACAGAATGAAAGAGACTCCACCCACATGCGAGAACATAAATTTAGGTGCAGAAAAATAATCGGCAACAACAATTTCAATATAAAATAAAATTAGAATTAGAATAAGCAAACCACTTACAAGTTACATATTCTTTTGATTTGGTCAGAACTCTAACAAGGCTTCAGAAAGAATACCCAATGATTAAATTATTATAAATCTATTCTATTAGTCAAACAGACAATTAGAATTCGAGAGGAGGTTTTATCTTGGCCTTTTCTTCAAGCATATACCTCTATCTTGAAAAAAAAAATATTCCAGAGTCTGCATCATGTTTCACAATAACTTTTACTGTCTTATTCATAACACCAACCAAACAGTCTAGGACGAAAACAAACAACGGAAAAATAACAGAACCTATAAAGTTAGTTCCACTAATATCCAACATATCAAAATACAGGTCCACTACAAATTGAAGAGAATATATTGAAGATCCACAAGAAGCTGAATCAACAAACAACCACAGCGTGGATCAAATCCCTGACAAAATAGAGTTGGATTTGATTCCTTTCTCGTCACAGGACCACGCTAATGGAAGAAGACGGATGATACCAACTTCTCTACGTTCCATCATAATTCCCTAATTTGAAATCTAAGTTCAACTCAACACCGAGCATAGTTACCATTATTTACAATTTAAGGTACAGAATTCAAACACGCCAGATCAGCCCGAGCAAAACACATGAAAAATCTAAAGATAAATCCAAAAATATAAGATTAAAGAAGAACAATAACAAGAAAAGGAAGAGAAAAAAGATCGTGAACACAAATGAAAAAAACAGAGCTTGAATAGCAATTCCACAGAGCATTAAGCAGTTTATCATTAATAGAGTGAACCATGTGGCATACCATATGAAACCGATATTGTTAAGTGGTATTTATTTATCATGATGAAGAAATAAAAATAAAAAAGGTGAGAAAGAAGATTAGGGTGAAGGGTTTCGCATATTGTAATTGGTGGAAAAAAGGAAAAAGAGAAGCTTACTGAAAATGGAGGTAACAGATCTGTGGACGTTGGTTAGGGCAAAGAGCAGAGAAGAGAGAGAAAGAGAGAGAAAAATGAATTATTTGCGTTAAGATGGAAAGTGGTAAGAGGGAAAGGGTTAGGTTACGTGTCGTTGGTTCATCGAGCGAGTCACTGTGCAGCCCACTTTACCTACCCAAGCCCACTTACGCAATTGCTTTTTGCACCCTCGTAAGTTCTTCCAGCATCTTATAAATTTATCATTATGTTTCCTTCAAGCCTATACCTCCTCAAATAAAAAATACATTGTACTAACAAAAAAAAAATATATAAGTAGGATTAGAAAATGATACCCTATCAATATAATAAGCTATTAATTGGCACATAATAAAATAATTATTATATCATATTTTATTTTATTGTGACCCTGTCTACCTTAGTAAAGTTGGAGACACATTACAACAACAATTTGAAAGAACTTCCACTTAAATGATAAGACATTAGAAAATATAAAAGTGTTTTCTTCTCATTTGTAAAACATGTTTTTTTTTGTTCGTATTTTTTTATTTTGGAGAAACAAGTGTTAGAGGATTAGGATAGGCTAAAATAGGTTGGACACAGGTAGATTTGGGCCTGCTTCATTGAAAACTCGAGCAAAATCCAAAAGGGCGATTCTTCCTGCACCCCCAGCTTTTCTTTCTGCATCCCAAAAATATTAAAATTCTAAAATTGCCCTTATTTTTTACTTCCGGTTTGTAGAATCCGGAAGTCACTTTTTGGCTTCCGATTTGTAGAATCCGGAAGTCACTTTTTGACTTCCGGTTTCTACAATCCGGAAGTCATTTTTTGACTTCCGGTTTCTACAATCCGGAAGTCAATTAATTTTTTGGCTTCCAGCTTGTACAAACCGGAAGTCATTTCCGGATGTGGGAATGACTTCCAGTTTGTACAAGCCGAAGCCAAAAATTAATTTTGGCTTCCGGCTATGCAGGCCAGGAAGCCAATTTTAACTCTCATCCGGAAATGACTTCCGGTCTGTACAAGCCGGAAATCATTTTTTAAAACTAGAAAATGCAAAAACCATGAAATAAACTACCTCACCTGTGCCGGCGCCACTTCTCACCACCAAATGCAACAACAATGTTGACGAGAGAGACTCAATGCAAGAAGAAAAAGATGGAGAGGGACCACCAAAACACTGGAAGGAAGAAGCTGGAAGGAAGGAGTGTTGCGCCGGAAGAGAGCCCAATGCGGAAGGAAGAATTCACGCGCAGAAGAGAAAAGAGAAGGAAAAGGGGTACATCTCATTTAGGATTGGAGGGCATTTTTGTCATTTTACTGTGCGCTTGGGGGTGTAGGAAGAAATGTATGGAGGTACAGGAAAAAGTGCTCAATCCAAAAGGGCTTTTCACGTTACGTTGGCCCAGCGTATTTGACATCACAAAAAGGCTTCCTTTGTGAGGCTGCAACGACGTGTTGTTGGCTCCATCTTTTAGCACCTCCATATGTTCCAAGGGTACCCCAAAACTTATTTTGTTCCCAAATTGTCATTCTCTTCTTGAGGGTTTTATAAAGGTGTTTGGGTTTAGAAGAATGAGCCTTACATGACTTGCCCTGTGTTGTGGAAATCTAAAGATGATTATACCTCAAAGTTTTATTTTGAAGAGGTGTTGGTTGCAAGGAATCAGTATCAGTAAGTGCATTTCATTGTTTTTCTTCTTTTGTTTTTCTTGTTTTGAAACAAGCTTCGTTCGTAGTTTCAGTTTTGGTTTTCGATTTCACACTGGATTAGGCAATCTGGAGAGATTTCGGATTGTGGAATGCCAAAGGCAAACAATGCGACTACAGATTTGTAGAATCCGAAAGTATTTTTTTACTTGCTCTCTCAAACGTAGAATCTGGTATTCAAATGTTTTTGGAAAATTCTATTTGAATTATAGAATGCGAAAATCATAATTGTTTAGAAATTACCTATGAATTGTTTTTCGAAAATACCTTCCAAATTTTAGAATCCAAAAGTTAATTCATGACTATCCATAAGTCATGCAATGAGTACCGGATCTACAATCCGGAATGCATTATGTAATTTTATTTTTTTTTACAAAGTATTTTGGAACAAAGAATCAAAGGAAGTTGATAACATTTGTAAGATGGATGAAATGGAAGAAATTGTAAAATTTGACCCAAGTGGTGATGAGTTAGGTGAAGAATTATATGTTGAGGCTTTCACAACTAGTGAGGTAAGTATACTTTGTAATTATTTCTCTTAAATAATACAACGTAGAAATGTTTATGTTAAAATAAATTTGTGTAGGTATTTGAGACCTAGGACAAGTTATTGGGATGGGTGTGTGCTGTGGCATTTAAAATTGGATTTGTGGTTGTCATATTGGGGTCATACTGGATTTTGAAGATCTTATGTGGGAATCATAATCATGAATTTTGCTAAGACCTTGGTAGGTCATCCATAAGCTGGTAGATTAAATCCTACTAAGTATATTATGATGGTTGACATGACTAAAAGTTTAGTAAAGTCTACGAATATTTTACTAACATTGAAGGAGAATAATGAAAACAATGTCACCAGCATTAAACATGTACAATGTTGGATATGCATATAGGAGATAAAAAAGAGGACCAAGAAGTGAATTGCAATAATTAATGATTTTGTTGGAGCATGACATATACATGCATTGGAGTAGATTTGATGAGTCCTCACATGTTATTACAAATTTTTTTTGAACACATCCTGATTCGGTGGCATTGTCTTGGCATATTTAATATTCATAAGCATATCATATTTTAATATTAAAATTATAGGACCACATGACTTCTGAAATGTGCAATCTAAAAATTATTTTTTTGAAAAAATTTTGACTTCTAGATTGCACAATCTAGAAGTTACTTTCAAAACAAAAATAACCTCCGCACTGTAAAATGCAAAGACCAAAATTTTTTAAAAAACTATCTTTTGGATTGTACAATCCGAGTTCTGCCCCGATTGGAATGACTACTGGATTGCATAATCTAAAAGCCATTTTAATTTCAACAATGATTTTCGGATTGTGCAATCCGATAGTCATTTCAGTGCAGGCAGACTCCGGATTGTACCATCCAGAAGCTTACAACTCAAATCCAGAAAATGGAAACCAGTGGGATGAACAAAATCCTACCTTTTCTTCTTGGAAGATGTTGCATTGCAGTGCAGGTTACTAGCGCGTTGGCAATCATGGAGATACCTTGCTTGGACGAACCACCGCCGAAGACACAACTAAAGGGAACAAAGTTGTTGTTGTGAGATGGGAGCACGAAGATGCGAAACGCAAAAGTGAATGAACAAACCAAATGTGAAAGTGAAGACCAATGCCGAAATGAAACTCAAATAAGGCATAAGGGTATTTTGGTCTTTTCATCTATAGTATGGGAGTGCCCATGGAACACATGGAAGTGCTAAAAGAATGACTCTGTGCGATTCCTATTATTCGCGAGGACCAACTTTATATGCTTATTATTTAGTTTAGGGCTACGTATAGGAAAATGGGTTTTCAATTAACAAGGTTGAGGGGTCATTCTTCCTGCACCTCTACCTTTTCTTCCTGCACCTCCAAAATACAATCAAAATTATCAAATTATGCCTACACTCCTATGTGTTCATGTTGGTTTTCTTTCCGGATTGTGTAATCCAGTAAAGACTTTCCGATTGTACAATCCGGAAGTCATATTCATGATTATACAATTGAAAATGACTTCCGAAATATGTAATTTGGAAGAAAAAAAATTGTTGTTTAAACATGACTTCCAGATTATACAATTTGAAAGTCAAAAAAGTTATTTCTAGATTCTAGAATCTGGAAAGCACTTTTACCTTCCTGATTCTACAATCCAGAAGAATTTTGGAGGTAATTTTTGTATTTTGAAAATTTTTGGAGGTGGAGGAAAAATTACCCAAGATTGAGATTATTAAGTCCAATGTGGTTAGCAACACAATTTTGGATAAAGGCTTTTTGTAACAACTCAAATTATATACATCATGTTTTTCTATTTAATATAATTATGATATCTTATATATAAAATATTTAAAATAATTTGGTTGTAAAGTTTTGGATATTATATAATGAATTAATTTATTTATCCATTTTTCTAAAGAAGGGGAATAATAAAATATCCCTATTTCTAAATAACTATGTTATTTATTTAATAATATATATATTATTAACATTCTTTAAATATATATATATAATAATAATAATAATAATAATAATAATAATAATAATCATCTTAAACAATAATAATTATAAATAATAATAAACAATAATATAATTTTTTAATGTATTTAAATGTATAAATTGTGCATATTATATTAAAGAAAAACATGTAGCCCAATGGTTGGTAAGGTGCATTTGAGTATCTGAGTGTCCAAGTTATGACTGATTTTGTCATATAAAGGAGGTAGAGGAAGTAGATGTCAAAAAGATGAGGAGTGTCATGCTCAGTTTAATCAAGGTTGAGATGTCAGAGGTCGAGGTGGTCGTGGCCGAGATAGAGAAGGTAGGAGAAGTAGAGGTCAGAAAGACGAGGAGTGTCATGCTCAATTTAATCGAGACTGAGGTGTTAGAGGCCAAAGTGGTCGTGGCTGAGATAGAGGAGGCAGAGGAAGTAGAGGTCAGAAAGATGAGGAGTGTCATGCTCAGTTTAATCGAGGCCGAGGTGTTAGAGACCGAGGTGGTTGTGACCGAGATAGAAGAGGAAGAGGAAGTAAAGGTCAAAGAGACAATGAGTGTCATGCTCAGTTCAGTCGAGACCGAGGTGTTAGAGGCAGAGGTGGTCGTGGCCGAGATAGAGGAGGAAGAGGGAAATTTATTGATGTCGTTGAGGACCAAGCTTGTGTGACGAATTGATGTTGAACTCAGGAGATAAACCGAGCTTTTCGGACAACTTGACATAGTATATTAACACAGGTGCGAACAACCATGTGCAGAGACAAGAACCATTATACAAAAATCGAATTCATGTTTAAATTATATATATATATATATATAATATTACATTAAACTCAATTGGATTTTATCTTAACATCACATCTTTATAAAATAAGCTTATCTCTTACGAAGAGATAAGTAGGAGATATAAAGGAATCTCTTGTCATTAATGCAACATTTAAAGAAATTAAAAAAAATATAATTAGTATATATATATATATATATATATATATATAAGTTAAGGTGCAAGGGGAATGGTAAGAAAAATCTATGCAAGGTAAAGTTGGAAGAGAGTAGAAAGGAGAGAGAAGAAAAAAAAAATGAAAGAGAGAAAACCCAATCACAAGGTGGTCCTGGAACTTTCAAACAAAAAAAAAATCTAAGATAAGGGAAGGAGACATCTATCATTCTAATTATTTTATTTTACATCTACTTGCTCAGTGTAAGGTGTCCTTAACCTCATTTTCTTTATTTATTTATTACTATTATATTTCTATTCGCTCTGCGAGGTGTTCCTAATCTCGTAATATTTACTTATTCGGTTATTTTATAATTTATATTTATTTATTTTACCTCCAGTTACATACTGGTCCTTTCTAACAACTTATATTTATATTATCTAATCTATATCCAGTTCTACACTGGTCCTTGATATTTATATTCTTGTTATTTAAATCATTTACAGTCTTGTATTGGTCCCTTATATATATATTTTTAGTTGTATTGATTCTTTTATTTATTCATATTTTTTTTATTAAATTTTACTTTTAATAATGTATTAACCATTCCATTTTTTATGTGTGTCCTTATTATTTAATTGTTTATATTCCATATATATATATATATATTTGTTATATTTGATGAAAATGTAGTTGGAGGTTTGACCTTGGAGATTTAAATGAGTAGATATTATCCAATATGAAATAATCTTGTGGTATTCTATTAACCATGGTAAAGTTCATTTATCTTGACTAGTCACTACAAAATAAATTCAAATCTTTCAAACATAGAATAAAATAGAATATATTGATGAAGTTGTGAATGTGATATTTATATTATTCGTTATATTTATATATTATTACATTTTGATATAAAATTATTTTATATCATATTTGTTCTCACTTCCCTATCTTGTCTTTTATAAAAAAAATATATCAATCTAAATAGATGGAGACACCAAACTTTCCAAGTCTATGCTTAGCAGTTATTTTCATCATTAGTTGAAATATGGACAGACATCAATTCAATTTATCTTACGGGAACCAGATGATCAATCTTAATTTTCTGTTTCAAATACATATATGTGTAATGGAGGAATAATAATGTTGTAATGTGAAAATATGTATATGAATATATTTTCATTTTTATATTTTTATGCTGACAAGAAACAACACAACATATTATTCCTTAAAATATAATTAAATTAATAACTATGATATATTAGAGAAAATGTGTTACAATTAGATGGTATCAGAGCAACGCTCCATGTGTAACGTGCGAAATGAGTTCATCATGAAATTTTTATGGATTTTTTTTCTAACTTGTACAATTTTAGATGGCAAACAATAGAAGAAATAATGAATTGACAGAAGCAGTGCAGGCTATTAGATATGGTCGCGACACTAATTAGGACTCGCTAATTAGTGAGAGAAGGGTTATTTGTACTCGCTTGGTTAGGAACAACAACCATTCACCCACTTGGGAAAACACAAAGGTCAAAGAGCATGGCTTGGCTTGGCCATACGAGAAATCTAATAGTCCAGTCTCGCTTACATTTTAAAATGGGCTATAAATTTTGGTCTAACTTGACCTTATGTCGGACCAACAAGACATTTTTGTTCTAATTAAAAATTAAAAAAATTACAATTATGTCTATACAAAAATTCATGATATATTATTGTTTAAAAGTTTAAAGTTTAATATTCAACAACTACATGCATTATAGAACATCACATATATTATCTAATATTTTTTTTTTTGTCAACAATAATACACACACACACACACACACATATATATATATAAGTTTGTGCAAAATTATTCATAACATTACAACATAAAATGAATCAACAAAAAACTTAAGACATCATACAAAGGAAATAATACAAGATATACTTTACCCAAAATAAGAGAAAAACACTTTATCTTGCAAACAATAATAATACAACCTAACGTTGAGTCCAAATTTATTTTTTTCTACCACACCATCCATCCTAACTTTTATAAGTATCTACACCCTCATTCCTTGCAATTTTGTTAATCAAAGACATGAATTAAAACACCAGTGTGAAAACAACATTTTATTAATGTCTCTCATATCTATATCGTAATATGTGTAATTAAAATAAAATAATGATTAAAAATAAAATAAAGTAATATAAAAAAATGGAACAACTTGGCCTTGACCTATATGGGTCTCGGGCTAAATGGGCTAAGCTAAAAAGAGTGATTCTTCCTACACTCCCAAATTTTCTTCTTGCACCTCCCCAGATATTAAAATTCCAATATTATCCTTGTTATTAACTTCCGATTTCTAGAATCCGGAAGTCACTTTTTGGCCTATAACCTGGAAGTCACTTTTTGGCCTATAACCTGGAAGTCATTTTTGGCTTCCGATTTCTACAACTCGGAAGTCACTTTTTTAGTTCCGGTTTCTACAACCCAGAAGCCATTTTTCAACATTCCGCATTCGGAATTGACTTACGTGTTGTACAACGCGAAAGGAAAAAAAATCCAATTTTTATGTTTTCGGCTTGTATAGACAGGAAGTTAACTCTGGATGTGGAATGACGGTCTTTACAAGCCGAAATCGAAGAAGTTGGATTTTTTTGTCTTCCACATTGTACAGCACAGAAGTCATTCCACATTCGAAAATGACTTCCGATCTGTACAAGCCGGAAGCAGTTCGATATTTTTGGCTTTTAGCTTGTACAAACCGGAAGTCAATTTGCCGCATCCATAATTGACTTCCGGTTTGTACATGCTGGAAGCCATTTTCTCAATCTGGAAATGAGCGAAAATGAAGGAGCTTACTTGTTTCGGCGCCGATGCAGTCTCTGGTTGCCCTGAACTTGTTGGAATACCTTCACAATGACCAAATGCAACCAACAAGGAGAACCACGAGAGGCAACAAAGGAAGAAGACGACATAATGCGGAAGAGGCCGGAAGAAGAGAGAGTGGAAGAAGAAGAGAGAATGCGGAAGAGAAAGAGAGAATGTGCAAGAGGAATAGAATGGGAGAGGGGTGCATTTACCTGATTTAGATTTAAGGGTAGTTTCGTAAATTTACTGTTCTGTATGAGGTGCAGATTGAAATTTTTGGAGTTCAAGTAGAACGAGCCAACTAAAAAGAACCTATTTCTATTTATGTTACCACTTTTTAAACTTTGTATAACCTAAAGCATAGATTATGCAAGCTAATAGTCCAAATAAACCTATTTTAACAGTTCTATCAGTGTCCTTCATCATTTATCTGGAGACAATTCTATCATTTGAAATATTTCATTGGTAAAAGGTCTTTTATAAGACAGAGGAAAATAAATAAATCTATATTTATATTTTAAACTAAAAATAAGTACAAACAATTATCACATTGTAAGTAAAAACATAATTATCATTAAAATATATATATATATATATATATATATTTATTTATATTTATATTTATATTTATATTTATATGTGCATGTTTCCTTAAATATTTATGAAATCATCTTCAAACAATCTTATAGCTTCAACTAAACTTTTTCTTTTAAATTTTATGAAACTCACAGTGATATTATTTAATTTATAATAATAAAATTGAACATAATAAAGTTATCTAGAAATACATCTTATTATAAACAAAAGCTTTACAACCAACAAAATGATAATAATTCATGTTATTTTATTTAAAATATTTTAATATAATTAGATTATCTGCATTATTTATTATTATTAAATTTTTTTATTATTTGATATTAATTTTTAAATTATATAATTTTTTTTAATTCTTATATATTTTTATTATCAATAAAAAAAATATAAATAGTTAAGTAAAACATTAGATACCCAAATCAAAAAATTTATTTAGAGATATATTTATTTGTTTACTACTTACAAATTTATTCTAAAAAAATATATTTATTTTATGCCAACAACATTTATTTTTACTCTTATAATATTTGTTTTACTCTTATAATATTTTTGCAAATCTTGATAGATGATTTATTTGACTAAAATATAATAAAAAAATAGAAGAGAAACACCATCATTCAATTACATATACTTAACATATAAATTATATTTGATATTAAATTAATTATAAATACTAAGATAATTATGTTACATAAATTAATATTTTTTAAATTATATTTAATATTAAATTATTTTTAAAATAAGATAATTATACCAGTTCACCTTATAACATTATATTATAAAAATGACAATTGATAATTTTATATAAAATATTTTATTATTGACTTTTTATTTATATTCAAATATAAATCTGATATATAATATTATTGATATTTTTTACATAATATATAAATTATTTCTAATAACAATAAATATATTTTATTTTTGAATGCTAGTATAGGCACAAACTCTCAAAACCTAACAAGTTTTGCAGTTCTGCCTGCAACGATTGCTTCGCCGTTCATCGCAGTCTCGGCGTGCACATCAGCGTGGTGAGGTATGGTGTTGCTGATTTTGTTTGAATGGGGAGTGTTTACGCTGAAAATTATTAGTGGGGTTCTGAATGTTCATGCGAATGAATTTAGAGCGTTGCGTTGTATTGCTGTGCTGTGTTATCATTAGAGATTTCCCCAAGCCAATTTTGTTAAGAATTTGAATAGTAAATGAAACCAGACTCCGAAGTTTGGTCTCTAGTACGAGGTTTACAACAAAAGTAACAGGAGCCTTATTCCACTTGGTGAGGTGGGTTATATGGATTCACGATGCCATTGTAGTCGTTAAAAAAATGAAAATTTCAATAATTTTCTACGTGTCCTTCTATAACCCAAACTTCTACTTGTCTTCCTTAACCTCCTTGGTCCATCATGTTGACTTCCTTTTCATATGCTGGGCAAAATTGTTAATTCTGCATTTCCATTCTCTGTTTGAAGATCTTGTTAAAACTCCTCAAAAGCTTTGAATCATGCCTCATTTGTAGCTTTCTTGTCTCATTTTGGCCTTTCAATATTTTGTCCAGTTTACAGCATTATTGCACTTGCACATGAGAGGCGAGGCCTTAAGACGCTCCCCTTTAAGCACTTCCATTCCACGAAGATTCTTTATCTTGAACACTTTCATTTCACCACTAAGATTTTCTATAATCACTCTTGAGCCACAATCCAGTTGATTCTTAGATTTGTAATTTGTCAAGTTTTTGTTCAGGACTCTTAATATGAATGCCATATGCTGTGTGCAGTAAGGCTCTCACCTACAATCTCCTTGCGAGCACTTTTATTAGAACTCCTCAAAAGCTTTGAACCATGCCTCAAACGTGATTCAAATCACACAAGATACCGGTCTTGTGTTTGTTGTTAGTTTGGAGTGCAGAGCTTTTAATGGAAATCAGGATAACATGTGGTATGATACTAAGGTCTCTCTTCTAGTATGTAATTTTTTTATCAATTTCTACTCTTTTCATATAAATTGCAGAATGGAAAGCAGGGAAGGCAATTCACTTTCTAAATTGGAGGAAGAAATTTTTCAAAAATTCAGAGATTTCATGACAGGGTAATTGCTAATCTTGCAAGTTGTGAGCTTTTTTATATTTTCTGTGCAAAAAATCACTGGTCTATACACGGTAGTTATATTTGTGAATGGAGTAAATAAATTATATATGTTTGCCTTGACAGATGTTGACCCTTCAAAATTGAAAATTTCCATGAGGGTTTGTTCTTGTTAGGTTGGAACTACTTCGTATTGAGTAATTATTTCATTCTCATGAATACTACCGTACAAAAACCATAGTTTTATTTGGATTCCGAAAGTATCTTTGAATCAATTAATCAAATTGATGTCTAGATTGATAGAACCCCTTGTGTTACTAAGGTCTATGAAAGAAGAAAAAATAGGCACGATGCACAGGATCATAACCTGGAGAGAGAAAATAACTAACTGCTGAGCTGGAAGGGGTGAATAGTGGGAGGGGAGATTTGAGGTGTGAGTGTAATCGGGTATCAAGAGTCAAAATAGAAGAGAGCAGGGTTGTGTGCAAGAATTTGGGATTGAGAGATCAGGCCTCTCGAAACATCTTGGCTATCTTTAATTTTCCTCCATTTCCATTAGTAACCAGCTATTAGGTTCAGCTTCCCTGCAGAGTTGACACTTTTAATCTTCATACCATATTATATTACATTATATCCAACTCATTGTTTCTCCAGTATCTTATGTACAATGAAATAATTGAAAGAAGAATTTTATGAGGGTAGAAACATTATAAGCATCAGTTGAAGTTCTTAGAGGATTTTGTTATACTTTTTGTAGTTAGACCGTTGGTCATAAGGGTTTGCTTTTAAGACATCCTACAAACAATGTGAATCCTAACAGTAGCTCACTTCTAATTGCTTCAAGATAATTAGTGCTGCATATGCAATAACTATAGACGATCTGTACTCCTAGGGCTTGAGGTGATAATTATAGATGAATGACATGGTGGAAAAAATAAAATGTTAATTAGTTAAGAAATTGATAGATGCGTTATGCAATTTTTTGGTATATGCTCGTGACTAAAGAGACAGGCACTAGACCCAAATAGTGTTCAGAATGCAGAAGCGGACCAAGGTGTGCATAGCATACGTGGGAAGAAACAGGAGAGGGCGGAATGGGAATGATGGGGTGGCCGGGGTGCACCAGAAATGCCGATTGTATAAGGGAAACTCGGTATGTAGGGATTGAGTAGAGAGAGAAAGAAGGGACAATCTGTTGGTTTGTTATGGACAGGGAGCGATAGCTCTCTGGAGGAGCATTGCTCTGTGGCAGTGGGAATGTTTTCCAAGTGAATTTTCCTTTAATCATGAATAATAATAGTTTTGTTTCAGTTTTCCTATTCTATTCCTTTATAAGAAACTTGGTTCTCTAACACATAACCCACTCATATAAAGAGGGGTAATCTGTTAGTTTGTTATGGACAAGGAGCATTGGCTATCAGGTGGAGCATTGCTCTGTGGCAGTGGGATTGTTTCCTTACTATTTCCCTGTGATCATCAATAATAATACCAAACTTTCTATCAGTTCTCTAATTCTATTCCTTTGTAAGAATCTTGGTTCCCAAACACATGCATGCTCACACTCATATATGCATACATACAAGGACAGAGTTATAATTTGTATTCTGTTTATCAGATAATACATCTGTATAAATTTTTATTTCTCAACAGCTACCCTGTGATAGGATTGCAAAGATTGATGAGTTGGGAATTGCTGGAAGCAGGCTGTTGTCTGGATTTCAACAAGCGCTTGGTAATTATACAGAACTTTTTTAACACATGTTACTGTAAAATGATGATATTGCTTATTATTCTCTTTAGGGGGCGTTTGTTTCAAGTCATGATTTATCATTCCAAGGAACGTAGTTTACAGGAATATTATAATTGGAAAGTTATTCCTAGGCATATCTAAAATATGTTTGATTAACTGTTCTTGTTTCTGATAATACTTTTTAAACTCCAAATTAATTAAGTAATAAAATAAAAGAATGGAATTTATGATGGTGGTTACAAAGTAACTTCTCTCATTCCCCTGAGAATATAACTTACCCACCCCCTTATCATGTGTATACAAATTGTACAGATAAAGGTATGAAGCTTTCTGGAAATAAAAATACCCAAAAATATTTTTTACAACCTTCTAGCAAACTTAGGAATAAAAATTCCTACTTTAATTTTTCCATGAATGCAAAAGGATTACATGAAACAAACACATCCTTATTTTATAACTTTGAATTTTAATTGTGCAGAGTTTATTGGGAGGCCTCCTATAGATATGAATTCTAAATTAGTGGACAAGATAATTGTAGCTAATGAAACTAAGAGAGTTAAAGCCTATATAAATTCTGGATGTAGGAAGCTCAACGAAAGTATCCGGAGTGTAACAAACTGTAAGTACTGCTCTTTATTTTTTATTGGGGTAGGTTGTCTCATTCCATTATTAGGGTATATCTCAAGACTCGACAAGGGCTTAGAGACTCATAAGTACATTTCTTTTTCTTAACCCTTTTAATTTAATATGATGTATTGAGAATGTTGTTTTTTAATTGAGTGTTATGTTTTAAAAGTAAACCAATACTGTTAGCAATGAATCTTCTTTATTCTATTCAACAGGAGTATAATAGATTGATTTCCTTTGAGCGCAGTGTTAAGTTAATAATGGATTATTTCATAATTTTTCACAAAACTGTACTCTTGCTGTTTTACAAAAGTTACTCTTTTTATTAGTGACTTTTGTTCTCATTAATTATTCTACCTGCTTGTTCCTCCTGTGACCGAAATTTAGTGAAGCATAGTCTTCAAGGTTAGTTTAGTTGGGTTGACATTTATTGCAGGATCCAATTTTAAGGCGTGGGACTTGAGTCCCATATTGCAAGTATGAGATTCTAGTATAAGGTTTCTAAGGCTATGGGTTGTCCAACTAAAGTAGCTTGCTTTTGTGGTGTGGTTCTCCCAAGGTTCTCTTATCAACAATTGCTCATGTGAGTGCTACCATTGTTGATGTTTCAATAATGTCAGCTGATTTTTTCATCTTTTAACAAGGTAGGCACCCCGAAGAAGTCTAGTGACTAGGCTGTCCATTGAGGGAATATGATCATAGGCTAAAATTTGGTCACATACCTGATATACATCTAAGTTTAGACTTCTTAGAATTAGGACCATGTATAACTTATCAAGTATTTTGTTGATATCCTCCAACAAATCAGCCACCAAAAATCTCTTCAATTCTTCTACTGCAGCCTAAGCCTTTGCTGCATGTGAGATCATATGATGATTGGTTTGTGTGAGAGATGATACTCTTTAAGTTGCATGAAAAAGACTTTGAATGTCATTAGCAAGCAGATATATATTGTGCCTTTTTCCAAGAGGAAGAACATGTCTTAAATGATTTGAGAAGTTTTAAGACATCCTGTTCAATTGATTGCCATAAAACAACACATAATTGGAAGTCTAGTTTTTGTTGCTAAAGTTTCCCTTCATTCGAAGCTACAGTGACATCCTTCTCCAAATGGTTATGGTATCCTTGACCAAGGAACCATAACTCCACAAACGCAGACCAAGATAAATAGCTTTTCTAGTTGAGCTTTGTTGTGGTAATAGTAGGACTAGCATAAAAAGTAGAGTCCATTTCAAAGACAAATACCACTTACAGACTTCAGGAGATAGGGAAAAACCCTAGTCCTAAAGGGAAGAAACCCTAGCCTTGAGCTACATCTGATGAATTAGAAGGACAAGGGCAAAAATGTACCTAGAAGGTATCGATGAGACAAACAATGACAGTCTAGTTTAGTGGACTATAGTGACAACTGTCGGAGGTAGTGGACAAAGGAATGAGTAAAGGAAGATTCGCCACCTTTAATTGGAAATTCAAGGATAAGGGTCAAATGTTCTAATGAAGAATCTAGAGAGAATTTGCACTTCAAAAAAATGATTCAAATTCCAAAATGCTCAATTCTAAGTATAAGAGTTTACAAAAAGGCTTATATACTATGGACCCTGTACCCATGGGTCCAAATACTACTAAGGTGCATCCAACATGCCTCTTAAAACTAGAGTGATACAATATGTATCAAAGGCATCTGTAGTGGCAAGTAAGAAATAACAAAATAGAGAGTAGAGGTCAAATTTCCTAAGAGCAGTGCTCTTCCAAGCAAAGAGAGGAGTATCTTTGCTCCCAAAATATAGCTTCGTGATTTCCCCAAGAAGTGTCCAATCATTATTACAAGGAAATATATATAACCAACCCCAAGCACTAATAACAAAATCAGCAATTCCCAAAATACCCCTCCCCCCACAAACAATGATTCTACAAAAATACTTTCTATAAAAATACTTTCTATCAATATTGTTCTCTAGGCATGGGCCTCCAACTATAGACTTGAATGGGCTTGCTCCACTTGGAGGAATGGTTTCTATCCATACCTTGTTCCACAAAAGTAGCCTTGTCCTCAAGGTTGAAACTAGGAAATTTAACACGAATGTTAGTTGCAAACTCCCAACTGGCCTCCTCAATAGGTTGCGACTTCCAAAGAACAAGCCACTCTGCAGAACTAGTAGGCTTCTTGCCTTCACAAACAACTAACACTGCCTTTGGTGCTGGGAGGTCCTCCTTTGCCGATAATAGACCCAGGAGCATGGTAGATATAGAGGATCCCTTAGTAACAGAATGCTTGAGTTGTGACACACAGAAAATCGGAGGAATCTAAGTCGTATTTGGAAGTTGCAATTTGTATGCTACTGCTCCCACCTTAGACATGATTTGAAATGGTCCATAATAGCAAGGAGAGAGCTTGGGATTTGAAATTCTCCAATTGATTGAATGCCTCATCTTGTTCAACTCCCCATTGGAACCCCTCCTTGGTTAAAGTAGTAAGTGGTTAGGTGATTTTTCCGTAATCCTTGATAAATTTGTGGTAATAACCCGATAGGCCTCAGAACCCTCATACCTCCTTTGTATTAGTAGGTAACGGGCAATCCACTACAACTTGAAATTTACTAGGATCCATCTGAACTCCATGAGCGGTGATCACATGTCCAAGTAGTCTATTGAGGATAATCCGGAAGAACATTTCTTCTTGTTCGCAACAAAAGACTGTTTCCAATAGAGATAGGACTTTGTGCAAGTGAGACAAATGTGCATCCCCATCTGGACTATAAACAAGGATACTGTAAAAAAAACAAGAACAAAGCGACGCAAAAAGGAATGAAATACCATGTTCATCGTTGACTGGAAAGTAGTTGGGGTGTTGACTAATCCAAAAGGCATAACGGGATATTTGTAGTGCCCCTCATGGATTTGAAAAGCAGTCTTAGGGACATCCTCATCTTGCATTCGAATCTGGTGGAAGCCTAACTTGAGGTCTATCTTGGAGAAGAATTGGGAATCGTGAAGCTCATCAATTAGTTCATTAATGGTAGGAATGGGGTATTTATCCAACTCGATCACCTTATTCAGGGCTCGAAAATCAACGCACATCCTCCAAAAGTCATCTTTCTTCTTAGCCAAGATTATTGGATTGGAGAATGGGCTAACTGAGTGTCATATAATTCAGCAATTGAAATCAACACATTGCTTCCATCAATTTTCTGCATGCAATTTGTTTGATAAAATGTACCTTAATAGTAGCTTTGATTCTTTACTAACATCACCAATCACTTGAGTAATTCAATAGCATTGGATTTCACAAATTCATTTTCGAATTTTGATTCTCTACTTGCAGCAGCAAAACGAAGAACCAAGAATCAACAACGCTATTCCGATCATCTCCTCCCATCTCCTCCCATCACAGTTTTTACTGGAATATTGAACCGCAACAATGACCTCATGAATTTGATCGTTCTCTGATCACCTTCTTTGAGCACCAATTTCAACTTTGATTTAGAATCAAGAACACAAAAAGACCAAATCACAAATGCAGTTTCCAGCAATGGAGTTTTCTAGTAAGGGTATTTCAATTTCTTGATGACGTTCCTCTAATCTTTGAATCACAAACTCTAATATTGATTCTCGACGATCATCGATTCAATACGTTTGAACTTCACCGAGTGTACTTTAGGATCACCACATTCATTGAAATCCAATCACCTTCGATGTCTTGTCAGAATTCGTGCACCGATCGAGCAACTCGTGCAGCGATTTGCTTCTTTCTATAAACACCTCTCCAATTCTCGTGTAGCTAGACTCAATTCGGAATCTCGTAATCGAATCGCAACTCGTGCTATTGGAATCACGACATCAAAGGATTCAAAACAGAATTTTAAAACACAAAAGCAAAACAACACTAGAAGAACATGATAAAATTGAAGTGAAAATAGAAAAATACACGAATTGATATTTGTAGCACCCCAAATTTTTACATCACAGAAATATTTTCAGAAAAGTTATTGAAAATTCAAAACTAACCTCGGAAATGTTGGATCTAAGCTTTGAGTACCAAAGGATGGAAAACTAACCTCGAATTAGGATCATTCTGACAATTTCCATCGAACTTTTGACAAAATAGAAAACACAGAAGAGATTGGAGATGAAGAAACTCCAATCTACCTTGATTGATGCCGCAAAGAGAAATTGATTAGTAGAGGAAGATCCACCACCTTGATTTGGAAATTCAAAGATAAGGATCAAAATTTCTAGTAAAGAACCTAGAAAGAATTTGCATTTTAGAAAATTATTTAGATTTTGAAATGTTCAATTCTGAGACAAGAGTCTATAAAATGGCTTATATACTATGGACCCTGTACTCGTGGACCCAAATACTACTAAGGCCCATCAAACAAACCTCTTAAAATTAGAGTCTAGAAAGTCTCTAATTACAAGAAAAATAGAAACATATACAAGGACGAATGATGGTCCAATACAAACAAATAGAAAAACAACAATTATAAGGTCCAATAAAGCTCCAAAACAAAAATTACAAAAATTTATTCTATTTCGAAGCCTCTTTTGTGGTCCTTAAGAGATCCCATCTATGATTCCATCAAAGTGAGTAGATATTTTCAGCTGATGTATATACAAAAGAATGAGTACAAGTACATATCAAACATAAATGTTACATATGTTCCCGAACCAAAAGCTAGGCTGTCCCAAAAGCTACATAATGAAAGTTGTACAACACTATAACAATCATAATTTTAACAATGACAATCACATTTTTAAGAATGTAATTGAGATGCATTCGGTACTCAGCCCCTTTGAGTTTGTGTGGGAGAGGTGAATGTATCTCTTTGACAATGTTATTGGTTGGTTGTGTTGTTACTACTGTCAGTTTTCGTTCTGTTTAGGTGTAACTGTTTGAGGCAGTTACTATGGTTTGTTTCTTATGTGGTTAATATAACTGTTTTAGTTAGACAGTTAAAACTATCTGCTTGTAACTAGGCTCTGTATGTATAGTTTTCTGTAAGCAGAAATTTGGTATTCTTTTTTGTTTTTTTGATCTTTACATAATAAAATTTGAGTATAGGTGTTTTCTGTCAGCTTGCAATTTTGTTTCTACATTTATCCTGTTCTTTTATGTGTCTTTTGTTCCAAAGGATATCTGCTTGAAGCAACATTGTATAATCTTGTTATCAATTCTCTGTTTGAATTCTTCATATTAGTCTATTGCTATTTTTTCTGCTGCTGACTATGTAACTGTTTCAATATGACAAAATATGCATACGGAAGTTAACTCATGCACATATGGACTCTGTAACCACATAAGAAAAGGTATGGCCTCGTGTTTTTAATGATTGATCCGTGACTGCTATGCTTTGATAAGCAAATACATCCTATGATAGATTTGAATATGTATTTCTCTATCGAATATTGGAAAAGAAACTTGTTAAAATGCCTATCCAAATAAAAGGTAAATTTACGAAGATGTATTTCTAACTTGGAGGAAACTTACTTTCATTTAGTCCGTATTGCTTTCTAATTTGAATGGCTTAATCAGTAATGGGCTTCTTTCTAGCTCTTCTATGAAAATGTTTTGTTGTCGATACTAAAGTTGTGTTTGGCTGTCATTAATTTAAAAGTCCATATCGACTGTGTTGTATATAATTTATCGGGATGTATAGTTTATGTCATAATCACCATGGTGATCTTGCCTTCTTTGTTTTAGTATATACTTGTCAGCTTATTTTAAAAATAATTGATTATTTTAACTAGTTCTGAGAGAAATTTTGAAAATAAGTTTTTAATTCCAAAACTAATCATTCCTAAACGTGCAGTCAGTTTGACATTTAGCTAGGCATATATGTTTTGCAGCTGAGGAAATACTTAATGAACTTGAAGGTCTCCTGGGGGATGTAACAAGTGCTATTCAGACTATAGATGGAAACTTCTTAGCCTTCTCTGGTCCAGATCTTGACGTTGAATTAAATGAGCAAGCAACCTATAATGATTTGGTAATATTATTACTTATTTTGGTAGAATTTCTAATGTAATTGCCAACTTTTTTATCCATATGTTCCTTTGATTAAGTTTCTTCCCCTGATTCCCTCTTCCCCCTAGAAAAAGCAACCCCAACACTAAAGTATCGGTCTCACATTACGATTTTTGTTATATCCGAATATCATTTTTGTTATATAATATCTTTTATGGTTTTGTCTTGATGTATCTCCTGCTATTTGATACATCTTGTTGGAATTGAAATGCTGATTGAGTGTTATGTGAAGCTTATTATTATAATCTTTACAAGTAAAACCTGTTACGTAGAGTTTGTTAATTTGCTCCTCTACCCCTGTCCCCCATTATGCACAAATCCGACCCTCAATTCCTGCAAAGAAAGTGAAAAGCTAATAACTGTGGGATGAGACTCGTGTAATGCGAGGTCACTGACCTCTTTCTCTTCTTGATTGGGAAGTTGTACTCCACTAAATTCAAGAATCATTTACATGATACAAATATAGTAGTGGAAATTATGGAATTCTTGCTTACTAGAACAGCAATTACACCTTTACTCAGGAAGAAAAGGATGCTTTATCTCATTCTCAAAGTCCTGATGTCACTACTACCAAGGAAAAGAAAAGTGCTGATGTGACGCATTTAGCCATGGTAATGGCTTTCATATATAGCATGGTCAAGCAAGACTATTTGATGCAGGTAATGAATGGTGTGTTTTTGTGACGTTATAGTCAGTAAAAATGAAGAATCCTTAAAATCTTTGCCTATTTTTGCAGGAAAAGATTGTGTCTGCTTTAGATCTCAAGATGTCATCAGAAGAATTAGAATGCTACTGCCAAATGTGGTCTTTGCGCCCCTTCATAAATGATGAGATCGTGCATGGAGCTTGGGAACATATTCATTGAACATTTTTTTGTTTCTTATTATAACTATACAAAATTAGTTATCATTGGGCTGGATAGAATTATATAATGCTATAAAAGCATCGTTACTTTTCTAGATTTTCACTTTAGTTTGACATTGGTCTCTCTCCTCCCCTTTCTGAAAAAATAACACATTAGTTATTTTTAATTGCACCTTCATCCTCAACTCTATCGAAATTTCACTTGTCACAATTTACATTGTTCTGTTTCTCGTTTTCGTTTCTCGCGGGGTTTCCTTGTGTGCTTTCATTGCTCACCTCAGTTGTAGCTTTCCCTATGTATATATAACACACACATACACGTAATAATAATAACAATAATAATAATAATAATTATTATTATTATAATTATTTTATCTCACTGTCATCTTACAAGGCAGCGTTATTGACACTAATATGTCTAATCATTTACACTTTCATAATTCTGGTTATTTATTTAATATCCTTTATTTAAAATTTCATAAGTTGATTTTCATTTATTATTTATCATTTAATGTCATTATTTGAGGAGCATTTTCTATAGTTTAAAAGGAGAATGAACAAGTAGCTCTTCGGTTCATTTTTGGTGGGACTGGTTCTAATTATTGAGGGTTCATTTTTTTTTAACTCCACTTTCTTTCTTGCACTTTTAAAAAAATTAATTAAAATTATCAAATTATCTTTTTTTACTTTTTTTTCATGTGTATTTTTTTAGATTGTATAATCTAAAAAATATTTATGCACCGAACAATTTCAAAGTCATATTAATGATTGTGTAGTTAGAAAATATTTTTTAAATTTAAAAAATGGCTTTTATTAAATTTTTTATTTTGAAAATGATGGAAGTCATTTTTAAATGTAGAAATAATTTTAGATTGAATAATTTGAAAAAAAAATTGTTATTTGAATATAATTTTTAAATTATATAATCTTAAAGTTTAATAAAAAAAATTGTCTTCTTAAATGATTTCTAAATTTTATAATTTAGAATACACTTTTATATTTTACAATTAAATTTTAATTTCATAGGAATAATTTTGATAATTTTACAATTTTAGGAGTGTAGGAAGAAAAATATGCAGCTATAGTGAGAAATCCCCATTATGGAGTAATGATTCATTCAACAATTCAATAACAATCTCAATTTTCTTTCTCACAGAAAACTGAGCAGAACTCCGTGATAAAACATGCAGTTTTTACATGTGTTTGAATAGGGGAACTAAAATATATCTTATATCTTAAAATTATGTTATCAAATGATGTTTATCTCTTATTATTTCTAATTCGATTTTTCTTAATACAGTACAAATATAATAGTTACATAAAAAATGGATGGTTATGCTTGTGAAATGTTTACAATTACTTTTAATATTTAAATAATTTTTTATTTTAAAATATAATTAAAAGGTAAAATAAAAATATGAAGTAGGTAAAAAAGAAGAATTTCAATTATATATTATAGTAGATTTATTTTTATTTTAAAAAATAAATAAAAATAAATAAAAAATATAAAATATGACACTAAAAATGAAAATTTTCATTCCTATATTTTCTGGTAAGAATAAATTTATTTTTATTTTAAAATATAAAAATATAATAGAAACATAAAAAGTGTATACTAAAAAAATATTTTTTTTATATTGTTATACATCTTTATTTTGAAATATATTAAAAATAAAATAAGAATACGAAAATAGACATAAAAAAAAATCTCTTTATACTTTTATAGCTTTATAAACTATTATTATAGAATAGAATATAATTAAAAATAAAATAAAAATATAAAATATAAATACTAAAATTAAGAATTTTTATTATATATTATTGTAAATTTATTTTGTATTTTAAAATATAAATAAAAGTGAAATAGAAATATGAATTGTGGATAAAAAAATAAAAATTTTCATTATAATTTTTTACTTCAATTTTAAAATATAATTAAAAATAAACTAAAAATATGAAATGTGTAAAAAAGATAAAAATCTACATTATATATTATAGATATATTTTTATTTATATTAAGAGTAAAATAGATACGAAATGAAATGTAGACAAAAAGTTAGAATTCCATATAAATAATAATAACAATAACAATAAATTGATTCATGCATCTCACCTCATCACCATTTTAAGTTTATTGTTACGTGTTAATGAAATTAAATATGAATTACTAAATACTAATAAAATCATAAATTGAAATATTATATTTATTATTATAAGTTAATAGAATATCATAATTATTATTAAATACTAATTGTGTAAGATATTAATAAAATAGTTAATAAAATGATTTATTTTACCTTAGAAAAATTAAAGAACGACTGATTTCAATTAATTCAAATAATTATTTTTTTTATGCTAATTAGTTCAAATAGTTTTTTTTTATTTATGAGGAAAAACAGCAAACTCAAATAATTTATTATCTTTAATTAAACTCATTATGAAGAGTCTTTTGGACTGCGTCTTCTGTGGTTGCAAGCAAAGAAAAAAGGGACTCGTTTTGACCCAAAACAAAAGAAAATTGTCTTTGAATTCTTAGATTTTGCATCTTCGATTCTTTATCACTCTCAAATAGCTCCGGGCAAAGTGGGACTCCACATTCGTTAACCCTACAATTATGGATTACCGCAACAAACTCGTTCTCGCTCCCATGGTTCGCGTTGTGAGTTCAACTTCCTTTTCATTCTCTCTAAACTACCATTTTTCTACTTTCAAACCAAACCGCAACATTCATATCGTTATGTCTGCCTTTTATGTTTTCGAACTTTGTTTGGTAGGGCACTCTCCCATTTAGATTACTAGCTGCTCAATATGGTGCAGATATCACTTATGGTGAGGAAATCATTGATCATAAGATGCTCAAGTGCGAGCGCCGAATCAACGGTACTCTACTACGCTTCTTTCTGTCTCTCATTTGCACCCTCTTATTATCAATTTGGGCTGATACCGCTTTTATACTCTTTTCTTCTTGAACAAATGTTAAATAAATAAACTGCGCAGAATTCAGTTCTACTGTTGTATTCTATTCCAGTTTTATGCTTTGGTAGTAATTGTCGCAACCGGTATCTTATTATAAAGAGATATATTTTTTTATTTTTTAATATTTTTAATATATTTTAGTATTTTTTTTCATTCTTTAAGTTAATTCTATTTTATTTGTTCAATAGTTTTTTGTTATTATCCAGATGAAATTGTGTTAGTAATAGTATTTATTCTCGTAATAAAATAAAATTGTGTTGTGTCCTGGTGATAAATGCTAATGCTTATTTATTTTTTATGGTGGCAATTATGGTGGCAAGAAGTCAACTGCTAAGATTTTTATTGGAACTGCAGGAGAAATAGCTAATCATTCGTATGCCAATAGTTTTTCTTATTTAGATTTGTTATACTAAGAAACGTATGCTTTATTAATTCTTTGTCAGAACTCATTGGATCCACTGATTTTGTGGAGAAGGGGACAGATAGCGTTGTGTTTAGAACCTGCGATGAAGAAAAAGATAAGGTTGTATTTCAAATAGGCACATCTGATGCTGTGAGAGCCCTAACTGCTGCTCAGTTAGTGTAAGTTATTTGTATATTCGGTTTCCTTCTTTACGCTGAAGTTTATATACCCTTTTTGCTTTTACTTCTCTATATGAAAGGTGTGCGATGTACTTATTTTTTATTGGTCGATCTCCCAATAGATTAAAATGTGAAAACCTGTTAGTCATAGTAACCTTTGGCTGGAAGATCTTTCTCTCTCCCAATTCCAAATATATAGACCCACTGAACGGATATAATATTCTATTTTGAAGTATATATGTTTTTTATGTACACCAAAGTTGCTATACAGGATCATTGCATGGAAGCTTTTCTGCATTGAAGAAGCAATTTGTTTAAGAGTTTGTTTTGTTTTCTTTTTTCCATTTTTATATGCGTTGCCTGCAGGTGTAATGATGTTGCTGCCATTGATATTAACATGGGTTGCCCAAAGTCATTTTCTGTGAGTGGTGGGATGGGTGCGGCTCTGCTGTCCAAACCAGAGCTCATTCACGATGTAAGTCTATATAATCTGTTGTATTTCTGATTGTTCTTCTTTAACATGTTTGAATCCTTTTTCTTTAAAAGTCCAGATCTTAACAACATTAAGGAGGAATTTGAACACACCCGTAACTTGTAAGATCCGACTTCTAAAATCACCGCATGACACCGTGGAATTGGCCAGAAGAATTGAGAAAACTGGTGTTTCTGCTCTCGCAGTCCATGGACGGTAATCTCCAAGTCTTACTACTTTTCCCTGGGCCTTTCTATCTTTGTTATGAACTAATATTGTCATTTTGCTTTCAAAAGGCAGTCATTCTTTGTGTCAATCAACCTATTAGATGGTTATATAGACAATTGCTTTTATTAGGATCTACCACAATTCTATCATTCGTCTAGCTTATACCATTTTATGTTGTGTGTTAAGATACAAGTATGAGTTGGAGTCCCACATTGGATAGGAATGAGTAAGTTGAACACCATATAAGTAAGAAGACCCATAAACCCATTGCCTTAAGGTTTTTGGATTAGAGGTGATGTCATAGAAACTTGTGTGGCTGTGTTTGTAGTTCATTCTCCTTTCTAAAATCTTTCAACAAGTAGTATCAGAGCCTGATTCAGATTGAGTACCAAGGTGAGGTTCTAGAATAGGGTCACTAGGAAGGTACTCGTGGTTAAAAAGGGAAAGTGTACCAATGTGGATGGACTCACACTTGAGGGGGAGATTGTGTGTTTGTGTTCTTCTTGACCTTCGAGTGTGGTGTAAAATTGTTGTAATTCTTGGACAAGTGTAGGGATGGGAGCAAAAAAGGCAAGGAAAGGGTATCATCAGATTTCTTGTGGTAGTCAGGCTAATAGCAAAGGAGGAGGAGGAAGGCGGTGTAGTTGCATTAGAGCCTAGAAGGGTAATATGAGAGCCTTGGTGGGTAAATGATGGGGAATGGGTGGAAAAATCAACTTTGACTAGGCCTAACAAATTTAATCAATCAAGACCGAGTACCATGTTTGCGCCCTTAATGGCTAAAGTGGAATGACAAAAAAGGTGGAGTGGATGGTAAGATAGAGGATGAGTTCTTCTTTCTTTTTTGATTATTTTCCTCGCGTATGTATAAGACCGAATCCTTTCTATTTTGAATTTTCAAAAGGATTCCTAATCCTTAACTTTTCGAGGAATCCTTCATCAGTGGTTGTGAATGATCTATTTTTCTCAATCTCTATGACTTGTTCCTACGGAACCGAGATCGAAAACATTAAGAATAAGAAATAGAACCATCTGATTTGATTCGTTCTCAATAGCCACGAGATGATCATCTTAGGGTGATCCTTTTGTTGACGAATGCTCCTATTATACCCATAGTCTCTGAAGGATGAGAACCAACTATGTAGCATCTACATCAAGAATTCAAGTATTGTATACATCATTAGTCCGATTCTTTGTAGGAACTACCCATAATAACGAACATGCAAAATGAATCTGTTTATCATAAAGAGATTCGTTGTTCCTAACTCTGCTTCACTTTAATTGTTATTTGAACAAGTAAAGTTATGTCTTGGTCCGAGTGGGAATAAGTGTCAACAAAAAGTAGGTTGAGGGAGGCCAACAAATGTTCCATGAAATTTAAATGAATGTGTAGAAGGTATACTTGTGAGTGCCTGAAAGGAGAGGTGAAATTGAATGGTGTCATCCGGTTTAGTGATGATTGAGTTATCTAAGGATATGGTAGAGTTTGAGGGTGGGGTAAACTCATCTTTGAGTAACAAGAGAACATGATTAGAGGTGCACTTATGGTCTAGGTAAAATTTCTCATTATTAGAGTAGTAGCAAAGACCAACAATTCAAAAGGGGTTAGTTTTTAGGGTGAATTTTAGTGAAGGCAATAAGGTGGTGGAAAGAGTTTGTTTTGGATGTGGTAATAGATGTTGGTGAGGAATGTGGAAGATTGGATCAATGTCACTCGTATTTGGGTTGAGTTCAAAATTTTGGACTCCACTAGTTTGGCAAGGCCCATGATCCAGGATATAGAGATAGGTTGTAAAATAAAATAATTCAAAATCATCTCATGCGTCATGCTCAAAACATAGTTACATAATATTTTAGAAGATATTTGGTAGTCCGCAACAGATCCATGTTGGTGAACCTTAAAAAGCTCAACTTGGTAATTGGCTTAAGTGGAGAGACCAAAACGTAACTTGAATTGTGGAAAAATAGGTCCAATTTGTGAGTTGTGGTTGTGATATGTCCATTCAAGCCAAGTTAGATCTCACCTTTCATAAAGAAAACCGCCATATTTAGTTAAGTGTCCCATAGTATTTAGTAGAATAAAAAGTATTGGTCAACTTTAAAAAGTCAATTCTCAATTCAGTGCCATACAAAAAGGATAGTTGTATTTTAGGAGAGAGAATGGGTTAAGGTGGGGGAAATGTGGATAAAGGAGGAAGGGAATTGGTATCAGTTATAGTGAAATTGGGTTGAAAAGGGGACGTTTGTGAAGGAGAAATGGAAAAGGGGTTGTGACAAGGTAGCTTGTTGGTACAAGGTTTGGTTAATAGAGGACGAATTGACATTTGAGACAAGCGGATGTGAGAGGCGAGTGGAAAGGGTATCAACAAGGTTGCTGAGGATGGTGTCAATGATGTCTTGTTTGGATTCCATAGAAGACTGTCAAGTTTGCATGTAGGTCTAAAGGGATTGGGGGCTTTCAGTTTGTCCAAGATATGCGAAAGGGTTTCATCATGATCTTTGTTTGGTTTGGGAGGCATGGAGGAAGTCGATGAAAGCACCAAAATGATATGTGCTTAGGTGATAGCAAGAATGAAGCTATACTACTCTGAGAAAACTATATGAAAATAACATTCTCTATATAAAGACTTGAATGCATTATTCCTACAAACTAGTCAAAGATTCACTTGAAAAGAAGAGGAATAATGTCAATATTTTGTGATGGTAATCTCAATGTACAAGGTTTCTGTTTATATGGCTACAAACAATAAATTCCTTCCTAGAACCATGGAATTCAATCTTCCTTGATTATGCTAATTATACTAATTACCAATATAGGGAATAAATAAGGAAATCAAATGTTTTTTATGATATTTACAACAAATTCCTAATAACAACTCATGGTTTAGGGCACATGTAGTAGTCCTTTAGCCAAGTGGGCTAGATATATTCCTAATGGGCCTGTTATGAGTGGCAGGCCGCAGGTCCACTAACAGTCACTAGGGCCCAAGTGTTTGGACAAATCCATGAATCTTCTCCTTGCTGAATCTCTAACACAACCAATCCCCTTGAGTTATGCTGTTGGTATATAACTGCCATCTACTTTCAACTTCAAAAAGGGATGTGTAGGACAAGACTGTGTGGAAGTAGATCCACTCATAAGGTTGGCATTGAATAAGGAAAATTTTGCATGGGACTAGAACGGAATTTTTTTGTTAGTCTTTCCATATTCATTACTTTACATTCATAGACTTGGAGCATGTTTTCTTAGCAAAACCATATTATTTTGAGAAGGTAACTAGCCCAAGATTCTTGAGACATACGAAAGGTATCACATCTAGAGCTTGGGGCTTATTTATCATTTTTCAAAATTTGATGTTAAAGAACTGAAAAAATAAAGTAGCACTTTCATTTACAAGAAGAGATTCATTCTATCTTGTATCAATTGGGAGAATTGAGGTTTTTAGTTTTGTTGTGAAAGTTGAAATTCTTTAGGACGGGGAAACGCTTGGAGGAGGGGAACTCTTTCTTGTATTTTCTTTTTAATTTCATTTAATCATTAAAATTGCTCTTTTTTAGGTTCTTAATAAATGCTTACTTTTTTCCTTTTTAATCTATTTACAGAAAAGTCACAGATAGGCCCAGAGATCCTGCTAAGTGGAATGAAATAGCTGATGTTGTGTCAGCATTATCTATTCCAGTTATAGCAAATGGTGATGTTTTTGAGTATGATGATTTTGAACGCATTAAATCAGCCACAAGTAAGCTGAAAATAATTCTTCTAGACTACTGATTATTCAGTTATGTTTGTTAGAATAGTAGATTTTAGATAGTGCGCAGGGAAAAAAACCCTGAATGCATGCAGTTGATTTTTATCATAAACTTCGGGAACCTGAGTTGTCTTGTCTGTATGTTATTATTTTGCAACCTAATCCTTTATGAGTTGTTCAGAAGTTGTAACTCATTATCTTAGAAATTGGAATGAACCAAAGCTAAACGAATTTCTCCCTGGTGATCATAAATTGAATACTCTTTTGTACCCTAATCCTGGGGCCTTGATAGACTCCACTCAGTTCTTCAGGAAGGATTGGGTATACCCATAGGCTTTGCCTTCCTAACAGAGGCCTTGAATCTAGTTTCCACGTCATGCTATTGGTAATCATTTGTTATGAACCTTCATGTAGGACCAAGTAATGGGCTTAGACACGGAAGATTCCTTATTACTCTACCTATAGAGAAAGCTAGACGCGAACTTGTTCTTTGACAGAGACCCTACTAAAATACATCTATTAAATACGTCTAACACCCAGAATGCATCCTCATCATCTTTGCATTCACATAGCTTCAAGTGGTTTTTTCCCCCCATATGACAACACGTTGACAATGTAGACTACAGAATAAAGGGGAAAAAAACTGTAACAACTCTAAGGCAGCTTGTAGAAGTTTTGAAAATCAAAAGTTTCAAAAGTAACACTGAGGAGAATTATCAATGTATATCAGGTTGCTTGCTGGATGTCACTCATGGATCCACAAAAATAACTAATAAGGCTCACAGAAATAGGATGCATTTGAATTGAATATCGTATAAGAAAAATTATTGATTTTTATCATGCATGATAGGAATTTATTTTTGATCTTGATTACATTTGATCTAATAGTACATATGCAATGACATCTGAACTTGTTTTTCCTGTCATGATAAACTATCTAAGTAGCTATTCGTTAAATATTGCATGTTTAATTCCTAATTGACATTGGTGTGTGACATAAGGTGCCTCGTCAGTTATGGTTGCCAGAGGGGCACTTTGGAATGCTTCAATATTTTCACATGAAGGCAAAGTTTCTCATGAAGATGTGAAAAGAGAATATATTAGGAAGGTAATTTTTTTTTTCTACATAAACTATAATACTTTCAATAACCTTTACATTTTACCTGGAGATGGTGATAATCTTATAAATATGCAGTTTCTAAATCTAGACATGTTAGGAGTTCAAAGAAGCAAGTGGGTTTAGATGCAGAATTAGTGCATCAGAATCACACAAGGCCCATTGTGTGGAAAGTTTATGAGAGAAGAAATAAAAAGAATAATAAATGATGAGGTGACAAGGAGTGTGGAGTGGGTGAGCGTGGTAGTAGAGGCACAGTACGTGAGAATGAGGGCCAGGATTTGTTAGGGGGATTTTTCTGTTATATTGGATACGAATAGGCAGAGAGGGAGGGGAGTGAATATGGAGTTTGTTAGAAATAGAGAGCTCTAGCTCTCTGTTAGGAGCCTAACTCTGGGACAAGAGAATCTCTATCTCTTGTATTTCCATTTTGCTGTCAGCAATAATACAGTATTTCATTTCCATTAATTGTTTTGAGCTGTTTTTCAATCTTGGTTCCTATCAAGACAGATTTCTTTTTCTTCCTTCATTCTTGCTCTATTTCCAATGCTTATATTGGTGGACGGTGTTGGGCTTCTGGACGTCGTTGTAACTACTAATGTTACTGTTCTCGACTTTTGATATCAGTGCATCTTATGGGATAATGATATAAAAAGCACGAAGCATACAGTAAAGGAAATGATAATACATTATTCTTGCCTAGAACTAGCTGAAGGGAAGGCTGTGATCAAGTCGGAGTCCACGGCTGATCTTGCGTAAGCTTATTTGTTTTTATCACTTGCCTTCATGCTTTCAATATACACTAGGTGTTGATTGTGGAATAGTATAATCAATTGTCACATGCTTGTAGACTCCAATTACTTTACACTCGTCATTTGTAAACAAATCACAAATAAATCAACGCTTCCCGGATCCTTTGGAGATTACTTGATTATGTGATTACTAAAGAAGGATCCAAATGAATCAATGCTTTTTTCTCTTTTAGCCTCCCTCCCTGTCCTGACATTTTTATGCCCTCTCTGATACCTAGAAGTTAGAAAATAATAATGTTATAATAATTTTCCTTTCTGTGTCCAATTTGGGGTGTGGATAGCATTTACCCAGCTTTCCTTACAATGTGTTATGAATAATTGTGTAAAGGTTACGTATGTAATAACTGAAATAACTGTCATCATTTATTTTAGTTATAGGATGCTATATAGGTGGGTTGCCGAGGGAGGAGGGGGTAGTTCTTGAATACTGTTTAAACACTCATTCTCTTTCATGCAATAACCTCGAAACCTTTCTGTAACAAGTTCCCTGTTGTCCATATTCTATCTAGTTCCTATACTCGTAGGATATCTTTTATAGTAACACAACGATAGATGCGTATTAACAGGGATATTTTTTTTTGGTATGATGGAAATATTCCCTACTTGATTTTAGAATTGCATCCTAGTCTGACCTCTTTTCTTTCTCTTTGGGCCAGTCTCCTTTCCCTCACATGACATTTTAGGCCTTCTTTGTTAGCAAAAAATAATAATAATAGTGATTACATATTTCCTTGTGTTGAATACACGGTTCGTATAGTTTCATATTGGACATGATTTTTTTATTTGTCACGATGGAAATATTTTAGAACTAATGGAGGAGGAGGATAAAGAAAGGAGAAAAAATAATCTTCCACGTAGAAAATCCAAAATAAGAAAATTAAAAATAGTTAAAAATGAGATCTTTTCAATCCCACTGCAGGTCTAGCTACGACACACTTTAAAAAAACCATGTGCTTAACACCACAAAGAGGCCATGAAAATATGCCCGTCCTATATTAATTAGTAAACCTATACAAAATTCCTCTACTTCAAAACAAAAAGAAAGGCTTGTTTTCAGTAAAATCTTGTTCAAGGTTCTTAGACCGTCTAACTCGTGAAGATCATTCAATGGAAGGTCAAGCTTCTGTATAATGTGGAAAGTCTCAATAAATTATCTAATATCGTTAGACCGTCTAGTCTAAGTGCTTGGTGGTAGATTGTCTAGTAACATTTAGAGTTTTGTAAGTAAGACACGTTTCACGTATCCTCGACTCTAGTATAAGTATGTTCCACAAGAGTTAGTTGTAAAGGTCCAAGGATATATAAGTAAACCTTGTATTACGTTTTAGGTAACCTTGAATTGTATTGAGTGAGAATTCATAGTGATAAAAACTTCGACTTGTAATCTTAGTGATATGGTGAATTTTGTCGTGGACACAAATTGAAGTTTATTAACACTTCAATTGAATAAGGTTATTTTCTGTGTGATTGTTCTTTACACTATTTAAACTTCTACCAGCTCATATCGGAGTACTCTATTATTTTCTATTTTTCTATTTGTTTGTGTGTTGGATGATCTAGAGTGAATTTGAGTTTTCTGTAAGCTCATTTTAATACAAAATTGAATTTCTTTACTTTGTTCTTTCCGGATGAAAAACACAAGCCTGAGTTTGATTTTCCTTGGATAGCTTGGTCAATTTTGCGTGGGAGTGAATAAAGCTTTTTTCTTAATACACAATAAGCTTACTGGTTCTATCATAAGCATCTGCTAATAAAATGAATTAATTGTGTTGTCAACTGGAGGCAGTCTCTCTATAATGGTTGTACAAAAATAATGTCATACAAGAAAAAAACACTATGTAGTGAAAACTGACTTTTCTTTTAGCCATTTCTTTCAGTAAATTTCAATTTTCCTTGTCTTCTTTTTTCCCCAGATAATAGAAGTTAATCACTCTTTTGTAACAATCTTCATATATTGTTGCTTTTTTAAAATATATATGACGTTGTACTCTGATGTTTCAGGGAACTCTATGGGCAGAAAGAATACTACCAGTTAGTAAAACGAGGCTGATTTTAAGCTTCTTGATAATGTCTTTTGGAGCATAAATATTCAGGGTGAGGACATGGCTCCCTGGTTCAGGATTTGGGCACCTCCGAGATTTTACTGGGCACATCACAAAAAATTTACACAACTCACCTATTGATTATTCTTGAATTCGAGCTCGAGTCATTTGTTTGTCATGGATGGAGATAGCTAGATGAGTTAAACCCTACAAGCATGGATGTAGATCATGATATAGGTTATATTCATGACTTGTAAATTTTTTATACATCGAAGTGTAATATTTATTATAGAGGCTTTTTTTTTTGGTAAAACATGAACAAAAATATGATTAACTGGTATTACCTCAGCTTTTTAAGGAACTCGAAAATAATATTAGTTGGCATAAATCGTTAGATTTATGCTATCTCCGTTCCTAAAGAAACTTTTAATTAATTTAAAATAGGAAAAATGTTTAATTTAGATAGTAACATTAACTTTGTTACCAATTTGTATTATTTTGTTAAGAGTATTGGTATAAATTAGAGCGAGACATTTTAGCAAAAGTCTTAAGATTAGTCATAACTTATAGGTAATGATTTATATTTTTTGGTAAATTTTTAGTATGAGAATTTTTATACTTGTCTATACAACTCATAAGTTAAGTGATTTTATTTGCAATTTTTGTAGATTATACACAATTAGTAACACCAAGTCATATTCCAAAAAAATGATATTTAATGTTTTTATAAGTTATTACGAAATCTAATTTAATTTAAAATATAATATTTTCTGATTCTAATGGTTATTAGTAAGTTTAATTCAATATAAAATTAATTTATTTTGTTTTTATTAATTGTGTATTATTTAATAGATTGAGAAAATTGTTGTTATACAAATGTATCTTTGCATGTATGAGTTTACTCCTTTAACCCATAGATTTTATGGGTAGATGTAGTTTACCATTTAAAATGCAAACTAAATGAACGAGTTGTTTATATAGTACGAGTTTAAATTAAATTGTGCAATTTGGTGACATTTCGAATTGTACAATTTGAAAATAAATATAAAATACATTTTGATTTCTTGATTGCATAATTTAAAAATTAATTAATTTTGATATCTGGATTTTATAATCTGAAAATCAAAATTAACTTTTAGATTTTGTAATCCAAAAGTCAAAATATACTTAAAATTTTTGCTTTCGAATTGTATAATCTGGAAGTTATTTTTGAATGATATGAGTTCATTTCAAATTATGCAATCTGGTGACATTTCGAATTGTACAATTTGGAAATAAGTGGGTTTTCTTTTTCTTCACCCTATATGTTGAACTTGCATCCTCATAACATTAAAAATCCCAAAACTAGCTTAAAGTATATTTTTTGAATGGTATAAGTTCATTTAAAATTGTGCAATCTAGTAACATTTTGAATTGTATAGTTCAGAAATAAATAAAAACACACTTTGATTTCTGGATTGCACAATTTGATATTTGAATTTCATAATCTGAAAATCAAAATTGACTTTCAGATTTTCTAATCCAAAAGTCAAAATATACTTAAAATTTTTGCTTCCAGATTGTATAATCAGGAAGTTATTTTGGAATGGTGCGAGTTCATTTCAAATTGTGCAATCTAGTGATATTTCAAATTGTACAATTCGAAAATAAATGGGTTTTCTCTTTCTTCGCCCTATATGTTGAACTTGGGTTCTCATAATATTAAAAATCCCAGAACTAGCTTAACTTTGGGTGTTTTTTGAATTGTACGAGTTCATTTAAAATTGTACAATCTGATAACATTTCAAATTGTACAATTTGAAGATAAATATAAAACACATTTTTATTTCTGGAGTGCACAATTTAAAAATTAATTAATTTTGATATTCGGATTTCATAATCTGAAAATCAAAATTAACTTTTAGATTTTGTAATCTAGAAGTCAAAATGTATTTAAAATTTTGGTTTTGGATTGTATAATTTGGAAATTAATTTTGAATGGTACGAGTTCATCTCAAATTATGCAATCTTGTGACATTTGGAATTGTACAATTCGAAAATAAGTGAGTTTTCTCTTTCTTCCCCCCATATGTTGAACTTGCATTCTCATAATATTAAAAATCCAAAAACTATCTTACCATTGAGTGTTTTTTTGAATGGTATGAGTTCATTTAAAATTATGCAATCTAGTAACATTTTGAATTGTACAATTCAAAAATAAACATAAAACACACTTTGATTTTTGAATTGCAAAATTTAAAAATTAATTAATTTTGATACCTGGATTTCATAATCTAAAAATCAAAATTGACTTTCAGATGCTGTAATCCAAAAGTCAAAATTGACTTTCAGATGCTGTAATCCAAAAGTCAAAATGTACTTAAAATTTTCGCTTTTGAATTGTGTAATCTGGAAGTTATTTTTGAATGATACGAGTTCTTTTGAAATTGTGCAATTTGTTGACATTTCGAATTGTACAAGTGGGTTTTCTCTTTCTTCAGCGTATATGTTGAACTTTCATTCTCATAATATAAAAAATCCCAAAAAACTAGCTGACCTTTTGAATAGTTCGAGTTCATTTAAAATTGTGCAATCTGGTAACATTTCAAATTGTACAATTCGAAAATATATATAAAACACACTTTGATTTCTGGATTGCACAATTTAAAAATTAATTAATTTTGATATTTGGATTTCATAATCTGAAAATCGAAATTGACTTTTAGATTTTGTAATCTAGAAGTCAAAATGTACTTAATATTTTGGCTTTCGGATTGTATAATCTGGAAGTTATTTTTGAATGGTATGAGTTCATTTCAAATTGTGCAATCTGGTGACATTTCAAATTGTACAATTCGGAAATAAGTGAATTTTCTCTTTCTTCATCTTATATGTTGAACTTGCATCCTCATAATATTAAAAATCCCAAAGCTAGCTTACCATTGAGTGTATTTTTTGAATGGTACGAGTTCATTTAAAATTGTGCAATCTAGTAATATTTCAAATTGTACAATTTAGAAATAAATATAAAACACACTTTGGTTTCTGGATTGCACAATTTAAAAATTAATTATTTTTATATTTGGATTTCATAATCTGAAAATCAAAATTGACTTTTAGATTTTGTAATCCAAATGTCAAAATGTACTTAAAATTTTTGCTTTTGGATTGCATAATCTTGAAGCTATTTTTGGCTTTCAAATTGCACAATTGGAAAACCAAAATTAACTTTTGGATTGTGTAATCTTAAAGTCAAAATATACTTAAAATTTTGACTTCAATTGTACAGTTTAGAAGGTAATTTTGATTTCCAAATTGCACAATTGATTTCTGCTAAATTTTTTAGTCCAGAAGCTAATAATTACGTTCAAATTATCCAATCTGAAAACAAAAAAGGATTTCAGATTATACAATCTAGAAACTAAAAATGAAATGTTTTTAAAAGAAAGTGGTTGCCATGTGGAGCCTTTCAAGTAACAAATGCATAAGTTCTATGAATTGGTGGAATCAATGGTTGGTGGGATTGGTGGTGGATCCATTAAGTACAACCTAAAATAAGTAGGATGATGTTGGGATGCAACAAGGTGCAACAAATTTCAGAAGAAAGGTGCAACAACTAAGTGAACAATAAACACCATAAGAAAGAGGATGATTTTTAAAATTAGGTTTAAGAGTGTTTTGGTCTTTTTTAATATCTATGGTGTGCAGCTGGAGACCATAGAAGTGGAGAAAGAAAAACTCCATATCCAAACTTAAAACATTCAATTTGAATCAAGCC
This sequence comes from Lablab purpureus, assembly GCA_030347555.1. Taxonomy (NCBI): domain Eukaryota; kingdom Viridiplantae; phylum Streptophyta; class Magnoliopsida; order Fabales; family Fabaceae; genus Lablab; species Lablab purpureus. The sequence continues at coordinate 38,997,198 of CM059256.1, forward strand.
ATGAATTTTGCTTCCCATGAACAATGAGAAATGTGAAAAGTATGAGATGGCAACAAATCTTCAGATGAAGTGGTTAAAAAAATTTCAAACTTTGACATTTTAGATTTCACATTTAAAAAGTTAAAAATTGAGTGAAGTATTTTGTATCGTACAATTGACTTTTTTTACAATGTTGTTTAGTAATTTAAATTCTATAATTTAAAACGTATTTTTTAGATTATATAATACAAAACTATATTTTGAATTGTTTAATTTATTAATTTATTTAAAATTGAATAATATAAAATATATTTTGGGTTAAATATGTTTTAAGTCTTTCAACTATTTGTCAAAATTGTGTTTTGTCTCTAGGGCAAAATGTAGACCTATTTCATCCTTAGATTTCATAAACTAGTATAAAAGATCATTGATGATCTGTCAGGATTTGTTTTATTTCTTTATTTTCCTTCTCTATTACTCTTCATACTTCACTATCATTTGCTTTAAGCTTGTTCCACTCTTTTTCTTTTTACTTCCTCTCATTTTCCTTTTCTTAAAGACATTTTTATTTGTCATCGAAGATCATTTACATTAGTTTATAAAGTATGAGGACGAAATAGGTCAAAAGTTTATCCCAGAGATAAAACACAATTTTAACAAATAATTCAGAAATTAAAAACATATTTAACCCATATATTTTACATAAATATGACCTAGCTTGAGTTTAACTAAATCATATTCTCGTAAGAGTTTAGAGAGTTCATATTGCCCTAGGTGCAATCCATATCTTAACTAAGTGTCCAATAATAAATAATACTTGCTAATATTATACACATGAATATTCACTTTAATGTGAATCTTCCTAAACTCATATTTTTATATGAAAATTGTAATACCCCATAAATATTTATCATACTAGTCAAGTAATAAATTACTACTCCACTATATTATTACAATCCCTTAAAATATAATATAAGTTACAACTACAAGACACAAAAGTCCTTCAAAAATTCAACCAAAATAAACTGGACATAAATCTAATTTATGTCCCTCCAGGAAGTCTGTTCGCTTCCACCAATACCTATAATAGGACATGCTCACGTACTATGTACAATCATAGTAGTGTCACTCACCAGACAACAAAAGTGAGCTAACTATTATAAATATAAATTATTAACAATTAAATTATAATCAACCAACATATCAAACAACCGAGATATAACATCAAACAACATAATTCAACTAGAAAACATAACCTTATACTCAATCACCATTCTTGTTATGACCAAATATAAGGCGTCTTCCAAAAGACTCTATTCATGGTAAACAAGTTTCACCAGAGGCTAACACCTAACCCTCCAATGTGGTCCAGGTTGGGGTACCTAGGGTCAGGATGGCTCAAAGCACCTGTTATCGAGAGCTAGGTGTATGCTTACTCCGAGAACTTGATGTAAGCCTCCTTTAGCTTCTCACCACCTAATGCCTTGTTTACGTGACTAGGAAATAGTGAAGCCGGGATACCTCTTATCCATGAGTTATAGACCTAACGTTAGGGATTTCTCAATAGGTAATGTTGCTCCAATACCTAACCAAAGGGCAACTACAGTACCAATCAAAAAGATGGTGGTTGCTACTGGACGGCGAAATGGATTTTGGAATTTATTAACATTCTCCAAAAAGGGTACTGTTAATAATCCCGTAGGTACCGAAACCATTAAAAGAACGCCCAATAACTTACGTTTACCACTACTCCATATTGTGCAATACCATTCCGGGTAATGTACCAACATTCCAGAGGGGCCAACAACAACATCAACACTCATCAAGGCCATACAATTCACCTATAAAAGGCTTTCAACACTCATTAGTAGGAATACTAACACCTTGTATCCCAATGTGAGCTATATCAACAACCACTTATGCCCTTTGATAGGCTAACAACATGTATAAGTTCAACAACATACCTTCCAACAACAATACTTACAGATAAACAACATAAGGTTCACCATTCTTATATATGAACATACCAACGTATTCAACATCTTATAAAACATCATTTAACATTTATCAACTTACAACATGATCAACAATCGCCACCAAAAACTTCTCAAATCATCAAAAACATGTTTAAATTTACACCAATTTCGCTTGAGCAAAAATGAGATAGTAACACTTTTGCTGTCATTTTAGCTTGAGCGAGAATCTAGTTTTAGCTTGAGTGAGAATACTTTCGCTTGAGCGAAAATGAGGCCGAGAGAAACTATTTCTTAGAGCTCTCTCGCTTGACCAAAAAACGATTTTCACTTGAGCGACAACGCTTCGCTTGAGCGAGTCTAGGTGGTGGAGGTAATCATTACCCACCGCCTATTTTTGCTTGAGTGATCGTATGTTGCTTGAGTGAAAACAAGGCCAAGAGTCACTCTAAACCACATATCCACCTGTTTTCTCACACCATCAACCCCCATACAACAATTTTACACAATCCCAAACTCGTCAACACTGTATATAACGATCTAAAACAACAATTATCCTCAAGTATATTGAATTGCTACTTCAACATTCAAGATTCTCACAACACATGAAATTTAGGGGTGGCAAAACGGGCAAGCCCGGCCCGTTTAGGCCCGCCCCGCCATGAGCCCGCCAAAAACGGGTCGGTTCAGCCAACCCGCCACAGTGATGCAGGCCAAAATTTCTAACCCGCCCCGTCATAAGGCAGGCAGGCGGGCAGGCGGGCTGGCCCGCGTATTTCTTTTGTTTTGCATTTTTTTTAAAAATATATTTTTTTGGGTTTTTTATTTTATTTTTGGATCTTTGGTTTTAAATTGGACTTTTTTTTTCTTTGCAGCTATTTTGTTTGAGTCCAATTTAAATGAATTTTTGTAATTACAACAATATATTAAAGATGTATATAGTGACATGACATCTTAAAAGTGCAACATATTTTTTTTTGCGGGCCAGCGGGTTGGCTCGCCCCGCCCCGCCTGTGACCCGACGGGTTGGCGGGCTAGACGGGGCGGATTGATATGGGTTGGTGGGTTCAAAATGCTAACCCGCCCCATCCATATGCTATCGGGTTAGCGGGCCGGCCCACCGGGCCCAACCCACTTTGCCACCAGTAATGAAATGTGCAAACAACCAAACAATTCTCCTTCATAGACAGAATTGTTAACTCCCTTTGCCTGGAGTGAAGTATAACTGTTGATGATTTGTGATTTGATGATGTTTGTTAAAGCTTGCTAATTGTGTTTTATAATGTGCTGGATGCGTGGTTAATGTTTGTATAATGATTTAGGTTTACTTGAGATGATAGATTATCTGTAAAGGATTAATCAAATGAATAATGATAAACTGCTATTTTTGTTATTCATCAGTTAGTCTACTAATTCTACTTCTCTAGTCGACTATTTTCATTAAATGTACCAGGTATACAGGTTTAATGAAAATAACACACTGGTCTGAGTCTTTAGTCAACTATTCTGTTCTTGGCACCAATCTTATGTAGTAAACACACAGAACACGCTCTTAGTTCTTTCAAAAGGAAAAGACCCATTGCGTTCCATCAAGCCTATAAATACAACATTCGTGAACGCATCAACAAGCGAAAGAATTCCAGAGAGAACTCTCAAGAGCTACAAATTTCAAGAGCAAGAAGATTTCTGCAAGAGTTTTCGTTTTTACTGTTCTATCAAGATTTTCTTTCTTTCACTGTACTTTGTATTCTTTGATCTCGGGTTAGAGATTCGTAGGTGGGTTTTAGAACCCTGTGACTGTGATTGGGGTGATCACAGAGACTCAGGTTGAGTCTGTGGGTGGTTTCCTATTCTATAGTGTTTAGAATAGGTTCTTTAGTTTTCTTGTAGTGTTCAAGAAAGGATTTTGTGTAAAGAATACAATTTTTGATAGTGATTAGGATCTGCGGAGTTGCAGATTACACACTGGATGTAGTTCTTGCATAAAGAACGAACCAGTATAAATTTTGGTGTCATATTCTCTCTTCCTTCATCATCTGATATATTGTGCAGTAAGAACTAACCTACTATTTCACGAATATCAGTCGGCTAATTTTCTGTAAATTGAACCAGTAAATTTTCTGTTTCGAAAAAAGTTTCTATACAACCTGCATATCAATTCAACCCCCCCTTCTTGATATTACTCCGCTGCTAACAATTGGTCTCTAGAGCAGGTTCTTGTAAGGTACTCAAGTTCTTATCAAGATGGGAGACAAGCTTCCCTTTGCTGAAGGTGCTTCCACCAACAGACCCCCTCTCTTCATAGGAGCAAATTATCCGTTCTGGAAGGCCAGAATGAAGATCTTTTTCGAGTTTGTTGACAGGGGTGTGTGGGATGCCGTGGTTAATGGTCCATATATCTCTACCATCAAAGGTGAAGATGGACAGCTGGTTGAAAAGCCATGGGAACAATGGTCTGAAACAAAGAACAAGAAGGCACAGTTCGACAGTAAGGCTAAGAATATTTTAATTTCTGCTCTTAACCTTGATGAATTTTTCAGGGTTTCACAATGCACCACAGCCAAAGAAATGTGGGATATCCTTCGAGTGACACACGAAGGTACAACTGAGGTGAAAAGGGCAAGAAAACACACTCTCATACAAGAGTATGAGATGTTTCAAATGCAGCCTGGTGAGACCATCCAAGATGTGCAGAAACGATTCACGCATATAGTGAATCATTTGCTTGGATTAGGGAAGAAGTTCGACGATGAAGAGCTCAATATAAAGGTCCTTAAATGCTTGAGTAGGAGTTGGCAACCAAAGGTTACAACTATCCTGGAAACAAAGGATTTGAAAGTCATGAGCACTGCAACCTTGTTCGGGAAACTCAGAGAACACGAATTGGAGCTGAGTAGGCTGGATCAAATCAAAAATTCAGAAAAACAGAGCAAGAGCTTAGCGCTAAAAGCCAAAGAGTCCATTAAGAGTGATGAAGAGAAAGATGATGACAGTACTGAGTTTGCTATGTTGGTAAAGAAGTTTGGTAAATTTCTTAAGAGGAAAGACAATTCAAAGGACAGATCTCGGGAAAAACAGAGGAGGTATAACCGAAAATCTGATTTTAATTCCTCTAACTTTTCATGTTTTAATTGTGGACGACTAGGACATGTGAAGGTAGATTGTCCTCTCTTGAATCAAAGAAAAGATAGAAGTCCTGAAAAGAATGAAAGAAAGGATAGAGACAAACGAAATCAGTACTTCAAGAAAGGCAAGAAAGCTTATATGGCCTCGGGATGACAGTGATTCCAATGAAATCATCAAGTTCGATTCTGAATCGGAAATCAAGCCAATCTGTGCCTTGTAGCCAATGAAGAATCAGCTAGCCAAGTAAGTTCACGTGATTCTGATATGAGTGAGAATTATGATACTTTGTTTGACGCATTTAGAGAATTGCATAATGAAGCAAAGAAACTGGACTATCGTAATAATCGGCTAAAAGGTCCGAATAATCGGCTAGAAAATAAGATACTTGAACCGGAAGATCGTAATAGCGGATCGAAAGATGATAATAGTCAACTAAAAGACAATGTCCTGCAATTGAAAAACCAGATCGAGTCTGATAAATCTGAGAATGATAAAATTGAATCTGCAAAGTGTGAAAACTGTATTAACCTTCAAAATAAAGTTGGTTATTTGATTAAAACTTTGGCAAAGTTTCAAATAGGTCATAATACTCTGAATCAACTTCTTCATTCACAAATCGGTTTTTCAAATGGAAACGGCCTTGGCTATGGAAAATGTTATCATGCTGCAAAGAACAAATCTTATCCCAGGAAGAGATTTAAAACATGTTCTTATTGTTTGAAACATGGTCATATATCTAGATTTTGCTATGTCAAGAATTTTGGGATTTCAAGAGGTGAATTTTATTGGAAACCCAAAATACATGCTGTTCCTAACTTGAAAGGACCCAAATGGTTTTGGGGACCTAAATTTGTCAATTAAACCTTGTTTTGCAGATCTGTCATGGAGCAAAAAGAACTTTATGGTACCTGGACAGTGGATGCTCCAAACATATGACAGGTGATAAATCAAAGTTGATGAACTACAAGGAATGTGAAGTCGGTGTCATTACTTTCGGTGATAACAAAGAAAGGCAAAATCAAAGGATCTGGAGATATTGGCAACTCGTACTTCCTCACAGATTAGAAATGTACTATATGTTGAAGGACTAAAACATAATCTGCTAAGCATAAGTTAGCTATGTGACAAAGGTATGAAAGTCACTTTTGATGCAGAATTTTGTGTCATATTCAATTGTAAAACTGCAGATATAGTGCACATTGGGAGAAGAGTAAACAATGTCTACATGCTGGACATCAACTCCTCAAATCAAAAGAATATTTGTTTGTTAACCAAAGAAGATGATAGCTGGCTATGGCATACAAGATGTGGTCATGTCAACATGCAGTTGCTGAACAAAATAAGCTGCAAAAGTCTTGTGAGAGGCCTTCCAAATGTGAAATTTGTGAAGGACAAGGTATGTGAATTCTGCCAAAAAGGAAAGTAGTCCAAAAGCTCATTTGAGTCAAAGAACATCATTTCAACAAGGAGACCACTTGAACTTTTACATCTTGACTTGTTTGGTCCTTCAAGAACTGTAAGTATTGGAAACAACTCTTATGTTCTTGTGATTGTTGATGATTTCTCAAGGTATACATGGACACTTTTTCTTTCTTCAAAAGATGAAACTTTTCATGCTTTCAAAAGATTTGCTAAGATCACTTCAAATGAAAAAGATTTGAAAATTGTTTCTTTAAGAAGTGATCATGGGACTGAGTTTCAAAATATGCATTTTGAAAAGTTTTGTTCTAAATATGGCATTTCTCACAACTTCTCTCGCACCTAGAACTCCACAACAGAAATGGAGTTGTTGAAAGGAAGAACAGGACTCTACGAGAATGTGCAAGGACAATGTTGAGTGAGTCAAAGCTACCAAAATATTTCTGGGCAGGTGTTGTATCAACTGCTTGTTATGTACTCAATAGAGTGTTACTTAGACCTATACTAGATAAAACACCATATGAACTTTTGAATGACAAAATACCTAGTATTGCATATTTTAAAGTCTTTGGATGCAGGTGCTTCATACTCAACAATGGAAAAACATCATTAGGTAAATTTGATGAGAAGGCTGATGATGGTATTTTTCTTGGTTATTCCATGACTAGTAAAGCATACCGTGTTTTCAATAAGAAGAACCTAATTGTAGAAGAATCTATTCATGTTGTTTTTTATGAAGTCTTATGCCAAAAAGAGAGAAAAGGTAACTCTCTTGCAGGGTCTGATGATGAGAAGTCTGATAAATTCGAGAAGAATGAAGATCATGCAGAAAAATCTGCTGAAACTGTCAGACAGGATGAACAAGTTGACTATAATCCTGAACCAGTCGACTACTCTGCAGCAGATAATGCATTACAGAAATCTTGGAGAACACAAAAAGGGCTATCTCTGGACAACATCATTGGAAATGTTGAAAAGGGAGTAACTACTCGTAACTCTTTACATGAATTCTGCAACCATATGGCATTTGTTTCTCAAATAGAACCAAAAAATATCAATGATGCCTTGCTTAACCATAATTGGATAACTGCTATGAATGATGAACTGAATCAGTTTGTTAGGAATGATGTTTGGAAACTAGTACCTAGGAACAAAGCAATGAATGTGATAGGAACTAAATGGGTTTTCAAAAATAAGCTAGATGAAAATGGTATTATTACTAGAAACAAAGCTAGACTTGTAGCAAAAGGGTATAATCAGGAGAAAGGCATTGACTATGATGAGACTTATGCACCAGTTGCTAGATTAGAAGCCATTAGGTTATTGCTTGCATTTGCATGTCTTAATTGCTTTAAACTCTATCAAATGGATGTCAAAAGTGCTTTTCTTAATGGTTTCATAAATGAGGATGTATATGTTGAACAACCACTTGGTTTTATTGACTCTAAGCTTCCTAACCATGTCTACAAACTCAAAAAGGCTTTGTATGGTCTTAAGTAGGCACCAAGACAGTGGTATGAAAGACTTACAACCTTTCTTATATCACAAGGCTTTAAAAGAGGAGCTGTGGATAAAAACTCTTTACCAAGAAAGTTGTCAATGATCTTATGATTGTACAAATTTATGTTGATGACATAATTTTTGGATCATCTAATCCCTCATTGTGCCAAGAGTTTGCAGAATCTATGCAAGGTGAATTTGAAATGTCCATGATGGGAGAATTGAATTTCTTCCTAGGATTGCAGGTGAAACAAATGGAAAATGGAACCTTCATTAGTCAAGCCAAGTACTGCAATGAATCTGTAAAGAAGCAAATACACCAATATATGTCATCAAGTTGTTATCTTGATGTTGATGAATCTGGAAAGCCTGTTGATGCAACTATGTATAGAGGGCTGATTGGATCTTTGCTATATATCACGACTAGCAGACCTGATATCATGTTTGCTGTTTGTCTATGTGCAAGATTCCAACCTAATCCCAAGGAGTCACATCTCACAGCAGCTAAACGTATCTTGAAATACCTCAAAGGAACTGTGAATGTGGGTTTGTGGTATTCAACTGGTAATGAGCTAAATCTTGTTGGATATACTGATTCTGATTTTGCAGGTTGCAAATTAGACAGGAAAAGCACCAGTGGAACATGTCACTTGCTTGAAAATTGTTTAATTTCGTGGACAAGCAAGAAACAGGCATGTGTTGCACTCTCAACAGCTGAAGCTGAGTACATTGCAGCTGGTAGCTGTACAACATAGATTTTGTGGTTGAAACAGCAGCTAAGTGATTTCAACTTAAATCTATCTGATATACCAATCTTGTGTGATAATACCAGTGCAATCAACCTAACTAAGAATCCAATACAGCACTCTAGGACTAAACACATTGAAATAAGACATCATTTTATAAGAGATCACATAGAAAAGAAGGATTGTATATTTGAATTCATCTATACAAATGATCAATTAGTTGATATATTCACTAAGCCTCTTGGTCGTGAAAGATTTTTCAAGCTTAGAAATGAATTGGGTATCCTGAACATCAATCATATCTCTTAAAATTTTCTCTACTGAGTTGATTAGTCTGTTAATTCTATGAAATAGCTTGCTTATTTCATTAAACTGACAAATATATCCTACTGTTACAGATTTCAGTGTGCTAATTTCATGAAACAGTCGATTTATTTCATTTAACTGACAGCAGTGTTTTACTGTTACGAAAATAATCTGCTTATTTTCGTGAAATAATGGACTTATTTCATTAATTGCACCTCGATGTTGTTGAACAAACTCATTAATTGCTTTGACTAGCCGACTAATCTCTGTAATCACAATTAAATTCAATTGCAGTTCCAAGAAATCAGTGTTTAATCAAATCAATTCAGTCATTTCTGTAAAACGAATGGTTCAATGCATTTTAATTCACAGCATGAACAGTTATAGGTGCATGTGTACTCGCTTTATTGGGTTTCAGATTTGGTTTTCCATTTTTCAAAGTATTCTCTGCATTCTTCTGAAGTCTGAGCATCTGTGGTTGAGTCTAAATCTGTTCAAAATATTTTGTTCATTAATTTACAGTTGAACATGCATACGGTTCCCTCTATATATCCCAATACATCTGCACTTTTTCAAGACTTAAACTGCATTCTCTCTATACTCGGTATTCCTGCATATTGCTTTTCAGTTCATAATTCACAGCTTGCAATGTCGAGCCATGAGCAATGTGCAAGTGATGATTCAGATGCTCCTATTGGAAATATGTTTCAAAGACTAAGGAGATCGCTGAGGAAGAAAACATCATCACGAACAACAGCTTCTCAATCTGGAAGAGGTAATAGGGGCTCTACATCTGGGACTCAAGCAGATCCCATTGAAATTCCTGAACAAACAGCACAGCCTTCAGAAAGGAGGTTTCCAAAGAGGTACAAAGTGAGGGTCAAACTCCCTCAACGAATGGACCCTCCACCACCTCCTTCTTCTCCTGCAGAAGAACCAATTGAGGAGACTGAATCAGACGAAGAAGCAGAAGAAGATAACAACAAGGTTGTTGTTTCTGTAGAACACAGAATGATGATGAAACAGATCCTGACACCTAAGATCCTTAATTTTAGCTGGTTAGAGACTAAGAACTTGACCTTTGTGCAAAACTCTCTTCATGCACAAATTCTTCAACAATTCGTTGAGCTTGAAGGTAATTTTTATATTGACCTTGTCAAGCATTTTTATGCTAACATGAAAGTTGAAAACAGTGCACTTGTGTCCAACATAAGAGGTAGGGAGATTCGGATTGACAATTCCTTATGGAGGAGAGTTGCCGGTCTGAGGAATGATGGAGTAAAAATCAGCAAAGTCAACACAGGTTCAGTGCCAAACTTCAACAAAAAAGCTGTCTACAAAGATTGCCTACGCTACTGTGATGAGGCCATGATCCTCAAGTACAATGTCGGCACAATGAAGAGGGATGAAAGGCCTTTGGCGTTCCTTCTCGCATGGCAGCTCATACCCAGGGGGAGCAATCACGCCCAACTTATGGAGGAGGATTTGGCCCTGATACATTGCCTCAAAAATCGGATAAAAGTGAATTGGATTTATGTGATTAAAGGTCACATGTTTAAGGCCAAACGGTTGAATGATCACAAGCTTCCGTATGCCATATTGATATCCAGATTCCTTGACTACTTCAACTTTCCCACTGATGGAGAAACGACGAAGATTGTTAATCACAAAAACATGTTTGATAATTACTATTTGCGGAAGATGGGACTATCCAAGGTGAATGGCGAATGGAACTATGAAGCTGGTGCTTCTGCTTCTGGCCATGGAGGGGCTTTCACTGCAGGGACATCGTCAGCACAACAACCAGATTATGCTGCATACCAAATGGTTCCCTACTCTGCACCACCTACATATCAGGGAGTCCCTATGTCTGAATTCGAACGCATGCTTATATTTCGTCTTAATCAACTTACATCTATGCAGCACAATACGCATGAGACTATGGTGGCTAGAGTCACCAACATTGACGAAGAGATTGATTTAATCCAACGTCAACTTGCTGAGTTGCAAGTCACTGCTGAAAGCTTTGTTGGTACAAATACTCACACCACTACTGCTGCTATGGAAGTGGATGACAATGATGCTGAAGACGAGGATACTGAAGAAGATGATGAATGATTCCCTCTGTTGAAGTTTATGATTTTATGCATTATTTTTCAGTTTTTAGAACAATTTGATGGGTCTGTAATAACTGTTAAAACTATTTTCTGCTTAATCTGCACTTATTTGAACACTATATAACTGCATTACCTGCTATTTGCTAATGTCAAAGGGGGAGATAATCTACCATCTCTTCTCTTTGTGTTTGTTTTGTTTTGCAGGTTGACATCATCAAATAGGGGGAGTTTGTTGATGATTTGTGATTTGATGATGTTTGTTAAATCTTGTTAATTGTGTTTTATAATGTGCTGGATGCGTGGTTAATGTTTGTATAATGATTTAGGTTTACTTGAGATGATAGATTATCTGTAAAGGATTAATCAAATGAATAATGATAAACTGCTGTTTTTGTTATTCATCAGTTAGTCTACTAATTCTACTTCTCTAGTCGACTATTTTCATTAAATGTACCAGGTATACAGGTTTAATGAAAATAACACACTGGTCTGAGTCTTCAGTCGACTATTCTGTTCTTGGCACCAATCTTATGCAGTAAACACACAGAACGCGCTCTTAGTTCTTTCAAAAGGAAAAGACCCATTGCGTTTCATCAAGCCTATAAATACAACATTCGTGAACGCATCAACAAGCGAAAGAATTCAAGAGAGAACTCTCAAGAGCTACAACTTTCAAGAGCAAGAAGATTTCTGCAAGAGTTTTTTTTTTTACAGTTCTATCAAGATTTTCTTTCTTTCACTATACTTTGTATTCTTTGATCTCGGGTTAGAGATTCGTAGGTGGGTTTTAGAACCCTGTGACTGTGATTGGGGTGATCACAGAGACTCAGGTTGAGTCTGTGGGTGGTTTCCTATTCTATAGTGTTTAGAATAGGTTCTTTAGTTTTCTTGTAGTGTTCAAGAAAGGATTTTGTGTAAAGAATACAATTTTTGATAGTGATTAGGATCTGCGGAGTTGCAGATTACACACTGGATGTAGTTCTTGCATAAAGAACGAACCAGTATAAATTTTGGTGTCATATTCTCTCTTCCTTCATCATCTGATATATTGTGCAGTAAGAACTATCCTACTATTTCGCGAATATTAGTCGGCTAATTTTCTGTAAATTGAACCAGTAAATTTTCTGTTTCGAAAAAAGTTTCTATACAACCTGAATATCGATTCAACCCCCCCTTCTTGATATTACTCCGCTGCTAACAATAACTCTTAAAGCTATCTTCCCACTTCTACTAGCTCTAGGTAAGTGTAAACTACACATTGAACAAACAAAATCTCCTCTTAATTCTAAATCCCATCAGAAAAGGAGAAGAAGAATTGAACAGTAAAATCTTATAAACTACTTACCCGTTCTAAAATCTGATCAGATAGATATGTTCTATGCTTCATCAACTCCTTGTGCCTCTAATTTTGTCAAGTTTCACCGGTAAAAAATTCTTCTACTTGAGAGAATGTAGATAGAGGAGAGAGAATTTTGAAAGAAAGAATTTTAGAATGAACTATAATGACGTTAAAAGTCTTTATATAGACATCATTAATTCACTTTAAAATCTATTATTAAGGGTTAAATATGTTTTTAGTCCTTAAATCATTTGTCAAAATTGTGTTTCGTCCCTGAGACAAACTTTGGACCTATTTTGTCTTTATACTTTATAAACTGATGTAAAAGATCCTTGAGGTCAAATAAAAATATATTTAAAAAGAGGAAAATGAAAGGAAAGAGAAGGAAAAAGAAGGAAAAAGAGTAAAAGAAACTTAGGAGACCGATTATAGTGAAGTAGGAAATATGAAGAGAGAAAATAAAGAGATAAAAAGGAATTCTGACAAATCGTCAAGGATCATTTACACGAGTTTATAAAGTATAAGAACGAAATATGTTCAAAGTTTGTCTCAAGGACGAAACACAATTTTGACAAATAATTCAAGGACTAAAAATATATTTAACCCAATTATTAAAATATTCCCGAGTCTTACAAAAATATATTTTAAATTGTACTATTTGAAATGTATTTTTAAATGGTACAATTTTAAATGTATTTTTGGATTATTTGAATTAAGCATAACACTTAATTTTTTAAATTTGAGATTTTGTAATTTTAAGTTTTTTAGATAATTTAATTTAGATTTTTTTTGACAAAACTATATGTAAAGATATTTTTAACAATTTTCAAGGTCGTAATTGGAATGATAAAGTTTTAATGTCAAACATTGACAAAGCCTGTGTCACGCAAACTTTTCAAAGTATTTTGAACTGACTAACCATTACTAATGTAGTATAGAAGTCAACTCGAGTCAATCCAAGGAGTGTTATACCAAAATATAAATCGAAGAGGTTCACGTAAAAAAAAAGGGGGGGGAGGGTTTGTTCGATCAAGGAAAACAACTGCAGGAGCAGCTCAACCGATGTTATACGCTGCTCCTTATTCGAACATGAACGAGATTACTAAAGCAGAAAATACTATAAAACAGTGAAAATCGAAATGCAATGAACAATCGAAACTATGAATATCGAACATCACTATCAGTAAACGCGAAATGTAGAGTGCAGAACAGTGAATGTAATTTCCAGTAAATAACGAAAATCGAAATGCTATAGAGCAACGAAAATCAAAAGGCGTTGAAACAATGGAAATCGAAGACAATGAAATGCAATGAGAATCGAAATGCAGTGAAAAACAAGTTACAGTGAAACAGTGAAAGTTGAGAGACAATGAAAGGCAGAGAAAATCGAAATGCAGTGAACAAATGAAAATTGAGAGACAATCGAAATGCAAAGAAAATCAAAATGCAGTGGAAAACAATGAAAATCGAACTACAATGAAGAAAATGAAAATCGAAATGCTATGGGATGCAGTGAAAATCGAAATGTTGTTAAGCAGTGAGTATCCAACTACAATAAAGGAAAAGCAAAAATTGAAGTGGTAGGAAATGCAATGAAAGTCAAAATATCGTTGAAACAGTGAACGTCAAACTGCAATAGAGTAGCGAAATGTAAAGGAACATCTAAATGCAATGGAATATCGAAATGTAATGAAACAGTAAATATCAAAAAGCAATAGAACAGTAGAAATCGAAATGCTATTAAAACTTGCACACAATTAAAAAGAAGATTGAAATAGTTCATTCACCATTCTTGAAACAATAAACACTGATCACACATTTCCTTAACAAAGCCTTATCAACTGATATATCCTTAACAATCCTACATTCATCAAAATACAATCACTACTGCAATGTTCTAATGAAAACTAGAAAGAAAATAGAAGAAAACGTAGCAGCCCCTCCTACGACATCCTGAGCTGCTGTTATGGAATTTTGTGCCTCTGTAAAATTTTGTTTTGCTGTAATGAAAATCTGTGCGTGCGTTCCCTTTTTTCTGCACTGCTCACGTAGCTTTTTATAGCTACAGAGGCTACCCTAATGCCTTGATTGGGCCCCGCACATCATCACCCAATGGCCAATGTTGTACGAATCTGTCTTGGGTGAATTACTGTGCTGCTGTAATTTTCTTCTCTTTTTACTGTTCACCACTGTTGTATGAGGCCAGCAATTGGGCTGATTTGGCAATTCCTCTTATGCTTCAATTGGCCTGAATTCAATTCAATTTATAGCTTATGCATCTCTCCATCCCGCTCCAGGATCAATCATACCACAAAAGGGGGTTGGCTCAAAATTGGAAAAACAAGTTAAAGCTAAATCATTTAAATTTTATTTTTCAGCTATAAAATGAAAATATAACACCCTATTTTACTTATTTACCTTCATTCATGAAAATTGTAAAATTCAGCTTAAAGTTCCAAGAAAGTGAAATAAAAAAACGTCAAGGAGGTGCAATAAACCATAAGGTGTGAGTATAGAAATCGAGTTATCAAACATAGTTAAAAAATTGATATTATAATATCATATTAGAAAATGAAAAAAAGAAACTTTCACTTTATAATTCACATTTACAATTGAAATGTGTTAGGAAAAAGTTCAACACTATGTGATTTTGAAAGAATGCTAAACAAAATTTTACTGTATAAAAGAAAAGCTTGTTGAGTCTAGACAGATGAAGCATCCTGACAAACAAAGTATCTTGACAGATGATAAGTCTAAATAGACAAAGACAAACCTTCATAAGATCATGCATGTATCGTCCTTGATGATACCTAAAACAATTATTAGATGATAAGTCAGAAGATTATACATGTTTTTTTTACTAACATTAAAAGTTTGTTCCTTGTTGTTTCAGAGACATTCTTCTGATCGTTCGGATGATCAAGTACAAATGCAATTCTCGTGTCCTATCACAATGCCTTTCTTATGAAAAGCAAAAGCTATTCTCTTTGCCAAATACACGCTTGAGTTTTGTCAACTCTTAAAGTGCACCTGTCATGTAAGAAGTGCTGCTTTCACCAAAAATAAAAAATCTTACTATCCAGTGGAGAATAAGTGCTACAAGCTATCAGGTTTTGTGCGAAAAGAAGAAACATGCATTTAATGCATTAAGGAGTGCATTTAATGCACCTAAGTGAAACATTCATCAGACTCTACAAGAAGAAGAAACCAAACCTCAACCTAAAGTTGAAGATGTCAGAACGGATCTCTAATGACTAGTTGGTTTCAAGCACTATAAAAGGATCCAGTTCGAAAAGAGAAAAGAGATAACGCGTAAAAATGTTGTTTGTCTTTCTCTTCAACTCTTCATAAGCTTTAGAAAAACACTGCAAGTTTTTCCTTACTATCTCTAGAAGCGAATCTAAATTTCTATTTCATCGGTAAGATGCAATCCTTCTAAACTAGCTTAAACGTTTTATTATTCACAATCACAACCCTTTCAAACAAACCCTTTTAGACTATATGTAATTCTCTCTTCCTTCTTATCTCTTTTAAATTGCATATTTATTCAATTAAGGGAGATTTTAAATCAATAAATCTTTGTTTTCTAAAATAGCTTTTGAGCAACAGACTTTGTCTGTCAGTTGATCCAATCTATTGTCTGTCGAACCTTGTGTCTTTAGACGATATTCGAAAAGCTGCGAAAGTTTTTAAAACACAATTCAAACCTCCCTTCTTGTGTTTTTCCTGTTTTTCAAAGTTGGTATCAGAGCTCAGCCTCTAGAGGGTTGAGTGTCTAACCATGTTTAGAGGAAAAGATCCAACAATGACCTACGCAGAACTACCAATTATTACAGAAGGAGCTTCCCTGTCCAGACCTCCTACTTTCCTAGGACAGGACTTTCCATATTGGAAAGATTACATGGAGATGTACATAAAGTCCACCCACTATCACTTGTGGTAGATCATAACAAAACGTGACTTAAAGATTGAATGCCCTGAAGAAAACTGGAAAGAAGAAAACTTCAACTTAGTTCAACTGAATAACAAAGCAATGTACACTTTAATTTGTGCTTTTTCTAAAAATGAATACAAAAAGATATGCAGGTTGAAGACGGCCAAAGAGATATGAGATTCCCTCATTATCAACTATGAAGGAAATGAGGATGTCCAACTCAGAAAGGCTCTCACCCCTATAAGGCAATATGAGTCTCTCTCATTAAAGGAAGGATAAAATGTTGATGGCATGTTCGGAAGAATGCAAGTGTAACATATTGGAATGCAACACCTAAAAAGAAAGGAAAAGTTTGAGGAAACATCAAAATAGTTGAGGATATCTTGTACTAAGAACTTGGTTTTGGATTGTCCAACTAGATGGAATTCAACATACAAAATGCTGGAAACTACCATAATATATGAGGAGGTATTTAGTCTATTAAAGTAACAAGATTCTTAATATACTTCTTTGCCAACTAATTTACAATGGCAGTTTGCAAAGGATGCTTGCGAAAATTTGAAAATTTTCAATTCTATTACTAAATTATTTTCTGCCACTAAACATCCAATTGCTAATGTATATTTTCCTAATATATGTAAGATCAAATTGGCATTGAGCCAATAGATTATCTGTCCTAATGAATTGATTCAAAAAATGGTAGAAAAGATGTTGTTCAAATTTGATAAATATTGGAATGTCATTCATGCTATTATTGGAGTTGCTACTATTTTGGATCCTAGATATAAAATGAAGTTACTTGAATATTATTATGAAAAATTGTATGATCATGAATCTTTTGTTGAAGTTAGAATGATTTGTCAGTTGTGTTATGACCTGGTTTCTGAATATCAAACAAAAATGCATAAAGACATTAGTGGTGAGTCTCCAATATGAGATGGTACTAATGTTGTTGGTGATGCACTAACTGAGTGATAGGTATATATTGAGGAAGAAATGACAAGTACTTATGTTAAAACAAAGTTAGATCATTATCTAAAGGAGGGGGTTTTCCCAAGAAAAGCTAATTTTGATATTCTAATGTGGTGGAAGTTGAATGGAGTCAAATATCTGATAAATGATATTTCAACTCAATTGGTTATATTAATTCACCCTCTTTATTTGTATTTTTGCCATGATCTCTTCTCTTTTTGTGTTAAAGATTACAATACTTCTATTTTGTTTGAAAGAAAGTGATTACTATTCACTTTGTTAAAAATTTTGTAGAGAAATGAGAGTTTGAAGAATGAGTTTTGGAAGTCTGCTACTTCTCGCCCAGCCACAAGTGTTCTCGCCCAGCGAATATATGATCAGGTCGCTGGGCAGCCAGTACTCTCGCTGGGCTACGGAGATTAAAATATGATTTTTACACGTGGACTCTCGCCCAGCGAGAGTAATTGCTCGCCTAGCGAGAAGTCACTCTTTGCACCAGTTTAAAAAGTGACCTTTTGGATTCATCAGACACATCTTTTGGGAGCAAAAACAGATAGAACAGGAACGAGAGGAAACAGAGGGACGAACGAAGGGCTTGGGAGAAGTTTTCTTCTTGAAGATCATCCATTCCTTATCCATTTTTAGTGCTCCAAATGTCCAGGAGTAGCTAGACTCCCCTCTCATTGGGGTTGGATGTAATGAACTCAAACTTGTGTATCTCTCATTGACATATATGTATATCTTTTCATACTCTTTTGTTCCATCTTCCTTGTCTAATGTGCATGGCTTGATCATCTATGCTTTATGTTGTTTCTCATCATTGGAAAATGCATTTTGAAACTTAGAACTAAAGGTGGAGAAACCTTGGGTTATAATATTAGACATAGTATCATAACACTTGGTCATTCTATACACATGTCTTCATGCAAGCTTTATTGAGAAAACTAAGGAATTAGATTTTGGCATTAAAGTTTAGAACTTACCTCTAAGGAATTAGGGCAAGTATACGTTTTGTGTGAATGTGGAGTTTTGCTTAAGATATATTTATATTCGTGAGAAATCACATTAAGTTGAGTTCAAGAAGTCCAACCCCAGTGAAGTTATCTTTCTTATATACATTAATTGTTCTAGTAGTTTATAAATTTGCAAGTTGAATTTACATTGCCAACACAATAAATTTAAGTCTTTTACAATCTATTATAAAGTAGTAATCACACGTATTTGTTAAACAACCTCTAATCCCTTGGAAAAACGATACTTGGACTTTCAATTTATTACTTGAACGATTTGGTACACTTGCTAAAGAGTTAACAAGTTTTTGGCGCCGTTGTCGGGGATTAGCAAATTGTTTAGGAAATTTGAGCGTGTTTGCTAGTTTAGATCTTATTCATTTATTTTTATTTTTATCATTTAATTTCGTTAATTATAGTCAAACTCATATTCTGTTGCTCAACTTGCAATTTTCTAGTGTTTCCCTGTTTTGCATGAGAGACACAATTTCAGCTGATCAATTGCTTTTTGACCCTGAAATTGAAAGAACAGCTCGGAGGAACAATAGTAGACGGAGAAGAAGGCAAAGTCAGGAAGTTAAAGAAGCAAGCAGAGTTTCAAAGAGGGTTGACACTTTACCAAATCCTCTCCCGATACAACAAGAAGAACCCATGGCGGAGGATCATAACATAGAAGGAGGAAGGCGCACATTAGAAGACTATGCCACTTTTTCTGGGCCGCTCAACTTCAATAGTATTGCTAGGCCAGTGGTGAACGTTGAAAATATGGAGATGAAGCCTGCTCTTATCCATCTTGTTCAGAACAATCAGTTTCATGGGCTATCTCATGAGAATCCCTATACTCATGTCGCAACTTTCCTTGAGATATGCAACACTGTGAAGATGCACCAAGTGCCTGATGAAGCTATTCGCATGAGTCTATTCCCATTCTCATTGGCTGGTGGTGCTAAGACATGGTTGCACTCGTTTCCTGAGTGTTAAATAAAGATGGCAGTGTAAAAATCAAGAGGGGGGGTGAATTGGATTTTTAATAAAATTTTCTCTTTTAAATAAATTTTCAGATTTTGAAATTCTTTCAAAAACTCGGATGTGGATTTTTCTTATCCTTTGATTAACACAATTTGAATTTTCAATTGTTATAATGATCCACAAATAAAAGAGATAGAGAAAGAGAAAGAACATAGAGATTTATACTGGTTCAGATTAAGCCAATCCTACGTCCAGTTTCCAACCACCACAAATGCGTGATGATCACCCCACTATCTTTAAATGAAATTACAAACACCAATGCATGCAATAACAAATAAAGATACAGGAACACCTCCTCAGACACACTAAGGATGAAACACCTCTCCAGACACACTGAGGATGAACACACCTCTCCAGACACACTGAGGATGAACACACCTCCCTTAGAACCAATCCAAGGGATGAATTTTCCGTTTATGAAAAACAGTAAAAAGAATACACATGAAAATAGTTCTGGATAGAAAGCTTAAGCACAATGATCACCACTTCCAAAGACTTGATCAAACTGAAGAGAGCAGAAAAGAGGTTTTGAAAAGCTGAGGTGCAGAAACACTTTGAATATTTTGTGTTTAATCAGATTTGTTTAACCTAAGACATTCTCTTTCCTTTTATAATTCGAAAATGCTCCAAAGTTTCCATTCTTAGGTTGATTTGGTATTGATTTCGCAAAAACGACTCATTTAATCGATTATATTAAAAGCTTAATCGATTATATCATGTTTAAAAACTGGAAAACAAAATGCGTCTAATATAATCGATTAGATTAAGGCCATAATCGATTATATTAACCCAGAATCAATATAATCGATTATCAAAAACACTTAATCGATTATTTAGTTCGTTAAACATTTTTTATTCAAATTTTAAGTTAAATAATCAATTATCTACGTATCACAATCGATTAAAAGCGTAGAAAAACGTTTTTGCGAGAAAACACCTTGCTCTCTTGTTTGGGAAGGTCTTGAATGGGATTTATGACTTACTCTTTTTATCCAACACCCAAAATAGAACCTTCTACTCTTGATCCTTCAGCTCTTGAGAAAATCTTCATCAATCTTCTCTCTTGAAAGCTTTGAATGCTTTTTATGCCTTTCCTTTCTACCAAGCAGCCTTCCTTTGTGAGATGGCACAAGTCTTTAATGTTGATTGAATCACTCTAAAACTTCATCATCAAAACTTTAGGTCTTCATAAAAAAACTGGAGGACTTCAAAAACTCTTGGTCTTGAAATATGCCAACACTGAGAACAGTCTCACTGAGTGGGATGATGTTGTATCTAAGTTTCTGAACAAGTTTTTCCCTCAGTCAAAGGTTAATCAAGGCAAGCAAGAAATCTCCTCTTTTCAACAAGATGTTGATGAATCCCTAAGTCAAGCTTGGGATAGATTCAAGGGTCTATTGAGAAAGACCCCCACTCACGGTTTTGATGAACCAACTCAAATCAACATATTTTTGGGAGGATTAAAATCTCAAACAAAGTTGATGTTGGATGCCTCAGCTGGAGGTATGATCAAGTGGAAGATACCTAGTGAGGCTCATGAGTTAATAGAAAATATGGCCTCTAATGATTATGAAGTGCATCATGAAAGGGCTTCATGTCAATGGCGAGGTGTGTTGGAGTTACAATCCCAAGATGCTTTGTTAGCTCAAAATAAGCTAATGACTCAACAACTTGAAACACTTATGAAGAAGCTGACTCTACTGCCACAGGAGTTGAAAACCATGAACGTATCTCAAGCACAACATCATCATGTCCAAAGTTGTGAACTGTGTGGTGGAGACCATGTTAATGGACAATGTGTTATGCCACACACCTCATCTGAAGATGTTAACTATGTGGGAAATCAAGGCTGACAAGGAGGGTACAACAACTATAATCAAGGATGGAGACCTCATCCTAGTATGGGGCAAAGTGGATCATCAAGCCGACCTCCTCCTCAACAACAACAACAACCATCCTTGTATGATAGAACTACCAAGCTTGAGGACACCCTCCAACAATTCATGAAAGTTTCTATCTCAAACCATAAGAGCACTGAAGGATCTATTAGAAACTTGGAGATCCAAGTTGGACAACTAGCTAAGAAATTGGAGGAGAAACCGAAAAAGAATTTTGTGGCAAGCACTGAGGACAATCCTAAGGAATACTGTCAAGCTATTATCACTAGGAGTGGAAAATTTTTTGGAAAAAAGAAGTGAGAAGAGAGAAAAAGAAAAAGAGATAAAAAATGAGGGTGAGAGAAAAGATGAGAGTGAAAAAGATGAGAGGAGGGAAGAAAATGAGGTAGACCCACAAAATAAGAAAGAAGAGGAAAATAGAAATGAGAAAAATCAACTGAAGTCCTTACCTTACCCTCCAGTTCATTCAAAGAAGGAGAAGGAGAAACAATTTGCAAGATTCATGGACATATTCAAGAAGCTTGAGATCAATATTCCATTCTCTGAAGCACTCCAACAGATGTCCGCTTATGCTAAGTTCATGAAGGAGTTGCTCACTAAGAAACGGAAATACATTGAAGAGGAGACTATTGAAGTCCAGGGGAACTGTAGTGCAATAATTCAGAAACTTCTTCCTCCCAAGCTAAAGGACCCTGGTAGCTTCACCATTCCATGCACTATTGGTAAGCTAACCATTGGCAAAACACTAATTGATTTGGGGCAAGCATTAACTTGATGTCATTCTCCATGATGAAGAGAATTGGAGATTTGGAGGTAAAACCTACCAGGATGACACTGCAGTTAGCTGACAGATCCATCAAGTGCCCATACGGAGTCATTGAAGATGTGCTAGTGAAGGTTGATAAATTCACTTTTCCGGTGGATTTTGTCATTTTGGACATGGAGGAAGACACAAAAGTTCCTCTCATATTGGGAAGGCCCTTTATGAAGACAGCAAGAGTAGTAATAGATGTTGATGGCGATCATCTCAAGGTTAGAGTGTAAGATGAAGTGGTTACCTTTAATGTCCTTGAAGCCATGCAACATCCTGGAGACACTAGCAATTGCTTTAGAGTGGAGGTATTAGATGAAGTGATTGAAAATGCCAAGACTCAGCTGTTTATGAAATCCCCTCTTGAGCGAGTATTACTAGAGGCATATGAAGATTTAACCAGTGAAGAAGAGAAGAAGATATTGGAAAAGACTGTGGCTTCATCAAGAAAGGACTGGTCGCTAAAGTTGGATGATGCTCTGTGGGCATATAGGACTGCCTTGAAGACTCCTATTGGTCTCTCTCCGTTTCAGCTGGTTTATGGGAGAACTTGTCATTTGCCTGTTGAAATGGAGCACAAAGCTTACTAGGCAATGAAACTCTTGAACTTTGATCCAACCTTGTCTGCTGAAAAGAGGAAGATGCAGCTGTTGGAACTTGAAGAATTGAGACTGCATGCTTATGAAAATTCCAAGAGCTACAAGGCGAGGGTTAAGTTCTATCATGATAAGAAGATGCTGAAAAGAGAATTCCATCCTGGACAGAGAGTTCTCCTCTTTAATTCTAGACTAAAACTTTTTTCGGGAAAACTGAAATCAAAGTGGTCTGGCCCATTTACAATCAAAGAGATTAAGCCCCATGGTGCTGTGGAACTGTTTGACCCATCTTCAGGGGACACTCAGAGAAGTTGGGTCGTGAATGGTCAGAGAATAAAACCATATCTGGGTGGTGAGGTGGAAAGACTCACCACAATCATACATCTCCAAGATCCTTGAGCTATCAGGCGTCGAGCTAAAGACGTTAAAAGAGCGCTTACAGGGAGACAACCCTATGTTTATTGTTTTCAGTTGTAGTAGGTAATCTATCTTTTGTTTTTCTTTTGTTCTACGGTAGTTCTCTCGCCCAGCGAGAACTTAAGTCGCTGGTCGAGTCGTGTTTTTGCAAAAAAATAATTTCCCAATTATGCAGACTCGCCTAGCGATACTAGTCATTGCTCCGCGAGTAAACCCCTGGAGCACTCCAGTTTTGCCTTCGCTGGGCTGCCAATATCTTCGTCCAGCGAGTAGGTCCTTAGAAAAAACTCTAGCTCTCGGCTTTAATTTCGCTGGGCTTGCAAACCTACTTGCCCAGCGAAATTCAAAGTTTTTTAGCCACTATTTTTCCTGTCGCCCAGCGAGAGAGGCTTTATTGCAAAAAAAAAAAATGTTCAGTCGCTGGGCGGCATGCTTACTCGCCCAGCGAAGCTGTCCCTTCTCTCTCCCAAGGTACCTGATGACTACATTATGACTGGATCCCAGTTCGAAGCCAGAGTGCCATGGCCTGGGGACAGGCCTAGCTCCCCAGGGTGGGATGGGTATACAGGTGGTGATAATGCAGGTGAAGGTGGTGCAAGTGCTGCTGCTGGTCAGGAGGACCCACAATTAGGATGGAGGCCTTGGCAGTGATTTAATCTAGTTTTTGTTATTATTTTGTTGGGTTTTAATTTCATTATGTTTTGTACTTTTTATGGTGTTTGAACAATTTAATTACTGCTTAATTTTATTTCAATATTTTCAAAGCATTAGAAACATTGATTTTCTTTAGAATTATCTGCTGCATAGTATGATGGGTTTAGCTACAAATTTCTGAGTTGAAACTTTATGTCTGTGGATGCATGAGATTTGGATTTGCCAAGCTTAGATTGATATGTGACTCAGGGGAAGTACTTGTTGAGTGTTTACATGAAAAATTGAGAGAGTGGGTGAAATGGGCTGCTTATTGTCATAAATGTGTTTTTGCATGATTCTGAACAATATAAACATGTGCTTGAATTGATATGATTAAGGCAATTGTTTTGTTTTGTGAGGATTCACCTACTAAGCCAAAAAGCCAACCTTATGATTTGAGTGAATCCTAGTTAGCCGTTTTGAGCCATCATGAATTATTCTTCGAACCCTAACCAAAGAAATATTTTTCCCTCCCCACACCTTAGGAAGAAGAGAACAATGAACATTCTTGTTTGATGAGGATGGATTGGAAATTAAGTTTGGGGGAAGAATATATTTTTCATCTTAGAAATAAGTTTTGAATACAAAAAAAAAAATATAGAAAGTATATCTCTCTAAAGTCTTAAGTCTCTCTCTTTTCATAAAAAAAAAGAAAGAAAAAAAAGAAGAAGAAAAAGGAGAGAGATAGAAGAGAAGAGAAATCAATATTCAAAGGTTGTAAGAACATTGTAAATGGTTGAGATTGAAGAAAGAATGATGAATATTGCTGATTGTGTGAAAGAGGTGAACGGGTATGATTTAGACAAGAATGTTTATTGTTCTCATCTTCTAACAGTGTTTTTGAATCCATTGAAAAATCATATTTGTTTCTTTAACCTGACCAAGTTATAACCTTTGAAAGACCTTTTGATCAAAATCAAGCATGTGATATGTACAAAGTAGATGATGTGCAAAAATGTATGAAATGAGGATGGCATGCTTTGAGTGAGAATTCATTGGGTGTAAACACATGAGTGATGAGTGAAACACTGTTAGTGGGGAGTTGCAGTACCTTGTTCCTCTAAGATAGCATGAGTCACTCTAAGTTTGGGGATTTGTTTTATCAAAGCACCATGACATTTGAATTGAGACTTGGATTATGCAGACTAAACTCTTTTCATCTTTTGTACCAGAAAATTGTTTAGAAAACCATTTGTTTCTATGGTGCACACACATGCTCTTAGATTTTTTTTGTGTTATTCCTTTTAGTTGTATTTTACATGAGGACATGCAAAAATATAAGTTTGGGGGAGTTGATAAATGATATTTCAACTCAATTGGTTATATTAATTCACCCTCTTTATTTGTATTTTTGCCATGATCTCTTCTCTTTTTGTGTTAAAGATTACAATACTTCTATTTTGTTTGAAAGAAAGTGATTACTATTCACTTTGTTAAAATTTTTGTAGAGAAATGAGAGTTTGAAGAATGAGTTTTGGAAGTCTGCTACTTCTCGCCCAGCCATAAGTCTTCTCGCCCAGCGAATATATGATCAGGTCGCTAGGCAGCCGGTACTCTCGCTGGGCTACGGAGATTAAAATATGATTTTTACACGTGGACTCTCGCCCAGCGAGAAGTCACTCTTTGCACTAGTTTAAAAAGTGACCTTTTGGATTCATCAGACACATCTTTTGGGAGCAAAAACAGATAGAACAGGAACGAGAGGAAACGGAGGGACGAACGAAGGGCTTGGGAGAAGTTTTCTTCTTGAAGATCATCCATTCCTTATCCATTTTTAGTGCTCCAAATGTCCAGGAGTAGCTAGACTCCCCTCTCATTGGGGTTGGATGTAATGAACTCAAACTTGTGTATCTCTCATTGACATATATGTATATCTTTTCATACTCTTTTGTTCCATCTTCCTTGTCTAATGTGCATGGCTTGATCATCTATGCTTTATGTTGTTTCTCATCATTGAAAAATGCATTTTGAAACTTAGAACTAAAGGTGGAGCAACCTTGGGTTATAATATTAGACATAGTATCATAACACTTGGTCATTCTATACACATGTCTTCATGCAAGCTTTATTGAGAAAACTAAGGAATTAGATTTTGGCATTAAAGTTTAGAACTTATCTCTAAGGAATTAGGGCAAGTATACATTTTGTGTGAATGTGGAGTTTTGCCTAAGATATATTTATATTTGCGAGAAATCACATTAGGTTGAGTTCAAGAATTCCAACCCCAATGAATTTATCTTTCTTATATACATTAATTGTTCTAGTAGTTTATAAATTTGCAAGTTGAATTTACATTGCCAACACGATAAATTTAAGTCTTTTACAATCTATTATAAAGTAGTAATCACACATATTTGTTAAACAACCGCTAATCCCTTGGGAAGACGATACTTTCACTTTCACTTTATTACTTGAACGATTTGGTACACTTGCCAAAGAGTTAACAATATCCAACACTTCAATCAATTGCTAAAGATATATTACTTATTCCTGTCTCTACTATGACTTCTGAATCTGCATTAAGTCCTCATCGTAGTCGACTTCATTGAACTACTTTAGAAGCTTTAATGTATGCTAGAAGTTGGTTATGGAGATAAGAAAATAATATACTTTAAATACTTATTTATATGTATTTTTCATGTCTTTTTTTTATTTCTAACAACTAATTATTATATATTTTATTTTTAGGTTACCTGAATTCTTAACTAGTAGATGATTATGTTGCTTTATTAAACCAAATAGACTTTGGTGATGAAGATACTATTTTAAGAGATAATACCACTTTATTTATTTATTTACTCTTGTGAAAGTACTTTTATTTATTTTCTTTTTCAATGATACATTTTATTTTGACTATGTAGGTGAACTGAGGAGAATAACATTACTTCTCATTTGGAAAATGATTATTATATTATCTTATATTTGTTTGTTTGGAATTTGTTTCTTTTATATAGTGTGTTTTGAATGATTAATAGTTGAAAATTATTTATTTATTAGTGTTTTTAAATTTGTATTTGATATTCATTTAAAAAGATTTTAGACTTTATAATATGTGTTTTGAAGATTGATAAATTAAATTTGATAGGTATAAAACAAAAAAAACATTATCAAACATTTTTTTACATATATATTATAATATAAAAATAATAAATTAAAGTTTACTTCATCTGTAAAACAATTTAAATTTGTAAAATTAGAAATATTAATTTAAAATAATATATAAAAGAAAAAGATGTTTAATATTAAAATATTTTAGTCTCTATAAATTTATCTTTAGTAGTCTATTTTTGTGATATATATATATATATATATATATATATATATATATATATATATTATAGACATGCTTAAAATTTTAGATACATTTAACTTTTTTAAAGTTTATATTTTAAATAAATAATTTTTAAAAATTTTATTTAAAAAATAAAATGGGATGAGAATGAGGATGGGGTGGGGCGAGAAAACCCGACCCTGATGGAATGGATGTAAGGACTACATTTCTATTTCTGGTGGGATGAGGGACACGAGCGAGGATAATTATATGAGTCGGAGACAGGGCGGGAAGCAAAACCTATCCCGTTGCCATGTCTACTTCTCACTCTCATTTTCATATATGTTATGTTTAATTTTCAAAGAACAAAACGACAACTCTCTCTTACTTTCTTCCTACTAATTGACCATCTGATCTACTTCATTTATGGAAAAAAAGAAGAAGCAATTGTCTCTTGTTTCACTTGGCAGTGAAATATTAATTTCATACCATAGCATTTCTCATGCAAAAAAAATTGCATTCGCAAAAGATGTTTGGAGTATCTTTTCTTCTTTTTCAAGTTCTTCTAATCTAACTTATTTAAGTGTTACTTTAAAAATAAATTTTGTGAAATTTTTTTTAGGAACATAATAAGATTTTAACTCTTCTCATTTTTACCATGGAGATTGTCAAAACATGATTGCAAAATAGAATATAAGATAAATTTATCATAGAAAATATTATTATTTATATTAAAAAAGAAATAACTAAAAATTTTAATTTTAATTCAATTACCAATCTGTCATTAGGGATGGCAACGAGGCGGGTGCGAATTTCACTATCTCATACCCATCCCCAAGATAAAAATTCATTCTCATCCCCATCGAGTAACATGGTATATACTCATACTTATGTTCATACCCACATTCTTATTGTTTTAAATATGAATTCAATAATATTTTACAAAAAATAAACAAATCACAAAAATAGTTATGATATTATTAGGATTTAATATCTAGTACAAAAAAAAGAATTTTAATTATATAAATCTTTAACATGTATACATACATCATATATCATGTTGATCACAATCACTCAAAATAGCTATTTTTCTTTATTCCTCAATTTGATCACTTTCTCTAAAAACTCTATCCCTAAAATATTTTATACTCCTATGTAAAATTAATATGATCATTGCAGTTTATAGAAATAATTCAAAAAAAAGATAAACTAAAATTTCTGTCATTTATAAACCATTTAATAAAACACATCACAATTATTAACAGACGCTCATATATATATATATATATATATATATATATCATCACATCAAATAATATTCTCATAACACCTAAAGCCAAGTGTCTAATGATTCTCTTACAAGGTCCAATTCAAACATGCAAGCTTAACCCTTAAAAATAGAGGGAAAATCGAAAGATACAAAATTTACCTGAAACTAAAGTGGATCGGGTAGAAATACTGCTCTCGCTCTCTAGATCACAGTTGTAGACTTTGATTTTTAAAGAGATGATTGGAGATTGAGAGTTTGGAAGAGAGAAAAAAAGTTTCTATGGAATTAGGGTTGGAAAGGAGAAGTCATAGATAGAACAAAAACGGAATATGAAAATCAGAATTGATTAGCAAGATGATAAAGATAAGAAAGACTCTGCAACTTCTTTAGCTATTAATATTTACTAACAAATCCTTTTTTTCTAAACAAAATTATGATTAATTGAGAAAGGTTATTAACTAATTAAATATCATTTTTAGTACCAATTAAAGATTAACCGTCATTCATAATATTTAAATTAAATTTTATTTTCAAACATAATTTTACAATTAATTTAATAGAAATATATTAGTAATTTCAAGATGACTACGGGACGAGTATTGGAACGAACGGATAAGAGATTGGGTAGATATGTACATACCCATCCCTGTACCTAATTTAAAAAATCGAATATTACCCATACCCATGTCCAATTAATGCGGGAATTCATCGTCCAACTCAGGACGGATTTGGTTAATACCCACAAAAACGGGTTCATTTGCCATCCCTATTAGTCATCCTTTATAACTATATTAAATTATATATTCTTATTTGTGGTATTAATGACATTTTTAATATATAAATTTTGCAAATATTATTTTCACCATTTTAAAATTATTGGTTAAGATTTGTGAGTAGTCTCTCCCTAAGCTCATAAAAACACCATGTAGTAAGACTTCACCATCCATTTTATCATGTGACACTAGAAGTCATGAAAGATTATGATGTGACATTAGAAGTCATGGCAGAGTTGGTTATAACATAAAGGTAAAAGGAGAAATGTCTAAAAATATAAGAATCTCATAAAAAAGGAATCAGAAGAGAAAAAGACAGAGGACCTTTTCTTAAGAAAGATATTTAAACCTAAATTTAATAAAATAGACAAAAATAAATGATAAATAAAAATTATCAAAGAATAGTTTTTTTTGGGTTAAATATATTTTTAGTCTATGAACTATTTGTCAAAATTGTGTTTTATCATTAGATAAACTTTGGACCTATTTCGTTCTTTTATTTTATAAATTGGTGTCAAAATTGTTTTTTGTTTCTCTTCTCAAATTTTATTTATCATCAAATATAATTTCCATTTGTTTATAAAATATAAAAACAAAATATGTCCAAAGTTTATCTTAAAAATAAAATATAATTTTTACAACTAGTTTATTAATTTAAAACATATTTAACCCATTTTTCTCTTATATTTTTGAAAGAGAAGGCCACAACGTCTCTTCCACAACCGTCAAAAACTGAAATTAAAGACACTCGGAAACATCACCGATGTATACACCCTATAAACACTTTTTAGAATAGAAAAATATAAAAAATTGAAATCATATATTTCCTTCCTAATCTAAAATTAACTTATAATTTTTAAAATTTTGTAATCTTTTATCTTCTTTGTAATTTAATTTTATCTTAGAAATAAAATTACTTGTTCTAAAAGTACTTATGAAAATAGGGAATTTCAATTCCAGGGAAGAAAAAAGAAATATCATTAAATATATAAATATAAAATATAAACATGAACATATTCAATTTCATTAACTCGTGTGATTAAAATTTAGTACTAGCTGTAAAACACACTTTAGTTTGAAAAGGAATTAACCTCTTTAAAGTGTGAAAAATATTTCTGAAAACAAAATGATTAGACAACCACAAATCCCTTCTACTAGAGTAAACGAAAATAGCTTCTTCTCTACAACCAAAATAGTTCATGTATATGAATGACGTGGAATTGATGACCTCTTTATTATCATGAGATTTGGAATTGTTCTAACTTGACCCTAGAGATATGATCAAACCATGCTTCTCTCAACTACACGTGGATCATTGACCACACCATACCCTTTAAAATCCACACTTGTAAAAAACCTTCTCCCATCAACACAACATCGTTTTTCTCCATTTCTCACTTTCACGCAACCACTTTGTTTGTTTCAGTTAGGTACGTATATTTTGTGTGTACTGTTACGTATGCTACGAGGTTTTATCAGAAAGCATAAGCTACGATAATTTTGAACAGCAGAAGATGCCTACAAGTGGTGGAAATTACGATGACGAAGAAGGTGATCATCCAACAGTGAGGGTTCAAACGATTGACGAGCTTCACTCGTTGCAGAAGAAGAAGTCTGCACCCTCCACTCCCAGGGGGCCTATGCAACCAAGCACTGCCTTCAATCTTTCTGAGGAAGAACGCAGCAAACAGCAGCTAGAGTCCATCAGGTAATGTATATAGCTACATATTATTATGTTGTGATCATAGGTACGACAATAATGAAGTTTGGTTGAAACGTGTATTGCCATGCACGCATGCATGCAGTGCATCTTTGGCGTCCCTAACAAGAGGAAGTGGACCTAAGGTGGTGAGGGGTGATCCAGCAGCAAGAAGATTCGAAGGGTCAAGGCTTGCACATGTTCCCCACCAACGTCATGCAGTCACACCCACCATTGCTGTCAGCGACAGTGCCTTGAAGTTCACCCATGTCCTCTATAACCTCTCCCCCGCAGGTTTTCTTTCCCCTATTATATGCTTACATACTACTTTCTCTATAATTTTTAAGGTTTTTTCAAACACACTAAACATAAATCTAAACCTAAACCTAGTAGTAACTCCTATAACTTATAATAAATTTTTAAATTTTTTTCCAATAATACCTTTAAAGAATTAAATGTGATTTATTGATTAACAAAAAAGTAGATGAAAAGATAAAAAATAATTGGTTAATACAAAAAGCTGGTCCATTAAAGTTTCATAAAAAAAATCATTTAATTATTTTTATATTTTTTAAAATAAGAATATAGTTGGTAAAAAATAATTAATGCATAATTAAAATTCGCAAACGAGAGATAATATGAAACAAATTTCTTCTCCTAGAAGGACACTTATTTAAAAACAGAAAGTATCTTATTAAATAAAATAACTAATTGCATATACTTTTCTTTTTTATGATTGAAAGAGAATTAGGATAGATTATTTTTATATAACTAACTATTATGTATGTAGTAATTTTTCTGTTGTGAGATATACTTAAACAAGTACTGCATAAATTCTTTCAAACAGCCCTTTCCTTTAGAGAAGGTTTTGATTTTTAAGTATTAAAATGTTTCCTACTTTTACTTTTACAGTTACGCTTTATGATTACAAGAGAAAATAAATAAAATGACCCTTAAAGCTTCTCATAGGACAAGTTTCCTTCTATACGTTTTGACCATGTGGTATATGAATCTTAATAATATCTTACTTGTCTGTGTTTGTGTTCACAAATGAATGATACAGATTGGTATTGCATTATTTTGTACTTGTGATGTACGAAAATGAGTTCAGCATCACATCTTGTATACTCGAAAAGATGAATTGGTCAATGGCAGTGGCCTTAGCTGTGTTAGCATATGCTTATTTTTTTAGTTGAAAGAGCTCAAACCTTAATTCTTAAAGTTTGAGTTGTTCTAACTGAAATAAAACATTTCATTACTGATTAAAAATAATGAGTCGAGTAATCTGAATTAATTTCATTATGTCTGACAAAATGGTAAAGAATGTAATATGAAATATGAGTTCTACTTAATTTAATTTGGAACAGAACTTTATGAACAAGCGATAAAGTATGAGAAAGGATCGTTCATCACTTCGACTGGGGCATTGGCTACGCTTTCTGGCGCCAAGACGGGTCGATGTCCAAGAGACAAGCGTGTGGTGAAGGACGATCTTACTCAGAATGAGCTTTGGTGGGGAAAGTAAGTATTGTTCATCATGTTACGTATATATGTTACTAATGGTGTTAAATATTTTTGTTAGAAATTGTGGTAAAATCTAACACTGATTAAAGCAATATTGAAATAGTTGTGGAGTATTTTTTGAGTGTAAGAGATTATTGTGATAAAATAACAACAACAGAATAATTTTATATTTGAAGAAGAATTCGAGTGTAAGAATAAGTCTAACTTAAATAGAAATGATAAATTTAAGTTACGTATAAGAAAAGAAAATACCCACAAAATTTATATTTGAAATGATGTTATTTTATTTATATGTATGACAGTTTTTTTTCCATAAGTGTTAAATCTTTTGTTAAAAGTATCTTTTAACAATTTTGAATTGTTTATCTTATAATCTAATTTATCTTAGTATTATTGTACTTTGAAGGGGTTCCCCTAACATTGAGATGGACGAGCACAGTTTCATGGTGAACAGGGAAAGAGCAGTCGATTATTTGAACTCTTTGGACAAGGTCATTTCTCTTTTCATTACTTTTTATGTTCTTTTCTGTTTTGCATGCACTAATAACTATGTATTAAAAAGAAAATAAATTATCACTGCAAACGATGGCTTTGGTCTTATTTTGTGGGTTTGTATAATCTATTTGAGGTGGTGATGACTAGGAATGCAACCAGTTGTCATTTGTTAAAAGGGCAAGTTAGATTTTCTTAAAGGAATTCTGATTTTTAAACATCTCTAATTTTATTCTCATTTCCCACAAGTGTCTTCTCAACCTTCAAAAATTCCAAGCATAAGAAAACTTGCTTCAGTTGAGAAAGTATTTTTAATTAATTCAGCTCTCTTTTTAAAAAGATAGTATCATATTATCATCTTGAAATTAGATTCAGTTAAATATCAAGGATTAAATTATTAAATTCCAAAATTTGTAGCTTCTAAATCATAATACAATTTTTTAAGTGCCAACATGAACCTGTACTTTATAAATCAACAGTGAAATAATTTCATTTTGATTCCTAACAACTATGGTGCTTCGCCTGTGTGTTTGTTTGTCTCACTACAGATAATTTACCTATAAATATGTAATATCTTTTTCCTTATTATGAATATTCGCATCATCTTGGTTATATGATCTGTCAGAAATTTTGGTGAGGATATATGCTTTGCTTTCTATACGATGTATGAAAGAAAAGTAATAATCATATTCGTACGATGCCTTATGCATTAATTATAGGTTGAGTGTATCCCACAACCAATTAACCATGGTTTACATGTCATAAACTTGATTTTCCTGCCAATTCTTATTTGATAATATTTCGGAAAACGAAAGAAAGTGGTTGCAATCATCTCAGTAGTTACTATCTGTGGAATATCTTGTGTGTGATGCATTAGAGTTTCTGACCAATTTATCTGCGTATTTTGGTATAGTTGATTTCCACCCATTGCGTGTATATTATAATTTATATCTCAATTTGAAATTATCTTATCTAAGTATGGAAGGCAATCGATAGTATTCTAAAACACCCTAATTTTCAGGTCTTCGTGAATGACCAATTCTTGAACTGGGACCCAGAGAACAGAATCAAAGTGAGGATTGTCTCAGCCAGAGCTTACCATTCCTTGTTTATGCATAACATGTAAGTGTATAGAAGCAAAAGAATACTTTACCATCACACCGACCTTTTTATTCTATATTTTAAATTTTCCAACAACAACCACAAGCCAATGTTCAAAGAATCAACAAAAAAAAATATATATTAAAAACTGGTGTTTACTTTTCTTGTTTTAATACGGAAAAGTAAGTGATGTGAGAAAGATGCAAGTGCAAATAAATTGATATTATATTTAAGTATCTTAACATTAACAATTCTAATTTAATCATATCCTGATATCTATTGAACATGCACAAACCTTGTCAGTAGGTTCCCAGAATACAAAAAAACAGTGAAGTGAATATGCAAAATGTGTATACAATATAGTTTACTTGACATGCAGGTGCATTCGACCAACTCCCGAAGAACTAGAGAACTTTGGCACACCGGATTTCACTATATACAATGCTGGGCAGTTTCCTTGCAATCGTTACACCCACTACATGACATCCTCCACTAGCATTGATCTTAATCTTGCAAGGAAGGAAATGGTCATCCTTGGGACACAGTATGCAGGGGAAATGAAGAAGGGTCTCTTTAGTGTCATGCACTATCTCATGCCTAAGCGCCAAATCCTCTCTTTACACTCTGGCTGCAACATGGGAAAATCTGGGGATGTTGCTCTCTTTTTTGGACTCTCTGGTATAACTTTAGTGGATCATGAAAGAAGTGTTAGTGGTCGATTCTTTATTTAAAATTTATGAGTCTTGGTACATAGAACTTTCATATACGGTCAGTGTAAAGATTTTCATGCATGACTAATCAAAGAAATAATGATTTTATTGTATTTACCTACCTATGATTAGACCACATTATGAAAACTTTTCACACTGTCGCTTCATTTGGACTAAAATCAAGAAATGTGATTAGAAAAGTGCTTGCACCAAAAGGGTCCATTCTCCATTGGAATGAGTCTGTAAAATGTTGGTTTAGGATATGCTCCTTTACCTTTTACTCCCTCTAGGAGGCCATACTTGAGTGCATGTAATAAAATATTCTTAAACATGGATTTGCTTTATGGATTGTAACCTCTTCCATCTTTCACAACTAATTAATGGACCTTTTTTCTGTAATTATTCATATTAGGAACTGGAAAGACCACTCTGTCCACAGATCATAATAGGTATTTAATTGGAGATGATGAACACTGTTGGAGTGAGACTGGTGTCTCAAACATTGAAGGTGGTTGCTACGCCAAATGCATTGATCTCTCCAGGGAGAACGAGCCTGACATATGGAACGCTATCAAATTTGGCACAGGTCTTACCTTTTATTAATCTTAGGCTACTTTAACATCTCTTCATCTTTGACTTCACGAATTTTGACATTTTTATTCACTTGGTTGTCAGTTGTGGAGAATGTTGTTTTTGATGAGCATTTTCGTGAAGTTGATTACGCTGACAAATCAGTTACAGGTACGTACTTGGTTTTTATAAGGAATTAGTTGTGACTTGTTTATTAAATTAATAATGTGTGCTTGACTCAACGCAAATCTAATATTTGAGGTCAACTCCTACAAATAAACGAGGCTGATTATTAATCTACTAATATGTATGGATAAGGATGGAATTTAACGAATCAAACCTATATTTGCAAAACTCCTGATGCAGACTAGTTCATTTGATTTGAACTTTATTTAGACAATAAACAATAAGGTGAATTAAATTACAGGAATTTGTGGAGCATAAGAACATGTTACACACGTGCCTTATAATTAGAAGTTTATTGCAATAGACCTTGTCGATAGCTAGTTAAATATAATACTGTTTTTCAATCTTGCAGAAAATACTCGTGCAGCTTATCCAATTGAGTACATTCCAAATGTGAAGTTACCATGTGTTGGTCCTCAACCGAAGAATGTGATTCTTTTGGCATGTGATGCATTTGGCGTGCTTCCACCTGTGAGTAAGCTAAGCCTGTCACAGACCATGTACCATTTCATCAGTGGATACACAGCTCTGGTAATGTCTGAGTAACTTGAACGCTCTATCTTGATATCATTCCTTCCTCTGAATCTCTCTCGTTGGCTCTTTTCTTTATGAGGTCTAAAGGTCGCTGGCACAGAGGAGGGTATAAAGGAGCCACAGGCAACATTTTCTGCTTGCTTTGGAGCAGCATTTATAATGCTACACCCAACCAAGTATGCAGCCATGCTTGCTGAAAAGATGCAGAACCATGGTGCAACTGGATGGCTTGTTAACACAGGATGGTCTGGTGGAAGGTAAGCTTTTAGTATTAATAAAATTATAAAATAGTGTTAACACAATTTCACACTATTTTCAAAAAAACACTTTCAGTTGAAATAAAATTAACTTCGTTTTTGCCTGTGCAAAACTGTAGCTATGGCAGTGGAAGTCGAATCAAACTATCTTATACAAGAAAAATTATTGATGCCATTCACTCTGGAAGTCTCTTGAATGCGGAGTACAAGAAGACTGAGATATTTGGACTTGAGATCCCCACAGAAGTGGATGGTGTTCCCTCGGAAATTCTAGACCCGGAGAACACGGTTAGTGGTCCTACAACTCTTATCATTTTCAATCATTACCACTACTTTTCCATTTTCAAGATCCTTTAACATAGATTGGATATTTTGTTTGATTTCAGTGGTCAGACAAACAAGCCTACAAGGAGACACTGCTGAAGCTGGCTGGATTGTTCAAGAACAATTTTGAAACATTCACCAACTACCAGATTGGAGAGAGCAACAACCTCACAGAAGAGATTCTTGCTGCTGGTCCAATCATTGATGAAGCTTAATTAGGAGATTAGGATCCCCTTTCCTCTCTTTGCTAATATCTATTGATTTGTTTTTCATTCTGTGGTTAGTTCGGTTTGAAAGAAGTACTATATTTGAGGACAATATAGCCTTCATGCCTTAAAACAAAGAAAACGTTTTTAAGTATTTTTGCAAATCAGGTCCGTCTTTGTCTTTTTGTTTCCTTTTTCTTTCGCAGAGAAGTTATCTTTCGGCAGATGAAAAGACCAAGGCATGCAATAAAACCTGAGTTGTTTTAGATGCGAATGTTCCACAAGGCCTATTATAGGTTATGTAGTGTGTGGATGTCTTACAAGTGCCATATTATTTCATAAAAAATAATTTAACCAGCAACAAAACTGACTTAACCATAAATAAGAACTGATTTAACAAAAGTGTTTGAGTGTGAAAAAAAATATTCACAACAGAAAAACAAAAGATCGACTGTGGTTTCGTACTTTACCAATTTCGATGAAGAGGTTGATAAACCACAAACAAAAGAGAGGGAATCAAGGGTGCAAATACAAATTATGCTCTACCAAAATTTGTTTTTCATACTAACCAAAATTCAATTAAAAAAACTTTTTCTAATTTCAAAAAAGCTCCAAAGTCAGATATTTCTGTAGAATCCAATCTCAAAATAACGAACTTAGCAACCCTACAGTATTTCTTTACTGCAAATGTAACATAGTCCATCACTTCCTCTCACAAAACTGACTCTCTCCCCTCTCATTTCTCCATTTCTTGCCTAGGACAACACTGAGGTAGGCCCTGGTTGTTTGGGTTTTCAGGTGTAAACTTTCAATGCATTTCCTAGGCTTGGTGTTTCAGACTCATCACATTCAATTTTCTATCAAGTTTAACCTACTACATTTGGGGTTGGAGATTTTCAACTTTGTGAGACCTTTAAAATTAGAACTCAATTAATTTGAACTTTAACAATGCAATTAGGTGTGCGCATGCACACACTAAAACCCTATGAAATGCATGGAGAAGCATGTGTAGAAACCAATCTTGAAATAATAATGATCCTCAAGATAGACATTGTTAAAAAAGTACACTCTTTGATTGACTAAATTCTAAGCAAAGGAAATTCTTTAACTCCATAGGGCATACAAAAAGGCTTGACAACAAAAGAAACAGCAGCAAAAAAATAGATATGATCACATAAAAAATCCCAACATTCCATACCCAGTACCTTTATTTAAGTTTTCTTCAACCAAGAGAAACAGAAACTCTCACTTTGGAATGGTCTTGAGGTTGGTTTTCTTCTATGTTGCAATCTTTAAACTTTCACACTATGTTGAAGTTCCTATAGAGAGACTGCCAATGTCCAACTTTCAAATTCCTATCTATATAATACCATTAAAACTCTAGTACAAGTCCCTTTGAAAAATATCATATTTTTTTTTAAACTTAACTTGAAGTACTTTGTTAAATGTCAAATGATTATTGCTTCTTCCCTTGCCATTTGCTTGCAATCTTGTTTTAGTGAAATTTAAACACTGGAATTAAAGACTGGAAAAAGTAGCTTCTGAAACTTCTTATGGAATCACAATCAATTTCTTTTCTTGTTCTCACAGAAGGGTGGAGGCAAAGTGCATTAGACTTTTCCACATGAATCTGCTGCCTTGTTTGAATCCCGAACTACATAGTAGGGACCGAAAAGTAAAATAGAACAAGTATTGGCATCTGTGGCCCAAAAGAAATATGAATGAAGCATGACTGTCAAACTGCAGATGATAATAATTGCTCTTAAAGGATATCTGTGACAATACATGGTAAAAGAATTGCCTAGGTTATTGTTTTCATTATAGTTCAGTCTGAACTTGGAAGAGAAGTAGTCTTCTAATAAAGCCGACGTAGCAGTAAATGCTTTAGCTATATCAGGTCATCTTACAGCATTGTAAGGCTGGAGTAGACAGCTAGCTATTACACTAGTTGTTAGCTTTATAAAAAAGAAATTTGTCCCAATACATGCAACCATGTCCAACTAAACATCTAATCTCATTCCTTGAAAAGGAAAATTCACTGAAGCCACATTTCCAACTGCACATGGTATTGCATTGCCTCATAACAAGAACTGGGATCTACCCCCCGGAAAACACGAAGCCACCAGATATTTGCAAGATATATCCTCCCGATATAATCAATCATATTGTCCTTATCATTATCATTGGGCTTTGTCATTAATCAATATTTAAGTTCATAGATGGATCCACGGACAGTGAGTATGAGGTTTTAAGAGACAGTAAACCAATTAAAAAAATTGCACATATTCGTGGATGAATTCCTAAAATAAAATTGTGAGAGAGAACTGGATCAGTGTTTTCATTCACCATTTACATCTATCTATAATATTTGATAGCATGATTAACTTCAATTTTCTAGCTCACTCATGTACTCACTGATTACTGTGCCAAATTTTACTTTCTATTAAAATATAAGAAATGTATTTGGATTGGTTCCTTTCACACTCTGGGTGGCTCCACAAAAGCACCAAAGATATACATGTATGCTCTTACTCTAGAAAAGAAAGGATTAAATATTGCAAAATTATTATATAACGATATCCCTGAAATAAAAATAAAAATACCAAGTTGAACGACCAAGAAGCATAACAAAGATAGATCCAAAATCCAACATGACCAATGACACCATCTTCGGAAAAACTTCCACATTTCATTCTTGGCAAACAAGTACTGCACATGTGTAAATACCCCAAACTCACAAGCATTTAAACATTCAAACAATCTCATTCTTAAATTAAAACTAATCCAACCAAGCCACATATTCTCAAGGCAAAAATGGCAGATGTCAATGTAGTAGTTCTGTTGGATTTCTGACCAAGCTCTTATGAAATGAGAGTGAAAATCACTTAAACAGAGAAGGACATCTCGTATTAGTGCAAGCAATAAGACTTAGAAGCTGAAAGCTTTCTGCTGCTAGAGATGAACCGGTTCACAAAATGATATCAATTTTGATTCATAATACAAAGCCCCTCTGAGTCAACCAATATTGTTCAGTCCATTGATGAGGCATGGGCCACAAACCTTCTCTCTTTCCTTTTGACCCTTACAAAAGATCCCAAGCCAGGTTTTGGGACAATTATATTGAGAAAACTGTAAGTTATATGCATAGTTTTACATTACATCTACATCTATTGGTCAAAAATAGTTTTCTTCATGAAAGGTTTCCTCACTTGACTATATTGTTCTGGTCATATCATTAATAGATGTAGAATCCACATAGTTCTTCTACCGAGAGGACTAAACATTTGTACATAATTAACAGTCTAATAACAGATAATTTTATAGACTCTAAAATAATTTTGGAGTTTGGGTATAGGGCAGTTCTATCCTAAGACACTGAACTAACTTTTTGAAATTAAGTTAGACCAAAATATTTCATAAAGTTGTTTTTCAGGGTAAAGAATTGTGTGATTAAGTTTGATGTAGGTATAAAGCTATTAAGAGGATATGGATGGGAAGGATAAATACCAATAAGAGTGTAAGAAACAATTCAAAGAATGCTTGGAAGACCCTGAGAATGATCTAGGAGACAGAACATATTTCTGTTGTGAGAAGTTTGATTTTTCAGGTGACCTCAGAAGACAATTTTTCAGACAATCATCTTATTATCATATCTCTAACTATTCCCTAAACCCTTACAAATATGAAATCTATATAACCCACAAGAGTTTGATTGACAAGAAGTCACAGCAAAATAATTTAACACAAAAATTGAAAGAGGAAAATAGATGAAACTACGAGTAATTCTCAAGACACTTTCTCAGTGCTTCTCACGGCTACTTCTGAGCAACTTCCAGTCCCCTTGAGCCAAACAAAACAAAATGTTCAAGAGAAAACATAGAGGCTAGTGGCGGAGTTCAGTCAGACTTCGTGCTTCAAATAGTTTTCGCGTTCCAAATGGAGCTCTCAGTAGCCTTTCCCGCTTGTGCTTCAAACTCCCGAGCACAAGAGAGCTTCCGATAATCATATCTATGACCATATATAACTCTTAATTAATATTATAAAACTAAAATAAATAAAAATTATTTAAATTTTAAAATTAGTTGTAACTACATTTATTTAATCACTCTTTTAAATAAATATTACTACTGCTTCTTTTTCATACCACCTCCTTTTCAAAAGTATGACATCTATTTTTTTATATAATCACTTTTATATTTCTTTTAAAAATATATAAAAGTAGAACTTTTTTAAAACATGTGTAAAGAAAAAAATTTTGTTTAAACATATATAAAGACACAGAATACCTCTTTTTTACTAGTTTATTATATTTAAAATAAACTATTTTAAATTTGAAGAATCAAAACTAAATTTATTTTAAATAATAGATACTAAAAATATAATTAAATTAATAGTGTGTATCCATTTGATAGTAAAAGTCTTATAATTTTAATTTGATTCTTTAAATTAGTTAAATGATCTTTATTAATAATGAAACTTCTAGTGATCTCTTTAATTTGACTTATTAACAATTAAAATATCCACAATAAACCAAAAACACAATGATGTAAAATTAAAATACTGGAACTGAATCTATGTTACTTAAAAGTAAATTGTTCGGCACATAAATGTTCTCTTCTCTTTTCTTTACTTTATAATTTTTCTGTCCTTTAATTTATATTAATAATTAGCTAAATTGTAATTTTGACTACTGTTTTATTTACTTTCCATTATTTTATTTTTTAATTTAATTTTAATATTTTAAAAAAATTATCAAACATTTAAATTTATGTATATTTATTTCATTTTGAATAAATTATTTTTTAAATCTAACATATAATTTAAAATATTATAAAATTACTTAATTAATTTAGATATAAAAATGAATGAAATAAAAACAAGTATAAATTTGTATAATAGTTTTTTTTTTGTTAATTTTTGGAAATTCATTTTATCTATGGACAGGCCAGAGTGTGTGTACACACTTACAACTCACCATAACGGAATCTGGGTCGGGTCGGGTCAGTAATCACGGTAGGGTTCCAGAATTATCCCAGGTGTCGGAAATAAATAATAGGATGAGATTGGGGTCACTGACACTATAAGAAAATTTTTGTAAAATAATCCAATCACCGATAAATACACAATAAATAAAAATAAATAAAAATCTGCAACCTGACGAACACAATAAAAGGAGCTACTCTTGCAGTTCCAAATCCTTTTTTCTTTCTTTTCTGTTTCCCTAATCAAGGATTGTGTTGTGTTCTGCATCAATTGTTCGTTGTTGTAAGTTCTCTCTTTCCTCTTGCACTTTCTCCTTCAATTGCTTCAATCTCGTAATGCTTTCATCTTTGTATTCGTTGGATGCGGCTTCTTCCGATTCAATCTTGGGGTTCTCTTGTCGCATAATCCCTTTCAATTGCACAATTTTTTACGCAGTTGAAAATTTGGGAACAATAGATAATCGAACATATTTAACTTTTCCTTTTATTCCTTTTGGCGGCGAATTGTGTTTCTAGGAACCCTAGTTTTAGTTTTTCTGGGGAGATTATTTTAACGCGACTTTCTGTCGTATCGGATTGGATACTTTTCTTGTTTCTCATTTAATTGGCTTTTTTGTGTTATTGGCATCCACAGATTCCAGGAAATACTCCTTGCAATTGGTTGTTCTGCAGTTGTTTTTTAAACCACAATGCGGGGTTATGACAACGAAAGAGATGTAAGCATTTGTGACTTTGTAGGGTTTAAGTCAACATTTCTCATTTTACTATCCTTTGTTCTATTATTGCCCTCCTTTCTGTTTTTTGAGTTTTGGGCAGCATTTGCCTGATGATAATTCCTATTTGATGAAACCACAGGAGTATGATGATTATTACGAAGACGAGGGACAGGAAGAGTATGAAGAGGAGGGTGCGGAAGAGTATGAAGAGGAGGAAGAGGAGCCTAGGAAACCTTCAAAGGAAGAAATAGAGTACCTTGAGTTGAGGCAGAAGTTGAAAGAATCATTTAGAAAGCAGATGAAGAAGGAAGGTAGTGGTAGTAGTACGTCGCGCCTGGATGCAACAGACCGAAGGAAGAATAAGCTTCCTTATGATAAGTGAGTTTTGCAACCATATTTTCACCAACAACCTTTTACGTGAGTGCTTTGAGGAAGTCTCGAGCTAAAATATCCTATTTTGATTGGGGCTTTGGTTCAAGAATCCAAATTTTTGTTGTTTTTGTAAGTTCGATTGTACCTTCTCTCCTTAGCATTGTCCTTTTGGGGCATGGAGACCTTGATCTGATTGATAAAGTCGCATGTTTATCAAAGAAATCTATATGAAATCAGTTGTTTGAGAGATATCATCTCATTTTCTTATTTGAATAATTTTTATTTTCATGTGCTTACAACACCTGGAAGGTTGTTTTTTGTGTGTTGGGAGGCTAGTTACTGCTTAACCACCATTCTTTTCACTTTTTATCTTCATCTGGATAGATGTTTTCATTACCTTATAAAAGGTAAGATGCTCAGTAGACTACATACAGTCCATAAGATTGTTCTTTTAACTAAGTATTTACTTTTTATATTGATTGTGTGAATCATTGCTTTGTGTAATAGGTCTGAGTTTAGTCTTGCGCAGTTTAATTTCTGAATGATTTTTAAGCTATCCGTTATTTCATTTATGCAATTTGTGATTTTGAGGCTTAAGATGTTACTTTTTTGTTTTGGCATGTTAAGTCGAATTTTGCTTATTGAAATAGTGAATATTATACCCTTCTTTGGTTGCAGTTATGGTTCTTTTTTTGGTCCATCTCAACCAGTTATTGCACAGAGAGTAATCCAGGAGAGCAAGTCATTGCTAGAAAACCAGCATTTGGCGTCTAAGGTTCCTAACCCACATCATGTTGTAAGTTGTCATAATCTCTGTTTCAGTATTCCTTCATAAGAAGCTCTGTATAATATTGATCTTCATTTTG
This sequence comes from Lablab purpureus, assembly GCA_030347555.1. NCBI lineage: Eukaryota > Viridiplantae > Streptophyta > Magnoliopsida > Fabales > Fabaceae > Lablab > Lablab purpureus. The sequence goes on from CM059256.1 coordinate 39,040,916, forward strand.
TGCTATTATAATTCCTTTCTTTTTTGAAGGGATATTGAACATTTTAAAAATGACCGTTTGGGATCTTGTAGCAATTGGCACCTTATTTCCCATTTAGCAATGTGACAAGAAATTAAAATAGAGGCTATAAAGCAATAAAAGAAGTTGCACAAAACACTTGACCTGTTCATTGTTTAAATGTTTTCCCTTTCCTGTTTTGCTTGTCATCTTTTGAATAGAGGAATACCTAAGGTCTAGTTTTTGATGTGGTGGATTTATTAATGTAATAAATTTTTGCTTTAATGCCAAGCTCCTAATGCTTTGCTCCTTATTGTGACCTGGGACGCTCCCTTGGCAGTGATTCATGTAGTATAAGACTAAAGTGAAATCTGGAAAGCAGCATGAAGCATCCCCAAAAATGATAGTGTCAAGGACCAACATACCAAACATAAGAAATACAAAGCAAATAATTTCTATTACATGCATTGCATACTAGATTATAAAATTAGTACTCAAATTGGATAAGAGGTTGGCCTTGTCATGAAAGTCTGAGACAGGACTCAGCTTGTTTACCTGTAAATCCACTATTTGACCTAATTCTTAGCTTAAACATTAGGTTAGGTTATTGTCACATGTTTCATCCTATAAATAATATATCCAGTTTAATTATTTTTATCTATCTTTTTCAAAAGTGAATACTTATCTGAATAAATATCCTGAACAATGTGAGTTGCTGTTATGACCAAAAGCATTTATTGCCATGCCAAAAGTTTTAAGTTGTTAGTAGAGGCTCAACTCACATATAAACTTCTTACATCAGATGTGGTCCCTTCCATATTTAAGCAACTGGATATGGCCCCTGAGTTGAATTGAATCTGACCCATAGAGCAAATATGTACCCTCTCGATCCTTTGGGCATATCATTCCATGTCAAACTTGAGATTTGAACCTGCCCTAGTTCTGATAACAAATGATATGACAAAGGATACATGTCATTGGGTATTGGCTAAGGCATTAGGTTGAAACCTCCCATAGATCTAATGTACTTTCTTGACTCGTTGGGCATGTCGATTCCACATTTAAACCCTACCAAATGCTCCAAAGTGTGGTAAATGCACCTAAACCTATGATTTTTAACATGATATGAAAGTGGAGTTTTAGATTTTTAACATTTACTCTTGAGGCAAGGTTTGCCATTTCTTGGAAGTTAGATTGTTTAGCATTGCTATGCCTTGTTTAGATGACTCAGCACCAAGGTTATCAAACTCGAAAGTTTATGTAGACTCGTGGGAGCTTGGTAAGCCGACTTGTAAACCCGACTCGTAGACTCTTACGAGTCTATGTCATATGAAAATATAAATATATTATCATAATAGTTTAAAATTTTAATATCATAATTAATCAAATTAATAAATAATAGTTCCATAATTATAAAATAATTAAGTTCATCAAACATGACAATGACATAAATTCGAAAAGAAATAAAAAAATGAAATCAGAAAAAAAGTTAGAAAACCATAAAAAAAATGAAATTATACAAGAAAGCTAAAAGAAATCAGAAAAAGAAATGAAATAAGAAAGTAAACATAAAAAGTAGGAAGAATAAAATAGAAGCACGAAGAATAAAATAAAAGCACGTTTTTCTAGTAAGTTCTCACCACGGAGGAACCTAGCCATCTACTGCTTTTAACCCTGTTTGCATAAAGCTTGTGCACTATTTATGTTAAATAATACTATGGGCTTTCACTTCCACACGTGTCGGCTCATGATCGCATAGAACCCCTCTTCCACCAATAGGTACTTCCAACAGGTAGACCACTAGCATGACCACAAAAGAGTGGAAGCAAGAAGCGGGATGTGATGCCAAAGAAGAAGCGATCCGCATAAGAGAATAACCAATCCGTGCCAGAGAGGACACGAAGTGAAACAAAGAAGACATGATCTGTATTGGAGAAGAAGCGAAATAGTGCCAGAGAAGAAGCGAAATTGTGTTGGAAAAGAAGCAATGTTGGAAAATGGTACGTTTGTTGGAGGTCTATTTGGAGAATGAAATGGATTTTGCTGAAACCCTTTTCTGATTTGGGTCTACATTTTTAAACACGAACAATGACAGTTTTAGTTGTTTTTTGTGGCCAACCTCAAACTCAATGACTCGCTCTCAAACTTGCGAGTCTACTACTAGTTAACCGAGTCTGGGCAAGTCTACTCCGAGTCTATGTAAAAATGAGTTTACCAACGAGTCAACTTGTGAGTTTGCGAGTTCACTTGTGAGTTTGATAACTATGCTGAGCACAGTTTCTCTATTCCTCTTTGTGCTTATTTAAATGACTTGTATCATTTGTCTTGTGTTTTTTGGTTTTATTCTTGTAAAGCTTAAGAGGGGGGGGGGGTGTTAGAAAATATTTAGATTATCTTGTAATATTTGTCAGAACTTATTTTGGAGTGCATTAGTAATCTAATTGGAGAACCTTGTGAATTGTTTCTTTATTCTATGTCTATTTTTTTTTCTCTCCTTAATTTAATTAGGGTTATTTTTCTTATTGTATGTAGATTTAGGCTTGTACCAGTTATACTAGTACTTGACCTAGTGATGAGTATAAATAAGATCATTAGTTAGGGCATTCTAACATATTACTCCCAATCAATAATACAGTTAGTATAATTATCGTTAACTATCATAATATTAAAATGCCTTTAGCTCAAATACTGCATATATGCAGCAGTTAAGTGCTTTTTAGTTTATTTTTCTCCCGGGAGTATCTTATTGAATATTGCTTCCTCATAATGATATTGTCTGCAGAAGAAAAACCAGAATAAAGTACCTAGTGGGGGATCAAAGTCTTCATCTCATAATCCACCACCCAAAGTCAGCGAGGTCTTGTGGCTATCTGTGTTATGTTTTGCACATAACTTTCTGGCTTAACCTCTATGCTCTAAATGATGTTTTTTCTTGTTTATACAGATGCAAGTTAAAGCCCAGAAACTCAAGAATACTAGAGATTACTCGTTTCTGTTATCTGATGATACTGAGCTTCCTGCACCTTCTAAAGCTCCCCCACCACAGAATATGCATATACGAAATTCTGGTATATTGCTTTTGGCTGTGTTTATATGGTGTTGAATGTTGGATTAAAACATGTTATTGTAATTAAGGAAACTTATACAGGATTTTTGCTGATGTTGAAGAGGGACGACCAGCTCAAGTTCCACCAAGGAGTAAACTTCCTCTAAGCAATGGTAGCAAGCATGTTCGTGCCAGCCATGAGGAACGGAACCTGGGTTCTGTAGTTGGCCGTCTGCCTCCTAAATCAGGATCTGGTTATAAGGCTAGCTCAACCAGTAAACCTAGCATGGCATCAGCTGATTCTAGAAAACAGCTTGGTAACAACAGTGGTAATGGACCAGGCCGGCCAGTTGGGTCAAATGGCATGTCTTCAAAGATGTCTGTTGGGAACACTGGGAACAAGTCTTCAACACCTGGTACAAAAAACCCTGTTCATGGTATGCCCAAATCACTCCCTTTAAAGACTCATCCACCCATTCCAAGGCAGAGTGTGGAGCAAAGAATTCCAAGGCAGAGTGTGGAGCAAAGAATTCCTAGGCAGAGTGTGGAGCAAAGAATTCCAAGGCAGAGTTTGGAGCAAAGAATTCCAAGGCAGAGTGTGGAACAAAGAATTTCAAGGCAGAGTGTGGAACAAAGAATTCCAAGGCAGAGTGTGGAACAAAGGATTCCAAGGCAGAGTGTGGAACAAAGAATTCCAAGGCAGAGTGTGGATCAAAGAATTCCAAGGCAGAGTGTGGGAGATAGAAAAGACATACGAGAACTAAATAGACCTAAAATGATACCAAAACAACCAGTGGCATCATCAAAACCACAGGTGTGATGCTATATACTTTTGTTCACTTACACATGGGTCCCTAATATTGTGGATTTTTACCTTCAATATATATTTAAATTGCTCACTGGTTTTGCAGATAAATAGGCCACTTAAACAAAATTCAACGCATACTGCTTCGCAAGATCATCGTCCCAAGCCTAAGGTTGGGAGACGACCTTTTGATGATGAGGAGGATGAAATGGATATCAGTAACATGATCAGATCAATGTTTAAGTGAGATTTTTGTTTTTCTAATTGATATGCAGATAACATTGAGCTTGTACGAATGATTATTCAGAACTTTTAATAATAATTTGTTGGACCATTTGCAGCTACAACCCCAAGAAGTTTGTTGATGACGATGACGATGATGATATGGAAGCAGGCTTTGATGAAATCATGAGGGAAGAAAGGAGGAGGTTTGTTTGTTTCTTTCAGATTAAAATTGAACAATGTGATTTATTAATATGTTCAGTCTTGATTTTAGTTGTTCCTTAAATTGAACTTAAGCTAATGCAAAGTTTTTCTTTTCCACATTTTGCGATCATAAGTTGGGCTTACAAGAAACTCCTGGCACTTGATGATGCTCACACTACATTTTTTTCTTCCCTTAAAACTTAATGCATGCGTCAAATACTTTGGTTTCCCTTTGATTTCACTCCATAACTGTGTTACAAATCTTACTGTTGTCATTTATTCATACGAGTCCTGAATGACGTTTCATCATAACAAGTAGTTTTCTGGGTTGTCAATGATGTTCTGTAATACACATGCAGTGCCAAAATTGCTAAAAGGGAGGATGAGGAGCAACTTAGATTAATTGAGGAGGAAGAGGAAAGAGAGAGAAGACGACGAATGGCGAAGTTAAAGAAACGGAAGCTTGGTGAGTAGTAGTTATAGTATTAACACCAAGACCATCGTTTGGCTTCGGTAACATGTCATTGTTTTTGGTATAATGAAAATTCCCCTTTTCCAAGGGTAGTTTAATCATGGGATAAAATTATTCGATTCATCAATGAGAAGATAGAAAATATTTGCCCTCACATTCAGCTTGTTTCAATTTGAATTACGTGGAAAATATATACCGTTGTGTAAACGCAGTTTCGTTTTTAGTCGAAGGGCAGGGGTACGGGTTGCATTGTAAGATTTTGAGCTTTTTGCACATTGATTGACCGTCATTATACCCAGTGGATTGATTGGAAAGTGAAAGATTATTCAACATTGTGTTTCATCTATATTATTGTTGCAGTTCTCCTGAACAGCGTAGATTGAATTACTGAGTCTTGGTAGCTACGCAAAGCTCATTCTTCGTATTTTTTGCACAAAGATTTCACTAAGGTTTGAAGTTTGGATTTTGTGCAGACTATCAGATTCCTGCAATATACGACTTTAGAGGAACAAAAGGTCGTAAAAGACTTTTTTTTTTCTTTTATAAAATTCAAACAAGGTAATCTGATCTTTTTTAACGTTTGCAATAGAAATAGAGTATAAGGAAATAGAAAAGGGAAAAGCGATATATAAGTTTAAAGTTTACAGACTTTTTAGTGAAAATAGAGAGGAACCTTATTTTTGCGAAATTCATGGTTGGAATGAAGTGGGGGGATTATTTTGTATAACCTTTTATAGTTATAATAAGTATATTTTTAAAATAATTGATTTTAGATCAGAACATACTATAATTATATTTATATTATTTATTTGTCACATGCGAACTACTGTTGAGGAATTCTTTCATTTTCTTACTTTTTGGTATATGGTGTAGATCATTTAGTGAGATATCGAGTGTTTCACGATCAACTTATAATATCTTACATGTATATGATAAAAACAAACGGTAAAGCCCGGAGTGAACTAGCTATGAAAATGGTCTTACATAGGAAAGGTCATAATATTTTAGTTATAGCAAGTACTTTTCACTAAAACTTATTATAACTAAAATACACTGTCAGCAATGACCAAATTATTTTGACCTTTCCTATGTAACATTGTTAAGTAACGTTATTCATTTGAACACAATGACCAAATTAGCTTTGATTTAGATGCTGAATTCTTGTGTGCCCAAGCTAGGTAATTGCTTTAGAAAACCCTCAAGTAAAAAAAATGTGAGAAAAAGTCTTCTCTGCTGGATTAGAGTTTGCAAATTTCAGACGTGGTTAAAAGATGTTTGGTGGCCTTGTTAAGATATTGTTTGGAAGGTTAAAAAGTGGTTTGTAAAAGTTGAGGCTGAAAAAACTGGATCGAGCTACTGAATCTATTGCTCTTTTGCGTTTTTTTTGTTTTTTGTGGCCTCTGGGTAAGGATAATGAATTTTGGTCCTATGGAATATAGAAAACTGTATCTATCTATTCTTGGTAGAGGTGAAATGTGGGCCGGATCATCTAACTTACAATGAAGAATACGGGTTGGTTTCTAATTTGATTTTTGTCGGCTAGTACAAAGTCATCTTACAGGCTTTCGCTTCTTCCATTCTCCTAAGGCAAATTCTGCCAGAACTTCCTTCATTTCTTTCTATATCCCAAAATTTTGAAAATATTTTAATATTGGATTCTGATTTTTAGATTGAATTTCAAGGTGTATTATGAATTGTAAAACTTAAATTTTTTTTATTTTAAGATTATAGAATTTAGAAGATAATTTTTTTTATTCAATTTTTCAATCATACAATTTAAAAGTTAGATTTAAACAATAAATTTCTTTTACTTATTTATAAATTTGGAAATAACTTTGAAATTATATAATTTAAAAATCATCTTCAAATCAAATTGTATAATCTAAAATAAAATATTATTTTTAAATTATATAATTCTTAATATAATTTTCAGCTTATATAATCTAAAAAGTTTTTATCGAATTATATAATAAAGAAAACTAACATAAAAGATCGAAAATGTAGAGATATATATTTTGATTTTTTACGGAGATCGAGAAGAAATAGGAGAGGTGAAAAAAGAACGAGCCTTCTCCTAATTTTAGAATGATTATTTTATCTTTTATGGTCTAATTTTATTAAATAAGTTTATAGGATAATTTTTAGAATAAAGTTTTTGAAACGAACTTTTCAGAATAAGTTAGAAATGTGTTTAGAAATGACTATTTCGAAAGACTCCATGAGCATTACCTTAATATTATGGATTGAGTAATCTTTGAAGTTTTTGGATTAAACAACTCGAAAAGTGAAATATGAATGAGATGGATGAGTCCAACAGAAGATGCTTCTTTTCCAATATTGCAGTAGAGATGCATCAGAGGATAGTGGAGGTATTTTAATGGGTGTAGTTAGTATTACGGGTTGCAGGAAGTAAAAGTTCATCTTATATATAATTTGTGCTGGGCCGAAAATTGATTCAGTTTATCTTGTTCCATTATTATATAAGTTTTTTTTTCTAATTATTCATTATTATGTACAATTATTTATGTGCTAAGATAAATATATATCATTTTAATAATATTATATTAGTATATTTTTTTCATTGTTAAAAATTGATTTAAAATATTGATAAAGTAACGAGAGAGTATTGTTACAAGTCACTATCTTTACAATTATCATCAATTTGTATTAATTTATATTTGTATGCTTACATGTAAAAGTTTAGATTTAGTTTTTACTTCAAATTTTTTAAAATATATTTCTTAATTTTTGAGTTATTTTTATTTTTTGACATATTAGTAATTTCACTTTTTTAAGAGTGGTTTTAATTTGAAATGAAAAAAATGTTAATTATTTCGTTAATTATTTTTCATTTTTCTACATTGAATCCGTCGTAATTTCACAAGATCGTAATGATATAAGAACTAATTAAAGTAGTTACATGTTTTATGCAAGAAAATCTTTTTGTTTTATATTATCATTTTTATACTTTAGTTCAAGTGTAAATTAATGATCGAAGAAAGAGGAAAACACCAAAATACTTATGAACTAATTGATAGATATTTATTTAGTTATGTTGCTCAATCAAGTTGTAGCCAATATATAAAGCTAACATGAAAAAGATTATGAAAGATGTGACTTTTAAAAGGGTTAAATATATTTTTATTTTTTGAACTATTTGTCAAAATTGTATTTCATCCTGTATAACCTTTAGACTTATTTCATTTTTAAACTTTATAAATTAGTGTTAAAATTGTGTTTGTCCTTTTTCTCAAAGGCATTTTTATTTGTTATCAAGGATCGTTTACACTTGTTTCTAAAGTACAGGGATGAAATCGATCTAAAGTTTATCTCAGGAACGAAACACAATTTTGACAAATAGTTCAGGAACCTAAACATACTTAACCCTTAATACAATGGCCTTCAAATACACAAGACAAGTTCAGTTAGTGCATGAAGATAAGGTTTGTGAAATAAAATTTTCATTTTAAGTTATATATCATCAACTAGACAGGAATGTTTATAAACTAATTATAACAATTACTTTTAGGTTTAGAAAAACAATGGATAGTGGGTGTAACTTAGGTGAAAATTAAGGAAGGTTGATGTAATTTGTTTTTGTCTTTTTTTTGTTGATTATAAATTTTTTTCATTTCTTTTTTTTTACAATTATCTTTTCCGTGAGCTTCCTTAGTGTGTTTGAAGGTAATTATCTTAGACATTTAAATGTTCCTATTCAAACTTGATAAAATCTAAGACTCTAATTCATTTGTACTAAAAGGTGTGTTGTTTTATAGTAGATATTCACCAAAGTTCAACATTGAGTACTATCAAGAAAGAAAGGTAAGAAATTACTATAAAAGTGAGAAGTTAATTTGAGTGTTTTCACTACAACTTAATAGTTTTTTAGGTGGATTAGGGATTTAGGCAATTGCGTATCTTGAGAATTATATAATTGTCACTCTTGATTGCAACAAAAAGTAAAATATTTTTTAAATACAAGGATAACTTTCTATAGAACTTTAAATTCTCATTAGGTAATCGAGATAACTTCTTAGAATCACAAGTTGTTCTACATAGCAAAAGATTTTTATCTATATTAGTTGTTCTACACGCGATTTTCATTTTAGTTATCCTTTTCTTGTACTCACAACATTATATCTAACATACATTCTCAAAAAGTTTTATCTATTGTGTCAAAATCAACATTGATATGTGAGTCAACTTTAGTTCGCTATAAATAGTTTGGCAAATTCACAAAGGAATTCATGTCTTGTATAGAGAAGTGTGTCTTGTATGTTGTAACTTGATCAATTAAGTGTCTTTATATTTGCATTTGTTGTACATAATTTAATTTTTTATTGTTTGTAGATTTTTCAATGCTTGATGGTCTCTTGAATATTAAACCAGCCTTTTGTTTTGTTATAACAATTGGATGGAGATTATCAATCCATCAAAACTAAAAATCATTTGTTATGATTAAAACATATGGGTCATCTTATCAAGATTGTGTTAGATAATTAAGAGTATATTATCAAGAGTACATTATTCAGAATAGATTGTGCAAGTTTACTATATCGTTGAAGTCTATCAAATTGTTCATTTTTATCACACCACTTAGGTATAATAATCAGGTTATAGAATATTGGTATATAATAAGTTATGAGAAAAATATTAATACAACATTAAAACTTATATCCCATTATAAATCTATGAGAGTAGACCATCCTAATATTTCATCATAAAAGTTAATGTCTAAATATGTCACTTGATCAAAATTCTCACACTACTATATATAAAAATAAAATATTTCTATTTCAAATAAATTTTTTACTATTAATATATATTTTTACATTTAATATTTTAACGCGTTTAGAACAATTTATACAAAATATTTAGGACAAAATTTATCTGTATAACTATCAAACTTTATCACATTCTATAATATTAATAGTGACTATTAGATTGAGATGTATCAACTTTCTTTTATTTGAACAAGAGTAAAAATCACATAAATAAGTTTTTGTGTATTCTCACTATAGAACTTACTTATAGTATTAACATTAAATCATCATCGCAAAATTAGACTAAATAATACCTGATTGTGCTATTAGAGATCATAATTCATGCCATCATCACATGAAAATGTAACATGTCTAGTTTAATATGGTCTTGAAATTATACGTGATGGTGCAATAATGATTTATGAATAATACTATGCGTTGATTTACATAATAATTTGTAAAAACTTGATGTTATAACTTTTTTTATAGTTCAAATAGAATAACTTTCATGGTAGTTCAAATGAAATAAAGGTGCACCATGGTCTTGATTGATATTTCAATAAATTTTTGTGATGATATTTTACATAAACTTAAAAGTGCTAAGTTTGTGAGAGTTTTAAATAAGTAAAAAGAAAAAAATTTAGTTCATAAATATTTATTTTAAGACTTAATTTTTTTTTCTTTCAACAAATGTGTCACTTTATATTTTTCATCTATGAAAATATGAATTTTTAATATTATGGTTCATCTCATGTAAAGTTGAATTAAAATTAATATTATACATCATAAAAGTGAAATTTGGATAGATCTTGAATATGTTACAAGCAATATTGGTGAAAAAAAATTTTCCTATGTTTTTGTGTATATACACTTATGAATTTATATAATTATAACGTAATGAAAAAATAAATTTAATTTATTTTACATACTAAACTTTTAAGAAAGAATTTTGAGTTAGATTTTCATTTTACACATTTTAAAGAAAAGTGAGAATTTTAAGTGTGAATGTGATTAAGTTGAGTAATATAAGTATGAGTGAGGTTAAGCACGAAAAATTAACTTCAAATCTTAAACTCTTATCAAATATCTAATTATAATTATTAAAAATAGTAAAAAAACATATTATTTAATATCATGATAAGATAGTCATTAATGTTTAAGAATATTTTGTATATCCTAAAATCATCAATGTTTATTTTTATATATATTTATTTGATTTGATTTAATTAAATATTATAAATTAGAAATATTTTATTAATTAATATAGTGTTTAAGAATATTTTTTTATATTTTAAATTAGAATATGTTATATTATAGATTGACTCTTTCAATGCAAAATCTTATATTTTTAGATTAAATATTATTTAATCTTTTAATTAAAATATATCTTACTATTGTTAATTTTAAGTATGGCAAAACTCAGTTTTCTCCAATTTGGTGATGATATAATTTTAATTGGGGAAATGTCCATGAACAATGTAAATCTAGTTATATGTATGATCAGATGTTTTAAACTTGTATCTGGTTTCAAAGTTCATTTCTTTTAAGAGTGGATATGGAGCATTTGAAGTAGAAGAATCACTAATAAATAAAGTGACTAAGTTCTTGAATTGCAAAATCTTGTCCTTACCCTTTGTGTATCTACGATTACTTATTTTAGAAAACTCTAGAGAAACGTGATGTTGGAACCAATTCAAGAAAAACTATTTGTTTGGATACATAAACAACTCTCCTTAGTAGGGAGTATATGTATAATTAACTATTTTCTTTCTTCCTTACCTCTCTTTTTCTCGTCATTTTGCAAAATCCCCTGTGGTGTGGCAAGAAAGACAAGGAGTATGCAAATAGGATATTTGGGGGGCAAAAGGACTAGGCGAGGAAGATAACATGAGTTGAAAAGAGACATGTTGTTCTAGAAAAGAGTGAGGTATAGAGGAAGATATGTAAATTTTTTTAACAAAGCGAGGTTTGCTAAATGGGTATGTAATTATTTTCACCAAAAAGGAGTCGTTTTAGTATTTAGTAAGTGAAGCAAAATAAAATTGAATGAGGGAATTGAGAAGGCCAAAGAACTTAGATAAGCAAGCATTATTCTAGGTGGAGGGATATCAATTATGTGAGGGGGGCAGGGGGTTAGTTAGGGTATTTGGTTTTGAAACAAAATTACATGAAAATTGGGAAAAATGGATCAAATAGGCTTTTGGTTTGACAAGTGAAATGGAGAAGAATGATGAACTATAATCTATCCAAGACTATTCCTTAACCCTGAGCAAAAATAAATAAAAAATTGATATATATGGGAACATGGAATTAAAAAATGAGACTAGAATTTGCAATCGAGAGGGAACTAGTTTGCATGGGAGGAGAATATGATTCAAAACTTATTGGCATAATTAATAAAGGTTCGGGTGGTGCCTGACAAGGATGAATGAATTTGGGGTAAAGACAATAGTGGTAGGTATAATGTGACATCAACTTATAATATCATTAAATGGTATTAGAGTTCCGAATGATGACTTCCTTGTCGTTCAATCATGGCAGAAGTTCAAGGTGATTGAAAATTTTTAACCTAATCAAACTTATAAAAGAAGCTCTTTATCCTCTCTCAAGAAAGGTTCCTTAAGCAAGAAATTTAAAGTAAATTCTTCTCCTTTGGTGACTTTTAAAGAATAAGAAAGTTGCTATAAGACACATTCAATTTTCATTCAATTCAAAAGTTATTTTTAAAATAAGCAAGGGAAGTTATTTATAGAATGAGACAACTTCTCTTGTACCTTATTCGAGATGATGTGGGACTAAAATTTATGTTGGTCGAACTAGCTATGGAAGTTTTCAACACAAACTAAACAATTTTGCCACAAAAAAGCCTTTTCTAAGTTACGTGAGACTTCTTCTCTTGGTCTTCTCTTCTAGCTTTTGGATGCTACTCTTGCTTGCTTAGGTCTCCCTTTGTTGGTCCAAATATTGGCCCAACATAGTCCCATTTAAATCCCAATTATTCCTCTCCAAAATCCTAATTATAAACAAATATGTATACTTGTACAACTTTTTCATGATTAAGAAGAAGAAGAAATTTCTAATATACTACTCTCCAAAGTGCTAGAGTCTTTTTCTTTGGAACTTCATCTCTTGATAAAAGATCTAAGGCTTAGCTAAACCAAGAGGGGGTGAATTGGTTTTTAAACTTTCTTGAAAACTTTTATTATCTTTGAAACTCTTTTGAAAACCTTTCAAAAGAAAATTAGAATACAATTCTTTATCGAATCAATATTGAACAAGAATGTGTAATCGAAAAAATAAATTACAAGCTAAATACTAAAGAGAGAAAGGAGAAGAAAGAACACACAAGATTTATACTAGTTCAGATCAAAATAATCCTACATCCAGTCTCATCTATTCAACCTTAGAGTAGCCAGATTCCATTATTTTTATATGTTTTTACAACCATACAACACAAATAAACATACACAAGATAGAAACACACAATATCAATTTACAAACAAGCTCAAAAAGGATATAGAAAGATAACCTTCTGAATCAATTCAAGAAGGATATAAAAAATAAACTCTGAATCAATTAAAGAAGGATATACAACATATTAACTTTTGACAGATCAAAAAGATATGGAGGGAATACTCCCAAACAATAAAAAGGACAAAGAAAGAAGTTACCACTTCACACTAAAAACAATCACACAATGAAACTTAGCTCAATCACACAACTCTTTGAATTCTTGAAAAAACCCACAAGATTCCCTTAGACTTTTTTAACTTTTTCTTGAGGAAATCTTGGAGAAAAGGTTTTAAACTCAAATACACTTGAAATGCGCTTGGAATACTTTAATTTTTTATGTCTAAAAATACTGAATGAATCCCTTTATATAGATTTCAAAAAGTATATTTAAAAACTGATCCTAATGCGTTTAATCAATTAGATAAGTATTTAATTTATTATCTTAACCATTTATGTGCATTTTAGAAAAAAACAAGTTTTTTTTGTTTTAATCGATTATTTAGTGAGATAATTGATTATTTTAGTTTGCTCCAATTCTAGGAAACCTAAAAGACAAATTAATTGATTATATCAAGAGTTAATTGATTATATTAAAGAAATTTCAAAATCTCTGGAAACTGTTTTCTCTTTTGATTTGTTATCAAAATGGATAATCAATTATTCATATAAATTTTTTTAATAACAAATTAATCAATTATATTAACATATAATCGTTAAATAAAGTTAAAACCTTTTTAAAAGCATATTTATCTTTTAAAAACTTGTTTAATTTGAGCTTTGAAAAACATATTTGGATTAAGTTGTATGATGGACTAAGACACTTGTGACGTACCTAATTGTGAAAGACTCACAATCACATGCAATGAAAGTTTTAACACTCAATACAAAAATGTTTACGTTGTCATCATCTTCAACATCTTGAAACTTCATCATCAAAATAAAAAAGTTTGACTTAACCTTCAAGTTTAACATTGTCTTCTTCTTTCCTTTTAGCCATGGATCTTTATTAATGTGGTTGGATGGTTATCATTAAAGACATTGAAATTTTCATCCATGAGTGCCTCATATGCTGACAAAACTAATCAATTAAAAAAAAAATAGGCTTGCTCCAATCCCTCCCTATACCACAACAAGTTTCGAGCAAGCAAACTCCAAATTTTGTTTTACACCAACCTTCATCTTCTAGCCATACATTTGTGTGGATTGTGTACAACTATCTCTCCTAGTTTATCCACTTCATAATATTGTCGACTTTATTCACAACTCCTCTTTCAGTTCACCATTTTTATATTTGTAGGTTGCACAATATTTTGAGGTCCATCAAGAGGAAGGCAATACATATTTTTATTTCTTTTTTAAAATAAAAAAACAAATCAATCTACAAAAAATCTAACTTAAACATGCTTAATGCATGGGTTAAGTGAGTCAAGTTTGTTTAGGCCTATATTCGACAAATATTCAATGAAAACATGTCAGATATACAAGAAGTGAAGGTTGAATTGTGTATTTAAAAAATATTCACAAATCTAAATCTGATGATATACAGTCTGATACTAATTTAAAGTTTGACAAACGGTCTGTTAAATAAACTTTTCAAAGCAATATTTTTGGAAATTTTCTCCTTCTTTGATTAGTATATTTTTTTTATAACATGCACTGTAAATGAGTTTATAAGAAGGAAGGTTTAACTCTGTATTTTTATATTGATTCATCTAAAACTAGAGACTACGTCTAGTTCTTGACTAATAAGTCAAATTCAACTCAGCAAACTAATGTTGTGAAGATAAAATGTGAGTATTCTTTGGATCCTAGTCACTCTTGGATAAAATTAACTACTTAGGTATTATTTGGAATTCAATCCTTCTAGCTTATTGAGAATTAGGTATAGGATGAATCCCTCATGTGTATTGTACATAGGGTTAAATGTTTATTTATAAAAAAAATACAAGAGATGGGTTGAGCCCATTACACTAAATTAACAACTTGTTCAAGTTGTTTAAATTAGGTGTCTATTCTTGCGCTCAGCCAATCCGTTTTGTTGAGGTGTATAAGCACACGAAGTTTGGTGAAGAATGCCATGAGATCCCATAAAACTTTGAAAAGAATGGGGAAGATGCTCACGAGCATTATTACAACGTAAAATTTGAATAGAAACACCAAATTGAGTTTTTATTTCATTAAAAAAAATTGAAAGATAGAAAACAACTATGAATGATTTTTCATCAAGAACAACCAAGTACACCTTGAGTTATCATCAATAAAAGTGACAAAATATTGAAATCCTAAATTAGACTGGACACGACTAGGTCCCCAAATGTCAAAGTTAACTAAGGCAAATGTAGAAGAAGCACGTTGTGAGAAACTAGCTAGAAAAGAGCAACGACTGTGTTTCACTAATTCACACGACTCATAGGAAAAAGTAGCCAACTAGGACAGACTTGGAACGAGCTGCTGCATCTTGGCAAAGATAGGATGACCTAGTTGAGCATGAATGAGCTAAGAAGACTTCATTCCCGAACCAACATGGGCAGTTGTCTGTAGATGGTAGAGGTCATGAGACTCACATCCAGTGCTAATCGTTCATTGTAAACTCTGGTCTTGTACAGAAAAAGAATCTTTAGTAAAGGAGATAGTGCAATCAAGGGAACAAGTGAGGCGACTAAGCGATAATAAATTAAATGGAGATCCAAAGTCGTAAAGAACATTATCAATAGATAGGGAATGAAGAAGTTGAATGGTACCAATACCTTGGGAAGGGGCTTTAGAGCCATTACCCATGGTGACAAAGGGTAAATAACCCGATGTAGATAGGGATGTAAAGAATGATTTATTACTAGTAATGTGGTCGGTGGCGTCAGAGTCTAGAACCCAAGGACTAAAACAATTGGATTGAGTTATGCTAGCAAATGAAGTACCTGAATGCACAAAAAAAGGAGTGGAACTCGAGCCCTGACAATCCTTATGCCATTTTAGAAACTCATTGAAAGTAGCAGGTTGAGCCGAGTTATCAGATGGTGGAGGGCCTAAAACAGACAGTGGTGTGGGGCCCATAGTAGGTGATGGTGGAGGGGCAACATGGACAATTGCAATACATTTTGGAGGGCGACCATGTAAAACATAGCACTTTTCTTTTACATCACCATACTTATGACAATGATCACACTGAGGTCACCATTTTCCTTGTTTTCGAGGACAATTGCGATTGTCATGGTAAGAAACCAGGGTAGAAGATTCATCGGAGGTACCTGTAGTAGGTGTTTCAGTTGCAGACTTACCCGACACATGTAAAAGGGTGGCAAATGTGGATGTCCATGTAGGCAATATTGGAGACCCCAAAATTTGATCCCAAACATGTGAATAGTCAACAAGAAGACCATGTAAGGCCAGTAACATGAAGAACTTTGACCGTGGTTTGATTTCTTCAAAAGGAGTAGAGGAAAGGGGTTATAACTCATTGAAATTATGAAAGAGAGAATGAATTTTATCGAGCCATTGTACCATCAATGTGTGTATGACTTTCGAGTGTGAACATATTATGACAAACACCATAGAGACGTTGATTGTCATTAGTGTACAATAGTTTGGCCTGATTCCAAACCTCGGAGCAATACGTATAAGTATAAGTATTTGCTTTAACGAGGAATCAATGGTAGATTTAATCACCATGCATAACTTAGCATCAATCTTCTTCCATCGTGAGCACTCGTTTTCAACAACAATATTCTCCATCTTGATGAGATAATCTTCAAAATCCTAACTCTCAAGCCAAAGTTGGATGTGAAATGCTCACATCTCATAATTATCACCGTCTAATTTGTCAATGGAGAGATGCATATTGACATAATTGGTATAGATGGACGGAGGAGGCATAGGAGTAGAAGAGGCCATGGAGGAGAGAGAAAGTTGTTGTAGGAGAGAGAAAAACCCTAAAAATAGGGAGAATTGTCAAACGAACTCTGATCAAGGATTTGACAACATATCCACACGAGGATGACATGGCAACGCTGGCGATGCAAATCGCTGCAGGAGACAACAACGAAGGCGTCGTCATGTGCGACAGAGATGAAGTTGTGTGCGTTTCATCAAACAGCGCATGGGGCCGTGTGGAAGCTCTGACGAGGCCAATCTTGATCGCGTCGAAGTCGCCTGGGCGGGACAATGCTGGCAAAGGTGGCACCGGTCTGAAAGGTGCCAGCAATAGCGAAGGGTAGTGAAAGCCACTAGCGACGAATATGTGACTATTTGCAACGGCGACAATTTCGATAGTGATGACAATGGCGGAGGTAGCGACAGTGGTGATGGTGGCGGAAGCAGCGATGGTGGCGGTAGTGACAACAACGGCGGGCTGAGGGAAGAGGTTCTGGACATTATAGAAGGAGAAATTTCTGGAAAAAATATATTTAGCACTAACGGATAGTAGGTTCACTAAGAAGACAGGGATTTAACCTAGCTCTAGATACTATTGAGAATTAGGTATAGGATGAATCCCTTATGTATATTGCACGTAGGGTTAAGCGTTTATACATAAAAAAGATACAAGAGATGGGTTGAGCCCATTACACTAAAATAGGAAACTCTATATATTCTAACATAGCTAAAAGCCAACTATTATTTGGATCTCAATCACTTCTAGCTAAAACCTAAGTATTCTTTGGAACTTAGTCACTCCTGGCTAAACAACCCATAGTATTGTTTGGAACTTAACCCCACTTGGCTAGACAACCAAGTATTTTTTGGAATACAATAACTTATGGCTAACATCATGTATTCTTTAGAACGCAACCACTCCTACCTAAACTCAAGTATGATTTGTAAAACAATCACTCCTAGCTAGACAAAGGTTTTTCTAGAAGGAAAGTGATCTCAAATATCATAATTTTGGGTAACTACCGAAAGGTAGCATGTTGCGACATATACAAAGATAAACCTTTCAACTAGAAGCAAGAATGAACACACAATGTTATTGTGAAGCTTTCAAAGCATAGAGAAAAAGAGAAGGAAATTTAGCATCATTTTTGCACAAGATATCAGCGTTGTTCACACCTTTCTTGTTGAGTGAATACTTTAAATAACATCTCGAAGAAATAGCCATTGCAAATTCTTTTTCTAACCGTTGAAAAGCTTCAGTTAAATAATACATTTTTCCATCATGTGAGATAACAAGGATGATGATGTAAAATTCACTTCGTTCAACATTAAATGTTCATATCCTCTTTAAGAAAAATTCCTAATAGTTGGCAACCCTTACCAACCCTAGGTCAAAGATCTTTGTACTTAATTTGAGTAAAGTGAGAGACCATACAAGCCAAACAACTTTTCCAGATTTGACATGAGTGTGGATCAAGAGGTTATTGACACATAACATCTTTAGCTCTTGTTCCAAGATGTTTTTTATGTTGATATTACTTTGTGATGATCAAAATAAGCAAATATAGTTGTTAGTGAAAAGTCCAACATCCTCTAATCTAAGATTTTGAGTAAATGCTTAAAAATAATGAAGTATAAAATGCAAAGGAACACACATCTAACAAATGATGTCAGGTCGACAGACGAAACAAACTCTCACCAGATCATGCACATATCGTCTGGTTCCTTGTCATTTGAACATTTAGATTTTCAATAAGATAATATGCACACACAACATTAACATTAACAAATCTTTTTAAAGTGCATGAACATTCTTCAAATTGTCCTGAACATAAAGTACAAGATTGTGTCACATCCCTTCAAGCACGCCTAAAAAAAGAGTTAAAGCTACTCAAGTTCACCAAATTTCTAACACATGCAGTTTGTCAACTCTTGGAGCACACTTGCTAGATACGAAACTCAGTTGCTCAAGTTCACCAAATTCCTAACCTATGCAATTTGTCAACTCTTGTGAAGCACACCTGCCACATACGAAAGTCAGCTTTCACAAAAAATAGAAGTAAAGTTCATCTTCTAATAGAGGATAAGTGCTACAAGCTATTAAAACTAGTACCAAAATAAGGATATGTATTTAATGGATGAAGAATGAAATTTAATGTGCTCTACATGAAGCTTCAATAGACGATTGAAGATCAAGTTGTTGAAATCATCCTAAATCTAAAGATGTTAGAATGAGACTCCAACGACTAGTTGTTTCTGAGCATTATATAAGAGTCTAGCTCAAGGAAAAAAACAAGAATGCAAACCTAAGATCAAGTGCTAAAGATCTACTACTTTCTTCTCTTACATCTAAAAGCTTTAGAAGAACACTCTTTGTGTTCCTTAGTCTATCTAGGAGGAAATCCTACTTTCATGTTTGTCTATAAGACGAAAACTACTTTAGATTAGTTACTTTGTAACTGTTAAATCACAAATCTCCCTTTTGTAAACAATTGAGCTAGGAGTGGCGTGCTAAATAAATACTTGGGTTTGAGCCACAAGTGACTTGGTGAAAGAATACTTGGTTGACCCAGAAGTGGCTTATGGAAAAAATACTTATACGGATTAGTCAAAAGTGGTTACGTGCCGAAAGAATATTTGTACCTTGCAGCATTAGTGTACTAGTAGAACTCAATCAAGTTAATTAAGAACTAGACGTTGTATATGAATTTCAGAACCAGTATAAAAATATGTGTTAAGTGCCTCTTAACTTTATCTATTTTCAATTGCATATTATTAAATTGTCTAACTTTCGAAGGGATATTTTATATTTAAACAAGTTTTGTTTTCAAAGTTGTTTTTTTATCAACGAATTCGATGCGTATGTTGAACGTGCCTATTGTATAATAAGTTTATCTCTTCAGACAATATTCGAAAAATTTGGTAAGTTTAAAAACACAATTCAACTCTCCCTTCTTATATTTTACTTATTTTTCACAGGAATATATTCGAGAAATACAATGTTGGCTTTTAACTATGCACTTATCGTTTAAGCACGTCAACAGAGACTTTATACACATAAAGTGTTGTATCATTCATCAAACATAATACCTGTATATTTTATGATTTGTTTGTAAAATTGTCTTTCATTTTATAAAATTTTCATAATCATGTTTATATTTTACTGTTTATAAAGCATCTAATCAATATATATATATATATATATATATATATATATATATAGGGTTTAATATATTTTATTCTATCATATTCAAAAGTTTTAACTCAATCCAATTCAAATTCTTGATGAGTTAAATTGACTCGAGAGTTCTAACCCATTTTAACACCTTTAGTTTAAGATGTGAAGTTATTACTAGCTCTCTCCTACAAATCAACAAATATCTAATTAGTTTTGTCCATATCAATTATAATAAAATAACTATATGAAACAATAATTAACTGAAGCTTTTGAAGGAAGTCCTTGACAATATTTTTATTGATATATTGTATAAAAAAAATTGAAAGATCATTTTACTATTTATCCTTAACTACAAATAATTTGTTCTACAAATTTATTGTTCAAATTTAACCAAATGACAAGTAACAACAACATGTGGACATAACTTTATTCATTTCTTTTCCAGTAAGCATTAAATTTTAAAAACAATAGTAGATAGGTGAATATATAAGAAAAATGGGATGCATCTTTTTCATCTTGATATTTAAGGAGATATTCATATTTTTTTCTCTTCGAAAAATAAGAAAATAAAAGATGGGGATGATAAATAACTTTTTTAAGTTACTAACTATTTGAATTATGATTGGATTAGTAGTTGAATATTTAAATTATTGGTTAGTTTTCAAATAGATTTTTTAAGTTGTCTTTTAAAATATTCAAAAGTTATATAATTAAGGACCCAATTAAAACTTTTTTCAATTTTAAAATTTACCTAAGAGTTCTCAAATAGTTGAAGGAGTAAATGAATAATTTTTTCATGATTACTTCATAATTTAATCTTGAGTTATCCTTTTAATATTTTAACGAAGCATTTGGTATCCCGTGAATAAAAGAATTAAATGATTAAAAAGGAAGAAGCATTTGTTAATAATATTATCATGCTAAGAAGGAAGCAGTTGTCGAAAAATAGTTATTGTCTTAAAAAAACGGTGATAATTAACTAAACACCCTTTCATGTCAAATACTTTTGCAAGTCGCGTCGGTTCACAAGACTTGGGACTCATCGTATGACAGCGGAACAATGGTCGTGACGTGTTGCTCATATCCCATAATCTCATACTCAAAGTGCCTTCATGTTGGCCGCAATCTCTCTTTCTATATATAATGTATTTGTTTATAAAGTGAGTGATTGGTTGCTGAGTCAGGGAAGTGGCTGAGATTGGGTTTTGGTGATTCCAACAAATCCACGTTCACCCACACTTTGTCTCTCTGCCCTTGTTTCCTTTGTCCCATTCCTATCCCAAACTTTCTTGTGGCTCTCTCCTTCTCTCAGATTCAATTCCCCATTTTTGTTTTTAACTCCTTAGATTCTCCGCCACCTGAACATTACCCATTTCATGCCTCACACCCGTACTCCGCTTTTCAATTAACCACTCCTTTCAAATTCTACTGTACTCACCGTACTGCTTTTGTTGATTCCTTTCACGTTCTTATAACGAACGAACTAACTATCTGTGCATCAAAGGTGTGGGTTTTGTTCCTTTTTCGCTCTGCGTTTCATCTGATTCTCTGGGCACTGCTAAAGCTCGGTAAGATTCTAGATTTATCCCAAATTCAATTATTGAATCAATGGCTGGTAATTGTAAGTGTCATTCCTGATGATGCATGTATGCTTTGGCTTCATGTTGTTTGATTGAAAACTAGTGTATGTGAGTGTCGTTTCTTTCTTCTTTTTCTACTTCTTTATGTCTATTTATTTATTTATTTATTTATTTATAGTTGAATGGTTACTGACTTGTAGTGTATGTTTCATGGTTTTGAATTATGGTGATTGTGGTTTGGGAGGATTCCGCAACCACAATTACCACTCCATTTATTTTTGTTTTGTAATTTTGGTGATGGCAATGCAATCCTAAGTAACCAAAATTGCGACTGAATTTAAAGCCAAAAGAGAGTGGACGGTGTCATCTTTCACCTTTTACGATCTGAACAACAAATTACACTAATGAGCTTTCAGATTCTTTTCTCCTTTAATACTTCTGGATATTGAGTGGAAAAAGGGCATGGACATATGTAGAGTGTATGTTGAGGGGGTATGAAATATTGTATATGGCCTTAAGCAAAGCTGGTGAAAGAGTTGTTTTTCTGGTTCTAAGCTATCCCGTGCTGATGTTGTTATATACTTATTTGTCTAAACATCCCTCGTAATTTATTATTTGTCAAATGTGAATAGATTTTCTCTTGTCTATTCTTTTATATTAATGAAGGTGAGAGCTCTGAAAATTTTCAACTCATTTGGTGGATAGGATGGAGCATCCAATAAGCTGATTTTCTGTTGTTTATGAGTGATTGTTGCATGCTATACTTTCCGTGTATATCATTGAACACGAACCAGAAACCCTTGTGTTGCATATATGAAAATGTATCTCTCGGGATATCTCAAATCACTTTGCCTAAGCATTTCTAGTGTGGTAAATTTGCATTGATGAAATAGGTAAATAATATGGGAAGAACTCGATTTTTTTCTTTTGCATTAGATGTAGTCCTTTTCAAGTGCAAAATATGGGGTGTGTTTCTACTCCTTGACTTCCCATCCTAAACTTAATGCTTTGTTTGGTTTAGGGATAGAAATAATTTTGAGTAGACAGAAATAAGTTGGTGTTGTTCGGTTTAAGAGATTCAGAGAAGAATTGACTTGAAATAGTATGATCCACTGTATTATTGTTTACCTATTTTCACTCATTTCTCTCATATCTTCTCTATTTATTTTCAACCAAATATTTTAAATGTCTACTTTATGTCCCACCTATTTCTACTCGTCCTTTTAATTTCTATCCATCATATTTCTTTCATCTCTACCAAAGAGACCTTAATCAGTACTTAACTTCAAGGTGTTTATTCTTTGATTGAGGAAATAGAGGTTTTGTATGAATTGATAAGTTACAATTTCATGAATCTGCACTGTAATTCCGTTTGTTTAAATAAAAATCTTATTTGGTCTGCTGCAAAACTAAAGCTTAATGTTTTTTGTTATGTCCCATATTGTTAAAATGGGCGGTTTTCTCAAGGATCATACTTTTCGTTGGGTTCTTTATTTTAAACCATTTTATGTGTTCATGTTTCATAGTCTAAATCCTTTGTTTCCCACTTTCCCTCTTTGGAATTTATGCTTTGCAGATGGGAGATGTGGCTAAGGACCTTACAGCTGGAACTATTGGAGGGGCAGCACAGTTGATATGTGGACACCCCTTCGACACTATCAAGGTCAAGCTCCAAAGCCAGCCTGTACCACTCCCTGGTCAGCTTCCCAAGTATTCAGGTGCATTTGATGCTGTCAAGCAGACAATAGCAGCAGAAGGGCCAAGGGGTTTATACAAAGGTATGGGTGCCCCTCTTGCTACAGTAGCAGCCTTCAATGCTGTCCTGTTTACAGTGAGGGGACAAATGGAAACATTAGTGAGGTCCAATCCTGGTGCCCCCCTCACAGTGAATCAGCAAGTTGTCTGTGGAGCTGGAGCTGGAGTTGCTGTTTCCATTCTTGCATGCCCAACTGAATTGATCAAATGCAGGTCCGATGGTGTTCTTGTCATGATCATCTTTAATCTCATTTTCTTTTTCTTTTTCTTTTTTCTTTCTATCAGTTTCTATAGTTTTTATTCCTTTTCTTTCTATCCAATGGTGTTCCACCTTTTTCTTAATTTGTTTCACTATAAAGTATCTCTGTTTTAGTTGCTTATAATAGCTTTTTCGTTCCCTCTCTCAGTTGACATAAACCAGATTGTCATTTAGGAAAAACCAAATGAATTCTAGCTACAAATTTGTTTTTATTAACTTTCACTTTTAACTTTTCTTGTTAATTGGATATCACCATAGGTACTCCAAATATGTCTTGATCTTATGCTTAACCTTTTCATCCATGGTGAATATCATCAGGTTGCAAGCGCAAAGTGCGCTTGCTGGCTCTGAAACAGCTACTGTGGCTGTTAAGTATGGAGGACCCATGGATGTGGCCAGGCATGTTCTCAGATCAGAAGGGGGCACGAGAGGTCTTTTCAAGGGCTTGGTTCCCACTATGGCCCGAGAGATTCCAGGAAATGCTATAATGTTTGGTGTATATGAAGCATTAAAGCAAAAGTTTGCAGGAGGCACTGATACTTCTGGCCTAGGTAGAGGTTCTCTGATAGTTGCGGGAGGCTTGGCTGGAGCTTCTTTCTGGTTCATTGTTTACCCAACTGATGTTATTAAGAGTGTGATTCAAGTAGATGATTACAGAAACCCAAAGTTTTCTGGTTCATTTGATGCATTCAGAAAGATTAAAGCTTCAGAGGGCTTCAAAGGCTTGTATAAGGGTTTTGGTCCTGCTATGGCCCGAAGTGTTCCTGCAAATGCAGCATGCTTCTTGGCATATGAGATGACAAGATCAGCTCTGGCATGATTTATTCTTATAGCAGGCTTAATATCAATCAAATTCTCATGTTTCATTTTTTCTTTTTCTTTTTTTTCACTGAACATTTTTATTCCATCCATTGACGTATAACCACACAAGCGCGTCTGGTGTTATTGGCTTCAATCAACTACAGATTCTGTCATCACTAGTAATGCAAATACTTTTCAGTTTCAGGTGCCACATTATATACTATGAATAATATATTAACTACAATGCTTTCAAGGGTGGACTTTTAGGAGAAAATGGTCCAAGGAAACACATACCGTATTCTGAATGCCGAATTGTCTATTTGTCATCTTTGTGTTAGAGATTCCTCGACTAGAGATAAAGTCAATTTAGTGTATATTAGTAGGTGTAAACCTCACCTTACAAGTCGATTTTGTGAGATTGAGTTAGGCTTAAAGTCCACTTCTTTATATGGTATCAGAGTCATATAAGTCCATCCTAATAAGGTTGTTGGGTCACCCGCTATCGAACCACCCATAAATATGTTTTCCCATTCGTGACTCGATTAGTTGTAACAATGTAATTATACAAGACGTATGTGTGCACTGAATGATGTGATGTACCCACGGCTCATGATCTACAGGTGTAAGAATTTCCTATAACTATAAATAGTACTAAAAGAGTGTTGATGTGGGAGATGCTATTTCCGTGTTTAACAATGATAATGACGCTTGGTGGTGCTTTGTACTGGAGAAATACTTCAGTGCTAAATGGTGTTGGGAAAGAAAACAAAAACAACAAAAACTTGAAGCAACACTGGATCTCTTTTTCCCTTGTATAGAATAATATACTCCAGAAGTATAAGGCAAAGAATATGATCCAACAGAGAATCGAAAATAGTACACTCAAATTTTAACATGAGAAAATTTCAATATAAAATAAAAATCATTGTTTAGCTAAATTGTTTCACTAATAATAATCAATGATTAATAAGAACATCATAGATCTTCTTGGAATCTCCAAGAATCAATAAAAGAATTCTTATCAATAATAGCATCAATAATAACAAAAAAAATCCAATAAATATCCAACTATTTAATACCAAATACTTCTCCCCTTGGTGGCAGAGTGCACCCTTTATTATGTTTCTTCAATTTAGGTGTAAGCCACCACCTCTTTATGCCTCATTGATTAGCATGTTAAAATTAAATGGACTTAAGGTCCAAAGATCATTGTTTTCTTTTTTTCTCGACTTTATTTTACTATGGATCAATATGATTTTTTTCTAAAAATAATCGTGGAGGAAAACTAGAATCTTCAAATTAAGTTGTTCAACCTCTAAATTCTTATTTGAACTTAAGCACAACTTCGATTAGAAACATATTGACCACAAGAGAAAATATTTCTTCAAAACTAAATCCTTTCTTCTAATTGAAGCCTTTCACAACCAATATGTACTTTGGTTGTGAGTTGTGTTCCTTTTATTTTAGTTTGAACACTTTTTTTTGTACTTTCTTGCCTTGATGTAACTGCACTTATTCAAAAGTATATTCTCATTTTAGGATTTCATCCCCTCTTGCATAACTTTATACCATTTGTCCTTCTCTTAGTGTGATATAGCCTTTTCATAACATTCTAGTTTCTCCCATTAGTTAACATAATATACTTGTGAGAGATTTTTTTTATGAAGGATGAGGCTTTAAATAGTTATTCTCAACTAAGGCTCTACCAAGAGAAATTGGTTCAAGCATATTAAGTGCATTTTCTACCTTTGCATTTACATCTACCCCATTATCAACAACCCTGATGATAAGTTCTTGCTCAACATAAATGTACCCCCAAACATCTTGTTTTAGATTCTCTTTCTTATTCAATATCTTCATGTTAGAAATAATTATTGAGTTTAAGCGGAGTAAATTGAAATTTAAAATATTTTTGGCAACTAGATGAGTAAGTTGGTTTGGTTTTCAAGAAAAACATTACAACTTCTAACAATCTTTTTATGAATTGGATCTGACAATCTTTAACCAAAATAATCATGATCATAACCTAAGAAGATACATTATTTACACTTATCATCAAGCTTATATTTTTCATATGGGATGTGAACAGATGTTTTGAAACCAAACATCTTTCTCTCTCCATATGCTCTCATGAACATCACGATCAAAAGGAACATAAGGAGAATTTTTGCAGTTCTTAATGTGTCACCCCAAAAGGCTTTAGGAAATTTGTCTTGAGAGAACATACATGTAATTTTGTCATTGATTCCACAGTTTATTGT
Organism: Lablab purpureus; assembly: GCA_030347555.1. Taxonomy (NCBI): domain Eukaryota; kingdom Viridiplantae; phylum Streptophyta; class Magnoliopsida; order Fabales; family Fabaceae; genus Lablab; species Lablab purpureus. The sequence continues at coordinate 39,067,639 of CM059256.1, forward strand.
CCCTACAACTCATACTGTTGAGGGGGTTTAGGAAGTAGTTAAATCCATAATTACACTTATGAAAGTCATGGAACTCCCCTCCAAGATTAGCAAAAGACTTAGAAAATTCACCAAGTTTTCAATTCTCATTCAATTCAAGGTGAGATTTACAGAAGGTAAGAGGTTCTATTTGTAGATACGTAACTTCTCTTGCATGAGTGAAACAAAGGACGTGAAACTAAAATACAAGAGTGCCCAATAGTGGATGTCTAAGGGTTGGTATGCAACGCCCAAATAAGCCTAAGTTGATTATGTTCCATGTAGTTTGGGACTCCAAGCTTCATGCATCATCTTTCCAACTCTTAGCCAAAAATCCATTTAGCTTCTTCCATGGAAGGTTGTCCAACATAGCCTAATTGGAGGCCCAAAATGTGGCCCAATTAAGGTCCAAAGTTTGCTCACTTGTGTTCCTAGAAAAGCCTAAAAAATAAAAGAAAATATTGACACCTATATAAAATTTACAAGACTAAGGAAAAAAAAGAAAAACTAGTAGTCTTCTTTATAACAAAGGAAAGTCTTTATCTTTGAAGCTTGATGTTCTTCTATCCTCTTAGCTATGGGTTGTGTGGTTGGATGGATTTCCATCAGAAAGTGACATATGTTTGGTTAGAAACTCTCCATGTGAATTTTCCACAAGCTTAAATCGTCTAACATGTGTCTCTTAATGACTCTTTGATTGTAGAATATTCAAAGATAATAAAGAAATATTCTATGATTTAAGAGTTTTACAAAATTGAGAGCTTCTTTATTTCTTCTTCTAATTCTTTCATTCTGCCTCTTATTAATCTTTCTTGGAATCTTCTTCTTTATTTTCTTTTCTTTTCTTTGTCATGCTTCTTGTATTGATGAAATTCCTCTCAAATCCTATTTTCATCAACAACTTACCAACCAACATATAATAGCTTTTATTCTCTATGATAACTTGAACCACATTTTTTCTCCAATCTCCTAGATAAGGGTACCAAGCATCTCAATTATTTTTCCCATGCCTTCACAAATTTAGAGCCATCAATGGACCTGAAAAACATAACTCATACAAGAGAGTTCACCAAAATGTCAATTAAACATCATTATTTTTTGTTAGTCCATGCATTCGTCATGATAGAACAACCATGTTCCCCCAATGTAGTTTATGATCTTTCAAGAACTTTTTAGCGTAACACATCTCCTTGTTGAGGAATGAAACTCTAATTTCATGATAAGTAGCACTTACAAAATTGGGCCACAAGAACCGATAACAACACTACCCTTATTTACCATTTGATTTTTTTTTGCTCTATAATTTCTCATTTCATAGTTTTTCTACAATAATTAATTACATCTCCTTAAGTTGATCAAGATCCTTCCAACCTTTTAAGATTTACATCAATAAGAAACTTGAATTTTCTTTTATCTTTTCATGAATTTTAGAACAAACAACATGACACTCAAAGATGTTACCAATGAATACGAATTTAATTCATAAAGATTCTATAAGGTTGAAGGAGTGCATCGAGTTAAATAAGAATATGAATACAAAATTAAGAACATAACAATAGAAAGAATAATATAGAATAAGGATTCTTAGAAGCATGTCACTATGTGCAAGTTTAATCCCTGAGATTATTCAAAAGTAAAAATTTGATTCTAAGAATTGAAAAACATGAACATACAGATGGAGATAGTGTAACACCCCATAAATATCTACAATAATATTCGAGTAATAATAATATATTATTCTATTACAGCATAGTAGTGTGTATATATATATATATATATATATATATATATTACAATACAACCATCTAAAATATACTACTATGCTCCTCTCTTGGGAGCATACTCGCTTCCACTAACACTTGCAACAGAATCTGTTTACGTACATTGTACAATCATAACAGGGTCACCTACCAGACAACAAGGGTGAGTTAATTATTATAAATTTATTATATCAACAACAAGATAATAATCAATCAACATACAACACAACTAAGATATATCACCAAATAACATAATTCAACTAGACAACATAACTTTATACCCAGTCACCATTTCTGTTATGACCAAAATATAAGACGTCTTCTGGAAGATTCTATTCATGGTAAACAAGTCCCACCTAGGGTCAAGGTGGCACAAAGCACCTGCTATCAAGAGTCAGGTGTACACCTACTTTGAGAGTCTGACGTAAGCCTCCCTCAACTTCTCACCACTTGATGTCTTGTCCATGTGACTAGGCAAAAGTGAAGTTGAAATACCTCTTATCTATTAGTTATCATGACTGGAATAGAATAATATATTATTATTACTCGACTATTATATTAGATATTTATGGGGTGGTATAGATAGGAGGAGAATGAAACTTGAAGATGATAGAATGTTTTCAATTTGATAAAGAAGATGAATAAAAGAAATAATGGATGAGAGAAACTTATGGATTGACAGAGAAACTCACATCGCTTAAAGGAGTTTCAAGATAAATGTTGAAAGAAATTGTCATTTGATCTTAGATCCAAGATAAAACTCCAACAAGAATATGAGTATTTTCTTTCAAAAAATTCTAGAAAATCTCTTTCAATTTCCATATATTTAAAAGTTAGTTAGAAAGAGAAAAAAATTATTATTTTTAACCTTAGATAATCTCCTAAATAGCATTTTAATGTGTCTTACATGAAATGTAATTATAAAATCTAAAGAATTTTAAGTGTGAACAAAATTTAAATTAAATAAAAAAAGGAAATTTTAAATATAAAATATAAAATTATTAATTACACTTATTTTATACATAAAAAATATAATAAATTTTTAATTTATAAAATTTAAAATCAAGGTAATAGACTACTCTACAAACATTTGTTTATTTAAAACCTATATAAAATCTTTTATCCATTTATTTATCATAAAAAGTAATTTTTCTGATAATATTGATGAATTAATCATGCAACTGATATAAAAATAAGATTCTATTCCATAATATGATAACCAATATAAATTTTTTTGGATGAATACTTGTAACTATGATAAAGTATATTTTATTATAATAATGAAGGTAAAACTATCATTATAAAATTATAATTTTATTCTAAGACATTGTTGGCTATTGTAGATTGTGATATAGTAGTTTGCGTAATTTTCTATGGAAATGCTCACACATTGTTACACAGGAGATGTGTGGGGAGAAGTATGAGTCTTCTATCTGGGTCGTGATAAAGAGTAAGTATGAGTGATTACCTTTGGTTTTGGGTGATGTTTGAACAAAGGTGGTCCTCCTAGGTATGGGTTTGACTTCATTAAAGGGTAATGGTGGTTCTTAAACAACTATAGATATTGTTGGTGACAAGTTAAAGGTGTGGTTTGAGGAGTTGGGTAACAGTGACAACTAGGTGTGTGTAAAAAAGTAAGCGTGGTAGTGTTTGGACGGTGAGGTAGAGATAATGGCAGGGAAATATTTGCCAAATTTTTAAAACAGATCAATTTCATTGGCCAAACAAAAGCTGAAACAACTCAAATCATACACTATTGAGTTACAAGGAAAAAAAATACCTAATTAAATCCTCTTTTCTGTCCAACAATGTCAACCATAACATAACTAGTTAATAATTGAATGGAAACTTAAAAAGATGAATCACATTTACAAACTTAAAATATATAATAATATAAAAATTAATATAAACAAGAAAAAATCTCAATAAGACCAAAGCAAGCACATTAACTATGTGAATAAAAAATGTAATTAAATTAAAATTTATATAATAAGTGTTCCTTTAAAAAATTAGGTTGTAATAATTATTCCTTTGAGAAAAAAGGTTATGCTCATTGTAAAAATTTTGTTTTATTAAAAACCCCATACTTCATTATAGAATCTTCTATAATAAAATATTAATAAGTAAAATAAAAAATTATAATATATTTTGTTACTATCTATCATTTATATTATAAGTGAAAGAACTTAATATTGCTTTAGAAAATTGAAATAGTACTCACGTTTAAAGTTGTTTTCAACTCTTGTATGGTTTTATTATGAAGAAAATATGTTGTATAATTAATTATCTCTTATTACAGAAAGTTTATCTTTTAAAAGAAATAATTGTTGAACATTCATCTAATGAAAGAAGGATAAAATTAGAAGTAGGCAATACATATTTTATATTACTAGAAAACAATAAAGTAATTTAGAATATTACTCAAACAACAAATGCTGTAAAAATAACAATTTCTTTTTCAATTTACCTAAGTCTGCATGTTAAATCGGTTTTAGGTGAATCAATTTCTCAAAGTGGCTTTTTTTTTTAAATCTCCTTTGGAGAATCATCCTAACTTTTTTGAAAAAAAATTGTTTTCTTCTTTTAATTTTTAACTTTTTATATTCACTACTAGAATTTTCTATATTTCATGAGAATTTTTTTGCAAATTTGTAATAAAAATTTGTATAAAAAGAGTTTTCTGCCATTTTTTCTGTAAACTTTAATTAATAGGTAATTTACTCATGGATAATTAGTTACCGTGGAATTTAAAAATTTGCAAGAAATTTCCTACAAAATATAAATTCATAGCAACCTTTCATACTAAAAAAATTTGCAGCAAACTTTTTTACAAAAATATCCATTTTAAAAGTAGCAAGTACTTCTTCCTTCAAATTTAAATTTCCTAAAGTAATTTTTTTACAAATTTTAAATTCACAAGTAATTTCTTGTAAAAAAAAAGTCCAGTTATGTTTTCTTGTCAAATTAAATTTGTAAGTACATTTTTTCTATTAATATCTTTGGAAGAAAATTTGCAGGAATTTTTTAATAATATTTTAAAATTTATAAATTTTTATTTTCATATTACTTTTATAAAATGTTATAATTTCTTGTTACTATTTTGAAAATAGATAAGTCAGGAAATATTATTTGTAATTTTATTTTTCACTATTTTTCGTATAGTTTTTATTTTAAGAAAACTAAAATTCAGTTTAGTTATTAAAAGTTTAAAAACTTAAACTACATGCCTTTTTAAGAGTTTAAACTATTTCACTTTGTCCTATTCCAAAAAATTATTTACTATATAAAAATATTCTCTTGATGAAAGTAATAAAATATTTTCGAATTTTATAATATAAAATAAGAAATATATGATAAATATGCAATTTATGTGAATACATCCTCAAACTTTGAAAATAATGTCAAATTGGAAAAACTAATCATTTTTCCATCATAATAGAAATAAAATTCTATTAACAAGTTAAATTTTTTCGCACTTCCTTGTTATGAAGTAGTTCAAACATGTCTATAATGATAATAAACTAATCATATACAATAATTTAGAAAGTGATGTAATTGAAAGAAACCAAACATGTCTACAATGACAATAAACTAATCATATGTAGTAATTCAGAAAGTGATGTAATTGAAAGAAACTTATGTTAGGATCCATATCTATCAACATCTATAAAAAAAAGTAGAACTAATCTCCCTCCGCAAAGTCTTCTCTGTCGTATCATCAATCTTCCAAATATATCAATCCGCAAAGTTATAATAATATAGAAGCTCAAATTACTTCCATCCTTTCGAAAGATAAATTGTAACAATATTTACAAATTAAAAAACTTGATCATAACTCATACTCAAACCAAGATTTTGACGTTCACAATCTTGTACAAGGACAAGAATTCAATTCCAATATGAGGTATAAGCAAAAGAAAATTACACAAAATCATGAACTAAAACTGTTAAGTCTAGATCTGAAACAAAGACAATAGGTTCTAATATTACGTTGCTCTAACAAATCACAACAAAGTTTGGTATATCATTAAACATTTATCTAAAGATTTACCTTTTAAGTAGAAACCTTTCTTCTCAAATCTGCTAATCATCTCACCAATTTGAAATAGAATCACTTGTCAGTCAAATAAATCTCATGCACAAACCTTCAAATTTAAAACAACCAAAACAATAGAAATAGAAAAATAATTACCAAAACAACCATCAACTCATTTTCTAGAAATAGAGCATCCTTCAACACCTGTATAAGACACAAAGTATAATAACATCAAAGTTTTTCTAATAATTAAATGCATAAATCCATTAAATGACTTTTAAAACTTCCCTGTAAATTTCATTGCCACTAGCATCAAAGTTATACCTAAAATCAAAAACTTTTGCTCCCTACAAATTCAAATACAAATTTTTATTCATCAAGAAACAAAACGAAACAAAATCGAAATAATATAATAGCTAAAGTATAAAATATAAAATATCACCGTCTTCCATATAGTCACTATCTTCATCATTCTCATTTTCATTACTATGTTCAGATGAAGGTGGATGGGAAGAAGATGCCACATATCTTGAATGTTGCATTAATGCTCTTACTTGATTTTTAGTCTCAGTCAACTCTTTCCTCATTTCTAATTTATCTTTACTTTGTTTCAGCAACTCTTGTTTCATTTCTAGTTTTTCATGTTCTTGTCTTTGTAATGATTCATTTAGTGCTTGAATTTGACTTCTTAAAGCATCAATGTCCTCAATATTTGATTGTTGACTTGAGGATGAAAACAACATCTTGCCTACAGTTCCAAGACCAAATATTCTTCCACTTTTTTCCCAATCGAGTCAATCCATATATCCCAGTCGGATGGTATTTGGCTAATGGATTGTTCACCGGTAGCAACATTCTCCATAGAACTTTGAGATATTATCTCACTTTTTCTTTGTTCAAATTTTTCCTACAAATGGAAATAATTGATGAAAGTAAAGAATTTAAAAAATCAATAAAAGTCAAGTAAATAATTCAGAACTTACAAAGGCAAATTTTGCATGAGGACCAACCCAACTTTGATCCTTTTTTCTTCGATGTGTACAAAAATAAAACTCAGTCAATGATGGATTTCTTCCTTTTTCCTCCTTCTATAATTGATAAAGAAGAAGTTTTAACATCATTAAATTTGGAATCTAAATTATAGAAATAATAGTAAAATCATATATTACCATTCTCTTCCAATGCAAGCGATGAGGAATTGATCCACCAGTGTGAAGAGATGCACCATCCATAGTTACACGATTTCTTTTATTTATCTCAGACTTCCTTTTGAAACTTGAGGACTCCCAATATGCCTTTAGTTGTGCCCACACATCTTCTCCCATCCAAATTGGTTTCTTATCTAGATCCTTCCTAGCTTCTTTCATTAATTGAGACATTTTAGATGCACCCCTTCTCTCAAAATTATGTTGCACCGTGTCATTATGTTGAGGTGGCCATGAAAATTTTGACTAAATTAATTATAAAAAATGAAATATAATTATATTAGACACGATTTCAAATCATATATAAAATCTTTTTAGTCAAAGTTTGAAATTTGATTACTTTGAACATATCAAACCATGACTCCCTTTGTCCTTTGGATAGCTTTTTCCATGATGGTTTTGCCTCCTCCAAGTTAGTGCGAATGATTGAAGCAATTGTCCCAACTACTAACTTGTGTTGATCAAACCTATGTACAACAACATAAATTGAAACAAAATTAAAAACCCAAACAACAAAAATGTATATATGGTAAGAAATTATTTGATTTACGAATAAAAATTACTCACCTATCCCCCTCTGGGAGTTTCAAGATTTTCTTTTTGTAATTGTCTCCACTGATGTGGCTAGATGAAGAAGATGGAGTTTCATGAGTCATTGGAAAATCATGCATTTGATGGACTTGAATAGGAGGTGGAGGTGGAGGTTGAGATATAGGAGGAGGTGGCGGAGGTTGAGATATAGGTGGAAAAGGTGGAGGTACATATGTATGTGGAGGTCGAGATACAAGTGGAGGAGGTTGAGATATAGGTGGTGGAGGAGGAGGAGGTTGAGATATAGGTGGTGGAGGAGGAGGAGGTCGAGATATAGGTGGTGGAGGAGGAGGAGGTTGAGATATAGGTGGTGGAGGAGGAGGAGGTCGAGATATAGGTGGTGGAGGAGGAGGAGGTTGAGATATAGGTGGTGGAGGAGGAAGAGGTCAAGATATAAGTGGTGGAGGAGGAGGAGGAGGTTGAGATATAGGGGGTGGTGGAGGAGGAGGTCGAGATATAGGTGGTGGAGGAGGAGGTCGTGAAATAGGTGGAGGAGATGGAGAATGAGATATAAGTGGAGGAGTTGGAGGTCGAAATGGAGATCGAAATGGAGGTAGAGGTCGAGATATTTGATTAGAATAAGCTTCAAGGCTAGTTGATGGTATTATAAATGGTATATGAGCTTGTTCACTTCTTTTCCTTTTTAACTTTTTAGTTGGCTACATTGGTCTCTTAGAATCTGACATCTATTTTTTTAAAAACTGTAGCATTTATAATCTCAATAATAAATAAAAACTACACACATGAAACTATCAATGTAATAATAAAATAACACCATCCAAGTAAACATAATATAAATAAGTATTGTAATTAAACAAATTTAAAAAAGCCTATCTTAATCTTCCTCTTCCTCTTGCATGGAATCTTCTTCTTCTTGCATGGAATCTTCATCTTCCTCTTCCTGATCATCTTCCTCTTCATCTTCATATTCGTTGTCTATGAAATCATTTGCATGCATTATATCTAAGTCAACCTGTTCACCCTCAATCTCATCATCTTGTAGGTGGTCAATTGGGTCATCCTCAATTGTTTCATTAACATGTGATTCATGCACTTGATAAGCAACCTCCAAAGTATGTCTATCATCAACAACTCCTCTTGGCTTTGTCTTGATAACTACCAACCAATCAACCTTATCCTTTTGTCGCCTAGGATAAGATGAATAATACACTTGAGTTGCAGCTTTTGGAAAAATAAAAGGATCAAATTTTTCATATTTTCTCCCTTTTCTAACTTCTACAATCTTATATTGCTTGTGTATTCTCATCCCCTGAATTGAAGGATCAAACCAATCACAGTAAAATAAAACTAATCTTTTTTGTGATTCACTTGGCCATTCCAATTCTAAAATCTCTGTAAGAACACCATAATAATCACTTGAAATTTCACCATGTCGAATGCCACTTACACATACCCCACTATTATATGTTGTTTTGCCTTTACCCCATGTTGTTGTATGAAATTTGTATCCATTCACAAAATAAATTGGCCATGACTTTGCTAGTCTCAAAGGTCCCCTTGCCAAGTCATATAGACTAGGACTTTGCAATCTAAGTTGGTGATTTTGTTTAACCTATTCAAATAAAAATTATAAATGAAAGATATAATAAAAAAGAGTAACATCATTTTTTTGTTTAAATCAATGCTTACATATTCTTGAAACCACTGTGGGAAATCAACTTCTATTTGTTCATCAATGATACCATCGTTGAGATTCCCATAGATGTCATTCAAAGATTGTACATATGTGCTACAAAACATAATATTAAAATTATATATAATTATATTAAATTAATTGAAACAACATATATGTCGTGTTTGGTACTTACTCAATAAATGGTTTAACCTCATTACAATCCAAGAGAACATGCAACTGGGCAGCTGACTTTTCTTTATCACTAAGCCACTTTTCCTTATATTTACCAGTTGTTTGTTCATATGATTTAAAGATAGACAAAGTTGGTTCTATATGATCTTCATGAACTCCCTCACCAACACAAATAGGAGACACAAAATAATGAGAACTGAAATAGGATGTCTCTTGTAGTAAATATGCTTCACAAATAGACCCTTCCACACTTTTTTTGTTCTTCACTGTTTTTTTAATCTTATTCAAAACCTGAGTACAAAAATGTTATACCAATTATTTGGTAAATTGTAGAATAATATTCATATTAAATGGTGTAAATGATTATTACCTTTCAAATGGGTACATCCAACGGTATTGAACTGGTCTGCCCATCCTAGCTTCAGAAGGTAAATGAATTGGTAGGTGCTCCATAGAGTCAAAGAACGCAGGAGGAAATATACGTTCCAACTTACATAATATGACAGGAATATTTTGTTCCATTTGCAATATATGATCTTCATGAAGCACCGTCGAACACAAATCTCTAAAGAATTGACTAAGCTCGGTTAAAGGTTTCCATATGGGTCCAGGAAGAGCTTTCAAAGCTATTAGGAGAAGACATTCCATAAAAATATGGCAATCATGACTTTTCATCCCATACAATCTTGCACATTTTGTATCTACACATCTGCAAATATTGGAAGCATAGCCATAAGGCATCTTCAACTCCTTCACCCATTCACACACATCATTCTTTTGTTCATTTGATAAACAAAATTTGGCTTTAGGCTTCATACATTTTCCATTAGGATTTGTTTTTAACAATAACTCCTTCCTATGACAATACATTGCCAAGTCCAATCATGCATTCTCATTGTCCTTAGTTTTCTCTTTGTTGTCCATAATAGTATGGAACACATTTTCAAATTCATTCGTTTCTATATGCATAACATCTAAATTGTGTCTTAAAAGATTGTTCTTCCAATATGGCAAATCCCAAAATATGCTTCTCTTTGTCCAATTATGGGATTGTCCATGACCTGGAACATTGCATATCCTCACATTTGTTGACTTAGGAATGCTAGAAACCATATCATATACTTGTTCACCACTTAACCTAGTAGGAGACTCGTCTTTCTCAATTCTATGTTTGTAAAAAGCAACCTTATTTCTCCTGAAAACATGATTATGAGGTAAAAATTGACGATGACAATCAAACCAAGTCATTTTTCTTCCCTTTTTTAATGAGAAAGCTTTTGTTTTTTTCATACATATTGGACATGCAAATTTTCCAGCAGTAATCCACCCAGACAACATCCCATAAGCAGGAAAGTCATTTATTGTCCACATCAATGCAGCTCTTAATTGAAAATTTTGTTTTTTTGAGGCATCATATATCATTACCCCATCAATCCATAATTGTTGCAATTCATCAACCAACGGTTGCAAATACACATCAATTTTAGCTTTTGGATTGTGTGGACCTGGAATGATTAAAGTCAAGAACATATAAGGAGTCATCATGCATAGTTCTGGAGGGAGATTATATGGTGTGACAATTACTGGCCAACAAGAATATGGTACCGTTGATTGGCTAAACGGAGTGAATCCATCAGCACACAAGCCAAGTCTAACATTTCGAGGTTCTGAGGCAAATTCAGGATAAAGCTTATCAAAGTGTTTCCAAGCTTCTCCATCTGAAGGATGACACAAAACACCTTCCCTACAATTTTCATAATGCCACCTCATGTGCTCTGCAGATCTCATAGAAGCATATAATCTTTGTAGTCTAGGGATGAGGGGCAAGTAATGCAATCTCTTATAGGGAACATTTTTAGATTTTTTCTTGCATTCATTGTGTGCTTTATATTGAGGCTTTCTACAAAACTTGCATTCCTTCAAAGTAATGTCCTCTTTGTAATACAACATACACCCATCGATGCAACAATCTATTTTTATTCTCGATAAACCAAGCCCTGCTACAATTTTCTTTGTTTCCCTAAAATTAGAAGGGATGATATTATCACGGTGGTTTGACTCTTTCATAAATTTTATCACATCATTAAAGCAAGCTTGCGACATATTATGTTTGGATTTTATACTTAACATTGTAATGGCAGCAGATAACTCTGATACATTTTTACATCCTGGCCACAATGGTTGTTGAGCTGAATTTAACATTTCATAAAATTTGACAGCTTCCATATTTGGAGGTTCCTCTTCATTTTGTATAAAATGTTGTTCATGATTAAGACCACCAGCATCAAACACCATATTTTGATGTCTATTAACATCTTCATAACCTCATTGTTGACTACTACCCAACGTGGAATGCGTATCAACATCCGTATGTTGGATTCTCTCTCCATGGCATGTCTAATGCCAATATCTGGGTGTAAATCCTTTTCGAAGAATGTGAACATTTACTTCATCTGCGATTAAAAATCTCTCATTTTTACATTCCTTGCATGGGCACCTTATTTTTCCTTCACTCAAAAAATTTGATTGTCGACAATCAAAAGCCATAAACTCTTCAACGCCATTTAAAAATTCATTTGTATATGCCTGTCGTCCAGGAAGAAGCCTATTATACATCCATGTTCGATGTATAGATATTTCCATTCTTAACTTAACTCCAAAATGCCTAAAAATAAGTAAAAATTATTTATATTTTAAACAATATTATGTATAAAATTATAAAGAATTAAAATATAAAATAGTTCCAAAAATTGAACTAAACTACTTAATTGTAATATAAGTTCAAATTGTAATTGTAGATAGTGTTTTACTTCAAATTCAATAAATTATTACAATGATGGAATATCTTGCATGATTATATTCCTTGTCTTTCTCACATAAAATTTCTCCCGATAAAATATTAAGTTAACAAAATTCAAGAAACAACACTAACTGAACTTTCATTACAGTTAGGTAACATTCAATCTTCTCATTTCGACTTATTATGTCTTTTTCATTTCCCCTGTCAATCAAACTCACTAACGTTTTTTCTCTTTCTAAAAAGTAATGCCTCTAAAAAGCAATACCCGTGTTTGGTGAGCTTGTAGATGTAAGTTGCCCCAAAAGATCCAACTGAGCACGAGAAGAAGACAAAGATCCTAGCAACACAGTGAAAAAGAACCTCATACTTTAGAAGAATTTTATAGAAATTTCAGCTGTTAAGATAAAAAAAAAACATTATAACAAAACTTGAAACACAGTGAAGAAATCAAATCTAATAAAAGTTATTAATTGTTAATTGTTGTGTTGTGTGGCTACAACCGTTATGTGTTATTAATTATAGTGAGTAATTTAATTTGCAATTCATTGCTCTTTCCAACATTACAATAACTTGACCAAATGTTGTTTTCCTGGTCATAATGATTAATGGCTTTTACTAGTAAAGCAATAGGAGTTGTTTACCATAAAAATATTATCAAAGTCTTTGCAACAAGTGTTGACAATATATTATTAAATACACGTATAATGTAATTTGAGTTCTGTCAGACAATATTTTTTTTAAGAAAATAGTATTTACAAACCCATCAAAATAGACAATATATTTTTTTTTAAGAAAATAGTATTTACAAACCCATCCATGCATCAGCAAAAACTATTTGCAGTAACATCGAAATGGGTTGAATACAAAGTAAACTATCAAAATAAAGGTCCAATATATCAATACCATAAATTTAACTCAATCTGGTACAATAAACCAAGTAACTTTAACTTTATTTATAACAATTCAAGAGAAAAATATAACTAGCAACAAAAAAAAATCACACTATTACAGTGAGGTGCACCATACCCTTGCAGCAGTGCAAAGCAAGAGTTACACTTTAGAGTTTAAATAGCAAGTCACTTCTGTAGACCCTCTCAAAGTTTTGCTTGTGTGCACATTTTTCCTTCGAATATTTGTAAACTCACTATTTCAAATTTAATATTTTAACAAAACAAAAAAGGAATCAATGATATACAGAATCGTAATAAGACAGGAAAGCAAACTGAGTAAATCATAATGTATGATACAAAACACTAAAGTTGGACTGCTTTAGGTGGGATGTACCAGACTGTTGCAGTAGTGCAAAGCAACAACGATACTTAGAAGTCCCAGTAGCAAGCAACTGTAGTGGATAAGAAAGGAATAAGTTTTAATATATATACGAGTTAAGTAATATTCTTTACTTCCATCTTGGTCCCCCAGCATACTTGGCCTTTAATCTCTATATAACCCCTCTCCTTCACAAATCCAACACATAAAAAACAACTGCAAGAATCATTCACACATTCTTCCACAATCATCTACCCTATCTACAGACTTTAATTGCCAGCTGAAGATGAAACAACCAATCCTTTTCTCCTTCTCACTCTTCCTACTCTTTTCCTCCACCACCTTCGCCATTTCACCTGCACCTGCAGTAGCCCCAAAAGCCCCTGCAGCAAAAACTTCTCATACCCCAAAGGCTGCAGCACCATCACCAAAACCATCGGTGCCCTCCTTACCTCAGTCTTCAGACTCCCCTGACTCTATCCCCGATGACATCACCAGAATCCTCAAAAAGGCCAAAATGTTCTCAACACTAGTCTGCCTCCTCAAAACCACAAAAATCATGAACAACATCAACTCACAACTCATAACAGTCAAAGTGGGGGCATAACCATCCTTGCGCCAGATGATTCTGCCTTTTCCAACCTCAAAGCTAGCTTCCTCAACTCCCTAAATGAAGGCCAGAAAATCAAACTTGTGCAGTTCCACATCTTGCACATTTTATGTTCAAACAGTCACATTTGCACATTGTCAAAATGCCATGACAGAGGAATAGCAACAAAGCAATGGAAGGAAACAATAAGTATTATTCCACTTCCACTTGATCAACACACAATTGGTTGTAGATGCGTTTACAAAATTAAGCACAAGGCAAATACGTCTAAGGACTGATACATGAGCATTTGATAACAAACGAATTCACACAAGCTGGTTTGGATTTTACAGAAACATTTTCACGCGTAAGAAACATTTATAAGAACGAACCTCGAAGGAGCAACTAAACGAAGATGGAGCACGTGGATGCGAGTGGAGTAGAAAGCTCTGCAAGAAGAAAACGAAGAGTAGGGTTAGGCGAGAGAGAACCTGGAGGTAGAAGAGTGAAATTGCTTAAAAATTACACGAAGTTAGAAGAAAAGAGGCGGGAAGAGTATGGTTAGGCGAGAGAGAACCTGGAGGTAGAAGAGTGGTAGATCTGCAAACGAAATTTGCTTTGAGCGAGAGAGGAGCGAGAGAGGATACACAATGATTGAGCGAGCTGGAAGGGAATACAGTTTGCATTGAGCGAGAGAGGAGCGAGAGAAGATACCCGACGAAACTATTTTTGAGTGAGTAAACTATTTTTTTCTTACAATAATTCAAAATCTATTTTATTTATTTCCAATTTCCTGCAAAAAAAAAAGAATTGCAAAGAGAATTTATTTACTGTCAAAAATTTCACAACAAAATTATGTTAGTATAAAATATTTTAAAAAATATATGTATGTTTATCTACAAATTTATGTTTATAAAAGAATTTGCACGAAATTATTTATAAATTTTAATTTTTTTTTGTTGTAAATTTTTATTTATAAAAAAAGGATATAATTGATATAAATGTAAGTAATTTTGTAAGTATTGATAATATAATTTCCTACCAATAATTTTATACAGAAAGATTCACATGAATTTGTAGTAGAATTTTTTTTTCAAAAAAAATTGTATATGATTTCTGCAAAAAAATATTTTACATGAAAAAGTGTATATATTTTTTGTCAAAAAATTTTAACAACAAAATTTGCATGTAATAGATGATTTTTTAGTAGTGATTTGTGTTCTAAAATGAATAATTTTGAATAGTTGAACAATTTTTAGAATATATATGAAGATAAGTTATAATATTTATAAATAATTATAAACTTTTAAAACTTAATTAAAAAATAAATAATATTGTAAGAAAATCGAGAGTGTTGGTAAAATAAAATATGTCATGCATGACGTATATTTTAAAAATGTTATCATTGTATTATAATTAAAAATTAGCTGTTATAAATATTTTAACTAACAAATAAATTATTAACATAAATGTGAGAATTTTTTAAAGAATAATAAATAATTTTAAGTTTATAATATATGCAATTGAATTATAAGAATTTTAAAAGTGCAAAAGTTATTATTAAAAATTGAAATAATTGTTTAATTGATAATATTTGTGATAAAAATAAATTTTATATTAGTTAATTTTTAAAATATTTTTTTCTAAATAATTTAGTTAATTGTTAAATTTTATAATAGTTAAAACTGTACATATTGTTAAATTTTATAATATGAATATATATTGTTAAATTTTAAAAGTTAATTGTTCAAATTATTTATTAAATAAGTTGAGAAATATGTTAAAAATATCATAAGATTTTAAAATGGAGTAATTTTAAATAAGTATAATAGTTAATTAATTATTTTAACTTGAATATTTGTGAAGGCATTTTGTTGTTTAAGTGGACTATTTAGTATTTTATTAGATAAAGAGATAAATTCTTAGTAAAATTTTAACCAATAACATTAAGTAAGTTATCAAAAGTTGTTAAGAAACATAGATATTAAAAATGATAACCCTTCACAGCATTACCTTTTGTTATGCTAAAAGTATTTTATGATATGTTTCAAAGTAATTAATTAGTGATAGAAATAGTGTCAAATTTATTATATATGTCCTTACAATTTGTAACTTGTAGCACTTCTTAATGCATGCTCTTATGAATCTTTTGGTTATGAAATGAAATTACGAATATTAGATTCGGAGGATAACTAATTTAACTTAAAGATGAACAGTAGTTAAAAAACCTTAACATTATGTTTGGTTTAAGTGATGCATGGACAGATTGAAGACACGAAACACACGAAATTTCCAATGATTAGTATTGAAATGTGAGGATTGAAAGAGGGGAGGATGAGAATATTGGCCTCCCAGCCTTAAGCATAAAAGACAAGGAATGTTTGTCTACTTTAAATTAATGTTAAAATTCAAATTTTAATTTAAATAATATTATAAATATTTTTAATAAAAAAATGTCTCACTAAAATAATAAATAACATATCATACACAATAGAGGTAGGTAATAGTTATATTATATATTTTTCCAAACATTTGAAATTGATATTTATATATATGAAAAAAATTTAAAACATTAAGAAACTATATATAATTATATATATAAAATTTAATTTTATTTGGTATCTCTTTTAAAAGTTTACTCGATTTTACTATCACATGTAATAAAGTTTGTTCTTATATATAATACTATCATAGCGAGATCGCTTACTTAGACAATCAGGATCAACTAACAAATACAAAATAATTATCATGCAAATTATAAATTAATTATCAACAGATTTGCATCTATAACAAACATTCAAATCAACTTAACAACACCAAAAATCTCATATTTAGTTATCATTCTCACTATAACCAAATATAAAGCACTTTTTAGAAGACTCTATCTATGGTAAACAAGTCTCACTGGAGATTAACACCTGACCCCACGTGAACCGAACAAGGGTACGCAGAGTTAGGGTGACACAAAACACCTACTATTGAGAGTCAGAGGTACACCTATGTCTAACGTATGATGTAAGTCTTCCTTAACTTCTCACCACTTAATGTCATGTTTATATGATTAGACATTAGTGAAGTTGGGATACCTCTTATAATATATGAGTTGTCATGTTTATCATCATTATCTAATGTACGATACCATCTCAAATAATGTACTGACACCCCAAAGGAGCCAACAATAATAACAACACACATAAAAAGGTCACACCAACCACCTATGAAGGGCTTTTAACCCTCACAAGTGGATATACCACCACGTATTTCACTAGGAGCAATATTACTAACAACATACCTATTGACAAGTCATCAACATATCAATATGATGTATCTCATCAATATCATACATATCAATAATACATATATATTCATCACACTTCATATGAACACACCACCACCATTATCATCATCATCATCACATCATAAAACATTATTTAAACATCAGTTATCCAAGGCTTCAAACCTTACATGCATATACACCACCATATACATGCATGTGAGAAATTTATAAAAGAGTTCACCACTCTTGATAGGCTCCAATCGCCACCCATAAAGAACTCTGAACATGCATACCACAAGTCATGCATTACAACAACAAATATATATCTATTGAGAGCATGTGTGTGTGTATATATATATATATATATATTTCTATCTCACCTTACATACATCATATAATCAACAAAACATGCATATAAACATCTATCAATTCACAACATGGTCAACTACCATCATTTACAGTCCCTTAGTTTATCTACTTTCCAGCTCCAAGAAACCCAAGACATCAATATATAAAATTCATTAAATCAAATCAAATCAATATCATCACCAACCAAAACTACTTAAAGAAAGGTAGTTAGCTCACCTTACCTGTAAAATTGTCTGAACTTAACAAATTCTAAGGAAGAATTGAGAAATCTCCAAAAATTTGAGGATCTAAGCAACACAATAGAAAACAACTAAACTTCAGACAAATGTTAACTAGTTGAGAGGATCATTTTTTCCAACTATCAAAACTAAAATTGATGTCAAACCTAACAAGAAAAAAGGATCTAAAGATTTTCATAGCAAAATGACACTTACTCTTATTGAAAAATTGATCAGATGAAAATGATCTTTAGATCTCAAACTACTACAAAGCGCAATCAGATTTTGAAAAAGATGAGAATTAGAGAGATGGGAGTAAAGAGATGTTTGAGAGAGAAAGGTTAAACTAGTTAAAAGGATCATTTACATCAATTTATAAAGTATAAGGAAAAAATAGATCTAAAGTTTGTGTCATGGATGAAACACAATTTTGACAAATAGTTCAGGGACTAAAAACATATTTAACCCTACATCAACACAATATACGCCCATGAAAATACGGATGGATATGCAAATTGAATTTCATCTTAAAGAGTAACAAATAGGAGGTTTTAAAATAGGAGTAGATCATATATGTACTTTACCTATTATCACACAAGATCAAGTCAATTTCAATTATATCATTATTTGTCGGATTAATCATCCACTCATAAGGAGTGATCCATTAATTTTGGTCCAAACGATGGTAACACACATCAAAAGTGTTACATTGTTACATACTACAAGACATGGATGCTAAAACAAAAGGGGATAAAAAATATTTATGATAATTGGAAACAATCATATAAAGATTTACTCGTGTTATTGATTGTTGCACAATAACATGTTCTACGAATGGTTGTAAAAGATCACGTAAGGTTATTTTGACAAACAAAAAGGATAACTAGTTCTTAACCATGTCCAGTTCCATCAAATTTTTTTTAGTTTCAAACCATGTATAAACAAGTTTATTGTAAGCCCATTGTAAAAGTAGAAAAGTTTTTGTTACAAAAACTATAGGAGAACTCTTTTTGGTTGCAATTGTCCATGACAATAACAACAAAACAATTCTAATAGTCTTTGTCGTTGTTAAGGTTGAAATAAGTAGTTTATAGTACTTCTTGAAGAATCTTAAACAACATGTCACACCTGAAGATGGTCTTTTCTTAACCTCAAATAGGTATCAGTCAATTAAAAATGTCTATGCAAAAAATTTTAATAGTTGAACACTAAAGAACTTTGTGCATGTGTTTTGCATTCGACGTATTATACAAAATTTCATGAGACATTTTTTGAAATGTAGAAAAAAACAAGAAAATAATAAGCATGGGTTCTTATATCTTTTACCATACCAACTTTTCAATTACTCATTATGTTTCTTCATATTTATTTACATTTTTTCTTTTGCTTTTAAATTTGTAGTATATACCATGATAAAGATAAGATTTAATTATTGTTATTAGTATTATTGTTGTTGTTGTTATAACTAGAAGATTTACTAGGATGGAGAAAGTGAAATATAATAGCTTGATCAAATTTCCCAAGAAAAATGAACTACAACATGAGATTAAGGTTGTTGTTGGGAACATATGACAACAAATTTGACAGATACAATCAACTCCATTCTCAAAAGAACAATAAATCTCTTAATAACTGTGTTGATTATTGACTTACCATATATGTAACACTTTATTCAATTAGAGAGGTTGAGAAGTGTATCCAAAAGTTAGATTTGGTCAATCTAACCATAATAGAAGCACAAACAAAAGCAAATTTTTACTATGTCCTCAAATTTGATCTATGTGTTACAAGGTTTATAGTAGGGAGACTATAAATCCATGAGAGGGATGTTAGGTAGGACAATTCCCGATTTGAATGAATTAAATAAGGTGTGCCTTTAGAAAATTTAAAGTACTATATATGTTATTCTCACATGTCATTATTGTTTGTAAATGTGTTCATCATGATTATGCACATTGCATCTTATATACAGAATGTAATATGCATGGAAAATTATTTGGTGAGCTATGTATTGTGACTAATTATCTTACGATGAGGGATGAGGATCGGTTGAACCGAATTGCAATCAAATTTTAGTAATTAGTTTATTAGATCTTAAGTAAAAAAAATTACATATTAACCTTTAGTTATAAACTGTGACGTAGTAATAAATGTTTGATTCATCCATTAATATTACAATCAAAATTTCAAATTTAATTCTTAACAAAATAATTACTAAAAGAGAGATTATTTTAAAGATAAATATGATCAAATCTAAACTTATGTTTGATTCATCAATTAATAATACAATCAAAATTACAAATTTAATTATTAACAAAATAATTACTAAAGAGAGATTATTTTAAAGATAAATATGATTAAATCTAAACTTCTAAAAAGGATATGAATCTATAAAAATTTAAATCATTCCAATTCCAAAAATTAAATGGAATTGTCATGATCAAACTATAATCTTAACTCATTTTTTATTACAAAAATTTTATTTAATAAATTAAAATATGCTTAATAATAGTATATTTTTTATTCTCATATACATATTAATATACTCTAATATTAAAATTATTTTAATGAAACATTTATTTACGATAAAAAATACTATTAGATTAAATAATCAACTAAAAAATATGTACAATTAAATAATCACATGCACCTACTCCAAATTGTATACATATATAGTACTATAATTTAAACTTATGTACAATTACAAAAGCACCACCATTTATTCCAGATTTTAAGCATTGCTTCATTTGTTTCATAACTGCTTATGATTTCTTACAAATGATTGTATTTATTCTCATATTGATTATATTATAAATTCAAAATTCGTTATTATTAATTAAAACTGATGTCGGTTCTTTAAATAGGATTATTATTAATAACAAAATCTGAATATATTTTTTATTATTCTAAAAACATTGTAATTTTCAATTTTATTGTTATAACCAGAGTCTCAACTAATAGGTAAATGATTTTTTGTTTTTTTGTAAATTTAAAATTTCATAGAGCTTTATATTGAAACCCGACACTTACTTTAAAATGAATGGAGCATGTACAACAGTATGCTATAATTGGGGGAACGTGGATCAGGTTACTCCAGGGACGCTCAAATCAAGAAAATTCCCATATTTTTTTCTCCAAATCGCAAAATATTTTCATTCTTTATCATAAAAAATAAAATAAAACGACAAAACTACACTCAATTACTTGTCAGACCATTTCCATTTGTATTCATATTCAGTGAACACACCAAACCAGCTCAAAAAAAAATACCCTTTTTATTTTCAAAATTGGCCTTTTTTGAGTTCGCAACTCTCTCTCACTCCTCTCTGCGCTCGCTATGGACCAAACCAACAGCTCCGGCGCAGAGCAGGATCCCACCGGGACGCACCCGACCCAACACCACCTCGAGCTCCCGTCCGGGTTGACCCACGACGAGTTCGTGGACCTCAAACCCTCTATCATGGACCACCACACCTACTCCATGACCACGCGCCAATGCTCCTCCCTCCTCGCCCAACGAATCCACGCGCCGCCTCACGCTGTCTGGTCCGTCGTCCGCTGCTTCGACAACCCCCAGGCCTACAAGCACTTTATCAGGAGCTGCCACGTCAAGGACGATTTCCAGCTTGTCGTCGGCTCCACTCGCGACGTCAACGTCATCTCCGGGTTACCGGCGGCCACCAGCACCGAGCGCCTCGACCTCCTCGACGACGAACGATACGTTATTGGTTTCACCATCGTCGGCGGCGAGCACCGCCTTAGAAACTACCGCTCCGTAACCTCCGTGCACGGGTTCGAGCGCGATGGCAAGATCTGGACCGTTGTTCTGGAATCTTACGTGGTGGATGTGCCCGAAGGGAACACCGAGGAGGACACGCGTCTCTTCGCTGACACCGTCGTCAAGCTCAACCTGCAGAAGCTCGCGTCTGTCACCGAAGGGATGAGCGGTGACGGCGACGGTGACAATAACCGGGAACGGTAAGTCATGACTTGAGCCACCCAAACCGAAGAAAAATTGTTCAAATTAAAAAAAAAAAAGAATATATATTTCATTCGGAATCTTTTTATTTTCTTTTTTCTCTGCGAAACTGTTATTCTCATTTTTATTTTTCACTATTTGAAATTATGAGTATACCCTTTGTTCCTTTGGGACTGGAGCTAGTTTCACGTGTGAAATA
Source organism: Lablab purpureus (assembly GCA_030347555.1). NCBI lineage: Eukaryota > Viridiplantae > Streptophyta > Magnoliopsida > Fabales > Fabaceae > Lablab > Lablab purpureus. The sequence goes on from CM059256.1 coordinate 39,089,777, forward strand.
AAGTAGTGAATAGTGATGCCTTAATTTGTAATGCTATCCTGGATGTTAATTTCGCTTTAATATGTACTGTGTGATTGTGATTTCCTTCCTGTCCTTTATTGTCAATTCACTTACCATTTTCTTTTTTTATACTTTATCCTTATTATACTCATTAAATACTTTATCTTATTACTTTTAAATAGATAAATCTTTTTGGAATGGTCGTTCACTAATTACGTGATTAAATCGTTAATTTAATTTACCAATCAGTTGAACATGTCTGTCACCTGACTCCATTATTTTTTTCTAATGCCACTGTGCTGTGATTCTTATTTTTGTTTACTCTGAAGTGCAATCTCCATAATAAGAATATAAGATGCTCAATAAGAGTTATTTTGTTACTTTCTACATTATTTTATTACAGTTTATATCAAATGGTTGGTTCTGAAGCAGAGTGTAAGTTGCTGTAAAAAAGATAGCGGAATTTGGTATCATTTAAATAAAGTTAATAAACATGACTTTTTTCGAATCAATAAAATAGAAACTTATTTTAATAATTTGTCCTTTATTCTATTAGCCATCGACGCACAATTTTCATTAAAAAAATAACATTATATATAAAATAATGATATTCAGGTAAAGTTTTATCCTTTTTTATTATAATAGAAACAATTTCTTTTAGTTTTTAATACGTATTTTATGTTTAATTTAATTTAATATTTTAAAAAATTAATTTATTCCGCCACATCTATTATTTTCAATATAAAAATTAAAATAATTACCTTTTTTACTTTTTAAAACGTCAATAATAGTTTAATAAATAAAAAACAATTTCCTCACTATTTAAACCAAACAAAATTATTATGAACACAACAAAAAGTTATTTCAAACTTTGGCGTCATTATGTTTAGAACATAGATCCATGAATTTTGGCATCATTCATAATTCTTTTAACATTAAAAAATTAACAATTCAAGTATGAATTATAAGTATTATATTTGAATAAAAATGAATAAATTAAAATTTACTAATGTAACGTGCGGAAATTTTTATATAAAATTATAAGTATTATATTTGAATAAAAATGACTAAAATAAAAATTACTAATATAATATTCCAAAAATTTTATATAAAATTAATATTTTAGTTGGTATATTTATGTATTTATCATATTTTTTGTCAATATATATATATATATATAATCATTGGAAACATAGATCTTAAAATATACCATAAAATTAAACTTTAAATTATAACTATATAATTATGCAGACTTATTAATTTATATTTTTGTGAAAATATACTTATTTTTAGTAATATTTACAAAAGAGTCTGCTCTTGTACCTAGTATAATCATAGTAGTGTTGTTCACGTAAACAATAGGATAAACTAACATAATATATTATAAACTTCATACAATACATCAATTTCATTCATCAATCATATGTTCACACTAAGCATGCAAATCATCTCAAAGACGCCACAAATCTCATATCTAGTCATCAATCTCATCATGATCAAATATAAGGGGTCTTTTGAAAGACTCTATCTATAATAAATAAGTCACATCAGAAGTTAACACCTGACCCTCAACATGGACAGAGCTAGTGTTTCCAGGGTCAGGATGGTATAAAACACCTACTATCGAGAGTCAGGTGTACATATACTAAGCAAGTTTGATATTAGCCTCTCTCAGCTTCTCACCACCTGATGTCTTATCTACATGACTAGACCATTAATGAAGTTGGAATATCTCTTATCCATGAGCTATCATGTTTACCATCATTACAAACCCTAGGTAATACACTGGCACCCCAAAAGAGGTCATTAACAATACCCATAAAAAGTCACATCAATCACCTATCAAGAGCTTTAACCCTCACAAGTGGGAATACCACCACCATATACTTCATTGCGAGCATACCAGCAACCACTTACTCCCTTGATAGACTAACAACATGCATACCATCAACAACATACAATTCAACAATAACATATATTTATATACACAACAAGATTTATCATATGAGCACATCATCATCATCATCATTATCATCTGATAAGATATCATTAACACCTAAGATCATATACATCATCAGACCCTCATCGCTTGAGCGATAACCTTGTTTAAGTGACCATAGATCATATAAATCAACCCACCTTCATATCACTTGAGTGATGCCAATCGCTTAAGCGATATCAAGCCAAAGAGTACCCCAAATTCAAGTCTCTCTCATCCTTTGAGAAACAAACTGTTGCTTAAGCGATATCAAGGCCGACAACAAACCTCTTCCTAGACATCTTTGTCGCTTAAGTGATCAACATGTCCTTTGAGTGACATCAAGGCTGAGAGCAGCCCCTCTCAGGTCCATCCAATCGCTCAAGCGACCAACACATTGCCTGAGTGGCGTAGCTCCAATGGAGAGAGAATAGCCTCAACATCTCCCTCGCTTGAGTTGCCATCATCGCCTAAGCGACATCACCCATCGCTTGAGCAATCAAACCATATTGTTTGAGCGACCAATGACGGTGAAAGTAGTGATTACCCACCAACTTACTATTACTTAAGTGACCTACGTCGCTTGAGCGATGTGTAGGTCAAGAGTTACCCTGCGCACCTCATTTGACCGCCATTCCATGTTTCATACACTTATATAATGATCTCATAAATACACAAATTATCTTCAATGTTGAATATAAGATATATTGATCTATTATATCAATAAGATTTCAGTGAAAACTCAAACCACCAACCAACCATCACAGTTTCAGTTCATCATTCGACCATTATCATTAAGTTTATCTATATAATGTTAACTCTCATTGCCTAGATTGAAGCACAACACTCCAAGCTTGCTTCCCACCTCTACTAGCTCTAGTTAAGCTCCAACTACACACCAAATGGACAAAGTTTACTCTTAAACTCTCAACTAGAACAGAAAAGAGAGGAAACAATTTCAATACAAGAAAGGTTTCAAACTACTTATCAATTTGAGATTTTGATCGGGTGGATAGAATCTACTCTTCATTAGCTTCCGGTAGCTCTAATCTTGTAAGAAACTATCAGTCAAAAATCCTCTTTAATTTCTTTGGCATATCCCCTTAATAACATTTAGTTTTTTTAAGTTATTTAACGCTTAAGTTGAACTTTGACCCACCTATAGAAGATGAAAAGATGCTCCATGTTAGAGATATCCTCTTTTAGTTGTAACATATATTTAAGACAAGACTACTTTACTAATATCTCATGAACATTACAAGCACATTTCTCGATGTCTAAAATAGGAATAGTCAGAAGATAGTAAAGGTTAAGAAAGGTTGAATCTTTGATGCTTTAAGAAAATAAAGGTTGAAACTTTGATGTCGAGCATAAAAATGAGGTGTTTTGGTTAGGAGTTATAATTTCAAATTTGTTAAATAAAAAAAGAAAAAATATAAGCATTTTTCCATTTTCCAATACCCGTATACATGTTCAATCTTGAACATGTTTTAGCATCTTCATTTGCTTCACTTTAATAATCAAATGAGACTCTTAGGTTTCTTTATCTCTTTAGTTTGGATTATATATTAAATTTTCTATATTTGTGTATGTTTTATAAACTTCATTAGACTTATCAAGAAAATACTTCTTTCTTTGTCATAATCACTCTATAAAATTAATCAAATCCAAATTTTCTTAATAAAATAAAAATATTCATATGTCAATACATTATTGATCTCTAGTGATTTTCTCTTTTGGATGAGACAAAACATATATTTAGTCCTTCACTTGTGGTTAAGACTTAAGATTAGATCATGAAGTAGACAATACATTATTTGTTAGAGGTGCTTCATATGTCTTGGCATCATTTGATCTTCCAATTTATAAAATCATTTTCAAGATCTTACAATTTCCTTCAGTCTCCAAAACATTATTAAAGTTGACATTTATAGTTTCCTCAACAACCAAGGCATTAGTATTACATATTTTATAAGCCTTAGATCTACTAGTGTAACCAAGAAATATACATTTATCCACCTTGTAATCAAACTTACCAGCTGATTCTTGGAATTAAGGATAAAACACTCACAAAAAAAAATGATAAAAGTATGATATGTTGGGTCTTATTCCTCTCCATAGTTCATAAGAAGCCTTGTTCAACAAGAGTCTAATAAATATTCTATTTTTTGCACATAACAAGTAGTGTTTATAACCTCAACCTGAAAACAGTTACGCATAAAATTTTTGTAGAGCATGGTCCTAGCCATCTAACCTTCTTTGATTAGTTTATAATTCTTCTCTCCTAGGCTCAACGTCTAAGATGGCCCAGATAGATCCATGTGCAATATTTATAATGGCCTAGAAGGGGAAACAATGTCTCCAAGCTTGAAAGATGTTTTAAATTGTTTTCCATCTAACAAACATCACAAAAAAGATGAATTTTTCATGACATGTTAGATAATCCTCTTATTAAACTTTTCTTGGCAATTTTTTATATATATTTGAAATGAATATGCCTTCACTTTTTGTGCTAAATCCATCTCTCGTATTTTTTTTGGAGAGCAATTATATAACCTTCGACTTGCTAAGATCTATTAGGTCTATCTTGTAAAAATTATTATAATGTCTGCCACTAAAGAAAGATTGGCCATTAACTATAGAGATTATGCATCTATCTTTATTAAAAGATACCATATTAGAATTATCACATAATTGACTAATGTTTAACAAATTATACTTTAATATGTTAAAATACAAAAAAAAATGTTATTGTGGCTAAGGAATAAAAACCAACTACATATACATGTAACCTTTACTTTGCTAATGCCTCAAAAAGCAACTCTTTCACCTTTGAGTGATTTAAGATATTGGGACATAGAGTTTTTTTCCATCATGTGACATGGATATCATTATGTAGGTACCAATGTAAACCTTGGAACTCAAATCTTCTTTGTTCCTTTTCTATTAGTTTCCTTAATCACATGTTTTTATTTTATGTTCACATTTGTTGATGTTATGCCTACATCTACCACAAAAGTCACATGTGACTATTTTTTAAATAGCGAAAAATGAAGGAGAAAATTTCTTTTAAAACCTAGTCCATACTTGCCTTTGGGATGTTGGTATTTGTTGAAAAACATAACAATCAATTTATAAAAAGCACTTTTGGTTGTGAACTAAGCTAAAATACTTATGATTTACCTTGTGTGCAAGACTCACAACACATGCAATGAAAGTTGTAAAACATAATACAACTTGATCAAATGTTCATCATCTTCTTCTAGAAAGAACATCATCAAAACCAAGATGGTTGACTTGGCCTTCTTCTTCAAGTCCAATACATTTCTTTTCATGTTATTGATTTTTTTTAATTTTATGCAATAATTAAATAAAGAATGATTGATAGTTTGACACTTAGAACAAAACTGGAGGAAGCTCTCATAAACAAGAGAAACAAAAAATGAAAATTATTTCCTCTCAACCAAGATTTGACTTGGTAGATTTTGTTTCATATCAATATCATACTCTAGCATACAGAGCACACAAATACATTAGTGTAAGATCATCCAATAACAATGGTTCTCCAATTTCACAAGCAATGGAGTAGAGAATTCATAGTATTTAATATGATGATAGTGAAGCTTGAAGCTAATTGGAAATTATAGTATTTGATATCTCTAAACGATGATAATATAAATGTTAAGTATAAATGTAGAAGTTGAATCTTGCTATTTGATCTTAATTTAAGTTGTAATTTTAATTTTGAATATGTTGTAAGTGACTTGTCTATCTTATATTTTAGTTTGATTTAATAAGGAAGTCATTACAATTTTCTTTTAATCATTGGAGTGTTTAAGTTTTGCTTCAATATATTATAATTAGTTTCAATTTGTTAAAAAATTCTTATTTTTTATAGATTTATAAAAAAGAACATTTTAATTGACTAAAAATATTATTTAATTGATTGAAATCACTTAAACTTTTTATTATAGTAACTACTAATATTTTAAATTATCAAAACAATATGTTAATTTATTAAAACAAAATTTAATTTTTTTAATCAATAAAAATAACTTAAAGTGGTTACTTTAATTATTTTAACAAATGAAAATATATTTAAACTAATTAAAATGATGTGATTTTGTACATAGTTTTGTTAAATCCATTAAAATTATAACCTATGTAACAAAGCAATTTTATTCAATTCTTGACAAAATTGATTTAAATCTTTTCTAAAATTATGGAAACACTTTTCAAATATTGGTAATTGCTTGGTTAGCTGAAAAAATAGTTCTTGAAACCTTTTTTACTAAACCAATGAATTCAAAAGTTTTAGATAGAGAAAATTGTATTGAAGAGTTAACTTTATTTCACATTTTATAATTTTGAGCTTAAATTTTTTAGGTGATGTTGTTTTTTTTTTTGTATTCTTTTTTTATTGGAATGATCAATACGTTTCTTGTAATAGGATTTTATACAGAGTAATAAAGAATTTTGGTGTTTGATCCTAACTCAGTTTGTTAAGACTGTTTTTTATGACAAATTTCATTAAAAGTAATAGAAAATCTTGTAAGATTTAAGATTAGGATAAAACGCTCAACAATATAAGTTTTTCTGATTTATTTAAGGAAAAAATAATATTTTTGTTTCTATTTTTTTAAAAATTTACATGAGATACTGAAAACAGTGTTACACGTTTAGTAATTTAGTTTTACAATTTACTTTAAATTAAATTTTTAAATAATCTAGATTAAAATTAATGTAATGAAATAAAGTCATTATTCATTCAATACAAATATTTGCTATTACCCAGATTTAATTCAATGCAACAACTATTTTTATCAACTCATTTTAAGGATTTTTTTTTTGGAATAATACTTAAAACTAGGTAACCTTACTGTCTTTATTGGGATGATTTGGTGACTCGTTTCTTGTAAAAAAACGACAAGATGAAATAAAAGGTAAAATTATTTTATTATTTTCACCTCCAAATGACCAGAAAATTATATTTTTTAATTCTTTACAACCAAACAATATATTAAAAAAGGAGGGATTTAAATTTGTAATATGAAGCTAAAAATGGTAAAAAAGGATAAAAGGGCATGCCCATAATGAGGGTAGGGTAGGCCTTGAATCAATGATAGTTCCTACCCTACAACCAACTTTACCTAATCATATTCTTGTGCTTTCTTCTATAATATGCCACCCTACATCCAACAATTTTGTGCTCATTTTGTTATCATCATACCTCTCTTTCTATCACAAATTAAGCAACAACAATTCTTTCATATAACCTTCAACTTCCAATATCTTTCTCCAATCCTTACTTCTATGGACTTAACATTTTTGTTTACTTTATATTTTTTTAATTACTTGTTTAGTCTTTAAAATTATAAACTTTTTTTCTTTTACTTTTTATATACTTCAAAACCATTCGTTTATTCGTTTTACATATCTTTTTAACCTTTTAGTCTCTATCATTGAAACTAGAAAACTATATATATATATATATATATTATATATAAGGACTAACAAATAGTTTTTAAGTATACGAATTAAAAAAAGAATTCAAGTTGAAACTAAATGAATAATTTAACCTATTTTTTCATTTTAAAATTTAAATAAAAAGAAAAATATTGTTCATATTTTTATGTGTGAGATTTTTTTAACTAATAGTTGACTAATTTAGCTAATAAAATTAAATTTATTAATATTTATTACTTTCTGCGTTTCTTTTTAAGTGTCAAATTTTTTAAGGATTTTTTGTTCTATTTATTTATTTATCTTTTGCAAGTTTAAGATTACTTTAATTACTCTTTTATCAATTATATTTTTATGTGTTTTCTAATTTTTAAATAATTTAAATATGCATTTGTCGTATGAGATAAAGAAAAAAAATAAAATAGTTATACAACTATTTATTATAATAAAGAAAACTTATTATATTTTTTTATTCCCATAAAAACAATCTTAAAAATAAATAAAAATGGATGTATAGAGTATTTCTTAAAAAAAGAAAAATTTAACTATGGTTCATAAGATACTTATTAAAAAGGTGAAAATATAAAGCCTTTATTAAACATATCATTAATATACATTAATATACATCTATTATTAATTTCTAATGTATTTCCAATAAGAATTTCAATAAAAAAAATATTCTAGGTTCCCGAGCTAGTGATCTTAGGATAATGGTTGATAAAACCTTTTTCAAAATTATCCTTACTATTTTTTGAACTCATTCTTTTTACTTAATTACTTTTAACCTAATTAATTAATATATGCTAGCCATCTTTCTTAATGCTCTAAATGAGTTTACGCAACATGTTAATTCATAAAATTTATTGTTTATTGTACAAAATTTATAAAATTTTAAAAGGTATTTGGATTAGAAAATAATTAATTGAAAATTTTTTTATAAAAATAAAAAGTAAATTTCTCAACAGAGTCTTTGTTTATATATAAAGTGGGGAAAAGGTGATATTTGAATGAAAATAAATAAAAAGGAAAGGGAGATTCTTTTTCATTTTTAATGAGTAGAAAAGAAAAAAAGTTATATTAAAAATGCTTTATGAATTTTATTTTTTATTAATATTAATATTTATGTATATTGCATATGATAAAGTACTTACTTTTTTATAACTAAAATTTATAGTAAATATTTCTTTAACACACAGCTAATAATGCATGAACAAGTTGGATTTTAAAAAGAAACCATTTAAGAAGTATTTTAGAATAAACTTTTTTTCCTACACTTAAACATAAGAATTGCATATAAATTTTTCATAATGTTTTGATTAAGAAAAGGGTTTTGTAGCATTTGTAGCTGTCAGCAATCACAAATATCCATCAAAATATATTGCTTACAGTGTGTGAATGGAGTGGAGGATATGTGGAGAGAAGATAAAACGTCAAAATTCAAACAAAAGTATTGATTCTAATCACTATAACTTCACTCTCTCCAACTCCCTTGTCTTCTCTCTACACCGCACATTGTGCCACCCAACAACCTTGTCACTCTTGTCATACTCTCCTCTTAAACTCATATTTATAATATCTTTTCATCCATAAAATAAACCTTTATTTTATTTTTAAAAAAAATTCACTATATTTTTATTATTATCATTTTTTTCAATATGGTTTAATTTTAATTCAAATCAATTGACGTGAATATTTTTGTTAAATTAATATAAATAACATTCAAAAAGTGATAATATGTTATGTAATAAAAACATGTATTAAATATACAAGACTTTTGTAAGAAAGAAAAAATTGCTAACTGTACATTTAACAAAAATATTATGCATCTAACATGTATATCTCTCGTTTAGTCATTCTCTTAACTTTTTCGTAATAATTAATGGGTTATATTAATTAATTTTAATTAAAATTAAAATTATATTAAAAAAATAATAAGATTGTAAAAACCTAAAAAAATGGAAAAAATTTATTTTATCCCTTTTTGTAAAATTAATCAATATTTCAAAAGTTTTCATTTAATTTTTTTTTATCTCTATATCTTTCTTAACTTTCATCAATTCATATTTACTCGGTCACCACCAAAATTGATATGGATATAAACCTAAAAATGACTTCACATGTATATTAATTTTTGTATGATTTATAAAATAAATCATAAAGACATAGGTGACTTGAGCACATACAAAATCTCATATACACCCACAACACCTATCCTCATGGTTATACAATTTTATGAAAAGTTCTAAGTTGTTGTTACTTCTAATTCTTATCTTTTGCCTATTTATAATTCTTTTTTTTCTATAACTCATTTTTCTTTTTACAACTTCTTCTCTTGATAAGGAATGATAACAAGGTATGACAGGTGCGAGTTTCACTTTTTCTCGAAACAAAAATTCATCCACTACTCCTCTCCATACTCAATGGATGTGAAATTTTTTATCGCATTCTCATCGGGTGATAAGTATATCGTACCTACCTCCTTATTGTTCTAAATATTAAATAAATATTTGAGAAATTAAAAATTAAAACAAAAGAAATATAATATTATTAAGGATTTAATGTCAAAAGGACATACATTTTATTTTCTATTATGTCAAATGTCAAGAAAAATATTACAATTGCATAAATCTCAAATCAAAATATCAAATAACAATTAGATAAATGTCAAATAATTATATAAAATAGTAAAAGTGGTCCATTGTTAGTCTTAGAAAGAAGTTACTAAACTAAAGATCAAAGATAATTATTAATATAAGTTTTTTTAGGTTATCTAATAAATTAAAGTTGTTTTAGTAATTTAGAACAGGAATAAGTATGAGAATGAGATGAATATTGAGATGAATATGGAAATAGGACACATACTGATTATCGCCCCCATATCTAATTTAGAAAATTAAATATTATCCACACATTACACTTACTCACTTAATGTGAGGATTTATCTTCAAAACTAGGAAGAATTCGAAAAACACCTATAAAAACAAATTCATATGTGATTCCAACTCCTGGCTACTCTTGTTTATTTAAATTTTTCTTCTTGTTACACGTAAAAAAATGTTATAAGTTGTTATCATTACAATATTTATACTATAATATTGAATTATATTAAAAGTATCATGTTAAAAAACAACTCATGTTTCCATCGGTTTAATATTATGCATCTAATATTAATAAATTATGTTATTTTTGCATTTTTTTTTCTTTTGTCTAGTACAAAATGTAATATTATATTATATTTTGAAATCTAGATTGATAAGTTGAGAAAGATTCGTCACTTTAAATTGAAAATTCAAAGGTAAAAATCCAAAAGTTTCCCACAGAGAATTTCACTCAATAAAACTAAGCTTCAATTTCAAACTATTACATGAGCGTGTAAAAGAATCCACAAAAGGTTATTTGTACTATAGACGTAGACTCAAATCCCACTCAATGAGACATATCTATTAAGCTATCCAATAAATGATAATGGAAACTAATGTTTCTAATTACAAGAAAAATTAGAGCAACAAGTATAGGACCCAATGAAAGGCCCAACACAAGGAAAACTAAAATCCAAATTACCATAAAACAAACTAAATTTACGAAAATCCTAAATATAATTTTAACCTTCATCAATAAGTTTACCATTATATTAAGATTGCTCTAATTCCCTTTTTAGAAGCATAATTTTCAATTAGACATTTTTGTTGAATGTTTGGTAAAGTAAAAACCAAAATTGAAGTGAGTTGTGTCTTAATCCACCCAAACACTTCTTGAGCTTGAGAATTTCATTTGAAACCTTCTTTCTTAGTAAATTCAATAAGATGTTTAGCCCCTTTACCATGATCATGAATGAAATTCTATAGTATCCAGTAAGCCTTGGGAAATTGTGCACCTTTTTCCATTCGAGGACTCAAGTTAGTCCTTCACATTTTTCACTTTGTTAGGATCAACAACCACCTTTTTGTTAGTATTTAACTTTATTTTGAGCAAATAAAAAACTTCTTAAAATTAGCAATAACTTGATGTTGTTATTGTTGAGAAAAGAGATAATACTTAGCTAAACCAAGATAGGGTATAAATTGGTTTTTTAAATTTTCTTGAAAATCTTTAACCCCTTTGAAACTCTTTTGAAAGTCTTTCAAGAAAAATCATAATATAATTTTTTATTGAACCAAGATTGAACAATAATATGTAAAAAATGTTACAAGTTGAATATTAAATAGAGAGAAAAGACAAGAAAGAACACACAAGATTTATACTAGTTCAAATCAAAATCATCCTACATTCAATCTCAACTATTCAACCTTGGAATAGTTGGATTTCATTATCTTTATATGTTCATACAAGCATATAGCATAAGAAAACATATATAAGATAGAAAACACACAATATCAACTCCTAAACAAGCTCAAGGAAGATATAGAAACATCAACTTCTGTAATATTTGCATACACTGTTATTTTGGATTAATTTGCACTTTTGAACTCTTTAGAACTGCTATATCTGCTATACCTGCTATTTGCTAATGTCAAAGGGGGAGATAATCTACCATCTCTTCTCTTTGTTTTTGTTTTGTTTTGCAGGTTGACATCATCAAATAGGGGGAGTTTGTTGATGATTTGTGATTTGATGATGTTTTAAAAGCTTTGATGATGTTTTAATAATGTGTTGGGTTTGTGATTAATGGTTCTGGATTGATTTAGAATTTCTAGAGATGTTAGATTATTTGTATATGATTAGCTAATTGAAATGATAATCTGTTGTTTTGATTTTTCATCAACTAGTCTGCTAATCCTGTTGTGTTAGTCGACTATTTTCATTAATGTACCAGGAATGCAGGTTTAATGAAAATAGCCAACTAGTTTGCGTCTTCAGTCGACTATTTTGTTCCAGACCCCTCCTTATGCAGAAAAAGTGCAGAACGTGGGCTTTAAAGACTTAACAAGAGCACGACTCATAGTCTTGATCTTTGCCTATAAATACAACACGAAAGGACGTATCAAGGTGCGAAAGAATTCGAGAGAAAACACCCAAGAGCTGCAAATACTCAGAAGAAAAAGATTCTACAGAGTTTTCAATTACTGGTTTACTGTTTCAAGAAGATTTTTATTTTCACTGTATTTTGTATTCTTTGATCTCTGGGGTAGAGATTCGTAGGTAGGTTTTAGAACCCTGTTGTTGTGTGATCGGGGTGATCATAGTGACTCAGTGTGAGTTAGTGGGTTTAGAACTGTTCTATAGTGTTTAGAATAGGTTTTTTGATTTTCTTGTAGTGTTCAAGAAAGGTTTGTTGTAAAGAATACATTGTTGATAGTGATTAGGATCTGTGGAGTTGCAGATCACCAACTGGATGTAGTTCTTGCACAAAGAATGAACCAGTATAAACCTTGGTGTTATCTTTTTTCTTCCTTCATCATCTGTTATATTCTGCATTAAGAACTAATCTACTATTTTGCATCAATCACTCGGCTAATTCTCAGAAAATTGCATCAGTAAATTTTTTGATACAAAAAAGTTTTCAATAAAGCTTTATATCAATTCAACCCCCCCTTCTTGATATAATTCCGCATCTAACACATTATCTTTATATGTTCATACAAGCATATAGCATAAGAAAACATATATAAGATAGAAAACACACAATATCAACTCCTAAACAAGCTCAAGGAGGATATAAAAACATCAACATCTGAACTTCTACAAGGAGGATATATCCAATCAACTCTTAACCAGTTCTGTTCAAATAGTTTTTTAAATGTTCAAGAACTAGACAACGAATCTTTTACAAAGAAACTCATTGTTCAAAGAGATTTTTCCTGTGTTTAAAATCAAACTTTGAAATTCTCCAAAAAGTCCAAGATCTAATTGAATTGACAATTTCTCCATAAAAGTCATCACTTGAATTTATGTTTTGTTCTTACGAGTTGCTACTGTAATTCATTATTTAACAATTATGTGTAATTGATTGTTGGGTTTTATTCTTCTTGATCAGGGTGATTAAGAGAATTCTTGTAATAAGGTTTTACAATGGTAGACAAATCTTGTAGGGTTCAAGATTAAGGTCTTTTTGATGTTCTTTGTATTTTACATGTAGGATTCTATAAAGCTTTGAATTAGTGGATTAGCTTGATAGGAAATTAGATGTAACCTTCTTGTAAAGGTGAACCAGTATAAAAATCATTGGTGTTGATCCTTTTCTTTCTTACTCTTTAAATTTCTGAAATTATTCTTTGATTAATAATTGAATTGAAAAATAATGTACCTTAATTCCAGCATCTCAAGTACCTTATAAGAACACAATTTTTGGTTATTTTGATTCAACAAAAATCTGATTTAGTTTATGAAATTCTTTAAAGTGTAGAAAATTTTAAAAAGTTCAATTCATTCCCTCTTGAACTCAGCCCTTCTTTTTAACATCACCTTGTAGTGAAAGACTCTCACACATACATGCAATGAAAACTTTAACACTCAATACAAAATAATGTATGTCTTCATTTCAAACTTCATCATCAAAATCAAGAAGCTTGACTTGGTCTTCAAGTCTAACAGTTATAGTGTTTCAATTCCTACTCTTACATGGATTATGTGATCTTCCCAGATAGTGTTGTACATGAGTATGTTATAAAAAAAATCACCAAATTATCCTTCTCAACATCATTGTAAATATCTCATTCAATAATGATTGCAATGTAGAAGGTGTATTCATAAGACTAAAAAGCATTACCATTGATGCTCATAATGATACAAAATGTTGTTTTATGGATGTCACTCTACCTAACTCAGACTCGATGATATCATGATTTAAGGTCCATCTTGGAAAAGAATAAAGCTCCATGCAACTCATTAAGTAATTACTCTATCATCAGAATTGGAAATATATCCAGAATAATTACTTTGTTAAAAACTCTATAATCAACATACATTTTTCAAGTATGATCCTTCTTTTTTACTAGAATCAACAAGGTATAAAAAGCCCTCCGAATTGATCTAATAATTAATTATATATTGTAGTACTTCGCTCACTTGTTTCTCAATTTCCTTCTTATGGTGACGTGGATATGGATAAGGCCAAACATTCACTCCCTTCAATAGGTTCATGGCATGCTCCCTACTTCTCATTGGTGTCAATCCTTAAACAACTCATTTAAACTTTCCAACATCCTTGTAACTCTCGCTCCCAACTCTACACACTAGAAGCCAACTTCTAACTTCCTTTTTTAACAAGGACATGGATAAGAAGACAATAATAGTTACAAGAGATTTGATCAAAGAAAAGAAGGAAAGAAGATTACAATAAGAAAAATACAAAGAAAAAATATTAAGAAAATGATAAAGGAGCTAGAAGAAAATATTAGAAATAATTGACTTCTTAGTTTAGTAAATCCTTGTTTGTGCGTAGCAATTAAACAATTCTTTTTCTATAGTATTTTTAAAACTTAGAACCACAAAAATCTTAGGAAAGATTGGAGAGGATGTTTGTTTATTAAATTAGACTAAGGCATGTTCGCACACAACTTGGTTTAGCTTAGGAAATGAAAAATCCTTAAATTTTGGAGCTCCTTCATTTTTTTGCACATGTAGGCTATACATATGTATTCACTTCATTGTAACTTATTTATTGAAATCAATAGAATTTTGGTTAGGATTTTCTCTTAAATGTATGAACCTTTCTTTCTCTAGAATTTTATTTTGAATATATTACATTCAAGTGATGATTTTTCTTTTTCACTTATTTTGTTCATCAAATATTCTTCTTTCTATAACCTCTTCCATGTTCTATATTTATTTGATAATTGTTCTTACTTTTGTCGAGAATTATTAACCGTAGAAAATGAGCTTGGTACTCATTTATGATATTTGATAGATAAGATTCAATGATTCTTCGTTCCTTGTTATGTTTCCTTTCATTTCCACTAATTAAAATATTGCTTTTATCATTTATAGTATTTCCATTACATTGATGAATTATCATTAGTTTTCTAATGCTTTGTTTAGATAAAAGTGAGAACGGGAAGGAAAAGAAAGGAGATGAAAAAAAGTGAAAAATTGAGATTGTTTGAATTAGGAAAAAGATAAATATATTTAATTGAAAAGTGAATAGAAAGTTTATAGAAGATGTAATCGGTATAATAGAATAATTTTTGTTATATATTTATAAAAATAATTTAAAAATATTGTTTAAAAACAATTTAATATAAAAATCATATTTAAAATATAAGTTATAATTAAAATAAAATTTTAAATCCAAATGAAAAATATTTTAAAATTTTAATAAATAAAAATATTTATATTTTAAAAGTAATAATATATTAAAAATAATTATTCATAAAATATAAAATTTAAATTATTTTATTTATTTAAATATTTTTATTTTATTATTTTTAATATTATAAAAAATTTAATTTAATTACACTAGAAAATTCAATTATATTAAAATATAACTGATTATGTTTTATATGTAATCAATTATATATAAAATATAATCAATTATATTTTATATATAATCAATTACATATAAAACATAATCATATTATATATATATATATATATATATAAATAATTGAAGTTACATTTTCTTTTGATCAGTACTTTCCACCTTAAAATGCGAAGAAAGTTTTTAATATATAACAATTTTCATTTTTTGTGTTTTTAATATTTTATGTTTTTGTTTTTTCAATTTTTTTGGATATCTTTTTTTCTTCGCTTTTTCGTGCTAGTTTCAAACAGGTTTTAAGAAAGGAAAGAAAATGAGTTTCATACCCATTCATGTGATTTAATCCATAAGTGCTCTCAATTATTAGTTTTTTTTTTGTGTGATTCTAATTAAAGTTGACTAAATATTATCATTTATTCTATCACTTCTATGATTTACTTTTTCGAATCTATCATTCATACAAATATGAGTTTTGTTCCACTTTCTATCACTAGTAAAGATAATATTTAAAATATAAGTTATAATTAAAATAAAATTTTAAATCCAAATGAAAAATATTTTAAAAAATAATAATAAATTAAAAATAATTATTCATAAAATGTAAATTTTAAATTATTTTATTTATTATTAAATATTTTTATTTTAATTATTTATAATATTATAAAAAATTAGTTTAATTATATTAAAATATAAGTAATTGATAGTTTATAAAACATAATCAATTATGTTTTATATATAACCGATTACATACAAAACATAATCGTTATATATATATAATTGAAGCTAGATTTTGCTTTATACTTTTCATGCTAAATTATGAAGAAAGTTTTAATTTATAACAATTTTTGTTTTTCATGTTTTTAATATTTTATGTTTTTGTTTTTCCAACTTTTTTCGATATCTTTCTTTCTTTGTTTTTCCACGTCTAGTTTCAAAAAGGTCCTAAGAGAGGAAAGAAAATGAATTTCATACCCATTTATGTGATTTGATCCACAAGTTTTATCATTTATTTTAATTATTTCTAATCAAAGTTGACTAAATATTATATTTTATTCTATCATTTATATGGTTTACTTTGTTGAATTTATCATTGGTACAAATATGGGTTTTGACTCACTCATTTGTCACTTGATTTCTATGATCTAATTGGTAAAAATTTGTATTCATAGTTTGATAGATCTCATATTTTCTTAACTCATGGGCTATATCACTTTACTTTTCCTCTTAAATCTTATTAGTAGTACATCCATTGACCATAACAATACAACCATCATTTTTTTTACTCTTTTTCAATAAATATTTTAGGGTAATTTTCTCATTTCCTCTCTCCCATTCTTATTATCACCGAGTGGTCTTGCAATTTAATCTACAATAATTACTTATCCTAATCTACCATTATTTCCTCCTATCTAATTACTTATTTTCTCTATATACATATATGCTTAATTTTTGGATTCTCATAATTTCTTATTCATTACAATAATTTGGATGTGTTAAACATAAATGCTGTCATTTCACATTTTTGATTAATCTAATATTTGTGTACTCTTTTGTCTATATAACTTCATCATCTACACATTTTTTTTCTAATTCTTTTTTATTATATTCTTGACATCTAGGGATTAAAATGGACATTTAATTCTTATGATTTTTTAAAATTAAGACATATTTGTTGAATTTCTGATGCTGGATAGAGTATTTGTAATGGGACTTCATTACTTTACTCAGGGCCCATGAATAAGGCTCAAAATTTGAACATATAAATAGACTAATTAAGCCCATATTAGGAACATTTGAGCCATTTTCTAAATTTTTTCGGAGTTTTTTCATTTATTTTCTTATTATTTGTCTTCTTCTCTTTACCTTTTCGCATTTTATTTTGTTTCTCTCTAAGTGTGTATTATTTATCTTGCAAAATGGATCATGCATTCTACTTAAATACCTAGGATAGATTATTTACTATAATTTCATGATTAATCGGAAGTTAAGTATTAAATCGTTTGAATTCATTTTTAATTGATGAAATTCATGTGTTATAATTAAATAAGGTTTAGGAAATTATTCTTTGTAAGAATTTTGCCTAAAATAAATTAATTAGTGATAATTGGTTGAATCTACGTGAAAAATTGATCTGCTCTAATTTAATTGTTTGCCTCTCTTGTCATTGTTTAGTATTAATTCCATTTCATATTAATTCTGTTTCTATTTTGTTCTAATTGGAAAGTACTATGGATAAAGGGCAACCATCCTTTACTTTTTTTTCTCCCCTCAGACTACAGTCTATGGTGATGAAATGCAGGATAAAAAGTAGGGTGTATATAGAAGTACTGAATCTTTTCAGATCGATCACCACGAAGATTTTTAGAATCAAAATGTTAAAACCATTTGAATGCCACACTTCTTTTAATTTCTTCAAATATTAAATATTGATTTTATAATTGATGCAGGAAAAAACAGTTTTTAATAAACTTAGTAATGCAAGAACAGACATTAGAAACCGCCAAGTTTAATTGATGTCTAAATGGTGCGGAAAACTTGTTAGAAAGTCGTTAATGGGATGGTCTAACAAGCATGGTGTGTCTAGTTAAGAATGTATTTAATGGCAGCAGCAAACTTGAAAACTGGCAGATAAACCAAAGCAAACAACAAAATTGACTAGTCTTAGTAACATAAGGGATGGTCATGAGAAGATAAAACAATTGCCTAATCTTTGTAATATCTATACTTCCAGTGCTTCATAAAACAAAACAATAGTTATACCATATCTTAACATAAACCAACTATGATTATATTCTCTCCCCAGCTGCCATGAATTTGATGTTGTCATTCGTATTAAATAGCATAATCTCTCAGGAAAACATTAAAAAATGATTTCAAATATAATTATTTTAGAATAAGACATGTGCTAGGCAACAATAATCAATTTACTCAAACTCAGTGAGAAGTAATTCTTCTTTTCTGGTGTCATCTCAAATACAACCAGGCAACGAAATCTTCCAGAACAGCCATTAACAAAATTACTTGACATAAGAAATGAGAAATAAATGCTGAAGAAGCATATATCTTCAATTGGAATCACTTGGAAACAAGTATAAGATAAGTACTTAAAAATATCTTCCACAGAAATGATAACATGAAACTGACTATGCATTTTAACATGCAATCCATTATATTACAAAAGAACATGACCTACCCTACATAACAAATATTGTCTGTAAACCTACTTCCTTTCATGTTACACCCCATTCTTCCATCTTACAGCTCCTGTCCAACCATCCAATTGTGTTCCTGATCTTCAATATAACGCCTAATGTATAAAACTTGTAAAAGTAAAAGGATTGCAGCCATTATGGTCATCAGCAAAAGGGAAAAAACAAGGGAAAGGGAAATGAAGACAATGAACATCCAAAAACTAAACCTTACAATCTTACAACTTGCCTGTACTTTACATGCCAATGAACAAAGTTTTTCTGAGAATTAAGATCAGTTTAGTTAGAAGGGAGCATAATCTCCAATGAAACATGAGGCTAAAAATGAGAAGGCTATTGATTGATCTCACCACCTAGGACTTGAGATGGGGAAAAAGCCTGAAGGGGACAAAGGAAACATCCCAGGAGAAAGGGGAGGCTGCTGTCCGGGGCCGAAAATCCCTGACTGCCCAAAGGGTGAGAAAGGGAAATTGGGAGTAAAAGGAGATGGAAACTGAATGCCAGGGGACAGTAGTGGGGGATAAGCAGACTGAGGGGACAGGAAATTCATGTAGCCATTTGGTGAAGGCAAGGGAAACTGAGAGGTTGGAGAAGGTAAAGTAGGAGGTCCATTTGTTTGTGGGGAAGGAACAACAGGCACATGAGGAGGAGGAGGGTTTATACCATTCACGGGCACAACAGTTCCATTTAATCTTGGAGAAGGGAACATAGGATAATTAGGAAGCAAAGCAGAAGAAGAAGGTGGATGAGGTTGAAGTTGGGCTCCCTTTGAACCTGGATCTGTCAATGAATGTTCAAGGTATCTGACGTAGGCAGAGATTGGTGACTCAGCTGTGTTGGCCTGTGGAAAAGGGTTGGGTGATGGTTGTCTAAACTGAGCAGGTCTAGCAGCCAAGGTGTTGTTATTGTAAGGAGCAGGCAATGGAGGCCTCACATAAGGTAAAGGGGGAGGCCTAATCTTCTGCAACCTCATGCTCTGAGGTTTTGGGGAATTGCTCTGAGGAGGTTTTGATTGAGGATCCTGAGAGGGAGACCCAGTAAGCTGCTGAACCATATCCCTGAACTCATTCTTGCTTATGTTGTAAACCTGAGGTTGCTGCTGTTGTTGCTGCTGTCTAGCCCCATTAACGTTGTTCCCATAATTGGGCTGGTGTAATGGACTCTTCCTAATGTTTTTTCCCGTTTTGTTCACTCCCAAATTGTCATTATGCCTGTTTCTTGAGTTATCCATTTTGCTATAAATAAAGACAAACTCAAGTTCAGAAACCTTTGCGAGGACAACCTGGAACTGGAGAACTAAAAACAGAAACACCAATCAGATAATCAACCTCAAAGTCAAACTGGACCGTGATCGTTATTGAACATAGCAATAACACCCCCAAATGAACCCCAGAGAGAACAGAGAACATACCCTTTTGGGAAGATTCACACAACCAAAGAGGAACCTCTCACCGGATCGAAAGAAGACAGAATTTCAGAGCGATGGAGAAAAGACTCGAAAAAGATTGGAACTTGCGGGAGGTGTAAGAGTAATGATGAGACTTTGAAGAATGGGAAGCGTATAAGAAATAAGAAGACAGAGAGAGAAAATCTTATTTTATTTGGTTGGAGTTTTATGTTGAGTCAGCAGTAGAAAAGGGTAATGAATGACATGGTATGGTTTTGTAGGTTAAGAAAAACTGTTAGGGAACCAGATTAATGTGAAAATATGGCAATAACATAGGTAGAAACAGTTCCATAGTCACATATTAATTTAGAGTAAAATTTTGCTTGAACATAGATTCATAATGGCAAATTTTCCCTGTTTCACAAGTGCAAAAACTCAATGTAAACTAATACTGGGTTAATTAGTAGTAGATTGGTACTGAAGTCAAGTTATCAGAATGGATAAAGAATTGCATAGAATATGGTTATAGATGAATGATTAAAGATTGAAAGGATGCAATTTGAGTTAATAAAAAGATGTAGAGATGAATAGTCAATGTCTCTTAAGACGTTATATGACTTGTCCAACCGTTCTACAAATCTTCTTGTGATGTGAATGATACAAAGCGTTTATTGCACTGAACTGAATTAATACAATTTTATTAATCATGATTGTAGCAAAACAAATTTGTTATGAAAGAAAAATGTTTAAAAGGAAGGAAAAGAAGCATTTAAGAGGCATAATAAAAGTGAATTTTATAATATATTAGTTAAAGGTGAGGTTTGAAAATGAAAATTGTAACGTGTGAATGGGCAACTAGGGTAGGCAAGAAAGACCGGGTCAGACAGCTGAATCAACGCTCGTTTTGGCGTTCAGTTCAATTTTGACTATTGAGTGGGTTGATTTAGGGAGATAAATCCTTTTATCCTAATAATCATCATTGAAAACTATGTATTATATACATCTTTTCCTCTGGTTAAAAATACAGTTAATCCTTTTAAATCAAGCATCTCATTTCAACTTTTCTAAATGAAAATAAAAAATCACGTCGACAAAATTAGTAGGTCACATTAATTGAATTTTTTTTTTATTTTAAAAAATATTATATAATATGACACATGATTATAGAAGAATCTAACGCCAGCGTACGTGAAACGTCCAAACACGGCGCAAATAGCAGCCTGAGGTGAACTTAGTTTTAGACAAAGTCCAAACTTGGTTGGTGCTTATGACTTTTGGATGATTCATATCTTATCACAGATCATTTTCTTAACTATAAAATTATTGTAAATTATTGTTTTGTTTCATTTTCTGTGAGTGATGTGATTGGTGCTACAAGTTTTCTAATACACTCATTCATTCTTCCAATTTTAAAACCAATGGTGTCTATGTTATGCAATGGTAGAATATGCTCCAGAGTTCTGTTTTTCTGTTTGTTGCACGTTCTGTTTCCTTATTTTTAAATTTTCTATTAAAAAGAAAACATAACATGATATATATATATATATATATATATATATATATATTTGTTTCATTTGGTGAAAGAGACATGGCATATTTTCAAGCATTATACATTTTAAAATAAAAAATAGTAAATAAATTTATTGTCTAAAATTTCTATTTTTGAAAAATAAAATACATGATCAAATGAGTAAAATTAAAGCAAAAAAACTATTACTACAAATTAAGTATTAAAATTAAAACAAATTACAAATAATTATATTATCAAATAATAAGCACTTTTTATAATAATTTTGATTGAGTTAAATCTAATATCAACTTTAACATAGATAACATATTATCTTATCATATTATTTAATTTGTGAGGAATTTTAGATTTTACACGATTGCAAATAATATGTGTGGATGAGATTAAATGTTGAAGTTATTCTACAAGTTATACTTCCAATTTCTTTCAATAACTTTTAAACCAAACTAAATTTATTTCCCTTTTTCTTTTCTTTTCTCGTTGCTTTCTCACTATTTTTTACTCTACCAAATAAAATTTCTATTATCACACCCAATGAAAAAGCACGATTCTCAATTTTCTGGATTCAAATTAAGAAATACGATAAAATATTTATTTGGATGCACACGTACTTTTAAGAAAAACACAAATAAAATAATTGTTTATAAATTATAAAATTAATTTATATGCAAGTTAAAAATATTGTTTAAAAAGGTAATATGAAATTTAAATCTATACTTTGGTTTAGTTTAAGAAATTACCACAAACTGAATAGCTTCACAATATTTTATTTCTTTTAGAAGTGCATTCAGGGTTTTCCAATTTATGAAAAATTGGGCTCCCAGAGTATAAGTATGTTAAAAAAGAATATTGATCCACTGGAATCAGGCCCAACATCTTAAAAGCAAAGATTTAAAATTAAAAAGTTTGTTTGTGCAACACGCTTCTTCTCCAACGTGATTACTGAGAATGACACCAATATTTCAACTATTTTTTAGCATCCAAATTCCTAAGTTGGAACGCGCTTTTCTTTCTCATTCTAACTAGACGCCTAAACAAACGAGAGAAGGGAAAACCTTTGCACGCCCATAACTGAATAAGTGCTGCAATATTGGGCTTAGTTTGGGCTTTCACAAAATCAAACAACACACAAATCCGGACTCGTATACGCGTTCAGTTTTGTAAGCCCAAATCCAAAAGTAAAACTTCTTAACTTACTAACCCAACATCTAATTACCTATCAACACGCTAATTAATTTAGCTTAATCTAAGTGAAAACTTCGTACCAATAATATGATTAGAAAAATATTATTTTTAAATAAAGGATTAATTAATCTTTTACGCTCATTTAATTGTTTAATTTAACTTTTTTTTCTAATAATCAATTTAATTCATTTATTCTTGCACTCTCTAATCTATTTAATAATAAACTAATTACTTATTGTTAACTCAGTTATATTTAATTATTTTCACACATTTTCAAGAATCTTAATCTTTTTATTAGACCTAATAATAATATTTGAATCTTCACAAAATCTTATTGTTAGAGGAAAAATAATGAGAAACAATATTTAAATCCTTACATGAAAACTAAATTGGATGCAATTGAAAGATCCATCCCAACCAAGTAACAATGGTTCTTGATTGCAAGCAAAGAAATAAATAATGTAGAATTGAAGGGAAAGAAAGGAACAAAGGAAGAGCGAAAGGGAAATAATGGGGAAAGATGAGAAAAAAAAAAGGTAAAGAAATAAAAAAAAGGTGTATTATGCTAAGATTTTAAAAATATTGTTTTAACTAATGTAGAGAGTTTAAACAACTCAGGTTTATATGATTAACATTAAAATAACAAATTTATTGATAAACAGC
This sequence comes from Lablab purpureus, assembly GCA_030347555.1. NCBI lineage: Eukaryota > Viridiplantae > Streptophyta > Magnoliopsida > Fabales > Fabaceae > Lablab > Lablab purpureus. The sequence goes on from CM059256.1 coordinate 39,113,606, forward strand.
TCTTTTTGATCCACTCGTATTAAAGAAATTCTAAAGTCTTACTTTATAAATATCATTCACATGGAAAACTTTAATGTTAAAGGTTTAACTAGACTACTTCATAGTTACAACATAGATGAATGATTGAACGTAAAATATTAAAAATCTTGAAAGGAAACTTAGTTGACAAATGCATAGTCTATCGTTTAAAATATTAGTGGAGAATAAAATATTAGTTGTAGATTAGTTAAACCAATTAGAAAATTAGTTAAGAAATCAATTATTTAGAATGATTGTAAAGGTCCCATTATATTCTTAAGGTTTATTTGGCTAAATTTTTTCATAACATAACAGAGGAGGAAAAAAAATAAAAAATGAAATGAGGTTATTTGTAAAGTGAAATCAATTTATAAACTTTTCAAGCATTTTTTTATATAGGTTTCTTGATATATCACTAGATGTTTCAGGTTATATCATCTAACGATCTTAATCCCTAATATCTTCCTAATAACTCCAAGATCCTTCATATCAAACTTGAATTTCAGTTCAATCTTAATCTTTTCAACCTCAAGGTTACTATAACTTACAATAATAATGCCATGAACATATAATAACAATACAATAAAGCGACCTTATACTAGAAACTTGAAGTAGACACAAGTGTCATACTTGCTACGTTCAAAACCAATGCATGCAATAAACTCATCAAATCTCTTATTCTATTGTCTTGGGGATTGTTTCAGACCATACAAGAATCTATTTAACTTACAAACAAGCTCCTTCTTGTCTCCAACCTCAAACCCTTCTGGCTGTACCATGTAGATGGTCTCCTCTAGTTCTCCATAGATAAATGCAGTCTTCACGTCCATTTGCTCCAGCTCGAGGTCAAGCTCTGCAACCATGGCTAACAACATCCTAATGGGTGTGTTTTACAACAGGAGAGAACACATCATTATAATAAACTCCTTCTCTTTAGGTAAAACCTCTAGCTACCAACATCGTAGTGAATCTACGTTGGTCAGTTCTTGGAATGTTATCTTTAAGCTTAAAGATCCATTTATAACTGACCAACTTGGAGCCCACAGGTCTTTGAACGAGAGTCTGAGTATTATTCAAATGAAGCGACTTCATATTCTCATGCATAACGTCTAGCCACTAATCATTCTACTTACTTGCTAAGGCAGATGCTACACTAGATGGTTCATTTTCTAACACCTCACTAGCAACTACTAAGGAGTAGGCCATGAACTTTGCATATCCATACCTCTCCAGAGCTCTAGTTGTCCTCCTTGCTCTATCTTTGAAAAGTTGGAAGTCATCAACATGTACATCTTCATTGGAAGCTTCTCGTCTATCCTATACAGGACTATCTACCTCATCAGTCTATAGGAAACTAGACAATTCTCGCTTGTCAGACTCATCTCCAATGCTAGCCTTCTCACCTCCTTGGCTACCTACATGCTCACATTCAGAAACACATGGCTTGTGAGTCATTTCAGTTTCATTGAAGATGACATCTCTACTGATGATACACTTCTTGAATCCTAGCTTGAGACACCATACACGGTATCCCTTAACACCCTCTGGATACCCTAGAAACATGCATTGAACAACACAAGCATCAAGCTTTCCTGCCTTATGTGAGCAAAGGCAACACAGCCAAAAAATTCTCAACTTTTCAAGGTTGGGGAAATGTCCTGACCAAACCTCCTTAGGGGTCTTCATCTCCAACACAATTGAGGGACTACGATTGATCAGGTAGGCAGCAGTGGAAGCAATTTAAGCCCAAAACACCTTTGGAACTCCAACACTAAGCAACATACATCTCACTCATTACAAAATAGTCCCATTGAATCTCTTATCCAAGCCATTTTGTTAAGGAGTTCTAGCCATTATCTGGTGTCTCACCATACCATGCTCCTTACAGAAAGTGTTGAACAATTCTGAATAGAATTCAAGACCATTATATGTTATGAACCTCTTCACCGTCTTACCAGTTTGGTTCTCCACTCAACGCTTCTAGTCCTTAAAATTCTTAAAGCCTTCGTCCTTGGTCTTCTGAATATAAATCCATAGCTTCCTCGAATAATCATCAACTATTGATAGGAAGTATCTGGCTCTAGAATGAGAAGGAGTAGAAGCTAGTCCCCATAAGTCAGTGTGAATGTAATCAAGGGTGCCCTTCTTTCTTTGTTGTCCTTGGTTGAGCCTAATCATGCAAACTTTTCCTTGGATGTAGTTCTCACAAAATGGTAGAGGTTTGATTCTGTCACTCCCAAACAAGCCTTGCTTCTTCAACTCTACCAAGTGTTTCTCGCTTACATGGCCTAACCTTTTATGTTGTAGGTCTATCTCAGACAAGATAGTCTCCTCAATAGTGGATGCTGAACCAGAAACTACGACACCTTCCAGGGCATACAGACCATTCTTCTTCATTCCCTTCATCACCACCATGGATCCCTTCAACACCTTCAACATTCTCCTTTCACCTTTAAATACATATCCATTCTTCTCAAGCTCACCAAGGGATATTAGATTTCTCTTCATGCTAGGTACAAACCTAACTTCCTCAAGCCATCTTTTAGTTCCATCATGAAGACAAAACTTAATGGTTCCAATTCCCGTTATCCTACAGGACTTGTTATTGCTAAGGAAAACAAACCCTCATTCAACTTCTGTAAACGTTTGGAACCATAGACGATTAGGTGTCATGTGGAATGAACAACTTGAGTCCATTATTCATTCTCCATCATCAATAATAGTAGACACCATAAGAACCTCTGATGATTCGTAACCGTATTCAACAAGAGTTGTTTTGCCACTAGACAATGTAGCCCTGCTAGATGATCTACCAGACCCAGACGGTTATCAAGGTCTCCTACATTATTTTGTTTCTCAGGACAATTCTTTCTAGTGTGACCCTCCTTCTTGCAATGGTGGCACCTTATATTAGGTGCATCTCCACCATTCCTCTTCCTCGACTTTGACCTCCTTCTACCTCCTCTACTCTCATTGTTAGACGATCTACCCTTTGTTACAAGACCATCTCCAGAACCAGAGACCTTTACGTCAAACTTCTCATTCAGTTCTTTCAAACTTATTGTAGCTTGAACCTCCTTAAGAGAAAGAGTGATGTGATTCTTAAAAGGATGGATGGATCTTGATCAACCCAAGGAGATGAAGGAAGCATAATCCTCCATGGAAGAAATTGTGAGAGTTACGGAAGCTTGAAGAACCAAGGAGAATGTTTTCGAATTCAAACAAAACAAGAAATAAAAACAAGAACAAGTAATCAATTGAAAAAGAAATTGGATTAAAAGAGAAGGAATGGAAGAACACGCCACCTTGGTTGGGAAAACTCAAGAATAAGTGTAAGAAGATCTACCACATGAGAAAACTTCTTAAGATAAGAATCCAAAATAAGAGAGAAACACCCTTGGAAAGACTTTCAAATATGAACTCACAAAGAGACAAATTCATTCAATATTCAAAAATGATTTTTACAATGAGGCAAGTTCCCCTTTTATAGGCCAAGTGGACGTCCAAGAGGAGTGCCAAGAGTCAATCAAAGTTAATTCTTAATCCTAGAGTTAACTCTCCTTAATCATGATTAGTATAATTAATTCCTCAAAATTAGGAGAAGTCACATGGGTGTTCCTTGAATTTTGGAAAAGTAATGATGATACTTGATCCTTGTATGTGTGAAAGGTTTAAAGAGTTCCAAGGGTCAATGAAAGTAACATATAAGAGTGCTAAGGATGACCTTTCAAGCTTTCAAGAGTCACTCTCCAAAAGACTCCATGTGCCCCATGTATCAGTCTTGGGGGAAGTGGCTCTTCAAACCTCCAAAGGTCACCTTCAAGAAAACACTTCTATTTTTAAAACTTTGAGGAATCTTGAACTTCATTTTTCTTGGAATATTCTTCATGTATTTAATTCATTCTGGATCTCCTCTTCTAAAGCTTGAAATCTTCCTTCAAATTTCTTCTTTATTTTTTCAATTTTATTTTTCTTGGTCATGCTTCTTGTATTAATTCCTTGAGCTTTTTTTTCTCTACCTTCATTAATTCCTTCTTCATTCTAGATCATATCAAAGAGCCTCTCTTCCATACAGCAAGGTCTCCTTGAAGTGGTCACGCATCTTAGGCAACAAGCACAACAACAACAACGCCTGATCCTTATCTTCTATCTGAACGTCAATGTTCTCTAGGTCTAGGATCAACTTGTTGAACTCATCTAGTTGTTCGCTTATCGCCTTTTCACTACTCATCTTATATGAGTACAACGCCTGTTTCAGGTATAGACGATTCACTAGGGACTTCATTATGTAAAAACTCTCCAGCTTTGTCCATAGCCCCACTACGATTTTCTCCTTCGAAACTTGCCTCAACACCTTGTCAGTTAGACTCAGAACAATCGCGTTGTGGGCGTTCTCCAACAACATTTTTAGTTTTTTGTGGAAATAGCTCAACGAAAAGTTAAGATTCACAATAGAATGTCCAAAACACAAATGAATAAGAAAAACAAAGCAAAACAAAGAGCTGAAAATATAACTAGTACAAACTCTCCAGCTTTGTTCATAGCCCCACTACAGTTTTCTCCTTCGAAAACTTGCGTCAACACCTTGTAAGTTAGACTCAGAACAATCGCGTTGTGGGCTTTCTCCAACAAAGTTTTCTTGTCCTTCTCAGCCATGGTAGCATCAAGCTTGGATTCACCTTCCAAAGATTCAAGGAGGCCATGTTAAACTAGAAATGCTCGCATCTTCAATCACTACAACCCAAAGTCATTCAGACCTGTGAATTCTCAACCTCATACTTCTGGTTCGAATTCTCTAGGGAGGTACAAATATAAGGAATTAATGGCACAGAGGAAAGTGATGCCTCTCAGAATGTTTGAGCTCAACATTATGCCAATAGGACGAAAAAAGAAAAGCTAAAGAGATTTCTAGAGATAAGCACACATTACTATTTCTTGAGTTAGATACAGTGACATAGTTATATATATGAGATATGATTTCATTATTTCTTTGAAATACTAATTTATGAAATGTTTAATGATAAGCTCATTTCATTTATGATAGTTTACCACTTAGTGAGTTTATCTCACCTAGTTTTATCTATTCTAGATGAGTAGGCTCAGAAGTGAATTATACAACTTCAAGTGTGAAACAACTTTTGAGTTTTGATACAACTTCTAAGTTGCTTAGTTATCTTTTTGAGAAAAGAAATTTGTATATATCTTCTTATGTAAACTCATATATGTGTATGTGTGTATATATAATTTACTTTCTAATTTAATTTGTATCGTTCACTCGGGAACATTAATGTATAACGAATATTATGTTATGTAAATTTTATTGTTCACATATGTTATTATTTATGTTATACCTAAAATCTTCTTTAGGGTGTTACAACACCCATATTTTCAATCGCAGCAACCCGAAGTCATTCAGACTTGTGAAACCTCATACTTTGTGAAAGTCATGATGATTGAATTTCCACGTTCACCACACTAGTTTGCTGTGGAAATAGCTCAATGAAAAGCTAAAATTCACCATAGACTATCCAACATACAAATGAATAAGAAAAACAAAGCAAAATAGAGAGTTGCAAATATAACTGGTAGAAGGTAAACAGAGAAAGGAACAAGAAAGAATAACACTAAAAAATTAACATGGTTTGATTGAAATGTTAACAAACTTCAATCTAGGTCCACAGAATTTACTAGGCAACAAAGGTTACAACTCCCACATTTCTCTCTCAGTGAAATCTCGCTTAAAGTAATTCATGCGTCAAATAACTCTAGGTTGGATAAAGCATAACCCAAGGTCCCATTAAATAGCCTTAAGACTATTACAACCGTTACAACTAAATCTGAACAGAACACGTCTAAATTAGAGTCAAGGTCATGTGATATGCCCTTTTAACAAAGTTAAACAGTCTAGGCACCTTAAACAAGATTTATATTGGACTAATCTTCACACGTCAAGTTCTCACTCAAATGAAAAGATTAACAGTGTTGATGTGACTAAGACAACAAGTTTTGCTCAAGAAAAAAATCCTCACTCAAGTGAAATTCAAGGCAGTATAACTTTCACTAAAGTGACAAATTTCTCACTCAAACAAAAATTGTCTGAAAGAAAGATGATCATTTCGGTCTAGTTTCCGTTCAAGCGACATGATGTCGCTCAAGGGAAAATTAGTATAATATGATTGGTTATTCCAAAACATCTTTCGCTCAAGTGAGAAAAGGACATTGTATAAAGAATTTTTTATGTGTATTGTCTTGAAATATGTGCTTACTTTCAAATTATGTATGTAAGGCCAAGTCAAGCGAGGGATTAGTACCCATAATCAACTGATACATGTGTTTGATGGCTTAGGTAATGATATCTAAATTTGTCTAATTTGTGTATGTAGTATGTTTTATATCCAAGGAGGTACAACTTACATTTAGTGTGGTGAGTTATGCTAAAGTGAATTTAATGAGATTTCAGGTTCTATCAGTAGTCTCAGTCAGACTAAGGTACTAGGAGGTGAGGAGCCTACAAGAGATTGTTGGAGGGATATCCTTAGGTTATGTTGAAGCCTGTTAGGATGAGTGATGTCACCGGTAATTCTACCATGTGTATGGGTGGAGTAGTTGGGTTGATCGAGATTATCAATAGAATGACTCACTATAATGTAACTAATAGATGTTAGTCTTTGAATTTAAACATAAAAGTTGCGTCTTCTGGATAATATTTTGATTATATGATATATGATATGAATGATGTAATAATGTTGATTAACAAGTTATTATTATTATAATTAACAACTTATCATTATTTATTGTTAACTTGTGATGATTGTTTGAATGGGAGTAGATTTTCTATATATGGTAATAAAAAGATATTTTTAAACACCATAATTAATCTAAAAAATTTATATTTTGAATAATTTTTTTATATGTTTTTATATATGTCTTTTATACCTTTTATACTGGTAAGAATTTTTTTATATAATACATTCATTTATATATATATATATATTATTTACAATAAATATAAATTTATTTACAATAAATATAAATTTATTACTCAACGATGAAATTTCTTTTCATATCTTTCTTATGTAATGATGAAGTTCATTTACAAGTATGAGACTATATAGAAGTTAAATCCATATCCATTAATGCAACTACAATTAAGTTATCAAGTTAATAAAATTTGTGAGATTTATTAACTCTATTTAGTATTTTCTCTGATTTTAAATAAGTGTCGTTTAAGGTTTTGTTACACAAACCAATAAAAGTAGTAGTTCTTATAATTTGTAATAAATTTTTTAAAAAAATTTCAATAGTACCCTTAAAGAATTAAATGCAATTTATTGATCGACGAAAATGTAGATGAAAAGATAGAAAATAATTACTCCCTCCGTTTCTAAATAAGTGTCGTTTAAGGTTTTGTTACACAAACCAATAAAAGTAGTAACTCTTACAACTCATAATAAATTTTTAAATTTTTTTCCAATAGTACCCTTAAATAATTAAATGTGATTTATTGATTGACGAAAAAGTAGATAAAAAGATAGAAAATAATTGGTTAATACTCCCTCTGTTTCAAAATATAAGGCGTACTTTGGAGATAAAAGTTGTTTCAAAATATAAGGCGTTTTAGAATTTCAATAACTTTTTTTTTCCTTTTTTTCCTTATATACCCCTATTAATTATATGATTATCTGTGTTAATATTAAATAGTAGAAAGAGAAATTAAAATCAGAAACTAAGAATTAATTATATTTTATTAGTCTGACTATTCATATTTCATTATCATTTACTAATATCATCTTCATCTTCACGAGTACTAATTTAAATTTAACTTTTAACTTTTGACGTTCATCTCTATTCATTCATTCAATAGACTGTTTATCTTTCAAGGTAAGTAATTAAATATCATATCTAAATTTATTCTGACTGAAATTTTTATTTTGAGTAATCAAATTTGAGTGAAATTCATATCTTTCAAGGTAAGTAATCAAATTCCTTTTATTTTGAGTGAAATTTTAAAATAAATTTTGAGCATAGTCATTTACAATTTGGTGGTAACTAAAGATTTTGATTGAAATTTTAGTATAATCATTTGCAGATTGGTGTGAATTAAAAATTTTAATTAAAATATTTAATTAAAAAAATTAGTAGTTCTGATTTTAAATTATTTAAAAATAATTCTGAGATAAATTTAAAATTTTTGAAATTCCAATCTCAATTAATGTACTGTTTTATTAAAAAATTAATTCATTTTATAAAACTTCTTATTCAATTTCAATTAATTTAATTAATAGTAATTAATAAAGGTAAATATGGAAGATTTATAAAAAACTGAACAAATTAAATGTTTTTATTGGTATGTGAGAATTTGTCAAGTACGTCTTATAATTTGAAACGGAGGGAGTACAAACAACTGTTCCATTAAAGCTTCATAACAAAGAATCATTTATATTTTTTAAAATAAAGGTATATTTGGTAAAAGACAATTAATGCACCAAAATTTACAAACGACATATAATATGAAACAAATTTCTTCTCCACACTTATTTAAAAACAGAGGGAGTAATTGATACAAACAGTTCGTCTATTAAAACCTTATAAAAAGAATCATTTAATTATTTTTATATTTTTTAAAATAAAAATACATTTGATAAAAAACAAATGCACCATTGAAATTTAAAAAAAAACAGATAATATGAAATAAAAAAAATTCTTAAAAAGACAAAGACAAACAGGGAGTACATTTTTAAGATTATTTAAAAACACAATGAGATATCGGCAAATGTGTTTTTAAGTAAATATTGTTATTGGTAGTATGTATATTGATAATGAATTCAAAATTAATTTTGAGGTAAAATTATTTTAAGTAAATATATAGCTTTTGTTCAGGACTGTATCTCGGGACGACCTCATACCTAAAATTATACTACATATTTATACCTATAGATTTATCTCCTGAGTCATATCATTCTTCTAGTTAAAAGGTGCATGTATCCACAATTGTTTAAGTTCTACCACTAAATTAATTAGTAAAGTATATAAATTATCACTAGATATGATCTATTTAGGTGCATTCCAGAAGTTCCCTGTTTATTTATGATTGACATGATTGTTAAAGTGTTTGACGAACAATCATCATCATATTATCATTCAAACAAAATTAATTACTTTCTTTTTCTAAATAAGAGTGGTTTTAGAAAAGTGATCTTGTTTCTTTTTATCTGTCGTTTGTTTGTAGAGTTTAAGATTGCATTAATTGTTTTTCACCAATTATACCCTTACTTTTGAAAATATCAATAACAATTAAATTCTTTCTTTTATGAGATTTTAAATAGTCTGCTGCTTATATCAACCAATTACTTAATACAGTAATTTATTGTTTCCACCTTTTCATCTACTTTCTCTTTAATCAATAAAATGTATTTAATTTAAAAAAAAGACGTTAGAGTGAAATTATAAAGGAAATAGAAAGAGAAGTTGGTACTTACACATAAAAAATGAAGACAGAAGTTGACAATTATATCATAGAGAGAGTTGAAGACTCCTTTGATAACACACATTGAGAATCTATCTCCAATACTCATATTTGTATAATGATAATTTTTTTAAAGTTTAGATTCAATATATATATATATATATATAGTGAAACTAAGAGTGATATGAAATTTTTTTGTGGGAACAAAAATATTCTTCAAATTTTTAAATCAAAATTTCTAGTGGTGAAAATTTCAGATTAAAAGTTATAGAGGGAAATTTATTTTCATGGAGATGAGAAAAAAATGTTTCATACAGAGATACTGTATTGTTGAGAATTGAAAGTTTTTTTTTAAGTAGAGAGAGAATATATTGAGTACTCTTTATTATACTTTATTATAAAGAGAAAAAGAATACACTCTTTTAATCTTAATGACAAGGGTATTACTGGAAAAAAAATTAAAAATTTATTACAAATACTAAAAGTTATTGCTTTTATTGATTTGTGTACCAAAATCTTAAACGACTCTTATTTAGAAACATAGGGAGTACTTAATATTAAAATAAAAATATTTAAACATAAATCATCCCACTTCATAATTAGTTTTACAAAATCATTTTTATTTAAAATCAATTTTACATATATCCATCCAAACACACTCTTATAACATTAAATATACGTTTAGATTATTTTAGATAATTTATGATCACATTAAAATGGCAACTAAAGTGACGCTAGATAAATTATGTTTCAGAATTTAATTGAATCCAAAAATTGATTTTAATTTAAAGAATTTTTAAGTCAATTTGCATTAGACCAATTATATTTTTCATTATTAACTGGTTAAAAATAACAATCCAGCATAACTTCCTTATTTTAAAATTAATTAACAAAAATCAGTTTTGGGCAAAATTAATTTTAGGAATAAATGTATTTTTAATCCACTAGTCTTAGAAAAACATAATTTTGGTTTTATATTTTTCAAATTAATGAATTAGTTTCAAACTTTTAAAAGTATATGAATTTAATTATTTTTTGGCATTGTTTAGGTAAAAAAAATTGTCATTAAATATTATATTTAAATATTAATAATGACTAATTGTATATGTTTTCAGATGTGGAAAAAGTGAAAATTCAAAATACAAAAATCAAATTTGACAATTAATACTAAATTTCAAGTGGTAAAAGTGATTCAACAAGTAGTTTGTATTAATTTTAAAAACGCTCACAAGATACATGGCAAAAGTTGTTGAACCTCAAAGCCAGCTTCGAGTCCCGTGTTGGTTTCCAATATGGCTTAAAAGAGAAAGCACCTCACTTTTAGCTCCTTTTCTAATGGTGGACTTGTTGGCCACAGTTATTCATGTTGGTGCATTTGAAGTGATTCTGATTCCACGAACACGAACATGCCAAGAGCCTCCTAGTACATAGCCCTCTTTGGAACAAAGGAGATTTCAGCACCTCTTTTTTTACCTTAAAATCCTCCATGCATGTCTAGGATATTTTCAGTGTTAAAGTGGGTAGGTCAAAACTTTATTAGTTAACAGAATGCCAGAACAGGAAACTGCCTTTAGCTGGTGGGAAAATAATGCAAGTTTATTCACCAAAAACAACCACGAAGTAAAAAACTTCAACGTGAGAAAGAGAGGCGACATTCAAACAACGTTTTTAACACCACCAAAGTGGTAAAAACAGTAATAGATATTAATAAAATAAGAATAGTTATTGTTATAAAATAATAGCTAAAAAGTGTGTCAACAACAAACAAAGAGGTATGCGGACCAAGAATTTGGTGAGGGTGTGTGTGCGCATTTTTCACATGGCTGAAAATGGGGCACCTACTTGGCCAGGTACATGATTCCGTTGCAAGCAAGGACAGAAGATAAAATGCCGCACTGTTCCCCAGCACGTTTCCTATGTCCTTTTTTGTTTTGGCTCCATTTCACCACACAAAAATCAAACTCTTCCCATCACAGATCAGACAATCAACACAGATTGAGAACTCAATCACAAGTCTCAGACTTCATAACGCCCATTTTGTAGCATCAGATGTACCACGACAACCACAAATACCCAGACAAACTAAGCATACAAACCAATAATCACAGAAGAACTGGCATGCCATCACGAATTTAAGAAAAATACCCATAAATGTCACCAAGTTCGGTTCACATTTATGATAATTGATAAACATATATACAATCTAAATAAGCAGATAATATTAACACAAAAATAGTCCACCTCTAGCTACTTCATCAGAGCTGCTACTGATTTCGAGAAAAACTGTTCCCCGGTCCCTTCCGCTTCCCAAATCGAATTACCTCAAGAATTTAATTTCGTCTAAGCTATAAAAAAAACACTATTTTACATTGAGAGGTACAACTACAGCTACTGCTAGAAATGGTGGTACAGACTATAGTGCATCGCCAATTTTGGAGGAGAGCGCCGACAGGAGCTGTTCCTGCGTGTAAAACCGGTTTCCCATGTTCACCGTGGCTTGTTGGATCATCAAATCATTCACCACGGACACGCTGGCGTGATTCACGTCCAGGTCCAGGTCCTTCAACGCCGCCATCAACCTGGCCGCAGGGTGGTTCTTCTTGCTGCATTGGATCCTTATCATGGCGTCCCAGCCTATGATCTTCACCTCTAACTCCAAATCAATCAGCTTGCTCGTCGTTTCCTTCGCTTCTTTATCAGATGGCGGTGGTCCAGCAGGAGGAGGAGGAGGAGGAGAACGGTTTTTAGTTACCAGCTCAAGCTCCTTCTTAGCCGAATCCAATTGCTTCTCTAACTCCCCTTTCTCCGATTCAAGCTCACTCAGCTTTGTCTTCAGCTCGTTTATGTAGGATATGGCATCGCCCAAGAGCGATGCCTTGTCCATCTTCGACACGTTGGGAACCACCGCACGAAGCGCGTAGAACCTTTGATTCAGTTTTTCCCTCCTCTGCCTCTCCGCTTCCACGTGATTCAGCGGCTCCTCTCTACCATTCGCCGGCTTTCTCCCCCTCTTTCGGGGCCGTTTCTCCGGTTCCACCACCCTGCTGTCCGCCTCTTTCACCACGGAAGCTTCTAGATCCGAGTTTTCGGAATCACCGCCGCCGGCATCTCCACCACCGGATTTTATATTCGAAGCCGGCACAATAACACCGGAGGTGAAGGAGAGCATTCCATCGTCAATGCTGCTGCGAGAAACAGGAGACTTTCTCTTCTTGTTGGTCTCCTCAGCTGCAGCACTGGGGAAGTAACTCCCATTGTAAGAGCTCTTCTTGCTCTCTCCAAAGCTCAGAATTTCACCGGACTCGGGTTTTAAAGTGTTGGAGAAGTTCAATTCCTTCGGGAAGAAACCCTGGCTCTTAGAGTTGGGTACGTGAGCGGCGGCAGCTGCGGCGCTGGGGGTTTCCGTTAGAGTGCTGGAACCAGGGGTTTCGAACGGCATCGTTTTGCTTACTGTTGCGTTCGCCGAAGGGAGAGGAACGGCGTTAGAGGTGTCCTTGATTTCCATAGAGGAAGAAGGATTGAGCCAGAGCGAGGAAGGGTCGTTCTCGCCCTGATCGGTGGCAACGCAATTCAACGGCCAAGAACCCGCGTCAGGGTTGTTGAAGTTGAACAAATCCCGCACTTTGTTCATCAGATCAGGGTTCTGGAAAATCACCTCCGTGGAGGCCAGCTCAACGACACCGTTTGCGGACGGTATGCAGACCAGAGTCTGAAGCCCAAAGACCTGCCCCTGGCGGGCCCGCTCGCACGTCGATTCCGATAACCGATCGGCTCCGGCGACCCAAACGGGGCTGGAATTGAAAAAAGCCTGACCCGGGAGGCCGCTGCCGTTGACAAAGGACTGAGTCATGGACACTAGAAAGAACCACTCAGTGTCGGAAACCTCTTCGTCCACATCATCAGCGGAAGCGGAAGGGCCGGAAATCAAGGAATTGAGCTCGCGGAGAACCTTCTTCCGGTGGTCCTGCTCCGCCGCCGACGTCTCTTTGGGGGCTTTGCCTTTCCCTTTGTCCTCCTCGCCCTTGTAGTAGCCGTCGCCCCAACCCAGAAGGGAAGTGCCGGAGGAGTACTCATAAGAAGACTGCCAGAAAATCGCATAGGTCCAGCTCTCTCGGGCACCTTCGATCAGAGTTTGCAGGCGCTGTTGTAAGGTCTCCTGGTTGAGGAGAGACTGGGACTGTGGCGGCGGAGGGAGCGGCGGGGCACTGGCCGTGTCGGCTCCCGGAGTGGTAGTAGAGGCAGCAGAATGCGGCGTGGGCAGCCACAGAGAGGAGAAGTCAGAGGAGCTCATGAAGGCCTCCATGACGGAAGTGTTGTCGTCGGTCCACAGATTCATCATCGGCGGCGACCGGTACTCTGTCATTCCATTCACCGGTTGTTTGGGTGAGAGTGAAGTGTGTGTTTCTTGAGAGAGTGTACCTGTGAGAAAGATAAGGTTAATGAGTTGGGAGGATTTGGGTTTGGTATTTATGTGGAGTGCATTTGGGTTTCATTTTAGGTTTGGGGAAGAAAGTGCATGTGCAATTGAGCTATAAAATAGACTACTAAAGCTCAAGTTTAATGTTAACTTTACTTTCAACTACTGTTCTCTGTTTATTATTTTAGTTTAATTTGCCAAATATTCATTTAAGTTTTCTAATCATATCTCAAAATGGGTTCAACTAGTTATGTGTTTAATATTAATAATTGCTGAATAATTTGTTTATTCAAATAATTATAAGTTTAAATTTGAATTTTGATTCAACTATTTACATGTTTAATATTATTGATTTGGTGATTAATTTTTTAACAAATTAATAGTCAAAACTTCATAATTTTTTACTATAAATGTTTTTTAAAATATTGAAATTAATTTTTTTATAATGATCAAGAAGTTAAGATTTTTTTTTATTTATTTGAGTATGAAAACTAATTGTTTGGTTTGTTTGAATTTTACAAGACTGCACGCTGAAATATTTTTTATATTTAAATAGATTTATTTAATTAATTAATTTTAAGAAAATAAATTAATTTAATTTAATTTATTTTTTATGACGTGATCTAATTTGGTTTTACTTTATATAATTAGCTCCATATTGTACTGGTTTCCAATTATTCTGAGGTATAAATCTATGAAACAATGAGAAATTAATATTATCAATATAAAATGAAAGACCATTTAGATGAATTCATCATAATCTATTAAAAGATTATTTGACAATGTATACTGTATATGGTTGCTATAAAATAAATTAATATATTTGATTATGACTTTATCAATTGTTTGATGTATCTATGATATTGTTTAAACATATTTAAAACCATTTATATATATATATATATATATATATATATATATATATAATTTAACTAAGAATATTTTTATTGTAAGAGTTATATTAATGTAATCAACTTAAGATTTGATATTAAAAATATAAAGTATTATTTATTTTTATATTAAACGTAAATATGATGTGAGGGAATTTTTATTAAATGAAAAATATATATAAAAAATGAATTGATATAATATTAGGAATAAAGATGTTAGTATGAATTTTAGTTTATTTATTTATATTAAATAAATAATATAATATTTAATGGATCTTATAGACTTTTTTTCTAAAAAAATTATATATAAAATTTTAAAAGTAATATAAGATGATAAATTTCACACTCCCATATTATAACTCTTATAATAAAAATATTTGTATAACTTTTATGATGAAAGTTTTTAAATTAAAATGAAATTATGCTTTATTTTTCACTTATGTTAAAATGTTTTATTTTAACTCAGAAAACTATAAATTTATTATTCTTAGTATAAAAAAAATTTCATTAAAATTATTTGTTGAAATTATTTATTATTCAAATTGATCATATAAAAAAATTTATTTACAATTTTTTTAAAAATATTTATTTAAATAACTCTAAATAAAAAATATTTATTTAAATAACTCTAAATAAAAAATATTTAAATATCCATTCTGACACTATGTGGTGAAAGAAATGCACGGGTATAAGAAGACTTCAAAATAACCAATGAAAAGGTAGAAAGAGATGACTTTTCTCAGGTACAGCTGGTAAAACCTTAGCTCAATTAATAATACTGTACTAGTAATTAATAGCAGCTACGTCATCATCTATATATATGTATTTTTACTTGAAGAATTATATTAATTATAAATTAATAAATTTACTATTTAGTTTATAATAAAATATCTACTAAAATTTATCGAATAAATATTGAATTAAACCGTGTATCTAAATTATCTACTAAGTCATTTATTTTCATGTAATAAAGGTGATTATCACATTTAGAGTATGATGTTTTAGAGAAAACATTTTATAGGTTTTCATATCTTGTGTGAAGTTTTTATATTTTGTTGGTAAATTTTGATATTGAATTAATTACTTTTTTCAATTAAAAATAGAGAAAATAATATAATCCATACAAAATATTAAGATAGATTATGTTGATTCCAAAAGAAAATTTATTCTATTTTTTATGTTTGTAAAATTAAAGGTTACATTAATTATTTTTGTTAATTTTATTTTTATTTTTAAAATATAAAAATAATTAAATTATTCTTTTAAAATTTTGAGTGATATATTTTTAACAATTAATTATTCAATAAATAATTTATTATTTTTTATCTTTTTATTTATTTTTTACTAACTAATAAAATTATCTTTTACACCTATACTGAAATAAGGTAAAAAAACAGACCCAAATTCAATATTTTTATTTTTAATTTTTAAATTTGTCATTTGAACATTTAAGTTTATATAATGTAATGTAAATCTATTTTCTGTATTCATATTTGTGAAATGATGATTTTTTTAAAGTTTAAACTTAATATATATATATATATATATAATATAATATGAAACTAAGAGTATAACAATTTTTTTTGGGAAATAAAAATCTTCTTAAAATTTTTTAAATCAAAATTTATGATGATAAAAATTTAAAATTTAAAATTATAGAAGGAAGTTTATGTTTAGAAGATGAAAAAATATATTTTAAGTACAGTATTACAAAGAATTCAAAGTTTTTATTTTAAGTGGAGAGAATAGATTCAATACTCTTTTTTACATAAGAAAAAAAGACAAATTATGAATAGGAATATTACACTTCATTGTAGAGAATACTTGAGAATACTCTTTTAACAAATAAAGAAATCAAATGATGAGAGTTCTAAAAAATTATTATAAACTGTAAAAAATAATATTTTTATTGGTTTGTATAACAAAACCTTAAACAATATTTATTCAAAGAGTAATAAAAATAATTTCATATTACAATAAAATTTAATAACAATATATATATATATATATATATATATATTCATAAAGGCATCATATCCAATCTCATTCAATTTATTACATAGACATTTGACAACTTCTAGAAAACACACATGGTTGAATTTATATAACATAGATTTTGAACATGTTGCACAATTGTCTTCTTCGACAGAGACAAGAAACAATAACTATTCATGTGATAGATTTTGCACATGTTGCACCATTGTCCTCTTCAATATTTGACAGATATAAAAAATAATATCTTCTTATGTGACAAGACAAATTTCTCCGACTTGGAAGACTCAATTTTATTTCAAATTGTAAATTAAGTCATAGAAACCTTCCTTGACTATCTCCACTTGATATCATTGTTAACAAACTTATGAGTTAACTCACTAACTCTTACGAGTTTACGATTTGAGTCACTGTTCACGAGTTTACGATTTGAGTCACTGTTCACGAGTTGACTCGTGAGTAAACTCATTTTTCCCAAACTTGGAGCAACCTCGTGTGGACTTGGTGGTAGACTCACGAGTTGAAGGTCACGTCACCGAGTCTGTTGTGGGGTAAGAAAAAACCATGTTTTGATACTCAAAGCCAAAAACACAAAACCTAAAACCCAAAACCCAAAACCTAAGTTGAAAACGCATCATTAAGGTTCAAACTTACACTACATCCGATTTCGCCACCAGTAGCCATCGCTCCACCTTCGCGTCTCTGGCACCGTCGCACTGCCATTGCGTTTTGCTGGAGATAGGTTTTCGTAGTTTTGTTTTGGGTGGGTGGGTTTGATTTTGAGATTTTGGGTATTTATGTTGGGGGTTGGTCCGTGAACTTTGAGATTTGTTTTGGATGGGTGGGTTTGATTTTTTTTTTCTGATGTGCTCAACCATTTGGCCATCACGTCTTGTCCACACTTTTTTTTCTTTTTCTGATGTAATTTTTTTTTTCTAATGTGATGTTTTATTATTTGGTTAGGTTGAGTTAGGTTCATGTAGGTTCATACAGAAAGAAGAAACCTTTTGCACAAGAAGAGGATGAATGATTTAGTTTATGTCGTCTATAATTTGAAGTTGAAAAATAATTAAATTAGAAAAATCGTTGCTCTCCCGTTTGATGATATTGAGTCTGATGATGAACGAATTACTGAAGAAGGAGATAATGTTGAGGTTGAGCAAACTCAAGTTGAAGGTTATGGTGAAAATGTTGACTTAATTAGAGCAATTCTAAATGATCCAACTCTAGATGCATTTGATCTTAATAATATTGTTTTTTATGCCAATGTTGATGAACAAATTTTATTTGGAGAAGAACTTAATGGTCATGAAGATAGTGATGGAGACCGTGGAGATGATTTCACTAGAGGATTAGAAGAAGACGCATAAACTTAATAACATTTGTGTTTTTTTAGTTATTTAATTATCATTTCTTTTCACTTTAAGAACTAATATTTTGTTTGTGTATTGAATGAACTTATAATTTGAATATTATAGAAGTGGTATCATAAATACTTTTTTATTAATTTTTCATATGAAATAAACTCTTACAAGTTTATAAGTTGGGTCTACAAGTCGAGTTTATTAACCTCCCACGAGTTTACATAGACTCTCGAGTCTGATAACTTTGTCTGATATATTTTTCTTTATGTGAGTTTAATAAACTATAGATTCACAATAATTTATTTCCAAATATATCCAAAGTCAATATATTTCACTACACAACACATAGTGTTACCTCTTTGGTAAACACTCTCATATCATACCTTCAATCGTGAATCACATTCATTTATATTTCACAATTCATCATTCACGACTATATTTTCCATACAACATAATTTATCTAACAAAATTACACAAATCAATTTAAACATATAATATAATATCCAAATGCAAATATATATATATATATAAAACAATCTTATTTGTTTATGTAGAGAAACACATTTTTAAACCCTTAAAGTTTCTTTTAACGATGTTAGTTTGAGCAAAAATTCCTTTACTTGAAGGAAGATTGAGTTGTATCTAACCTTTATTCTTTAGGATATTTTCACTTCAATGACAAAAACTTCATTTGAGTGCAAATAAATCATACTAAATCTCTTAAAGAAGAGAGATTTTGTTTGAGCAAAAAATTACCATGAACTGAGTCCCCTTTTCTCAACTACATTTTATTTAAACAAAATTGCAACATCTAGAACATGCAATTATTGTAAAAATTTATTCAAGTAAAATTAATACATTGTAACCTTTAAAACTAATTTTTCAACTCAATAAGGATCAATTTGGCTCATGCTTACTACATGCTTACTCAAGGAATTAAAACTACAATCAACACAATTTCTCAATATTCAAATTTTATTAAACTGACTTTTATTAATAACCTATACAAAACTTTCATTAATCAACATAAAACAATATTAATCAACATTTTCCAACCACCTTTACAAAACAAAAACATTGTCATCAACAATTTACATAAATACAAAATTTTTGCAAAAAAACATCATTGTGGTCAAGTCATATTTACATAGTTATGATTTTCTAAGGTACTATTAAAGTATAACTAACTTTTCTTACCTGAATCTATAGTTATTCTAACCAGAGTTCCCACTAGTTATGTTTTCATACAAGAAGTTCAAATTTGTCCACAAAAATTCCCAAACATCACCCAAAGGTATTTGTACAACCTTAGACTAGTAGATATTCATCTTTGCCCATCAAGCCCCACATGAAAACAGAAATCCCAGGAAAAAAGGGAAACTTATTCTAAACAAAATTCTGATCAAGAGTGTATCTTCTACTCTTTGTTAGCATCACTAAGGCAAGCTTACATCTTGAAAAAAGATGAACAATAAACTCACAATTCTAGGGATATGATAAAAACGTGGCATAACGACCCTAGAAATCACTATTATTATCATACATAGTGCACAAAAGTAACTTGCATTGACTAATAATAAACACAAATACTATATATACAAATTTTATCTCATACAAAATCCCTACTAGTACGAGATTCTATTACAGGATGCATATATACACACACACAATAACTACTACTTCATTTTCTAGTTATCCCTGAAATTATAAAGCATCTCTCTCATATGTCAAAATATCTTCTCACGTGTAACACAACACGATCATAGTAGGCCAAACAATCAGTAAACATAAAGTAAGTCAATATTCAAAAGTAAATGTAAAAACACATAATCACATCATTCACATGCATCTTCATCATATCACATATGGAAAATGTCCTCAAATAAAAAAAATCCTTTGGAAGACAAGACTGTTATGCCCAAACTCTGAGACTAACACTTGTGGGTCACATTGTGGTCAACTATTGTATTGGTACTCCCGATAACAGTAGCATCCTGACCACCCTACCTATAGGGTAAGATTACTATTAACCCTTTGATCTAGCCTAACTCACTGTAGCCTCAAAATAGGTCTCCAACATCCGCCACTGGTTTGTCACCACCATGCATCTTAATATACATGACTAGGACTACCAGTGGAACCTATGACCTCATTGAATCCGCTTTAGCATAACTCACCACACTAAATGTAAGTTGTACCTCCCCGAGTACCAAACATCTTATCCACACATCTTAATAGATCATGCACACCAACTCTTAGCTCTACTCGGTCTCACACACAAACAGTAGATTATGGGACCAACCCCTAACTCTATCGACCCTGCATCACTTACCTTATATGACATGTATAACTTCTTAATTTTTCTCAATTTTATCTTGAAAAGGTCTACAATTGTCCAACAATCCTAGTCAAATTTTTTTAAGCAACCTCTTATCACTCAAGCAAAAATTGGCCCGAATATACCCTCTCCACTAGACTATTTTCTCTTGACCAACCAATTTTTGTTTGAGCGAATAGTCCATTTTTTTACAAATTTTCTTTTGGCTTGAGCAAAAATTTTTCACTTGAGCAAACATTGCACCGCTTCAACATCGTCTAATTTTCAATTGGGCAAAAATTTTGCCACCATAACTCTTAATAACATCGACTCACCTTCACTTGAGTAAAAATAAAGTTGAGACTCAACTCTCTTAGGGAGAAAACCTCCATTTTACCCCTCATGCAAGTTTCCCACCCCACACATAATCAATAAACATTGAAATATTAGCATAGACATAAAAAACAACATAAAAATAAATTTCTTACACATTACAATAAATACCATAGTAGCATACAATACATTCTAGTTATTAGTTTTGAACATTAACTTCTCTAACCCTGATTCCATTTATTCCTTACTCGTATGAAAATGCTGTAATTCCAAACCTTACCTTTTCTTTTATCTCAAAATCTTGGACAACACTCATAAAAAAAATTTAATAAAAATATCTTTGAGAAACTAAAAACCCTTCTTAAAGAAACTTTTTAAGAGCACTAATTTTTTACTTAATCATTTACAAAATGGATCACATATATTTGATCCTTTTTACATCCATGTTTTGCTACAATAGTGTTTCAGTATTTAGTCTTAAAGAAAGTTCAAAAAATAGAAAAAAAAAATATAAAAATGAACAATCTAACTAATTTTAATATAGATTTTTGAAAATAATTAAATAATAATATAATATCTTTATATATATATATAAGTCGTATATTTTTATGGAATAAAATTTGAAAAGATACATTTTTTATTTATAAATTTTTTGAATTTAGTTAATAAAATATTTATACTTTATCTCATTTAATTTACTTATTAAGTTTACTCCATTTTTATACTAACAGCATATTTTATAGTAACATGTATGTCGTAACTTATGTATAAGGTGTACTGAAATTCTCTTTTTAAATCTAAAAAATAATATAAAATTTGTATATGGCTGATTTCACATCATTTAAAATCAAATTAGAGAGAATTTGTGCTCATATTTTTTTAATGTGTTTATAAATAGAAATAGTTGAAAACATCATACTAAATCCTAATTAAGAATAACTCTATTTCAAAATTTAATTAATACACAGACTAAAATTAAACCAGTTAACTGAAAAAATATTAATTAAAAATTAGTTAACTCTTAAATAAAGAATTAAAATATGATTTTATCGATAAAATTAAATATATGTAAAAAAATTTACTAGTCATTGCTCAATAAAATAGTTAACATTTCTTTAATAAAAGTACTACATATTAATGAGTCATACCGTATTAAAAAAATGTACTTGATCTTTTTTATAATAAATTTGTGAAAATACATTCTTTCCTCTTTACAAGTATATATTTACATTTCTATTATATTAAAATAATATAACTTTTGCAAAAATAATAATTTAATATAAATAATTATAGAAAACCTGATTATGATTAAATAGACAAATTTTGTAGCTACTTTTCATAAAAATGTTATGTAATTTCGTATTTTATTAAATAAAAATTATTTAAATTTTTTAAAAACTCATATAAAAAGTAATTAAAAAAGATTATATATTTTTTTTATAATGGTATAGAAGATATACATTTTAAATTTTATATAAACTGTTTAAATCTCTTATAATAAAATATTTTTTGGATTTAAGTTTTTTAAACTATGCTATTGTGAATGTGAAATTTATAGTTTTTTTTAATTGATTATGCAAAATGAAACGACGCGTTGTTGTATAAGAGATGACTATGGTCGTTGACAAGTTCGTCAGAATTTTCGTTAATTCCACTACTTTCAACAAATACCAATTTCTTAATATAATTAAGTTTAGAAAAAAAATTATGATACTTTTGAAAACTTTCTATAAAATATTAAATTTAATTTTTCTTATTTATATATGTTTATTAATAAATACGAAGAAAAGAGAATTAAAAAATATTAATAGTAAAAAATGAAGATATAGATAATATTATTTTAAAGAATAATAAAATAAGTTGAATTAATTATTTTATTGATAGGTGCGGTTATTTGTCCGGATGATGTTTTGTTTCGTAGATTTTTTTATAGCCATTTAATTATTGGGTCACGTTTTTCTCGAAGTTTGATCTGTGCATAAACTTTTATTTAACCTTTCTGTGGTTGAGCACGTGCATATAGCACTTTCCCATGTGCAAAACCATGCCCTGTCTCTAATATTTTATTTGGCGCCCATTTCTATATTCCCACTTGTCTGCTCTACTGTTTAATCTTTCGTCAATCAAATATTTCCGTAGCGTCACTGATCATCCTCCTCGTCAATTTTATACTTCTAATATCTCGTCACTTTATTGATGGCAGCTCCATTTTTTTACCAAGTTTCTGGAACTTCTATTCAGAACTCAACAGCTTCTTTTACTACCGCGTCCATCCATTTTGAACCAAAATAATAAATTAAAGTATGGTTAGGTATTCAGATGCGATGGGATGCGATAAGAGAATAAAACAACAATATAATAAGATAAGATAAATATGAGGAAAGTGATATACATACTACTGGTAAGGGGTATATCGCTTATTTATATTAAATCAATTTGTATTCTTTTATTAAATATTTAATAAATTAATTGTAAAATATTAATAAAGTAATGAATGAATATTTTATAGTGTATGTATATTGTTATTCTAAATATAAATATTGTTATATATATATGATTAACAACAATAATAATAAAAATAAAAATAAAAATAAATAGGATAATAATAATAATAATAGATAATAATGAGAATAGTAATAACAAGTAATAAAATGACTTAATCTAACGTGTATAAGTTGATTTATTATAATTTAAATTATGAATGAGTTAATTTCATTTGATTTACTTTATTATAAGATAAAAAATTGTAATTGTTAATTGTTAATTTATTATAGGTTAATATTAACTCACTCAATCATATTTTATTATTTCAATCAATATCTATTAATCATAACTAAAAATATGTAAATATAGTAAATGAAAATACAAAATTAAGTAAAAAAATAAATCAAACATTCAAATCATTCAAACACTATTGAACATATTTGAGTATCTTTCAATTAATGTTTGTAGATATCAATTGAGGTTTACCATCCATAGAATCATATGATATTATGTTTGATTATTTTTTTCTTGTTGTATTGAATGAATCTTTTCCTCAAATCTTGATTTCACTTAAAACATATTTGTTGTTTTTAAGTTAACTAAAATTAATGGTAACAAATTTTTTATATTTTTTAAATTAAAATTATTAATTTTAACAACAATTTCACGACTTATCTTCTATCTACCATCATTCAATATTAATAAAGTTGAATATGACAATAGTTTAAAAATTTATTGTTCTTTATTTATTTTATTTTAGTTTAATCAATATTATTATCAAAATATTTTAACATACTTATAATTTAATTTATAATATTATTATCAATTCTAGTATACTTTAAAATTAACAAAATAAATAACATTATTATATTATAAAATTCTATCTATTTTAGTAATTAGACATTTGAAAGTACTTTCAACTAATTATTATCTAAACAAGTTTTTTTCTAATAAGAGTATTTTTAATATAAAAATATTTAAACATGAATCACGTTATCTTAATTCATTTTTAACTAAACTTAAGTTTAAAATATTAAGTTTAATTCAGTTTATCTTTTTCAACTATAATCCAAGTACACACTTTATAGTTTTCAAAAAATGTAAGAGTCAACTTATATAATTAAAAGTAGTAAAAAATTATAATTAAAAAATTGATAAAGAGTTGTTGTTGGTGGATTACAAGTCAACCTACTTCCAATCCAGATGAACTTTGTTTAACCAACATGTTAAGTGACATGAGTCTAATTTGACCCACATTTTTTAAAAAAAAAACTATACTTTTTCCAACACAGCCAAACTTAAACAAGTAGTGAATTGAATTGGTTTACAAATTTGAACATATTTTCATACCCATAATATGATATCAGTGTGACACTAATGGTGGTGAAAATATATTTATATTTCTTATGATGAATATAACATGGTTATAATGATGACAAAAATGACAATGAAAGTATCAATGATAGTGAGAATAGTTGAAGTGATAGCAAATTTTTTTTTACAAAAACAATGGTGATTAATATAACAATCATGGTGTGGTGGTACTAATAATGGTGGTTTTTGTGATGAAGATGACAATAATGATAGTAAATTCAATGTATATAAGATAGTGAGAGTAACAAAAGTAATCAAAATGATGATACAACAATGACAACAATAACAACAAATAATAATAATAACAATAATAAAATAATAATAATAACAATAATAAAATAATAATAAAAGTGATGGTAATGACAAAGATGATCATGATGGTAATAGTTCAAAATATGAAAATGAAGTAAAGTACTTTTTTTATGTTAATAACACGATTGAAGAAATTATTTTTCATTGAATTGAAAGTCAAATATAGAGATAGTAGTTAAACATATGACATGTTATTTGTCAAATGAAATTAAAAAAAATTACGCTTGTACTTAATTTCAATAGAGAAGATGTTGAAAAGGACATGATAAGTTAAAATTTCTTAATGAAATATTTATTTAAAAATAATGTCATATGGGTATTTAAAAAGGATACAATAATTATAAGAAATTACTAAATAATTGTTTCAATATAATTCACATATAAGATTTTATTTCTGATTTTGAAAAGTGACAAAAAAATACTATGTATTAAACCTCTATAAACACCAATTATGGGAATGATAAAAAGAGTATTAATATTGATGTTGATCTTCACTCACTTTACATATTTCTTAAACTTAATGTATGTTTTATTATTGGTGATTTCTTTCCTGTGTTCATTACACTTTGTTTTGTTAGTAAGGGGGAGTTTTGATTTGATTATTGAAATCAAGTTCATCAAGCTTGTGATCAATTATGATAGTGGTTCTTCAAACAACTCAAGATTAGATTTTATGTGGTGTTTATGTTTTGTAAGTCTCTCTTCCTTTTGAATTAATCTAGTTTATTTGAGAGAGATTTTCTAAAATCATGACTGCATTATTTTTCATTTAAATTTCTTCATAAAACTGGAATGATCACTTTTTTAGTTCAAATTTTAAACGACTGGAATGATTTCCTAGACTCAAATTTGTTTTAATTGAAAATGTATTCAAATTCGACTTTTAATGCATTACTTTCATTAAATCAGAGTCTCTTATAGACCCAAGAGTTTTAGTTTGATAAATAAGATCTTCTACAAACTGTAATAGTAACATTTTAAAAAAAAGATTTGAGAAC
This sequence comes from Lablab purpureus, assembly GCA_030347555.1. Taxonomy (NCBI): domain Eukaryota; kingdom Viridiplantae; phylum Streptophyta; class Magnoliopsida; order Fabales; family Fabaceae; genus Lablab; species Lablab purpureus. The sequence goes on from CM059256.1 coordinate 39,139,571, forward strand.
GAAAAAACACATAGTCTTACTAATTTCAAATTGATCTGAATTCAAAATTTTTTACATCAAAGAACATCCTGATAATCAAAGTTTTTGAAAAGTGCTCTCTCTCTCTCTCTCTCTCAACTGGGAAAGAAAAAATTCATTGGTTTAAGGGAATTCTTTCTTTCCTATTTCTTTCTTTTATTTTTTCTGTTTTCATCTTTCTGATTGTATTCACATCTGTGTCAGAGAAAAGGTGTTTGTATAATTGTTTTCTTTTAATCTTTTTAAGAGATTTATAATTTCTTGGATTGAGTTTCCAAGAACTGGTTTTGCAATAGAGTGTTGCAAGTTAGAGTATTATTCTTGTAGAGTTCAAGAACATCCCTTAGTGTGTTGTATGATTGTTTGTAAAGAATTTTTTATGATAGTGGATGAACTGGAAGTAGCTCTTGATGAGTGAATCGGTATAAAAACTTTCTGTATGATCTTTCTTCTTAATCTTGATACTAATGGAGCTGAAGTTTCTTTTATGAAAATTCAATGTATTTTTAATCTATTAAAACTCGAATTAAAAACTATAACTGATTGTTTAAAATTGTCTTGATTAATCAAATTAAAAATTAATTTTCATCAAACTTCAATTCATCCTCTCTTAAAGTTATATGCCTATTTAGATGTTTCATTTTTTGAACTATTATTTTTATTTTTTATTCTTGTTTGTTGTATATGTTTTAAATGGTTTTTATTTATGCTTATTAATTATGTGTATTTAAGTTTTCTTTTATTTCAGTTTTCTTTCAAACAATTTTAGAATGTAGTTGAAAAATGTGTTTTCTTTGTAATTCTAGTTTATAGTCACTTCTTTAAGAATCGTTTTTTCTAACTTTTGTCTTTTACGTTTTTCAAAAATCAAAGATATCCTGTAAAAATAATCATACTTTCGTCCTAGTTAAGTTATATTATATACTTGGTTTTCTTTCTTGTTTAAATTACTCTAATGTTTTCAAATTATATTTTTATAGATTATGAGTTTAAACAAAAAGATTAATAAAACTTTTATTTGTTTTTAGTTGAAATACAATTGAACTAAGAGCATTTCTATTATAGCTATCATAACATAAAATTTTAATTTATTTTTATAAATTATATTATATCATATTATTTTTAAAATTTTATATTTATTTTTTTCTAGTACAAGATATTAAATTTTTTATTTAATAATATATTATTTAGTGTTCAAGTTACTAAATTTTTGACATAAAAATTATATTTAATATTTTTGAATTTTATTTTTGACATAATTTTTGAATTTTATTTTTATTGATATTCATATACTCAAATACACGGGTTTTATAAAATTAAATTTTAAATTTATAATTTTAAATATGACTTATGTCCAATAAAGATATTCTAATACTATTAAAAAGGTTAAATATTTTTTTATTATTGAATTATTTGTCAAAATTGTGTTTCGTTCCTGAGACAAATTTGACTTATTTTGTTCTTATATTTTATAAATTCATATAAATGGTCTTGGATGATGTGTCAGTATTTTTTTTTATTTCTTTATTTCCCTTTTTCATAATTTTCTATTTAACTATTATCCGTCTTTTAAGCTTCTTTCTTTTTTCTTCCATTTCCTTTTACTTCCTTCTTTTTAAAGATGTTTTTATTTATCATCAAAGATCATTTACACCTATATATAAAATATAAATCCAAAACTTATCTTAAAAACAAAATATAATTTTAACAAATAGTTTAAGAACTAAAAGTATATTTAACCCCTATTAAAATAATACCATATAAGACAATAGAATAAGAATATAAGTTATTGTACTAATCAGGTTAAGAAAATAAAATATCACATTTATTATATAGTATTCAACAAATAACCCTAAATATAAAATATTAACTTGATTTCTCACAACTACTTTTGGTTTATCATTAAAGTTTGTCTATAAGCATTTGCTTTATTTGTGCTTAATATTTTGCTTTAACTTGATGCTATGTCAAATTTAAATTCAAAGACTCTTTATTATTTTAATAATCATGGATGCCGTAGGTTGATCACAATGGATGACGATGAAGCAAGGTGACGGTTTCTGTTGCCATTGGTCGAAGATACGTAGAAAAAACAAAAAGGATCTAAGACCTAGGAAACATGAGCATGATGGCTTCGAAAGTAAATTAATTCACATTATGATAATGAGAAAGGGAAGAGTGAGTTCTACAACTAGTGTTTACTACAAGTGTATCAAAAGACAACATAAATGTCAGCAGCACCCAATTGTATAGTATTTTTCAAACAATTATACCTATGCAGCTCAAGCTAAATATTTCTTAGCCTTGGCTAGTTAATATAACAAGTTCCCACTTGGTATATTCAATGTCCGTAATCCATAATTATATAAATTTATATGGTATGTTTTTATTGAAGATATATAATGTTTTATTATATCAAATTCAAAGATAAATTATTATTCCATGTGATCTGTCCATACCTAAATTATATGTGCTGGCAAAATCAAAGTGAATTGCAGTTAGGATGTTCATAGTATTGTATAATTTGATTTTAGTTAAAAATCCATTCTAACTAAACATAAATATTTATATATAATTAGGTTTAAATATAAAAAAATTGGAATAAACTAAATCAATTGTAGTTTGGTTTGAATGTTTCCTTTATTAGAAAAATATCTTTAATGACGATTTACAATGTATTTTAACAATGATTTATGTTAATTTACTTGTTGTTGAAAATAGAGATTTTATATCATAATTCAAATCGTCATCATATCAAATATATGTGAAGATGATTTTTGTTTACAATCATCTTTGTAGGTCCACATAGATTATATACATAATCATTCTCATAAAATCTATAAAAATTGTGACTTGTGAAAATTCAATGACAATTTTTGTAACATTCCAAAAATTACTACACTTATTTAGTATATAAGCATACATATTTTGAATTCTAAACAATTTGATTACTTTTTCATAGAGATTTATAATAATATATATCTTAAGAAAAGAAAACTTAAACAATACAAAGAGTAAACTCTTTTTCTTTTCCTCAACCTATCTTTGCTGATACTTTTTCCTCTTGCAACATTATCTCCTTTTGTGTAACACATGATCATCGTAGTTTGAAAAATAACACACAAGTATATAAAATAGGGTAAACTAATGTTTTAAAATCTCACATGCATGCATACATAAAAATTATATACATACATTTCCTCAGCTTATACAATCCATTCATAGTTCAAATAATTCATTCATGTCTCATACGATCCACCTTTACTACCTTTACTAAGTTGTTACCATAACAAAGCTACATAATTGGAACTCATACACCTTATATGATAAGGTGAATCCATGTGACCTACGAGGCACAATCTTTCTCACACCACATACTAGGTCATGGGAACCTCCTTCAACTCTTACCACCTGATACTTTTCTATTTGTGGTTTCGATATCAGTAGAGTTAGGATATCTCTATCAAAATCCCAAATTCAATACATCTAAATATAGCATTTCCTCCCTAAAAATAATTATGTTTCCAACACACCACATTTTACGTAAGAATCATAACATATAACACTTTTATTCACATACATTTTAACTCGATTCAAGTCATGATACAACTCAATATCCCATTCACATTTTCATAGAACTCCCATATCACATAATTCATTATATAGCAACTATTAAATATAACAATTCATACCCTTATTCAATATTCAAATATAATTCATAAGAAAGCTAAAAGAATAAGCTACAACTCTTGCGAAGACCTCAAGTTAAAAAAATAATTTATTTAGCTTAAAAGTTTAGAAAAAATAACAATTCCAACTAAAACTGATAGCTTGATCTTTATTCACTAAAATAGAAATAACTAGATTTCTAAACCTCCTCTTTAATTTATTTTATAGCCATTGAAAATCTAATTTCCAAGGCTACAACTTTTATGGGGACCATTAAGCTCAACTCTAAAGCCCTAATTCAGTTAAGGCCTACAAATTCACTAAGCAAATTTGACAGTAAAAATTCTTCACTTGCTCTCGGTCTCAAAATAGGTAAGGAAAGGCTGAGTGGATTTCTACCAATATAAAATAACTTCCTCTCGAGTTCAAAGCAACTGGACGATTGAGGAGCGATTGAGCATATTATGCAGAAAATTTCAAAGTTATGCATAGTTCTAAACTGCTCACACACCTCAAACACTAATTCTTATTTATCAAATTAATTATAACAACCTAAAATCAAGTGAAAATCATACAAAACTCAATTGTTCTATTATAAGAAAATCCAAAACTAGAATGAAATTCAAAGTTTATCATAACACACATAAATAGCAAGAATTTCTACAAGAAACATCTATGTTACCAAAGAGGACTAGGTCATCACTCTTTGAAGAATATATCGAGTTTTGATGATTTCTCAAGTAAGCCAGATCAAGATCGAAGATTGAAGATATGAAGAATCGATGGAGTTCTTTTCGTAGTTGTTTGTGTCGAATCATTCTGGAATCAGAGAAATCGAAACTAACAACAGATCCAACATTCTTTCACTCGTGATCGTTTTTAATGGGTAAAACTGTTTTTATTAATCGATCGATTTCGGATATAACATAATCGATGGTCTTAACACAATCGATTATGTCTTGCTTTTCAAAACAAACCTTTTTATATCGTTTCGATAATATCTTTTTGGTAACAACGTAGTCAATTCGATTATGTATATAATGTAATCGATTCGATTATGTGCTATTTAAAGTTTTTCTAAAACTCTCACAGAATCGATTATGGACATAACGTGATCGATTATGTGCAACAGCTTTTTCGAAAAGTTTTTTGAAATTCAAACTGGCATTTAAATCGTGAACGTTTTTCAATTATTATACAGATCTTACGTTTTCAAATATCATAAACAGATTTTAAATGTGTGAACATTTTCATAAATGGTTTTTAATACTGTGAAAGTTTTTTTTAGATTTTATTTCCTATATAAAGAGGAAAGTACACGTTAATAGATACAGAGCTAACCTTGAGCACAAAAATATTTGTTTCCACTCTCTGTTCTACAACATTTCTTTTATCACTTGTGAAAGGAGCTGACGTTCTATACCATTGTTTTAGATTCTCTTTTTCCAGGTGATACTGTTCTTGTATTTATTTTCATATATCTGTCAACACCATTGTTGGTGTAGTGGTTCATCCCTTGTGAGTTTTCAAGGGAGGTGTTTTCATCTCTTGTGGGTTTCAAGAGAGGTGTTCAGTCTTTAGATTTTCTTTTACATGTTTCAATTGTAATATTGGTTGTAACTGATTTTCTAAAGATAGTGTTTGGGGAGTCATTCTCGAATTGAGGTGACTGGGCACTGGATGTAGGGTTGGCTATACCCGAACCAGTATATATCCTTGTGTTCTTCTCTTCCCTTATCCTTTTACATTATTTACTGCTTCTGCTACGTTAATCGATAATAAGTAAATAGAAAAAGGGTATACATCTTTAAACGCATCAATTCACCCCCCTCTTGATGCCATTTGTCTAACAAGTGGTATCAGAGCTTGTTTGGATAAGTTTTTTCTAAAAGATCTTTAAGATGTCTATGCAAAATCAGGTTTACAGGGAAGGTGCATCAATCAACAGGCCACCACTCTTTGAAGGTGACAATTACCCCTTTTGGAAGGCAAGAATGGAGATATTCTTACAAACTCTTGATTATGGAGTATGGGATGCTGTACTAAGTGGTCCCTACGTACCAATGGTGATGCTTGCTGAAGGAGCCACACCAAAGAAATTTCATCAGTGGACACCAGATGAAAACAAACGAGCACAATACGATGTAAGAGCTCGTAATGCTATTGTTTTAGCTGTAACCCGTGATGAGTTTTACAGGATATCGAGATGCAAAACTGCAAAAGAGATGTGGGAAACACTGGAAGTGACACATGAAGGAACAGACGAAGTGAATAGAGCAAGGAAAAACACTCTTGTTCAAGAATACGAGTTACTGTCAATCGGACAAAACGAAAGTATCAGTGATTTTCAGACACGGTTCACTCATATCGTAAATCACCTAGAAGCACTGGGAAAAAGCTTTGTGAATGAGGAGCTGAACACCAAGATTCTCAAGTCACTCGATAGAAATTGGCAACCAAAAGTCACTGCCATATCAGAGTCTAAAGACTTGACAAAGATGAACGTAGCAACTCTGTTCGGAAAGTTGAGAGAACATGAGATGGAGCTTCAAAGAATAAAAGATGGAGAAGAAAATGTTAAAGTTAAAAACATTGCGTTCAAGGCTGAAAAATCGAAAGAAGATAATGAAGGTGAGTTTTTTGACAGTGATATTTCCTTAATGGTAAAACAATTTTCTAGGTTTATGAAGAACAGGAAAAAGGGTCGAACAACAAAGAAAGAAAATGACCAAACAATAAACTATAAATGCTATGGATGCAATCGATTTGGTCATATAAAGTCAGACTGTCCCTATACCAAAAAGGAAGATAAAGAAAAGGAGAAAAAGAAATCAAAGAAGCCCTTTAAACCATACAAAAAGAAGACATATATTGCATGGGAGGACAATGACTCGACAACCTCTGAAAGCTCGATAGATGACAGTGATGGAGAGGAAGAGGCAAATTTGTGTTTAATGGCAAATAGTGAAGATGAAGCCACCTCAAAGGTAAGTTCTACAAACTCTGAAAATGAATATGATGAATTACATGTAGAGTAACAAAATCTTTACATGAATTTCAATAAATTGGTTAAAAAGCATTCCGCATTAAAACAAAATTTTCATGCTTTAGAAAATAAACTAAGTCATGTGGAGAAGGAAAATGAAAGTTTGAAAAATGATTTTGAAAAATTTAAATCGATCTCGAAAAATAAAGAAGTAATCAAACCTTGTGAAAATTGTAATTATCTTGAAAATAAAATTTTTAAGTTCGAGAAAATTTTAAATAAATTTTCAGATTCTAAACACAATTTCAATAATATGTTAAGTATACAAAGAGGGAGCTCTAGCAAAGCTGGACTTGGTTACACTTCCAAGAAAAGTGTAGAACCCCATAAAACCATCTTTGTAAAAGAATCGAAAGAAACAAGTTTTCGAGTTAAACAACATTTTCAAGGAAATTCTTTTAAAAATCCTCCACAAAGATTAAGTTGTTTTTATTGCATGAAAGTTGGTCATTCATCGAATAAATATTTTGTAAAACATGTTGGCATACCTAGTGGTAGATTCAAATGGATTCCTAAAAATCACAGATATAAAAAATGCTCGCATTAAAATTCTTTTTCGATAGCATTTAATCGATTATGAAGTTTTCGATTATGGCATAAATCGATTAAATGACAATAGTTTTTATATTGTAAATAAAGGTTGAGAAAGATTGTTTCTACTAACTACTAAGGACCCAAGACTAAAAAGGGTACCTAAATTATTATATTTGTGATGCAGTTAATCTACAAGCACAAGAAATCGGTTTGGTTTCTTGACAGTGGATGTTCAAGGCACATGACCGGTGACAAAGAAAAATTCCAAAGTCTCACAAAGAAAAGTCAAGGCTATGTTACATATGGTGACAACAACAGAGGAAAAATTCTTGGCTCAGGAACAATTAGGATTAATGATGATTTCATGATTCAAGAAGTACTGTTTGTAGAAGGATTAAAGCACAATCTGTTAAGCATAAGCCAATTATGTGACAAGGGACTTAAAATTATCTTTGAATCAAAGACGTGCAACATAGTCAAGGAGGAATCGAATGAGACAGTCTTAACAGGTACAAAACTTAACAATATTTATATTACTGATCTTGGCATTTCATCCTCTAGGACCATCTCCTGTCTTGTAACTAAGGAAGAAGATCCTTGGTTATGGCATAGGAGAGCTGCACACATTCACATGCATCATTTAAAAAGATTAATTTCAAAAGATTTAGTAATTGGTCTTCCAAAATTAAGTTTTGAAAAAGATAGAATTTGTGCTGCATGTCAAAAAGGAAAGCAAACTAAAACGTCTTTTAAAAGTAAGAAAATCGTTTCTACTTCAAAACCTTTAGAACTTTTACGTATGGATTTATTTGGTCCTTCAAGAACAAGAAACTTAGGTGGTAATTACTATGCATTAGTAATAGTAGATGATTATTCTAGATTCACCTGGACTTTCTTTTTAGTAACTAAAAATAATGCTTTCAACTCTTTTAAGAAATTTGTCAAGGCTATTCAAAATGAAAAAGATTTAAAAATAAAGTTTATTCGAAGTGATCATGGTGGGGAATTTTAAAATGAGTTATTTGAAACCTTTTGTGAAGAACTAGGAATTTCACATAATTTCTCTTGTCCAAGAACCCCTCAACAAAATGGAGTAGTAGAAAGAAAGAACAGATCTTTGGAAGAATTAGCCAGAACTATGTTAAATGAAAATAATCTTCCAAAATATTTTTGGGCAGATGCAGTGTCTACTGCATGTTATGTTTTGAACAGAACTTTAATAAGATCCGTTTTGAAACTAACTCCTTATGAGCTTTTTAAAGGCAGAAAATCAAACATTTCTCATCTTAAAGTTTTTGGGTGCAAATGTTTTGTGTTAAATAATGGAAAGAGTAACCTTGGCAAATTCGATTCAAAAGTAGATGAAGCAATATTTTTAGGATACTCTTTAACTAGTAAAGCATATAGAATATACAATAGGAGAACATTACATGTAGAAGAATCTGTTCATATAACGTTTGATGAATTTTGGACCTTGAGGAAAACCCTCTTGAGTTGAGAAAGAAATCGATAGATATAGAAGAAGAACAAGGTGCTATCGAAAAAGATCAACCACAAGATGAAAGTATCGAGGAACTTAGAAAAAGTCTCGAAGATTTGAATCTCAATGAACGTACAACTGTTCAAGAACTTCCAAAGGAATGGAGAACACCGAGAGGACTATCTTTGGATAATGTTATTGGAGATGTTGATCGAAGAGTCTCAACAAGAAGTCAAATGAATAACTTCTGCATGAATGTAGCTTTTGTCTCACAAGTAGAACCCAAAAACATCGAAGATGCCTTATAAGATGAATATTGGATTCAATCCATGCAAGAAGAATTAAATCAGTTTAAAAGGAATGAAGTGTGGGATCTAGTTCCGAGGAAAAATTATATGTAGGTAATTGGAGCAAAATGGATTTTTAGGAACAAGCTCGATGAAAATGAAAATATAACCAAGAATAAGGCAAGACTAGTAGCGAAAGGATATAATCAAGAAGAAGGAATCGACTATGATGAAACATATGCCCCAGTTGCAAGACTTGAAGCAATAAGAATCCTACTAGCTTACGCAGCTATTATGAAGTTTAAGTTATATCAAATGGATGTGAAAAGTGCCTTTCTAAACAGATATATCAAAGAAGAAGTATATGTCTATCAACCCCCTGGCTTTGAAGACTATCAACATCCAAATCATGTCTACAAGTTAAAGAAAGCACTCTATGGACTTAAACAAGCACCTAGATCTTGGTATGAAAGGCTGAGTAGTTTTCTGGTAAGCCATAATTATCGAAGAGGTAAAGTAGATCCAACTCTGTTTATAAAAGAATCGAAGAAAAATATTATCATAGTTCAAATTTATGTTGATGATATTATATTTGGATCGACTAACAATGATCTTTGCCAAGAGTTTGCTAAGATTATGCAGGGTGAGTTCGAGATGTCGATGATGGGCGAGCTGTCATATTTTCTCGGTTTACAAATAAAGTAAAACATCGAAGGTATCTTTATCTCACAAAAAAAATACTGCTCAGAACTTTTAAAGAAATTCGAACTGGAAAATGCAAAAGAAGCAGCTACCCCGATGGCAACATCTTGTTATTTAGATCAAGATGAAAAAGGTAAGATGGTGGATCAAACCAAATACAGAGGTATGATCAGTTCCTTACTTTATCTTACAGCAAGCAAACAAGATATTATGCATAGTGTGTGTGTTTGTGCTAGATATCAATCTAATCCTAAGGAATCACACCTAGTTGCTGTTAAGAGAATAATTAAATATCTAAAAGGAACTAAATCTTTTGGTCTTTGGCATCCCTCTGGAGGTTCACCTAGCCTTATAGGATATTCAGATTCAGATTATGGAGGATGTAAACTGGACAGAAAAAGTACAAGTGGTACATGTCATCTACTTGGCTGTTCACTTGTTTCTTGGCACTCCAAGAAACAGGCTTATGTTGCTCTATCCACAACTGAAGCTGAATATATGGCGGCCGATTTTTGTTGCGCACAGTGTTTATGGATGAAATATCAGCTAGAAGACTATAATATATTCTTAGATCATATTCCTCTTAAATGTGATAGTACTAGTGCCATTAATTTGACTAGAAATCCTATAATGCACTCTAGAACTAAACACATAGAGATTAGGCATCATTTTATTAGAGATCATATATTAAAAGGAGATTGCCTAATAGAATATATCGATACAAAACATCAGTTAGCTGATATCTTTACCAAACCTTTGCCTAGAGATAGGTTTTATGATTTGCGTATAGCATTAGGAATTTTGGATGGAAATTCGATTTGTTTTTAAGTTTTTGTGTGTGAAAATCGATAACATGATCTTATTTGATATTGTTTTCTTAATCGTTCTCTCTCTGTATGTTTTTCGATGATTATCAATAAAAAGGGGGAGTATAATGTGTTTTTGAAAAATTATTTGTTTAAGGAAGAGTACAGTAATATTTACCTAAAATAAGGGGAGTACGAAATTTTATTATGTTATCTCTGTACTAATCTTGAGCTGGCTACAAAGTCAAATAAATTTCTTCTTAAATAGGTGTTTTCTTGATCATCATCAAAAAGGGGGAGAATGTTACCAAAGAGGATCAGGTCATCACTTTTTGAAGAATATATCGAGTTTTGATGATTTCTCAAGTAAGCCAGATCAAGATCGAAGATTGAAGATATGAAGAATCGATGGAGTTCTTTTCGTAGTTGTTTGTGTCGAATCATTCTGGAATCAGAGAAATCAAAACTAATAACAGACCCAGCATTCTTTCACTCGTGATTGTTTTTAATTGGTAAAACTATTTTTATTAATCGATCAATTTCGGATATAACATAATCGATGGTCTTAACATAATCGATTATGTCGTGCTTTTCAAAACAAACCTTTTTATATCGTTTCGATAATATCTTTTTGGAAATATCTTTTTGGTTACAACGTAGTCAATTCGATTATGTATATAATGTAATCAATTCGATTATGTGCTGTTTAAAGTTTTTCTAAAACTCTCACAGAATCGATTATGGACATAACGTGATCGATTATGTGCAATAGCTTTTTCGAAAAGTTTTTTGAAATTCAAACTGACATTTAAATCGTGAATGTTTTTCAATTATTATACAGATCTTACGTTTTCAAATATCATAAACAGATTTTAAATGTGTGAACATTTTCATAAATGGTTTTTAATACTGTGAAAGTTTTTTTTAGATTTTATTTCCTATATAAAGAGGAAAGTACACGTTGATAGATACAGAGCTAACCTTGAGCGCAAAAGTATTTGTTTCCACTCTCTATTCTACAACATTTCTTTTATCACTTGTGAAAGGAGCTGACGTTCTATACCATTGTTTTGGATTCTCTCTTTCCAGGTGATACTGTTATTGTATTTATTTTCATATATCTGTCAACACCATTGTTGGTGTAGTGGTTCATCCCTTGTGAGTTTTCAAGGGAGGTGTTTTCATCTCTTGTGGGTTTCAAGAGAGGTGTTCAGTCTTTAGATTTTCTTTTACATGTTTCAATTGTAATATTGGTTGTAACTGATTTTCTAAAGATAGTGTTTGGGGAGTCATTCTCGAATTGAGGTGACTGGGCACTGGATGTAGGGTTGGCTATACCCGAACCAGTATATATCCTTGTGTTCTTCTCTTCCCTTATCCTTTTACATTATTTACTACTTCCGCTACGTTAATCGATAACAAGTAAATAGAAAAAGGGTATACATCTTTAAACGCATCAATTCACCCCCCCTCTTTATGCCATTTGTCTAACAATCTAATCACATCACACCATGAAACAATCTCTACTATATTTTCCAAACATTTTATAAAACATCCAATCTTAAGTTCAACACTTAGAATATACTCAAAAAACACACAAATCCTCCATAACTCAAGATATTGTGACCACGTCACCTTCACATCTAGACCATTTACCTTAAAGTACTACCAAAATTGTAACTGGCTTCCCTAATCCGTTAAGGTTTGTTTCTCAAGCTTAAGCTCCCAAAATCTTCTATCATCACAGGAAAACTAAAAATGTACATAAAGGAATATGTTAAAACTTCTAAATAGACAACCCCGCTCCCTGACTAACAGATATTTGTCTTTGCTTTAGAAATGACACATGCAACCACTATTATCCAACCATGCAACCAAGACGTCAAATCTAGCCCAAGAAAAATAGAGCAAAGAGAAATTTACTTTAAGACAAATTCTGATTGAGAAAAATTCTCCTATTCTCCACTAGGGTCCCTAATGTGAGCACTGGTCTTCAAAAAAAATGAATAGATCTTTCAAAACTTTAAAGAGAAGTGAGAAGAAAGCATTTTAAAGAGATGATAGTTTTTATGAAATGAAGTTTTAATAATTACATTTTTCTATTTATAAGCTTTTCAACTTAAATAATAATAACTTTCATAGTTTATTTCAGTTAAGCCACTTCTACTCTTAAATACATTTTCTGGGTCTTCACAATTCCCATAAAAGCGGCGTCGATTTTTACAATCATTACATAAATTGTAACAAAATATATAAACTATTACTAATACTTTTAAAATTAAAATCACTTTCTATAACAAAAAAATTGTATTAGCAATCCATCAATAATAATATATTACATGTTATGCGATCATCAGACATACACACACACATATATGTATATATATACATATATATAAAAGATGATAATTAATGCAAATGTAAATTATCAATCACTAAAATCTATATATCAATTCTAACATATTATTGCATTATTATTTTAATATTATAAAAGTCACATGATAAAAAAATCCTTTTAATTTATTCAAATGCATACACACACACATATATATGCCTATAAGTTAGGAAAAAGTCCAACACGTCATGATTTTGAACTTATGCTTAAAAACATTTATTATATAAAAGAAAAGAAGTTGTGCATTTGACAAACGATGACTTTTAACAAACAAAACCTTCATCAGATCATGCATGTATTATCATACAGACGATACTTCTCACTTTCATCAGATGATGAGTCATCAGATGATACATATTTCAAAATGCTTAACCTTAAATGCTTCTTCCTTTGGTTTTTAGAAACATTCTTTTGGTTGATTTGAAGATCAAGTCCAAAGGAAAATCTCATGTCTTCCTTAAAATTGCTTTCTCACCAAATTCCTAATGCGTCAAGCTTTGTCAACTCTTGAAGTACAACTGTCATGTATAGAAGTCTACTTTCGCTAAAAGAAGCAAAGCTCACTATCCAATGGAGGATAAATGCTACAATTTATCAGATTTTGTATTGAAAGAACGAGCATGCCTTTAATGCATGAAGAGGTGCATCTAATGCATCTACGTGAATCTTTCAACAAGCAATAGAAGAAGATGTTGAAGATGAACCTAAAGCTAAAGATGTCAGAACAGATCTCCAATGACTAGTTGTTCTCATGCACTATAAAAGGATCGAGTTTAAAGAAGAAAACAAGAATGTAGTTTATCTTTCAAGTGCAAAAGCTTTGCTTGTTTTCTCTCTTCAATCCTTCATAAGCTTTAGAAGAACACAATTAGTGTTTCATAGAAAACTTTAGAAGAAAGTCTTATCTTGTATCCATCTCTAAGATGTTAAAGCTTCTAGATTAGCTAGTCCTATGAGAGTTGAATCTCTCTTTTAAATCTTGTAAAGGGGTTAGGCAGGAGTGACTATATTCCCAAATAATACTCGGGTTTAAGTATGGAGTAGCTTGTTGAAACAATACTTGGTTAAGCCATAAGTGGTTTGTGGTAAAGAATACTTGACAGGTTAGCCAGAAGTGGCTACAAGCTGGAAGAATACTTATTTTGTTGCAACAATAGTCTGCTAGTGGAACTGAATCAATTTGATTGAGAATTGGATATAATCTATGCTATCAAACGAACCAATATAAAAATCTAAGCTCGGTATTCTCTTCCCATGCAACCAAAATCTATTCAAACCAAATAATATACAAGTACAATCAAATAACAGACAATTAATTATAAGTAATGCTGCCAATATTTTTTGCTTATGGCTACAGAATAGGTAGCCATAATTGATTATGTAGTTTGCATAGTCTATTATGATGAAACAACAACATAATTAGTTATGGCTACATGCATAATTGATTATGTTTCCTAATCATGCATGTTTATGATTATCACGAATTATGTTGTCAATCAAAGACAACTAAACATAGTGTCAACAACATGTTCTTCTTCAACTATTCACCAAGTCATACAAAAAAAAAATATTTAAGTGTGTAAAGAGTTTATCTCTCGTAGTTAACACTTTTTGCTTTCAATAATAATTCTTTCATTTTGACAACCTCCTAAATAATACAAAAGGGAAAACTAAGAATTGTGGTCATAAGACCACCAAACATAACAACTATGAAACTTTTGGAAGCTTATTTGGTCAAAAAGGTATAAGTGGAACTACTAAATACAGATAAGCATTCAAAAGACGCAAGTATGGTTGATTGTATATTACTACAAGAAAAATTATTTATAGAGTCTACCAAAAGTGAACACAAAATAAGAAAAGTCAACACTAAATAAAAAATTGAGTTGGTTTTGTGTCCCAAAAGGTATGAACTCTAAAAGCATGATCGTTACAACATTAGATTCGATTATTGCAGGCAAACATTAATAGTGTTGACTAAACCGACGCTAACTACGAGAGTACTTTAAAATGAATTTAATATTTAATAAAGATAATGTCCACTTAGTCGACACTAAATTTAAATAGTTAAAGTATATAGCGTCGGTTTAGGTGACGCTTTTGTCTATATAAATAAAAGTTGATAATTTTAGCATTAATCTAATTTAAGTTTAATTTTTTTTAATTTTAAATGAATGAATTTTATATTTTTATGGTTTAATAGGCATTTTGGTCCTAATATTTTGTGAAAATTTGAAATGTTTTTCCTCGTTTATTTTTTTTTCAATTGAGTCTCAAATTTTATTAAAATCTGTCAATGTGATCCTTTCCGTTAGATTAATGTGAACGGTAATTGTGTGAGGACATAATACACACGTGTCGTTTTGTAATTAGTTAGATATATTTTTTTGTATTGATACAGTGATGTGTAAAGAATAGGGAGCCCCAAACTCAATATTCTCAACCTCATTCGTGTTAACCTTCTCCCTCCTCCTCTCCCTCCCAATCCTCTTCTTTCTAGCACCCTACATCCTCCCTCCCAATCTCACCCTTTGACGAACTCGTTGATATCAACCTCTTCAAAAGTGCAATCACCCTCGCCAATTCCCACGCCGCCATCTCCTCCTCCTCCTCCTTCATCACCAACCCCTTCAAATTCTTCCACCTCTCCTCCAAAAACCCCTCCCTCAAAATTGCCTTCCTCTTCCTCACCAACATCGATCTCCACTCCTCCCCCCTATGGGACCTCTTCTTCCACGACAAATCCTCCAACCTCTTCAACATCTACATCCATGCTGACCCCTCTGTCAACATCACACACCCTTCTCCCCCCTCTTTGCCAACAAATTCATCCCCTCCAAACGCACCTTCTGCACTTCCCCCACCCTCATTTCTGTCACGTGCCGTCTCCTCGCCACTGCCTTCCTCGACGACCCCGCCAATGTTTTGAATGGGTTGTTACCAATCATCTTCTTCTGGTTGCAACTTTAATGGAAACATCAATGGTTAGAGTTTGGAAAAACAGTGCAATTTTTGTGTGGGAGCAGGTTTGTGGATGCACCTATTTTGCAAAAATATATAACTACAAAATAACACGTGTGTCACGTCCTCACACAGTTAACGTCGTTCACATTAATCTAATGAAAAAGATCACCTAGACAGATTTTAATAAAATTTGGGACTTAATTGAAAAAAAAATGAGAAAAAATATTACAAATTTTCATAAAAATATTAGAACCAAAATGCCAATTAAACTTATTTTTAATTACTTTAGTTTCACATTTAAATTTTCATATTTATCATCAATTCCAACAAAGTTATCTAGGAAAATTAATTTTGTACTACTATATCTAATTTTTGCTTTATCTAATTTTTAGATGTACATGATCATAAAAAGATTAAAAATAGAAGGAAGAGAATAATATTAAACAAAGTACCAAAAGCGAAGCTAGGTTACTCATCAAGATTTAAGCTATATTCCTGCTACCATCAAGGTATTAAAAGATGAAATATACAGAGCACATAAAAAAGATTAAATGTACAGTAGACCTTGAACATTGTAAGTTTCTTTTTGTATGAGAAGTTGATTCCTCTAAGTCTACAGTACTACTAACATTATCTAAACCAATTCCCAATTGTTGTTTGGTTCCTTTACAAAATTATTTGCTATAGTACCAGCAACAATGATTATGATTATGATTTTATTTTGAAATCCTTTAATTCACCTCTTTCATATTTTCTTAAAGTAATTACAATGTTAACCATGCTAAAGTCCATTGCTTCTCAATCAACAGTCTTGTGAAAGATTTGTTGACATGTTTCCAATCACGTTTTCTTGTCCTCAATAACAAATGACAACAAAATGATTTGTTAAAATTAATGTAGAACACAAATTGTAGTCACACTCATACTTTATACCAAAAGCCACAGATACAATTTTGTACTGGCTTAACCGACTATCATTCTAATAAAATAATAACTTTTCAACATCAGTTTAACCTACACAATTTATTTTGTATTTTATTTACCCTGATAAAGTAATTTTTTTCACATAAGATAGTTATACCCCGATTCAGAACACTATGAAAGTGATAAAATAATTTTTTTCACATAGGATAGTTATACTCCCATTCACAACACTGCAAATATATAATATATTTATTTGCATGACTTTAACATGCGCAATACAAACATTTGTTAAGACTTACATGTACCCATAAACTCCATACATTTTGTAGTAGAACCAAACAAAATATTAAACTTGATTTCATGTGAAAAACATGTACAATAAAAGTCAAACATATTTCATTTATATGTCTAATTTTATAGAAAAACATCAAAGTTTTCACATCAAATTTATTTTCCAAGTACGTTAAACTTTGCTACCATGAACCTATTAATGATGTTTTAAAAAAGAAAAATCCTCATTACTTATTAATAAAATATATGTTTATAATATTTATTATAGATAAACAAGAAAAACAATATTTAATATTTCATAAAAGCATAAAGGTTGGTTTCAAAAACTTGAAAGTTCCTTAAACATATAATTAGTCTAACACTGCAGCACTTTAAAGTTCAAACAACGAACCTATTACATAATGTTTATATAACTGTATTGAGTAAAGAGAAAGGAAATACAAAAAAAAAAAAAAAATAGACCGAGGAAAAATTAAAAATAAAGTAAAAATATAAATTATTATATTTAAGGAAATATAATGAAATTTATTTTGCACATGCAGATGTATCCAGTTAATTGATTGCATATATACGTATAATTGTTTATTTTTCTTTATTAACCTAGAAATATTTTGTGTAAATTCATCACAAATTATTGTTATTTTTCTTAATTTAGTGTTAAAAAACAAAGAAAAATAATATTTTAGACACTCCTACTATACATTATTTCACTGTATTTTGTGCTCATCAAACACGCTTGCTTAAAACCGTTTAATGAATTTTAAAATTCTATCTTATTAAGTTTATAAATAAATTTGACTACATAATAAAATTATATTTGTTTAAATATACAACAACTAAATTTAACGATACTATTGCAACCTATAACTATCATACAATATTTTCGTTTTTTAAATATATTATTCTCATTAATCAATTTCATTTATAATTAATATTAAACAAAAATTATTATTAAAAGAGTTAATAGATTTATGTAGAATTTTATATATGATTATTATCTATTGCCAAACATTTTTTTCTAATAGTAATTTTATTTTATATATCATTGTAAAGTGAATTCTATTTACTAATTAAACGAGAATTTTAAGAAATTTATATTGTACAATTTATAATATCTTTTATATATTGAGGATTTAATATATATTTTATTTATAATTTGTAAAATTTTTATTTTTATTATTTTTCAAATTTTTAACATTTTTACTAGTTCCTATATTTTCTCTGTTATCCATCCCCCTTAACAACGTTGACTAATGACCTAATAATTTATATTGGCCATTAAATGACTTGTCATTGTCAGGTTATTAAGGACAAGGACTCTCGCCAAGTGACAACATGCTTTATCTCTCACATACTAGTTTGAGATTATTAATTAATTTAAATATACGAGAAATTAAAAGTACAATTTAACAAAAAAAAAATTATATAATTGTTAAATTATATGTGACAATAATGTAGTTGCTGCATCGTAGTAAAATTGTTACCAGAAGAAAATATTGGGAGAAAAGTTGCCAAAAACGTTATTTAGAAATTAAATAAAAATTCAAAATATATGTTTCATAAAAGATATGAAAACTTATGTCAAAGAGATAAAGTAATTTCCTTTTATGTACAGTAAATAAAATACCAAGATTTTTTTTAATGTATAGACCTTACGTGTATCACTGAAAATTACCATAATTGTCAAAATGAAAATTGATATAACAAAATCACTTTTTAAAAAATATTGAACTAAATTTTTAAATTTTTATTTATTTTTTATCATATAATTAATGCATAAATGATTTCACTTTGTAGTTGTTTTCTCTTATTTAAAATATATTATTTTGTTTCATTGGTTCTCCCTGAAGACGGAATGATTTATAATACAATTGAAATATTATTTATAGTTAGTTTGGAAGAAGACCTGATGGTTTGGATAAGGAATATGTCAAGAAAATAAGAGAAAAAGAAGAAGACACTAATAATAATAATAATAATAATAATAATAATAATAATAATAATAATAATTATTATTATTATTATTATTATTATTATCTTTTTCCATGCAAAACTGTAAAGAAATGGAGAGAAATAATTACACAAAGAAATATAATATAGCATGTTATGCACATAATTTATCATGCTTTTAAAGTATGAGTAAAGTTCTTTTATAGATCATAATCGAGTCTGTTTTATTTATTAATATTATTATTATTATAATAATAATAAATAATTAATTAAAATAATATTAACAGTAATAAGTAATAATAAATAAAATCAAACATAATAAATAAAATAATTCTTTATTTTCCTATTTTTTCAACAAAATAATTTCTATTCTCACTAATTTTAATCTGTTCTTTTCCTTGTGTTTTTACTCTTTTATTTCTTTATTATTTCTCCTCTATCACAAGTATTTTTAAAGGTTACACGAACATGTTCAAATAAATGTGTTTGTTTTTAGAAACAATCACTTTGTTTAGGTAAATTTAGAAAAGTAATTGTTTTATAAAATTTTATTATTAAATAAATGAGTCAAATTTCCTGGATTCATAAATTGATTAGGTTGATAATTTACAAGTGATTAAAAAAATACTTGTGTATTAGATTAGAGTTATTAACATGTTAAATGATTTTTTTAATTCGGGACACGTCTACTTAATCAAATATTAATCTTATCTAGTAGTTATGAAACTTTTTATCTAATAGTTATGAATTTTTTTCTATCTAATGTATTATTTACTAAACAATAAATAAAACAAGTAAAATAATGTTAAATTCAATATAATTTTAATAATAATTATTAAATTCACATTTTAGTAATTATAAGAATAATAATGACAATATTAATAATGTTAACAATCTTATTGATAAAGATAAAATTAGAAAAATAATAATTAGGGTTAAATATGTTTTTAGTCCTTCAATTATTTGTCAAAATTGTGTTTCGTTTATGAAGGTAACCTTGGACTTATTTCGTCCTTATGCTTTATAAACTTATGTAAACAATTCTTGATGATGTGTTAGAATTTATTTTATTTCTTTATTTTTCTTCTTCATAGTTTTCTATTCCACTATCATCCGTCTTTTAAACTTTTATAATTACTATTTTTGAATGGATTATTAACAACCTTTTAATATCGGTGGATTTTAACATGAGTAAAGTAGTATCCGTCTCTTAGTTTGTTATTAGATTGACCGTTTTTAATGTTTATTCTTCCAAAAATAACAACACCTTAATATATTATTTTAATTATTGCAAAATTATTAGTGAAGAGGGTCTTTTATATTGGTTATAAAAATAATCAATCTACAAAGTTAAATTTTTAAAAAATATTTTGTTATCTTTTATTATTGTCCTACATGCATAGTTCAAAATTGAAACATATCATGGTTGTGAGCGAGTGGTAGTCTCGCAGTGGCCTCTCACAGTGACAGTCTCACACTGGTCTCGTGGTGGTCATCTTACAACTGTGGCAGTCCAGTGGCGGTGAAGAAGGAGGAGAAGGGTGGAAATGTGAAAAGAAGTAGGAAAAAAGAAATGAATCGCAATAAGAAAACACAAACTTTATTTTCTTTAACCTCTATGTTTCAGTTAAAACTTTAATTTTGTATTTTATTTTAAATAGGGTTAAATATGTTTTTAGTTAATGAACTATTTATCAAAATTGTGTTTCGTTCCTGGAACAAATCCTGAACCTATTTTGTCCTTATGTTTTATAAACTCATGTAAATGATTCTTGATGATGTGTTAGAATTTATTTTTATTTCTTTATTTTTCTTTTTCATAATTTCTTATTTCATTATTATCTGTCTTCTAAGCTACTTTTACTCTTTTTTTCTTTTATTTTCTTTCATTTTTCTCTCTTTAAAGATGTTTTTATTTGTGGATCATTTATACAAGTTTATAAAGTATTTCGACGAAATAAGTCCAAAGTTTATCCTAAAGACGAAACATAATCTTGACAAATAGTTCAAGGAGTAAAAACATATTAATCCTTTTAAATAATATAAGAGAATCTTACATTATTTACAAGTTCATCACCATTTCACATAGTACGACATATTAATTATAATTGTCATAGTAAATAGTCATCAAATATTATTTTTACACTAGTAAATAATAACCATAGAAATATTGATAATGGTGATAATGTTGAATTTGAAGTATGTCCTGGATCTAATTTGCTATGTTAATAATAATAATAATAAGATTATGTTTATTTCATTGTCACCATTTTAGCTTCAATGAGTTCAGAACTCCAAAGACAACATGAGGATATGGATCCATCTGTTATCATTGATCATCTTAAGAAGATGTATGGTTCACAAAGTAGGACAACCAAATACCATCTAAGAATATGTTTAGATCTACAATCAGTGGAAATGCTAAGGTGGGACCACATGTTCTAAACATGATTAGTCTTATAGAGCAACTTGAGAAGTTGGGTTGCAAACTTGGGAAGGAGTTATCCCAAGATTTGATTTTGCAATCACTACCTGACTCATTCTCACAGTTCATTGTTAATTTTAACATGAATAAGATGGATTGCGAGTTGCATGATATGTTGAACTTATTGGTTGACTATCAGAATCAGGTAGATTCTGGTAAGAACCAAGGAATTTTCTTGGTGATTGGAAAGTCTAACAAGAAAGTGAGCAAAGACAAGTACAAGCCTAGAAAGAAACCTTTAGTAGCTAAGGGTGGTGTGACCAAGCCTAAGCACAAGAAAGTTGGTGTTGACAAAAGTGATGTTGAGTGTTTCTTCTGTAAGGAGAAAGGACACTGAAAGAGCAATTGCCGCAAATATCTTGATTCTTTGAAAGAAAAGAAACAAGGTGAGACATTCTTGAGAAATGTTTTCATGTTTTCCTTGATTGTAATTGATCCTTCAATATGGGTATTAGATACTTGAAGTAGCTTTAACATCTATAATTCGTTGCAGGGATTGCAAATAACTAAATGGTTAAAGAAAGAAGGAGTCAGTTTCCAAGTGGGAAATGGAGCAAGCGTTGTAGCCAAAGTTATAGGAATAGTTTCTTTAATAATGCCAACTGGCAAAGTGCTAGTATTAGAGGATTGTAATTATGTTCCTAATTTTATTTCGAACATTATTTCAATTTCTATGTTGGATAATCTTGGTTTTCGTATAGTTTTTAATAAAGGTATTTTCTTGATTTATAATAATTGCGATAATGATCATTTATATGCGAATGGGCATATCCAACACGACATTTACGTTTTGCCTAAAGTGCGTTATAATCCGGTTATGCATGTTTCTGGTCTTAAAAGAGAAAGAAATAATCAAGTAAATAAAACATATCTTTGGCATTGTAGACTCGGTCAAATTGGAGAAAAAAGGATTAGTAGGTTGCATAAAGAAGGTTACCTTGACAATTATGATTATGAATCATATACAACTTGTGAATCTTGTCTCAAAGGAAAAATGACTAAATCACCATTTATTGGAAATGGAGAAAGAGCCTCTAAATTATTGGGACTCATTCATGTTCGAATAAATGGCTGAGTTTAAGAGGGGGGTGAATTAAACTTTCAAAGATTTTCGAAACCCAATGCCCAAATATGAAAAACCAGATTCAAATTGAAGATTAAAACCAGTTTTAATAGGTTCTTGAAATGCTCTTAATCAATTGATCATATATTCAATTCAATTACAATTCAAAATTCAATTGCCGAATGTAAAAGATTAAGGGAAGAAGAACAACACAGCAGATTTATACTGGTTCACCTTTCAACAAAGGCTACATCCAATTTCCTAACCACACAAATTCAATCAATTCACTAAAAACCAGTTTTTACATGAACACTACATGCAAAACGAAAAACAGAAAGTTGCACCTAGTCTTGAACCCTACAAGACTTCTAAACACCTGTAAAACCCTATTACAAGAACTCTTAATCACCCTGATTAAGAGACGAACACGCAGCTAACAAACACACAAAGAATTGGATTGAATTCACCTGGAAATTCAGAGCAGAAACGAAAAACAGAGCAAGAGCTGAACGAAAAAACAGAGCATGCAAATCTTGATTCAATTCGCAATCAATTGGATCTTGGACTTCTTGGAGTGATTCGCAACTTGATTTAGAGTGTAAGAGAAACGTTCTTGCTCAGTGGGTTCTTCTAAAAATGATTCGTCACTCAGTTCTTTTAATTTCAAGTTATATATAGAAAACTGTTAAAACTGATTCTGAAGAGAATAGTCGGTTGAAATCGCATTTTAACCGGTTGTTTTCATTAAAACCAATTTTCCAGAGAGCACCCTTTTTCTGAAACTTGAAATCAGTCAGTTGAAAACCCGTTTTAACTAGCTATTCCAGAGAACTGGAATTCCTAAATAAAGATACCAGGATTTTAACTGGTTTAAATTTCGAAAATAGTCAGCTAAAATTTCCCTAATACAAAGCTTTGAAAAACGAAGAACAGTTTAACTAGTTGAAATTAGATTTTTAACCAGTTAAAAATTAGTTAAACCTTTGAAATCATTTTAAAACTTTTTTAAAACATTTCAAAACATTTTAAACCCCAAGATTAAGTCCAAGATAAATTGAAATGCAACTTACCACACAACCTAAGACTCTCTAATCCTAAGACACAATCTTCATTCTTCAAGCACCATCATCTTCATCATCAAAGGTGGTTGGAGGCATTAAATCCACTTGAAACCAAGTCTTCAAGTCCAACAATTCATACTTATGTGTGTGGGCCCATGAGAATTCAAGCCAAAGGAGGATATTCATATTTTATCACCTTCACTGATGATGTTTCGCGATATGGTTTTTTATACCTCATGAAACATAAATCTGAATCATTTGAAATGTTCAAGAGATTTCGAAGTGAAGTCGAAAAGCAAACTGGTAAGAGTATCAAAATGTTGAGATATGATAGAGGTGGAGAATATCTTAGTGCAAAATTTCTTGATTATTTGAAAGAAAATGGGATTCTTTCACAATGGACACCTCCTGGAACACCACAACATAATGGTGTATCTGAAAGGAGGAATAGAACCTTATTAGATATGGTAAGATCCATGTTGGGGTTCACTAATCTTCCAACAAGCCTATAGGGATATGCTTTGGAAGCGGTAAATTATTTGTTAAATAAAGTTCCCACTAAATCCATCTCTACAACGCCATATGAGATATGGAAGGGGCGTAAGTCGAGCCTTAAGCACATTAAAGTTTGGGGATGTCCAACCTACGTTAAGAGATTACAAACGGATAAACTTGAAGCAAGGTCTGATAAGTGTAGATTCATTGGTTATCCTAGGGAAACAATGGGATACTATTTCTACCACACTTCTTACCATAAAGTGTTTGTGGCGAGAGGAGGAACCTTTTTAGAAAGGGAATTTCTTACAGAAGGATTTCAGTGTAAAGAAATAGAACTTGATGAAAATCAACCAACCAATGAAACATTGGATGCTCAAGAACATGAGATGGAAATTGAGCAACCTTACTTAGATGTTTTCAAGATGACACAAAGTTTACCAACTTCAACTGTTGCAGTCCAAGACCCAGCTGTAATTCAAGAACAGGTTACTGAACTGATTCAAAAACAAACAAAACAACTAATGAATCCAGAACAAGCGGATTCAGTAGCACAAGTGCCTCCTAGAAGGTCTAGTAGATACATCATGCACTAGATAGATTAAACTTAATGGTGCTAGATGACACAACAGATGAGGACTGTCATATTTTGATGACCTTAAAAGTTATGTAGAAGCCATGCAAAGCTTGGATCGTGAAAAGTGGCAAGAAGCCATGGAATCTGAAATGGAATCCATGAAGATCAACAAAGTATGGACTTTGGTTGAGGCTTCAAAGGATATAAAACCAATTGGTTGCAAATGGGTTTATAAGAAAAAGATTGAAGCAAATGGAAAGATTGAGACTTATAAAGCTCACCTTATTTCCAAAGGATATCGTCAAAAGGAAGGAACAGATTATGATGGGACCTACTCTCCTGTAGCAATGCTTAAATCATTTTGGATTCTACTTGCTATAACATCATACTATGATAATGAAATATGGTAGATGGATGTGAAAACAACTTTTCTTAATGGAGAATTGAAAGAGGATGTGTACATGACACAACCTGAAGGTTTCACACCTATGTCTGATCATAATAAAGTTTGCAAGCTACAACGATCAATTTATGGATTAAAGCAAGCTTCTAAAAGTTGGAATATTCATTTTAGCAACAAAATCAAAATGTTTGATTTTGTTAGATTTGAAGAAGAGCCTTGTGTATACAAAAAGGTCAGTGGGAGCACAATTATCTTCCTGTTGCTATATGTAGATGACATTACTCATTGGGAATGATATTCTAGTGTTGCAGTTTACAAAGATTTGGCTATCTAAACAATTCTCCATGAAAGATCTAGGAGAAGCAACTTATATTCTAAGAATAAAGATCTATAGAGATAAATCCAAAAGACTACTTGGACTCTCTCAGTCTATGTACATTGATACCATCCTAAAGAGGTATAATATGGATAACTCCAAGAGAGGCGATCTGCCTATAGGGACTAGAGTCACTCTTAGTAGGAAAGATTGTCCTAAGATTTCTGAAGAGAGAGAACGCATGAATAGAGTAATGTATGCTAGTGCAGTGGGAGCTATCATGTATACCATGACTTGTACACGACTTGATGTGACATATGCATTGGGTGTAACTAGTCGATATCAAGCTAACCCAAGTGAGGAACATTGGAAAGTGGTTAAGACCATTCTTAAGTACTTTAGAAGGACTAAAGACCAATTCCTCATATATGGAGATTCTAAACTCAAGTTAAAAGGGCTATGCTGATGCAAGTTTTCAATCAGACATTGATGACACCAAATTTGTTTCTGGTTATGTCCTCACCTTAAATGGTGGTGCAGTAAGTTGGAAAAGTTCCAAGCAAGATAATACCGCCGACTCAACTGCTGAAGCAGAACATAGCAGCAGGTGAAGCTGTTAAGAAAGCAGTTTGGTTAAAAAATTTCTTAATTGAACTTGGTGTAGTTCCTTCAATGGACGAACCAGTTACATTGTTGTGTGACAATAATGGAGCGATTGCTCAAGCACAGGAGTCGAGGTCGCATCAAAAGAAAAAGCATTACCTCATAAAATATCACATACTTAAAGAATTTGTTGAACATGGAGATGTTAAGATGCAAAAGGTAGAAAGCAAAAGGAACGTTGCCGATCCATTCACCAAAGTGCTTGGCATAAAAGAGTTTAATAGGCACAAGTGGGAGTTAGGAATGAGATACATGACTGATTGACTCTAATGCAAGTGGGAGATTGTTGGATTTGAGGTATGTCCTGGATCCAATCTGCCATGTTAATAATAATAAGATTATGTTTATTTCATTGTCATATTTATTTAATTCATATGATAAGGTCCTTGATTAAAATTAAAGACTTCTTATTATAATAGAGATTATGATAATGAAAAACAAGTCTTATATAATTTTGATCTAAATTGTTCTTAATCATAGAATTATTGAGGATAGGACATCATTAATTCGGATAGATCAATATATGTGTAGTGGTCTTTATTAGATAAAGATTAGTAGATCTCATTTATTAAATTACACATATAAATGGTGCATATAGAGATATGACCATTGAATTGACTCAAAGGAGATTTCCTAAAGGTTATTATTACCTTTGAATTGTCAATAGGAAATTCTTTTGAAGAAATATATAATTTCCTTAGACTTGAGATTATCACGATAATGAACAAGTTATTTATTATACTTTGATATCGGACACCTAACACTTCGTGATGTTAGTTGAATGATTATAGGGTATGATTAAATTATTGTGGGATTAATGATTAATCAAGATAGAATCTATCAATTCTTGGTAATGAGTTTGAGCTCTATAGAATTAAAGACCTTGGTCAGGGTATTATGAATGAAAAAAGAAAGGAGTTTTTTAAGTCACTCATTGTGCGTTAACTTATTAGAATTTGACAATTATACCATATTCTAGAGTTAACATAGATTTGTAAAGATGGAAGGAAATACTATATTAATCTTCTAATGATTCTAAAGTAAAATAAAAAAAATATTTCATGCTATCCGGCTGTTAAGCAGTGTTGCTAGATGCCAACCTTAATTAGTAAATTAAGGATCACACACCAACGAGTGTTCTGATATTTGTTGGACGAAAAAATATTATTGATTAATTAAAGAGTCTAATTTTATCTGATTAATATATTTTTCTTTAAGTGGAATATTATTGTATTTTTTGCTAGCACTAAAAATACAATTAATATAAAGTTTTAGCATATGTAAAATTAATTAAAACTTAGTCAAATGCATTTCTAACATCTAATAATCAAGTGATCAAATATTTAAATCTGATTTAATATTATTTAATTGGTTGGTTACTGAAAATTGAAAAAAAAGCAATAGACTTTGAGAGGGAGTTTACTATGTGATAGAAAACAAACAAAACAAATTCTGGTAAAGTGAAGAAAAAAACACACAATTTTCATATGCAATTCTCTCTCCTAAAAAAGGTTATAGATTTTTTTTTTCAATGTTCGCAAGTGCAATTTATATTGACGCAGATTATATAGAGTTTGGTTTCACGCATCAAGAGTTGACACAATAAAATTAGTCCCGGTATAAATATACATAGGATCTTCATACATGTGAAGGATATAATTTATCATTACAATCTTTTAAAATATTTTTCTTCATAATTTTTTACTTCTTTATTATCAATATGCATAATTTAATAATAAACTAAATCTTTTATTTTTATTTTTTCATGTGAAAAACATGATTTATAACTTGACATAATAGTGATGGATGTGATCTTAATGATAAAAACAAAAACAAAACGAAAGTATTAAAAAAATATAATTATTGTTATTTATTATATGAATAAAGTAATGAAAAGAGGGAGACTGTTGTAATATTTATTAGAAAAGATTGTTTAAATTGATATAAGATGGAAAGAAAATGATATTTTTATTTTAGTTTTTTAAAAACTAAATAAATATTTTTGAAGAATAAAAGATCCAGTAATAATATTTTTTTTGTTAAAAAACCAATGCAGTGAAAACAATTACTACCTATTTCTATTTCTATTTCTATAGTTTTCACTTTTTTATTTTGTTATAATAAGAAGATATTTGAGAAGTAGGTGAAAGCATGGGTTTGGGGAAGTGGCAAGGTTGAAGGATTGAAGATGTGAATTATGCAGAGATTTTTTATATGATGAGTTTGGGAATTGAAGTTGTTTTTGAGCGTGGATGAGTTAGGGTTAGGGTAATTGCATGATTCACCTAACAAAGGGGAGAAGAATGTGAATTACTGAAAGTTGATATATAGAGCAATGTTGTTGTAATAATAAGTGATAGAGCTGAATGGTGTTTCATGGAGATGTAAGAGAAAGTGGAGGTGGGATGAAAGAATTTGTGTAGAATAGAAGGTGAATCGGAAGAGAATCTTGTAAAGCAAACAATGACAGGGAAATGTGGGACACAGTCAATAATTGTCTGCTTCTGGACAAGTGGACGATAGACGGCCGACGAAGCACGCACGTTGTTCACACCTTCTGCTCCCTCTATCTTTTAATCATGCTCACACATTACAACTACTATTGTCGTTTTCTCTTATTTCTTCAATTTAGTTATCATAATAAAAATACATATTTTTAAATTACAGCTATTTTTTTTTTGTTTTATGAAAGATCCAATATTTTTAAGAGATTTATCATCTATAAAAGGTCTACCAATTATAGATTTTTTAGAAGATAAATAGTTTATAAGATTCAAATTCAAGTTTAATTTCAGTGAAGTATGGATTTTATTATAAATTGTTGAGTAATTTACAATAACTACAACAACAGCAAATTCTTTTAAAAATGCAGTTTCTTTTTTTTTTTTGTGTTCTCCTCTCTCACTCGAGCATAGAGATTACAGTAGAAAGGATTTGAATAAAGTATCAGAGTATCGGTTCGCATGATGGTTTGAAAGATTAACTGATAAATTTTATTTAGGCACACGTAAACGTTTAGTTTTTATTTTTGTTATATTCTTTTCACCAAAAAAAAATTCGTTATCTACTCTTTAATTTTAGTGTAAAGTCAATAAATTAATACTTTCTTCTTTTCAAATTATAAGACGTATTTGACAAATTTTCACATACTAATAAAAGTAATTAATTTGTTCAACTTTCTATAAATTTTTCATTTTTACCATTATTAATTACTATTAAATGAATTAATTGAAATTTAATTAGAAGTATTTATAAATAAATTAATTTTTTTAATAAAATTGTAAATTGATTGAGATTAGAATTTCAACAGTTTTGAAATTATTTCAGAATCATTTCTAAATAATTTAAAATCAGAACTACTAATTACTTTAAATAAATTTTAATCAAAATTTTTAATTTTCACCAAATTGCAAATGACTATACTTAAATTTTATTTTAAAATTTCAATTAAAATTTTTAATTTCTACTAAATTGTAAATGACTATGCTTAAATTTTATTTTCAAAATTTCAATCAAAATTATCAATTCCCACCAAATTATAAATAGAAATAGTGAATTAAAATGAGTTGTTACTGCAACTTTAATACAAAAATTAAAACATAATATTAGTAGATGATGGTAAAAGATGAAGAATCATACTAATAAAAGGGAATTAATTCTTAGTTTCTGATATTTAATTTCTCTTTCTACTATTTAATGTTAATACAAATAATTATGTGATTAATAGGGGTATATAAGAAAAAAAAAAGAAATAAAGTTATTGGAATTCTAAAACGCCTTATATTATAAAACAAGATTTTCTTTCAAAGTACGCCTTATAATTTAAAACGGAGGGAGTAGTATTTTTTATTAAAAATTATCTCAGTTAAATTGAAAAAATATTTTTAAATTATATTACGAAAATAAATATTACAAAAATACTTTCGACAGAACAATAACTGATGATAATAAGGACAAGTTGTTCCAAGAGAGGGTTTTATGAAATTACAATGTTCTTGTTGTAGAATAATCCAAAATTAGAGTAAGGCAATTTTGTTTGATGTAAAGAGAAAATATACTTAAAATACTTTTATATAAATACTTGTATTTATGTATTTTTTATATGAAATAAAAAAAGGAGATTTTTTTTTTGTTTTTCAGTATAAGTTTTGTCGATATTCTATTTTGTTTAATTATTTTTAACAAATTGGTATAAAAGCTTGTATAGGAGAGGACCTCTCAATGAGAAAATACTATCGTTAGTGAGTTGAAACATTGTTCAGAGTCTTATTTTATGGTTGTTACATAACTAATTTTATTGTATTAATATGTTTCTACAATTCATTTTTAAAAATTTTCAAAAACCACAACTTCAAAGCAAACATGGATACTCTTCGAAGATAGTATATAGAAATTTTGGGAAAACAAAAAGATAAAGTTACAATCTCTTCGAAGAGAGTATAAGTTTCTCACCATGATTGAGTCATTGCAAAAATATTTCAACAAAATCCAAGTTTTGTTCCATACAAGCTTGTGATGAGACAGTGGTTGCCATCAAGATTATTGAAAAGGTGCTTAGAACTTTAATTCCTTAATTTGGTCATATCATTGTTGTTATAGAAGAGTCAAAAGATCTAGAGACTATGATTTTTAAGTGATTTCAGCTGATTGAATTTGCAATTCAATTGATTGTTCTAGAGAACATTCGGTTTTAGGACATTTTGAACTTTAGGATTATAACTAGTTGATTTGAATCAACTAGTGGAAGCAACAAGGAACAATTTTTCAAAAACAATAGCTCCAAATTTCAACTAATTGAATTTTTGAATTCATTGGTTTTAGTTTATTACCAAGTTATGAACAATTCAATTGATCAAAAAGATAGTTCAACCTGTTGAAATTATTTAGTTTTCTTTAAAACTTTTTAAAAACATTTTAAAATAGAATGTAAAAAAATCTCTTCCAAGATCAAACAAATTTAATCTTACCCATATACCTATGACACTCTAAAACTATAACTAACAACATGTTTCTTTAGTCTTCATCATAATCTCAAAGAATTGTCAAAAGGTGGTAGGAGACATCAAATTAAGTCTTGAAGTCCAACATGTTGGAGCTTGCAAGGGTGTTAGTGATGAAGTGAAGAAGAAAATGTGGGAAATTGTTGTTGGTTTGCAACAAAATTTGATCAAGAAATCAAACCTTAATATGGAGGAGGACACGATAGAAGTTGGAGAGAAAAAATAGTGAAACATCAAGCAATAGTCCTAGAAATATTTCTAAGAAGAGAGTAGTTAGTACACAAGCCACCATCAACAACATGTTTAAGAAAGGTGCAAGAGAGGAAGCATGTCAAGAAATTGCTAGGTTCTTCTACAACAATGTTACACCTTTCCATGTGGCAAAGAATGAAAAATTCATTGTTATGCTTTATTTGGTTTTAAGGCATGGCCTTGGATTTAAACCTTTATCCTATCCTCAGACTAGAGTTAAATATTTAAAGGAGGAAGTTAAAACTACATTACTTTCTTTACATGAATGGGATGAATGGAAGAAAACAATATGTATGATCATGACTGATGATTGGACTAATAAGAAAAAAAGGACAATAATAAACTTCCTAGTGAACAACCCAAAGGGAAATGTGTTTGTGAAGTCCATAGATGCATCTGCTATTTCCAAAATAGCTAAGAAAGTTTTTTAGATGATGGATAACATTGTTGAAGAGGTGGAGGAAGATAATATTGTTCAAGTTGTGACAGATAATGCAACAAACTAAAAAGTTGTTAGTCAAATGTTGATGGCAAAGAGGAAAAAGCTATTTTGAACACCTAGTGTTGCACATTGTGTTGACGTGATGTTGAAGGATTATGAGAAAAAGATCTCAATTCATTAGAAGACACTTCCAAAAGATAAACAAATTACTACCTTTATTTATTCAACAAGTTCTCTAATTTCTCTACTACAACATTTCACAAAAGAAAGACATTTGGTGAGATTGGGTATTACTTGTTTTCTTATATCTTACTTGGCATTAGGGTGTCTTCATGAGAACAACGAAGCTATAATTTGAATGTTTAATAGTAATGAGTGGAAGTCTAGTAAGTTTGTGAAAACAAAGGAAGGAAAAATAGTTGAAGATGTGGTTTTAGATAAGGATTATTTTGAAGAATACCATAACTTATTTGAAGGGTGCATTGCCTCTAATTAAAGTGATTTGATTGGTTGATTCCTATCAAAAACCAATTATGGAGCTTATTTACGAAGCAATGGACGAAGCTAAGGAGAAGATACAAAAGACTTTCAATGATGTCAAAAAAAAGTATTCAATCTAATTATCTATATATTTGTTTATTTAGTGATTTAGAAATAAGAAACAAAAGACAAACTCAATTTAAATTTTGGTTAGTTATTTTTCTTTGTGGAATATCATTAATTAAAGGAGGGACAAACAACTTCATAGACCTTTACATAGTGCAAGCTATTTCCTTGACTCTCAAATGCATTACCATTCTAGATTTAAAGCAGATTTGAAAGTGAAATAAGGCTTAATGAAATGTCTAACCAGGATGGTGGAGGATGAGGATGAGCAAACTTTAGTTGATATTCAAATTGACGATTTTAAAAGACAAGCTACATATTTTGATTGTCCCTTGCTATGTGGTCAATTAATTTAACGACTTCAACATATTGGTAGGAGTCTTATGGTGATAGGCATCAAGAACTCCAAAAATTTGCCACTTGAGTATTGAGCTTGACACGTAACTCCTTGGATGTGAACGTAATTGGAGTTCCTTTGAGATAGTAAGTTAATATTAAAATATATCTCTAGAATAGAATTACTAGTCTAATACTTGTTTGACATACTTTTCTTTACATTTGTTTAGGTCCACACAAAGAGAAGAATTAGGTTAAGGTAAAGCATAATGAATGATATTGCTTTTGTTATGGCTAATTTAAAATTATCTAAGGAGAAATAACTAGAAAAACTAGCTTAATTAATATTTATGATTGTTCATCTGATGAAGAATGGACTATGGTAGATGAGCATGAGCATAACAAAACATTAGGTGGATGAAGACAACTTAATTTTAATGAAAGCTTAACTTCAGTCCAAGTTGAGGAGGATGAAACTTTACATCAACATGATTTAGACATTACTGATTTGAATGGTGGAAAAGATGAAAGTGATAGAGTTGAAGGTCTCTATGGATATTATGAATTTAACTTACAAGATTATTTGCCTTAGATGGATTTTTATTTTGTTACTAAGATAAAATTCCTATTTGGAAATAGAATGGAGTTATTGTGTATTGTTTTTTAACTAGGAAGAAGTTACTCTTATTTTTTATTTTTCATGTTAAATTGAAAGTTTAATTATGAATTTTGAGTGAAATATAATGATTTTGTGTGTGCATGTATAAATTTCATGAAAT
Source organism: Lablab purpureus (assembly GCA_030347555.1). Lineage (NCBI taxonomy): Eukaryota > Viridiplantae > Streptophyta > Magnoliopsida > Fabales > Fabaceae > Lablab > Lablab purpureus. The sequence continues at coordinate 39,173,115 of CM059256.1, forward strand.
TTGTAGGATCTTACGATTCATGTTACCATCTCCCAATTTACGATTCATATTTTCCTTTTTGATCTTGAATAAGATGTCGAACACTCTCTTTCATAGCTTGGGAGCAATCTCTTCACGTGAAGTTGAGTATATAACATTTGTAGAAGTTGTATGTAAGAGCTTGTGGCTAGAAGCATTGTTGGAAGAACTGAAACTTGAATATAAGAAACCAATACAACTATTTGTTGACAACAAATCAATTATACGTCTATCCAAAAATTGAGTATTTCATGAAGAAGCAAACACATAGAAACAAAGTTTCATTTTCTCAGGGTATCAAGTCAAAAAAGTCAAATTGGAACTTGTACATTGTGTACTAAAGATCAAGTGGTGGATGTTTTCACTGAGTAACTTAGGCAAGTGAAGTTTGAAATTTGAGAGATTTGATGGGAATGAAGTCGATTAAAATTTTGGATTAAAGGGTAGAGATGACAAATGAACTTGTCTTTGTGGGTATTGTTTGAATCCGTCTCGATTTTGATAGAGAATCACCGCATTGATCGGGTATATGTATGCGGATGTACATATTCTCCTTGTTTCCATTCTCATACCCGTCCTAATACCCATCTCCGCCCTTGTATCTTTTGTTGATTTAATTCAAGGAAGACTGCAGATTTATTTAAAAGATTTTTGAAGAATTAAATCCAAAATGAATCTTGAAGATTGGTGTTTTGATGATGAAGATATAGAGAATATTACAACATTAAAGACTTGATTTTATCTAAAAAAGGAAGGTTCCATCATAAAGATTAAAGGCAAAATCAAATATTCAATCATGGAGATATAAAGTAATCAAGGACGGAGATCTTGAAGATTTGCTCAACATCTTAAGGATCAAGTTTAGAAGTTTCAGTTTTGGGTGATGGATAAAAAGAGTAAGTCATAAATCCCATTCAAGACTATTTCAAACTTGAGAGCAAGTCATATTTTCGCAAAAACCTTTTTCTACGCTTATAATCGATTAGGAATCGAAATAGAATCGATTATATCACTTAAAATTTGAATTAAAAGAGTTTAACGAACAAAATAATCGATTAAGTGTTTTTGATAATCGATTATATTGCTTCTGGGTTTCATATAATCGATTATGGCCTTAATCTAATCGATTATATCAGGAAAAATATGTTTTCCAGTTTTACTCTAATATAATTGATTACATCATTTATATAATCGATTAAATACGACGTTAAGCTAAATCAACCTAAGAATGGAAACGTTAAGTTGATTTCGAATTATAAAATGAATGGCAAGGTCTTAGGTTAACATACAACATATCAAACACGAAAATTACAATGTGTTGCACTCAAATATTTTCAAAGTCGCTTTCTTGCTCTCTCAAGGTTGATCTTAGTTCTTGGAAGTGGTGATTGTATTGTGCTTAAGCTTTCATATCCATCACATATAAGGTGAATTCTTTCCTGTTTATTGATTGCTGTAAATTCATGCCTTGGATTAGTTCTAAAGGGAGGTGTTTGTTTATCTCTTGTCTGTCAAGAGAGGTGGGATCATCCTTAGTGTGTCTAAGGAGGTGTTGTCATCCTTAATGTGTCTAAGGAGGTGTGTTCATCCTTAGTGTGTCTAAGGAGGTGTTTCAGTTTATCTTTATTTGTTTTTACATGTTGTCACTGAATTAGTGTTTGTAATTGTATTTAAAGATAGTGGGGTATATTGTCACGTGTTGTGGTGATTGGGCACTGGATGTAGGATTAGCTAAATCCAAAACCAGTATAAATCTCTGTGTTCATCCTCTCTTTCCCTATCTCTTTAGTTTATTATATTTGGATCATATTAATAATTGTTATCCCGACTGCTTTTATTAAAGATTAAGAAAAATCTGAATCTTGAAATTGAATTGAGATTAAGTTTTGGAAAAATATTTTAAAAGAGAAAAAGTTTTTTGAAAACCCAATTCACCCCTCCTATTGGATTTTGCACTGTCATTATTTCTAACACTTTTCACATTTTTAATTATTAAAATATCTTTAGTTTATTAGGTAACCTAAAAAGCTTATATTAAACTTTTTTTGGTTCTTAACTTGGTAACTTATTTCGAGGGACATATTTGATCATGTTTACTTTTTTGTATAATTATTTGACCTTTATTCAATTGAGATTTGATATTCTGATTTGAGATTTATGCAATTATAATTTCTTTATTGACATTTGACATTGGAGAAAAAGAAAATGTGCATCTTTTTTACATTGAATCACTGATAATATCATGATTTCTTTGTTGTGATTTTTATTTTTTTAAAAGATTATTTAATTAATAATTAAAATAGTAAGAAGCGTGTAAAGAGATGAGTATAAGTATATTTGTTACTAGATAAAAATGTGATGAGAAAGTGAGATATATCCTCACTCCACCTTGTTGCCATCCTTATTAAATGATATTGTTGTATAATAATATAAAATTAAAGTTAGACAATTCTTGAGGTAAATAGAAAATATATTTAAAGTATTTTCATATAAATACTTGTAATCATGTATTCTTTTTATATAAAGTAAAATAAGAAAACGACATTTATTTATGAAAATTTATTTTGTACCTATCTCATGTTTTGTTTAGATATTCCTAACATTGCTTACAGTTATTTTGGTACAAATAATGGAAACAAACTATGAAAGATGAAAAGGAAAGATAAAATTAAGACTGAATGATTGGTAGGAGCAAAAGAGGACAAGAGTAATTTTAGAAAATGTACTTTTCTCAACTATTTTATTATTATATATATATATACACTCATATTTTATATATTTTTTAATAAAATATCTTTAATTTTCACTTATTTATCATATATTTTTCTTAACCATCTTATTTTTAGTTAATTTATTTTACTCTTCTTCATTAAATAATACATTAGAGACATTATAATATATAATAAGTATATTTCTTTAAGTTTTTGAACTATCTTATTATATAATAATAATAGTATTAATAATAATAATAATAGATAAATAAATAATGATGGTATTAGTGGTGTGAGTAAAATAGTAGTAATAATTTTTATTGTAATGACTATTATAATAATGATAATAATAATAAAAAAAACAATAAAAACAAAATTGATAACAACATCAATAATAGCTATGTTATATTAATATAATGGTTATGATTAAGATGTTACCATATTCACGATAATAAAAAAGATGATAATAATAATATTGAAAAAATACATTTTGATAATAACTATTAAAGTAATAATATTTTTTATTATAATAATAATAAAAAATAATAATAAAATGGTAACAATGAGGTGGTGGTAGTTAAAACAAAGTTGACCATGATAATAAATGTAATGTATATAAAAATGGTAACAATAACAATTATAAAAATAGGATAAAAATAATAAAAAAATAAGAATATTGACAATAATAATAATAATAATAATAATAATAATAACAATAATATTAACATTAATAATAGTTATAACGAAAATGCAGGTGTAAAAGAATAAGGGAAAGTCAATTATCATTTTGTTTCCTTCTAGCCTATACCTCAAATAAAAAATACATTGTACAAACAAAAAAAAAATATACGTAGGATAAGAAAATGATATCCTATCAATATAATAAGCTATTAATTGGGACATAATAAAATAATTATTATATTATATTTTATTTTCTTGTGACCCTCTGCCTTAGTAAAATTGGAGACACATTACAACAACAATTTGAAAGAAGTTCCACTTAAATGATAAGACATTTGAAAATTTAAAAGTTCTTTCTTCTCATATTTGAAGCATGCTCCTTTTTTTGTCATTCATATTTTTTTGGACAAAATTAGGATAGGCTAAAATAGGTTGGACATAGGTAGATTTGGGCCAGGTTCCATGGAAACTTGACCTAGCAAAATCCGAAAGGGCTTTTCACGTTACATTGGCCCAGCATATTTGACATCACAAAAAGACTGCAACGACGTGCGGTTCCTATTAGTCGCTTCTCCGAATACCAACTTTAGGCAGATTCTTCTTGCACTTCCATATATTTTTTCTTGCATTCCAAGCACACAGTGAAATTACCAATATACCTTCTAATCCTAAATCATATGCACTCATCTTCCTTATCTTTTCGTGCCGCTTTCATTCTTCCCTTCCACATTCTCTTCCGGTTCTGGCGTGCTCCCTCTCCATCTCCTTCTTCTTGTATTTCGTCTCTCTTCTCCTCTTTGTTGTCGCATTTGGTGGTGAGAAACAAGCCCTTCCGACTGTACACCAGCGCCGACACAGGTAAGTTGGTTCATTCTGTACTTTTCGCATTTTTCCAGTATGAGAGAATGACTTCTGGCATGTACAGACCGGAAGTCAAATTGGATACAGAGTAGAAATTGGCTTCCGATCTGTACAAGCCGGAAGCAAAATTTTTTTGAAGTGCTTCCAGTTTGTACAGACCGAAAGTCATTTCCAAATGTGGGAATGACTTCCATTCTGTACAAGCCAGAAGCCAAAAAATTAGTTGACTTTCGGATTATAAAAATCAGAAGTCAAGAAATGATTTCTGGATTGTAGAAACCAGAAGTCAAAAAGTGACTTCTGGATTGTAGAAACCGAAAGTCAAAAAGTAATTTCCGAATTTTACAAACCGGAAGCCGAAAAGTGACTTCCAGATTCTAGAAACTGGAAGTCAATAATAAGGATAATGTTTGAATTTTAATATTTTTGGAGGTGCAGAAGAATCGCCCCCAACTTTATATGCTTATTATTTAGTTTAGGGCCAAGTATAGGAAGATGGGTTTTCGACTAAGGGTGATTCTTTTCTCTATCCCCTTTATTTCTATTTGCATTTCAATAGGGGTGGGTAAAAGATAAATAAAGCTATCGCACCCCTTGTTGTTACTGCTGTCACCGCTTGTCATCATTGTTTGTTCTCATAGCTGGTTGTTATCCGAGTTGTTAGTATTCACTACTGGTCAATAAAGGAGAAGAAAGAGAATTATAATTAAAAATAAAAAAGACACCGAAAATATGAGAAACATCTTTAGAGTTGTGTAATTTGGAGACATTTTCAAATGGTATAATTTTTATAAAAAATAAGATTTTTGAATTATAATTCTCATGAATTACAGAATCTGTAAGATAAAAAATCCAATATTTTTTATAAAACTATAATTTTTAAATTATACTATTAATTTTTAGAGAAGTTAAATTAAATTCTTAAATTTAAAAATTAATTTTAACTTTTAAATTGTATAATTTAAAAATTAATTTTAATTTTTAGATTATGTTATCTTGAAGTTAATTTTAACTTCTAAATTAATTTATCTAAAAGTTAAAATTTTAATTTTTAATCTAAAACGTTTTCATAAATAAAATAAAAATTTTAATTTCTAATCTAAAACGTTTTCATAAATAAAATAAAAAAATTTGTACATACAAAATTACATAAAAAAAAATATGAGAATGCAAAAAAATCACCCTGAAGGGTTGAGATTATTAAACCCAATGTGGATAGCAATACAACTTTGCATAAAGACTTTTACTTCTTATATCTCATAATTACTAACTGCAATCACATTTTTTCGAAATAACCATTTTACCTTCATTCTCTATTTGATTAGTGAGTTGAGTTCCCAATTATCTTTTCTGTGGAAATACTTCCGAGAAGCTCTCTGCAAACTTTCCAGAAGCATTTTCGAAGCTTTTGAGAACAAGATTTTTAAAATTTTCACAAAATGCTTTTGAGAAAAATATTTTTTAAATAAGCTTTCCAAAAACATTTTAGAATAAGTTTTTCAGAAAATATTTCTATAACAAGTCTTTCGGAACAATATTTTGAAAAAATATTTCTTAAAACAAACTTTATGGAAGTATTATAAAATAAATCTTTCAAAAAGTAATATTTAACCAAAGAAAGACATGGTTAAAAACAATAGAAATATAGTGGAAGGCAACAACGATACAGTAAAATTATGTATCTTAGTATCTATAATTTATAATAATATATAACAGAGAATTTCACTTTTATTGTTATATTTCATATTTTTATTTTATTTTTAATTATATTTTAAAATAAAAAGACTATTTAAATATTAAAAATAACTAAATGCAACCACCTCTATTTTTTGAAGTAACCATTATTTTTAAGTTTTTCTTTAGTAAATTTAAAGACATAAAGTATTTTTTTCCCTTAGTTTTTAGTTTTTATAAATGGTATAGCATCCTTGAGTAAATATGTGTAGAGTAGATATTGTTACCCAATTTTATTCCAATTTTACTCTTTTTTATGTTAAGAAAAGCCGAAAGTTTAGATATTTAAAGAGTATTTTGGAAAAAATTATAATAGCGGTGGAGACGACGACGTTTAGAGAATTGGGACAAGGGTTATTTATTTGTACTTGGTTAGGGACAGCAACCATTCACCCACTTGGGAAAACGCAAAGGCCAACAACGCCCTCCCTGATTTATCTGGAGGGCAATACCGTCATTTGGAATATTTCGCTGGTAAAAGGTCCTTTATAAGACGAGGAAAATAAATAAATATAGGCACAAACGCTCAAACGTAACAAGTTTTGCGGTTCTGCCTGCAAATTTTCTTCCCTCAATCTATATTGCTCAGGTGGTGTTCCTGTTGCCCCAAGCACCCCTGAGATTCATTTGCAGAAAGCTTAAAAACAAAATAAATACCAATTTTCGTTCCTAGATTTCGTTTCCTTTTTTCTTTTCATCTTCCAATGGCCTCCGATGCCTTCACCGACAAGAACATTGTCTTCAGGAAACTCAAGGCCAAGTCTGAAAATAAGGTTTAATTTCTATTTTTTTATTTTTTTTTTCTATTTAATTCTATCGCTCATTTCCTGATTTCTCTTTATGTGATCTCAAATTTTCGTTTCTGCTTTCTGATTTACGAGATCTGGTTTCAGATCTGCGCTACCCGTGCTACCGTATTTGATTTTTAATTTGTATGCCCTTTTTCATTTTTTTTTCAGATGTGTTTCGATTGCAATGCCAAGAACCCTACCTGGGCGTCCGTCACGTATGGGATCTTCCTCTGCATCGATTGCTCCGCCGTTCATCGCAGTCTCGGCGTTCACATCAGCTTCGTGAGGTATGGTGTTGCTGATTTTGTTTGAATGGTGAATCTGTTTGTTGAGTTTTCTCCGCGGAGATTGTTTGTATCGGTTTGCAATATGATCGTGTGGCCGATTCTGTATTGGGAGTGTTGTATGTTGTTATGGTGGGGGTCTGAAGGTTCATGCTGAAAAAACTTAGTGGGGGTCTGAATGTTCATGCTGAAAAAAATTAGTGGGGGTCTGAATGTTCATGCGAATGAATTTAGAGCACTGCGTTGTATTGCTGTGCTGTGTTTTCATTAGAGATTTCCGCAAGCCAATTTGGTTAAAAACTTGAATAGTAAATGAAACCAGACTCCGAAGTTTGTTCTCTAGTACGAGGTTTACAACAAAAATAACAGGAGCCTTATTCCACTTGGTGAGGTGGGTTATATGGATTCACGGTGCCATTGAACTCGGTAAAAAAAATGAAATTTTCAATAATTTTCTTCATTGTTCTTCTATAACCGAAACTTCTACTTCATCTTCCTTAACCTCCTTGGTCCATCATGTTGACTTCTTTTTCATATGTTTGGCAGAATTGTTAATTCTACATTTCCATTCTCTGGTCGAAGATCTTGTCAAAACTCCTCAAAAGCTTTGAATCATGCCTCATTTGTAGCTTTTCTTGTCTCATTTTGGCCTTTCAATATTTTATCCAGTTTACAGCATTATTGAACTTGCATATGAGAGGCGCGAGGCCTTAAGACGCCCCCTTTTAAACACTTCCATTCCACGAAGATTCTTTATCTTTCTTGAACACTTTCATTTCACCACTAAGATTTTCTATAATCACTCTTGAGCCACAATCCAGTTGATTCTTAGATTTGTAATTTGTCAAGTTTTTGTTCAGGACTCTTAATATGAATGCCATATGCTGTGTGCAGTAAGGCTCTCACCTACAATCTCCTTGCAAGCACTTTAATTAGAACTCCTCAAAAGCTTTGAACCATGCCTCAAACGTGATTCAAAAATCACGCAATCTTGTGTTTGTTGTTAGTTTGGAGTGCAGAGCTTTTAATGGAAATCAGGATAGCATGTGGTATGATATGGGATTTATATTGATATGACTTGGAGATATCCTTTTTTTATATTCTTCAGGATATCCTTTATCATGGGGAATTTAATTTTATATTCATAGCTTGTAACTCTTTTCTGAATATTGCTTTTCAAGTTTAGTAATGATTCTTGGGCAGACTCTGTCTTAGTGTAATTGAAAGGGACCCCGATGTGGTTCCTTCGAAAAAAGGTTATGGTGGAATCTGGGGATTATCCAATGGTTTGCATGCGATTTTGTGTTTGTGTGGGGGAAGACTGGGCAAGTGTCATTATTGTTTCTGATGCCCTTTTTATATTATTTTACATTAGATTATTCAGTCAATAGATGAGTTTGTGGCTTGATACTATAAATTATGTTATGTAGTTATTATTTTATTCTGCTCCTTGAGTAGCCATGTTGAATAAGGATTTAAAGTGGAGCGACTGAATAGATACATAATTGAAAGTAAATTAAGCAATCGTGGAATTATCAAATACTAGTTGGTTTTTCTGGGACATATGTCTGGAAAAGTTTGGGCTGGAGGCATTTGTTTTAGGCAAGCGTGATTTCTTAATCTGAAGAAGCTATATTTGTATATTCAATGAGCTCCACGGAGCTTTGCTTAGTTCTTATGTTATTGTACTTTGCAAGAGTAATTTGAAATACTGTGCAGTTTTATCACTAAATATAAATTTAACATCCTGTGCTTCTGCATCTCTATTATTCTGTGAAACATACTACAATCAACAGGTAGGAAATTGTTGCATATAAAGCATTAAGGAGGATTGACAGCTAAATAACTATGTTCTCTTCTGTATGTAGGTCTACAAATTTAGACTCGTGGAGTCCTGAGCAACTAAAAACGATGAGCTTTGGAGGAAACAATCGTGCACAGGTTTTCTTTAAGCAACATGGTTGGACTGATGGTGGCAAAATAGAGGCTAAATACACATCCAGAGCTGCAGACTTGTATAGGCAAATTCTTTCGAAGGAAGTGGCTAAAAGTATGGCTGAGGATGGAGGCTTGCCTTCATCACCTGTCGCTTCTCAGTCTTCCCAGGGTGTTAATGGGCTTCCTGAAGTCAGGACCAATGAAGTGCCTAAAGAAAACACTCTGGACAAGCCTGTAAAACCTGAGAGCACTTCTTCACCTAGGGCTTCTCACACAGTAATTTCAAGTAGTGTTAAGAAACCTATTGGTGCTAAAAAAGCTGGGAAGACTGGGGGGCTTGGTGCTCGTAAACTCACTAAAAAGGTATGCAAATAGTTATCTTTTGTTTGCAGATGTATGCTAGAAATCCTGTTGGCTTTTCATTATCTCCTACACTATTTTAATTTGATGACATTAATTATTGCTAATTATCCTAATGAAATGCAGCCAAGTGAGTCTCTCTATGAGCAGAAGCCTGAGGAATCCCCTGTTCCTGTTCCATCCTCAACAAACGGTATGCCTGCTGGCCCATCTCTGACATCGCGGTTTGAGTATGTAGAAAATGTCCAGTCTTCTGAGTTGAACACTGGAGGTTCACATGTGATGAGTCATGTGTCTCCTCCAAAGTCATCAAGCTTCTTTGCAGACTTTGGAATGGATGGTGGCTTTCCTAAGAAATCTGGGCCAAGCTCCTCCAAAGTGCAAGTAAGCCATATGCCTGCATCTTTAGCCCGTGCAATGTAATTGCTTATGCATGTAGTTTGCATACACGATTAAGTTATACATGAATGTTTAGTTTCCATTCACTTTAATGTTTTTTACGACATAAATATTCATGGAAGTGCTAGCATGGTCAAACATTGGGAGGAAGTGCTGCTACCTTGCAAGCCTTTTCTAAAAAGGAAAAGTTAGCATACACATAGAATCGTGTATTAAACTACATTCTGTGTTAATAATCACAAACATATTAGCATTTAAAGTATGTCAATTTTAAAAAACCAGGAGACTTGGTTTTGGTCATAGTTCAGAGGTTCTGTACTATGACTTGATAATGTTATCATCATAACTATGTTGCATCACATAAACCAGATGTGGGGCCATTTAGAATTATAATATAAAGTAGTTTAAATAGAAATAGTAATAGTAATCATTACCTTTTAAGCTGAAAGATCTGTGGTAAACTAATATTGTTCCTACCAAATCTTGATGACTTTTCTATTTTTATTTAGACAAATGTATCAACTTACATGGTTGAAATTCCTGTTACCTGTGAGCATTCTTTTGTTATCTTGTCCGACTTAAATACACCAGGCCAATCATCTGTCAAACTGTGTTGTTTGTTTAAGAAATTCGTTTAGCTTGCACCTTATTTTGCTTTCCCATGTATTCTTAAGGTTCAGGAATCTGATGAGGCAAGAAGGAAGTTCTCAAATGCTAAATCTATTTCATCATCTCAATTTTTTGGAGATCAGAGCAAAGGTGCAGATTTGGATTCTCAAGCTTCTTTGTCTAAGTTTTCGGTACGTGACCTTTCTTTTAATAACCTGCTGGAACATTTAGTGTGAATATACATTTATGTAGATCTCCGATGTTTGATCCCCTGTATTAACAAAAAGCCCAATAGATTTTTTTTATCAAAATATATATAGTATTATAATTTTTTTGATCACCTTTAAATTAAAAAATAAACACATTGTCTTTAGAATAAGCTCAAACAAACTTGCTTTAAATATGAATGATTTTGTAATCTACAATACTAAATTATTAATTTTTTAAACAATGCAAGTAATTCTAGACTTATTCCTTGTACAGGGTCATTGTTTTCTTTTTATTTGTCTGGACATGGGTATTAGTTTTATATTCTTGATCATGAGACCAGTTTTTTAAACTGGGGAAGTCAAATTGGTTCTTACCGGCCAGATAGTTAAAATTCTTTCTTGATGAATAACGAAATATAGCGTATTCTGTCTGGAACTCAGAAAAGGAAAATATCTGAGGAAACATGTTCAAGATATAATTCAGTCTCAAACTCAGAAAGAAAATACCTGAGGAAGGCATATTCTGTAACCAATTTGCCAGGTGCGACTGCAAGCAAATGAAGGAAGTTCCCAAGTGATCCATGTATGGTGTATACAGTTGCCATATACCTCTTCATTTAAGTAAATTTCAGGGGAAACAATTTCTTAGGGATTGTCAGATCAGAACCCTCATTTTTACTAAATTTCAGAGGAAACATTTTTGGAGGGCTTTTCCGAACCCAGTTTGGGCGCGTGACCTGCTTGTGCTAGATTTACATTTCATGTGCAGCCAGCGATTCATCCGCATCATCTTTGATCCCTCTGATTCATCATCATATTCAAGCTCCAAAACAATTCAACACTACCAGTTCGTTGAATCGAACTGTATTGTGAATAGTATGATATTGATAGCAATGTTTTAATATACCAAGGGTTAACTTCTTTCATCCATTACGTATTGGCATTTGTAATGTGATTTCACTGATAGATATGTGAAGGATTGTGAAGCTTTGTTTAGTTGATTATCTGTTTTATTTTTTTGTGCTGTTCGTAATCTCTTGCACTGAACAAATTTCCCCGTTTATGGGACTATAAATGATTTTTGTTTGATGTACTGTTCTAGATGAGTTGTTGCCAACTTGATTAAATTCTTAATTCAAGTTATTTTGTCTTTTGTTTTAAAGTTGATACTTGACGCTGTTTAGCCTCTTGTTAATTCCAGGGTTCAACTGCCATCTCCAGTGCTGATCTTTTTGGTGACTCGAGAGACAACGCCATTGATCTCACTGCCAGTGACCTCATCAATCGATTATCTTTCCAGGTAATTCCCTTGTACTGGATTTGGGAATTTTACTATTCCTGTCATTTGTCATTCCGACAATGAAATGTCGGAAAGTAGCATAGTTCCTGTATTGATGTTGGATGGGATCTGTTCTGCAGGCACAACAGGACCTCTCTTCCCTTAAGAACATTGCAGGAGAGACTGGAAAGAAGCTCAGCTCATTGGCCTCTACATTGATGACGGATCTTCAGGACCGAATCCTCTAAAAATGTATGCTCTGTATTTAAAGAGAATCTTGGAGTTTGTTACATATGCCAGCCAATTATGTTTCCAATGTAATAGAAGAGTTAAATACACAATTCTTTGAGAAAAATAAGATACTATATTTTCAGGCTTGTCATATAGACTGGTGTTTTTGTTTTGTATAACAGGTACTGCTTAGATGTTGCTAATGTTTTAGATCTGTTATGTTGGGGTTAGTCGATACCAGATTGTCATGAACTCTTTGGTGTTTCTGTCATCTATCAGTGAAACAGTTTTCTTGTCTATTATTATAAACCGGATTACCTTTACCTTCTGTATGCCCGGGGAATTTTTAAATTTCCATGGAATTTGAAATACTTAGAAATTTGAATTATCTTGATTTCAATCTCCTACGTTCTAAAAATAATTTTTATATAAATTAATTTAAATTTCAAAGATGTTATATTCTCAGTTTTCACAAGATAATTTAATTTTAATTTTAATATATATATATATATATATATATTTATATATTATATGAAGGGAAAATAAATATGAATGTAATTGATATCAATTTTTGTTACATTATCATTAATTTTAAATAAAAAGGGATTCTTTTTACCTAATATTCAAGTTATGTACATTATTATTATGAATATTTATGTCGAATTCTTTAAAATTGAGTAGTGATAAAATTTTTATTTTAATAAAATTTTGAAAAATTGTATTATAATATTGGTTTTGGTTTATATATCAACGATTTTGATCAGTATACACGAGTCTTTATAATTTTAGACTAACATAGAAGTTTATGAATTTAATTCATTGAAAAAAATAATCATAATCCTAGTTTTGACTTAATCTAATGGTCATGGGCAGATTGTGCCTTGATCAAGGGCAAATCGAACGGTTGATACCATGACTGAAGTTGAATCCTGGTCGAGGCTGAATTTATGAGTGTGAAGAAAAAAGAGGTAAGAGAATTTGAGTATATAAAAAAATTTAAGTTCTTCTTTTACTTAAAATTTAGAATTTTCTAATTTCAACTTTTTAAATTTTCTTTTTCATCAAAGTATCTAATTTAAACAATATATTTTATCATATAGGATTTTAAATTATCTGTATAAGTTTATGATGTAAACAGACTATAGGTTGAGACTTAGATTTTGAAGAAAAAAGAAAGGAAGAATGTAATTTTATCTAGTGATTGATAATTTTTTAATTGAAACAAATAAATTAACATAAATTTTGTATTATTCTTGTGATTCATAAATAATAAATTTATGCTTTAGTCTCTTTCCTGCCAAAAACCTCAACGGAACGGATTCTTAATTCTTGCTAAGTTTATGAGTAGTAAGAGAAGTAGCTTACATGTGAAACATACTCTTTGTGACATGTTTATGGGTAAGTTCATTCCTTTTTTTTTTTGTCTAAAACATTATGGATTTAACTAGCGATTAAATGCAATTTTGCATTGACTACGGAAGGGTGTTGCCTCAAGTAATGATTGAGAGTTAAAAAAATGTTTAATAGATGTTTTTGATTCTAATATTTTGTTAAAATTTGTAATATTTTTTTGTTTATATTTTTTTCAATTGAGTCATAAATTTTATTAAAATCTGTTAATGTATTTTTTTTTTATAAAAAATTTACAGATTGTAGTACGTGTTCGTATTTGTACCCTTTTGTTATTATTTATGTGTCACAAGTTAACTTTGATGCATCAAGTCTCATACAGTTAACATTAATCTAAAGAATGAATCACATTGACAAATTTTAATATAATTTGGAATTTAATTAAGAAAAATAAATATTAAAAAAATTACAAATTCTCATAAAATATTGAAACCTAAATCCTTATTAAACCTAAAAAAATTATAGAGTGGGTTACTTGGAACACAAAAAGTAAAGAAGTACAAACATAAATGAAATAGAACATGTCTCCATTGTTTGCATCTTCAATGAGTTTAATGTGAAAATCTATGTTCTATCATCATTACTTATTATATGATTATTATTATCATATTATTTTATAAAAGATTGTGTTCTATAAAAAAAATTACCTACATTTATCAACATATGCAATCATTTACCTTTGTATTAATACCAAAAAGTGAAAGTACAAAACATAACTTTTCTATTTTGATAAATGTATCCTTGTTTTAACACTTAGTAAGGATTAATAACATATTACAATTAAAATTATTAAGTTAAAATTTATCTATACATTGTTATGTTGGACTCTGATAGTGTTTAAAAAGGTTTAATATTGTCAAGTCTATTTTTTATTTAAGATAAGTGGAAAAAGAGTTTTCTAAGTCAAGAAAGAATAATAATTTCGTAGCCTTTGAGGAACGAAAGGAGAGAGAAAGAAATTAGAAAAACTAGTTCTCATATTTTTCAAGTAATTTCAATAAAATTACAATTTTTGTTTTGTTCACCATTGGATTAGACTAAAAATTGGACAACATGTTTGAGATTGAGATCAGGAGTTGGAGGTCTATAGTTAAAGATATTAATTTTGCATAATTGTTCTATTTTTAGGTTTATTCTTTTGTTCTTCAATTTGAAAACTTTATAACTTTGAAGTATAACTAGTTGTAAACAATTGTTTGTGCATTTGATTAAACTTTCTTGTATCTTTATTTGATTTTAATGGAGCTTAATTGACTGCCTTGTACTTGTGGACTTTTACTTCTCACATTGAGATGGTTTTTCCACTTTAAAAATATTTAGTGTCTCTTTTATGATTGTTTCTACAATTTTCTATTGTTGTTGCGCTTCATAAATTCTTGTAAGTTAGGGGAAATTTTCGCTGCATACTTTGGTATTTTTACTTGTTAAGTTGTTGTTTTCCCTATCAGAGTGACATCAAAGCTCTTTGGTTTGAGTTGGTTGAATAATACAAATATAAAGATGATTGCTTTGAATGGTACAAATTATCATTTGTGGAAGGACAAAATGAAATACTTTTTGTTTGTGAAGAAATTGCATCTTCCTGTCCATGCTACTTAACAAAGATTTTATGCCTAATGAAGAATGAAACTTTGAACAATAGCAAGTGTGTGGTTTTTGTTTGGAATTATCTAGAAGACAATGTTTACAATTACATTACTAATGAGATGCATGCTAAAACTTTGTGGGAAAAGGCTGAATCTTTGCATGCTTCTAAGTTACGCAAGAATAAGTTGTATTTGTTGAATTGCTTGATGAATTTGAGGTATAGGGAGTGTTTTTCCATTTTAGATCACTTGAATGAGTTTGAAGGTATCTTAGATCAACTGTTAGGAATGGTATCGATTTTGATGAAATTGGGACAACTCCTAATGGCATTTTTTCTTTCCAAATGGAAAAATGGTGCTTTTAATGAAGAGATGGGAAGGAAGACACATGGTTTTTCTACTTGTCATAGTAAATAGGAGGAGAAGTCATAAAAAGGAACTAAAAGTGGTAGAGAAAAGAGTAAAAGTAAGTCCAAATCAAGATACAAGAATGTGGAGTGTCAGTATTGTATTAAAATTGAACATATCCAAAAGTATTGTTTTCTATGGAAAAAGGAGAATAAAGGAAAGAAAGAAAAGCAGAAAGAGAAAGATCATGATGATGATTGTGTCACTACTACTACTACTACTACAAGTGGTGATCTTGTTCTTCTTTGAGACCATGAGTATATTAATCTTATATCAGATGAGAGCATGTTGATAGTAGTGCTACATTGCTCGTTACATCGAGGAAGGAGTTATTCATATCTTACATTTTTTATGATTTTGAGTGTTGAAGATGGGTAATGATGGTGTGTCTAAGGTTATTGGTGTTGGTGATGTTTGTTTCGAAACCAACATGTGAGTGCAATTGTTACTTAGAAGAGTCAAACATGCTCTAAATATTCATTTTAATATGGTATTTGTGCATTTGCTTGATGATGGTGGCTATGACAATCATTTTGGTTCTAGTAAATGGAAAGTCACTAAAGGTAACTTGGTTATGGCTAGAAAGGAGAACATTTCTAAATTGTATTGGACTAAAACTTTGGTTACTAAGGACAATGTGGATGCTATGTATATGGAAGTATCTTTGTGGCACTGAAGGCTTGGTCATATAAGTAAAAAATGGTTTAATTGCTTAACGAAAAAGGATGTTCTTTTGGGATTGAAGAGTGTAGAGTTAGAGAAATATTCTTATTGAATGGCTGATAAATAAACCAAAGCATCCTTTAAGAAGCATCATCCCTCAAGGAAGTTAGAGTTGCTTGAATTAGTGCATTGTGATGTTTCTGGCACATTGAAGGTGAAGTCGTTTAGTTGTATACTTTACTTTGTTACTTTTATTGATGATTGTTTCAGGAAGCTATGGGTCTATGCACTACAGAAAAAGGATCAAGTACTTGAAAAGTTCAAAGAATTCCATGGCTTTGGTTAAGAGGCAATCATGCAAGAAGTTGAAATGCATTCATATTGCTAATGGTGGTGAGTACTGTCAACCTTTTGATATGCAAATAGTAAGGTATCAGACATGAAAAGACTCCTCCTAAAACTCCTCAATTAAATGATCTAGTAAAGATGATGAACATGTCTTTGGTTGAAAGAGTTAGGTGTACGTTTTCTGAAACAAAGTTGTCTAAGCATTTTTAGGGAGAGGCATAACTTACCACTATGCATGTTATTAGTCATAGTGCTACAGTTGCATTGTATACTAAGGTGACAAACAAAATTTGGTTTGACACAAATGTTAGCTATGATCATTTGTGTGTCTTTGGTTACAGGATATTTGTTTATGTTCTAAAGGATGAATGATCCAAGCAGTAGTGGATCTTGACCAATAATTTTGAAGGAGGTAAAATAATATACTCAATTTATTTATATTATCATTGTCTTTACACAATAAAAATGAGTACATAATCTAATATTGTTATAACTATAAAAAAAATCACATTTGTTTAAAGGATTACTCTTCATTTTTTCAAATTCTTGAACTTATCAATAATTGAATCAAAACTAAAATTTTCAGCTATTTATTTTTCAATATAAATAACCATATTGTTAGAAAGAAATTCATCTTATATTCTATTTTTCTATCTTGTTTTGATAATCTCCATTGTGGAAAATGACTTTTCTATTCTAACTATAGAAACCACAAGATTTAAAATGTTCTTATGTTCCTAAAAAGAATTTTCATAAAAGATATTTTGAAAAATAAGAACACTTAAATAAGTTAGATTGTAAGCATTTGAAAAAGAAAAAAGAAATATTTCAAACGTTCTCTGCAGATGCAACAAAAATATTGTTTTTGCATGAGAAACAATTAAAGCTCTTTTATGAGAAATGCTATATTATGATACTAATATTTCACTCTCAAGTGGGATAAGAGAGAGTTGTATATTTTTTTCTTTAAGGATGAAATAAAACATAATAATAATGAATACGAACAAAGTTTGTGTTTTAGTGTATATTTGAAGAGAGAATGAACTCAAGAGACATGTGCTATGAGAGAATATAAAAAATATCTTAATTTAAACATTTTTTTAGTTTTTTTTGTTTTTTCCCATAATTAATAGTATGTTTTAATATTTATTAAAATTAAATGACGTGCATCATAAAAAATTGAAAACCCTCCTATTTAATATCCATTAGTATATATAATAAATTATAAAATTTTGGGTGACCGCCCCTGAAAAGATCCGCTACTTGATCCAAGTTAGATATGAATGTTGATTTAATTAAAGAAAGAGTGCATATTTACTTAGAAGAATTGTTGAAGAATTAAATCCAAAAAGAATATTGAAGATTGGTGTTTTGATGATGAATATATATAAAGTATATTGCAACAATAAAGACTTGATTTTATGTCAAAATTGAAGGTTGTATCATGAAGATTAAAGGCAAACCAAATATTCAATCATGAAGAGTTAAAGTAATCAAGGATGGAAATCTAGCAGATTTGCTCAGCCTCTTAAGAATCCTGATTAGAAGAGTTAGTTTTGGGTGTTGGATAAAAAGAGTAAGTCATACTTTCCACCCAAGACCTCTTCAACCTTGAGAGCAAGTCATATTTTCGCAAAAAATATTTCTACGCTTTTAATCGATTAGGGATCGTAATGGACACTACAAGAAAAACTGGAAATAGTGACCGAAAAATCGGTGACTAATTGAAAAAAATCAGTGACTAATTGAAAGAGTGACCGATTTAGTCACCAATGAGCATTAGTCGGTATTTCGTTGGTCGCTGATGTATAGCCACCAATTTAGTCACCGAATATAGTCACTGATTTAGTCACCGAATATAGTCACCGATTTAATCACTGAATATAGTCACCGATTTAGTCATTGATTTTGTGTCTAATTTAGTCATTGATTTTGTGACTGATTTAGTTTCCAATTCTGTGACTGATTTAGTTTCCAATTCTGTGACTGATATAGTAACTGATTATGTGACTGATTTAGCCACCGATTCAATGACTGGTTTAGTCACCGATTCTGTGAATGATTTAGTGACCGATTTAGTGACCAATTTGGGAACAAGCTTATCGATCACTAAATCGATCCATCGTTATAATAGTTTTTATTTTTTTAATTTTGGAATTCTTTAAAAATTAAACCTGATAAAAAGCATTAAATATACTTCAATACATAATATTTTACAATATTCATCAAAATAAGAGTAGTTCAAATATCAAAATGTTCTTGAAAATTGGACATGATATGTTCTTCAAAATTCATCAAATCTAAACAAGTTCATATTTAAACAAGTTCAAATGTACTACATAATTTCAATATTAACTAATAATAAATGTAAAATCTAAATAAGTTGTAAGTACAATAAAGTTCAAATTTAGGTATGAGAAGCTTGAACATCCATTTTTTCCATCAAAAGTTGCAACATTTTGCTATTTTGTTAAATTTCTTTCTCATTGTTGATCATCCTATCACGAAGAACATCCCTCTCAGTTTCAACAGCTTCTAACTTATTTTTTAGTTGTTCAATCTCTTCCTTCATAGCTTCGACTGATGTTGAATTAGAATCGTGATAATACTGTCTCCTAATTGCTTTGCTCGACTCAGATCCAAGTCCATACACCTTGCCTTTGTTTATTCCAGCAACTTCACACCAAACTTGTAATTCATCAGGTGGAGACACTCCTGTAATAGATGCTGAATGAGATGCTTGTTCCCATGCACGGGTAAACTCAGCCTATAAACAAAAAAGAAGTAGTAATAAATTGGAAAGGGAAGACATCAATGGTAGACAAATTAACATATCATATTTGTGACTTACATCCACATGTGCTGATCTTTGATCAACCCATGTTTTGTCCTTCCGTTGGTGTGTATGGCGAAACAACTTCGATGGAGTAGGAAATTTTCCATTCAACTTTGTCTAAAATAAGAACAAAATAAGAATTTAGAAATAACGATATCTATTATAAAAATAAATAAGTTTCTAAACTTGTCATAATGCTTAGTGTCATAAAGAATATTAAACAAACCAAGTATAAGGAAGGTAGTAACAAATACCAAGAAAACCATAAATTCAAATCAAAGACCTGAAATTTCCCAAGTTTGTTTAAAATATACAATGGGAAGTATATTGCATAATAAAAATGGTTGAAAAACTATTTACCAGATTTTCTCTATGTTGAGAAATGCTAATAGAGCCAGTTGTATGGAGTGAAACTCCAAATCCTCGACATTCAGAAGCTCGATTTACTTTTGCAGTTAATCTTTTGTGTTTATATTGTTTTGATCCCCAATGTTGACATAAGGTATCCCATACATCTTCTGCAAGCCAATTTGGCTTCTTCATTGTCATGCGAGCCTTATTCAATGAACTTTTCAATATGCTTGCACCTCTCATTTCAAAGTTCCTTCTTTCCCACCTATGGTCAAATGGACAAATAGTATATTTTCTCTATAGAAAAAAATAAAACAAGTTAAAATTAAAAGAAATGTAAGAATTAGTAATTAGTTTAAAGTTAACAAGTAATGTAATAACATACCATGAACTCTGTGAACCACATGTCTCTAGTGATTTCAGGTACCTTCTTCCATGATGGCCATGCTTCAATATAATGGCTTTTAAAGATATCACCAATTGCATTAGCTGCAAAGTGTGAGGGCAAAAACCTACAACAAAATTACAATTATAAATACAAGTTATATATAAATTTTGAACAAATCTTAACATTTTTTAATTTTAATTCATTTACCCATATCCATCAAGTGTTAAAACAGGCTTCTGACTAGTGCTTTGGACATCTGATGCATTCTGATCTTCATGAGAAGCAATTGTTTCCTGTGTTCGAGGGTTAGATACTTGAAGACTTTGTGGGGAAACAAGAGGTTGTCCTCCACCTTTAGAATTAGTAGGATTTGATGGCCTAAGTGTTCCTAAAGGTGGAGTAGTATTACATGCTCCTAAAGATGGAGTACAACCAAAACATGGTCCAACAGAAGGAGTACAATGTATATGTGCTGCAAGAGAACCGGAAGTAGAAGTTGGTCCCTGTCGTGGAGTAGGACCAACTGGTGGTCCAACTGAACGGGATTCACCAAAGTCACCTCGCAGTGAAGGAGTAACATGTGCTGCAAGAGGACTAGAAATAGAACTTGCTCGAGGGAGTGAACTAGGAGGAACTTGTGGTCCAACTGAAGGAGCTTGACGAGACTGACCTCCCAATGAAGGAGTAGATCCAACATGTTCTTCGACAGTCCCAGATAGTTGGTGCCTTACAAAACGACTTCTTAAAATAAGTTTTGTTCGTTTTTTTCTGACATCTGTACATACAACAACAAATTTTTTTTAAGCAAATAATATATATGTTGAATAAGAAAAAATGATGAAAAATACAATAAACTGTATGTTGATTATGACAATATCATATTTTCTTACATTTGTTAAATAATGGTGAAAATCAAATACAAAAATCATTCATTATCATCCTCATCCTCATCCTCATCATCATCATCAATTTCTTGACGAAATTCATGACCATCACTACCATTTTCATCCTCGTCATCGGATATATATTCATCATCAAATTCACTCTCTTGTTCATTATCGGTTTCACTCGAATTGTGCCTCATCTTCCATATTGTCTTGATTATCATTGAGTAATTCATTCCCTATTACTTCTTCATATCCACCTTCATCATCTCTTAATTGACCAAGTAGTTCATCGGTTGACACAAATTGAGTATTAGAAAGGTCATCTTGATATGCAACCTCTAGCATATGTTGATCATTAACCATACTTCTTGCTTTGGTTTTAATGACAACCCACCAATCTACCTTTTCCTTTATTTTTTGAGGATAAGACATATAATACACTTGAATTGCATTTGCTGCAAGTATGAAAGGATCATAATTCAAATACCTTTTACGATGATGAACTTCCACAATATCATATTCCTTATGAACTTTTACACCACGATTCCTCTCAAAATCAAACCATTGACAGTTGAATACAACTAATTGTTTTGTTGGCTCTCCTATGTATTCAAGTTGCATAATCTCTTTAATGATACCATAATAATAATTTTCTTCATCTCCATTATCTTCACCCTTAACACAAACTCCACATTTAATTGTTTGCTTTCCAAGGCTCCATTCTTCTGTATGAAACTTGAAACCATTGACAAAATAAATGGGCCAAGTGAAAACCTTTTTTCATGGACCCCATGATAAGTCATGCAAAAGCCGACTCGAACCATATTCGTTTTATCTTGAACCTAAATAAATGATAAGAAAAAGTTAATGTAGTCATACATGTCAACACATACATTACTAATGTGATAATTTAATTTACAAAATGTTTTGAATACTTACATATCTTTGAAACCATCTTGGAAAATCGGAAGCAATCCTAGCCTCGAATTTCTCTTTGATCGATGTTTGGATTTAGTACTTCTAGAAATTGTTCAAATATTCTATTATTTATACATAACATTATGTTAGTTCTATCATGCTTAAAATATGCATGTCAAAATCAATTTAGGTACTTACTTTATCAATGGTTGAACTTCCTCACAATTGAGTAATACATGCAAATGTGCAGCTTCTAATTCTTTCTTACTTAAATATCGAGTCGAAGAAGTTCCACTAGAGCGACCGGGATGACTAAAAATTGTTGATACTTTGTCTACTTCTTCATTCTCACCTCCATCATCATTGCGACTAACTTTATTTCTCATTGTTTGCACATGAGACTCAAAATAATATGAACAAAAATGAGAAGTCTCTTGCACCATATATGCCTCACATATTGACCCTTCTACACGTGCCTTGTTCTTAACCATTTTTTTTAACTTATTCAAGTACCTAATATAACATCATCATATAATTAATCACTAATTTCATAGAAGAAAAGTATGCATTTTCAAATTTAAATATACTAAAGAACTTACCTCTCAAATGGATACATCCATCTATATTGAACCGGACCTCCTATTCTTGCCTCATATGGCAAATGAATAGGTAAATGTTCCATGGAATTGAAGAATGCAGGTGGAAAGAATCGTTCCAATTTACATAATGTAATGACAATGTTTTGTTCCACCAGTAATAGATCATCCACTCGCAAAATAGTTGAGCATAAATCTTTGAAGAATTTACTCAACTCAGCTATAGGTCTCCAAACCTGATTTGGCAGTGCACTAAAAGCAATAGGCAATAATTGCTCCATAAATACATGGCAATCATGACTTTTCATTCCAATCATTCTCCCTTGCTCTATGTTTACACATCTACGCAAATTTGAGGCATAACCATCAGGGATTCTCAAGTCAAGAATCCATTTATACACTAATTTTTTTTGCTCCTTAGATAAAGAAAAATTTGCTTTAGGCTTTACAACTTTCCCATTAGGTAGTTGTTGCAATTCTAACTCCCTTCTCCTACAATACTTTTTAAATCCATTCTTGCCTTAATGTCATCTTTGGTCTTATCTTTGATGTCCATGATCAGTATCAAAGACATTGTCAAAGACATTTTTTTCAATATGCATCACATCAAGATTATGCCTTAATAGGTTGGAATTCCAATATGGTAACTCCCAAAAAATGCTTTGTTTTATCCAATTATGAGCTACACCACAACCATGGCAGGTAAATCGTACTTCCTTGGTTAATTTGGGAAAATAAGCAACTTGTTCCCACACGTCATCCCCAGACAACATCAATGGAGGGCGACAATCTTCAATTCGATTCTTTAAAAATGCATTCTTATTTCTTCTATATGCATGATCCATAGGTAAAAATTGACGATGACAATCAAACCAAGAAAATTTACGACCATTGTCCAACCAAAAACTCTTTGAATTATTCATGCAATATGGACATGCTAATCTTCCTGACGTACTCCAACCAGACAACATACCATATGCAGGAAAATCATTGATAGTCCACATTAGTGCAACTTTCATGATAAAATTTTGTTTTTTTGATATGTCAAAGGTTAACACACCTTCATCCCATAATAATTTCAACTCATCTATCAACGGTTGCAAATAGACATCTATTTTGTGCTTTGGATTTTTAGGCCCAGGGATAATTAAAGTTAAAAACATATAAGGAGTAGTCATGCACAATTCTGGTGGTAAATTGTAGGGAGTTACAATTACTGGCCAACAAGAATATGGTTTGCCTGATTGACCATATGGTGAGAAACCGTCAGAACATAACCCTAATCTTACATTTCTTGGTTCAGATGCAAAATTAGGAAAAGTTTCATCAAAGTGTTATGCTTCTCCATCTGATGGATGACACAAAACCCCTTCCTTTCTTTTATTTTCATAATGCCACCTCATATATGGAGCAGAACTCATTGAAGCATATAATCTCTTAAGCCTAGGAATGAGGGGTAAATAATGCATTCTCTTCACTGGAACATCTTTATGTTTACCCCTACCCACTTTTTTTGTCTTGTAACGAGGTTTGTGACAAAAATTACATTCTGTTAATTGTTTATCTTCCTCTCTATAGAATAACATGCACCCATCAACACAACAATCAATTTTTTTTGCAGATAAACCAAGCTTTGAAACCAATTTTAAGGTTCTATAGTAATCTTCTGGTATGAAATTATTTGCAGGATGTGTTTCTTTCAAAAGTGCTAATGTTTGATCAAAACATCGTTGGGACATGTTTCCTTCTGATTTAATTGTTAATAATCTAACAGCAACAGATAATTCAGTGTGATTAGTACATCCTGGCCATAGTGGTTTTTGTGCAGCATGTAACAAATCATAAAATTTTTTTGCTTCAGTATTTGGAAACTCCTCATTTTGTTCATTATAATGGTCTACAAACTGTGCGCCAATAGCTTCATGAATCATGCGGTCAAAGTCTTGACTGTGACCCTCATGTGTATTACTACTTGAATTTGGATAAGTGTTATACATATGACATAAAGTTGGATCAACTTCTCCATGACATGTCCAATACCAATAACCAGGCATAAATCCCCTTCGATAGAGATGAACTTTAACATCTTCAAAGTTGAAGAAACTAAGATTTTTGCATTTACTACATGGACATCTAATTTTCCCTGTTGACAAGTTTGTTTGCTCAAGAGCAAAAGACACAAACTCAGCCACACCATTTAAAAATGCATCAGTGTACCCCTTTCGACCAGGTAAAAGTCTATTATACATCCAACTACGATTTTTGATGAGCCCCTGATCACAAATAAAGAAGAGGAGTGTCCAAGAAGGATTACTAGAAGCATGATGAGAAGGGACACTTCCTCCTCTCCCCTTTTATTTAGCCTTTTTAGCATTTCTATTAGTTGTTAAATATTTTCTAAACTCATGTTTTTTTTGGGTTTTGCAGGATTGCTTTTGACACCTCTTTTTCTACAAGTAGAGCCTTGTTTGGAGCAAAGGAGCACTTGGGCTTGAGGCCCAAGTTTGGGACATCCAAGGGGGGGTGAAGAAGTCAATCTTGACCTTCTAGAACCCTTGGAAAACGTCCTCTCATCATCCCAATCATTGGCAACCCGTTTTTTGTGCCCTACCTTCTAGAATGTGTGAGTCTTGGCCACCAAGAGTGGAATATGCTTAGGAATCTTTTCCAATGTAATTCCCTCTAAGTCCCCACTCCAACTCTATATAAGGAGGCCTCTCATTCTTGTAAAAGGGTTGAACATTAATGAAATAGAGAGCATTCTTGCATAGCCTAGAGCTTGTGTTGTGTTCTTGGGTGTTCTTCCCCTCTTGAGTCTTATCTTGAGCCTTGGCTCAAGTGGCGGCTAACACCACTCATCTTGGGTTGGACCATCCCCAAGTGGCGTGTAGCACTCCATTCCCTCCCCTTCTCTCAATCTCTTCCTCCATTATTGTTTCATGTTCTTTACTTTCATGCTCTTTAATTTCCAGCACTTTACTTTCATGTCATTTACTCTTATGTCTTTATGATTCAAGCCTTGTCTTAATTTATGTTGGCTGGATTTTATGTTTTGTTATTCCCTTCTCCTCTTGAGCTCCTTGTGAAGTGAACCTTCACACTTAGATAACCTCCGGGATTATCTTCGTGTCCAGTGGAAATCTTCCTTGAGGCTTTCCTCCTAATTGACATTCCATCAAACACCTTATGTGCTAAATATTAAAATGAACCCTTATCATTTGGTAATCAGAGCTTTGGTTTAATTTTCATGCTTATAAGGTGTTTGTCTTCTTGTTTCATCCATATATTATTGGTAGCTTGTGCAAATTGTGAATCCATGACAAAATCTATCCAAAACTGGTTCCATAACTAATTTTCGTCAAAAAAAATCTGCACCTAATTCTGGAATTGTGGCTTGCTGTTTTTTGGTTTTACATGCTTAATTTTCATGCCAAAATGATCCAACATGAAGTATGTTGAGTGTGTGCATGAATACTAGTCATAGAACTCAAGTTTGGACTAGTTTTTGCATGAAAGCTACATGTTTGATCATATGCTTGAGTCAAGTTTAGAGTCTTTTGTGTTGCTTTCCCTTTGCTTGAGTCACATGTCATATAATTTTCCCCTTTGAGTTTTCTTATCCTTGTTTCCAATACTTGAACATGTTTGATAAAATGTTTAGCTAAAATTGCATGTAACTTGAATTGATTGGTTGAACCTAAAGATAGGAACTAAGTGCTTCGTAATCATCTACAACCATTGCAAGTGTGTATGTTAAGTCTAGAATCAATTAAAGAACATTGAGAAGAGCTAAAAAAAATTACCAAGGTCATGAGCTATATATGTTGTTTTGAAAAGAAAAAATTGCAAGAAAAAGTGACCAAGTGCATGATTCTAGAATTTAACTACATGGTTGTATGCTTAAGGATGAGTATGACAAATTAGTACCATCATTTGTAGGATCCTAATCTTCTTGTTATGTGTGGTTTGCTGGAAAATTTTTCTGCATGTTCTAAGTGTTTCCATTGAGTTTTCTTTCAAGCTTTTCTCTTTTATAATCTCTTGTTAAGTTCATTGTATTTTCCTTAGTGTGCCTCTTTCTTGTTTTGAACTTTTCTTGCTTTATCTTTAGGAAATTCTATAAGTTTTGTCTTTGAAGTTTTCTTTCTTGTTTCTTGAGTGTGGTGGCTGAACATCCTTCATTTTAGTCCACTCAAGATTAAAAGTTCACCATTAAGGGTTGGAACACTCTTGATACACAAGAGAGTTGAGTGAAACATACCATCAATCTTTGGGAAGTTAGCCAAACACTTTGAGAGTTATATTTTTTTTTTGTTTCCTTTCTAACCATTAAATCTTTTTTTTTTTTTGGCCTTTGTCTAGTTGTTTTTGGTTATTTTATTTTTGTTTGTAGGAATCATGTCTTCCACATCTTCTCCTATCTCACCCGAGGGAGCCAAAGAGAAGAGCATCACCTTGGAGGCCCAACTCAAGTCCCAAAATGAATTGCCTCTCATGGAGTTGCTAAGGGAGATGGAAATCTCAAGAAAAGAAAGTGAAAGACACTTGAGAGAGACCATTGAAAGACTTGAGCAAGAGAAAGCCGAAAGGGAGAGAAGGCGGGCTCATTCCCCACCTAGCTACAATGGAGAGGAAGAAGAAGATTGGGGCTACTATGGAAGAAGGAGGGCTAGGCGCAACACCCCTCAAAGGAAGCCCAACCACAACATCAAAATTCCCAAATTCTATGGAGACAACAATCCGGATGTCTACTTGGAGTGGGAAGCAAAAGTAGAGCAATTAATGAATGTGAACCCTCTTGAGGGACAAGAACAAGTTGATGTAATAGTGGTAGAATTTGAGGGTTATGCCATGACATGGTGGCATAAAGTTTGTATGGATAATTACCAAGGGCCACCCGCGGCCTCTTGGATGGACATTAAACATTTGATGCGCGCTAGATTTGTTCCTTCCTTCTATAGGAGGGAGCTCCTTTTGAAGCTCCAACGGCTTCAACAAGGAAATTTATGTGTGGATGATTACTTTAAATTGTTGGAGTCTTTATTGCTTAAGGCTGGTTTGCATGATGAAACTAATGAGGCCAAGGTAGCTAGGTTTGTTAGTGGCTTGAGGAGAGACATCCAAGACTTAGTAGAATTGTATGAGTACTCCTCCATTGAAAATGTTTTACACCTTGCACTAAAAATTGAATCTCAACTCAAAAGAAAAGATAGTGCAAGGAGGGGTCACTTAAACAATGACTATTATAGCTCTTCTTGGAAGGATAGGAACAAAGAAAAGCATGATAGTAAGCCTTCCAAGTCTCACCAAGACTCCACTTCTAGGAGCCATCCGGCTAGGGGCACTCCCAACCCCTCCAATTCCCAAAGGTCAAGTTCAATCAAATGTTTTAAATGCTTAGGGTATGGGCACATTGCTTCAAATTGCCCCACTAAAAGAACCATGACCTTGAGGGAAAATGGTGAGGTTGAGAGTGAACATTCCTCTCCCCCTTCCCCTTCAAGAGAGAACTCCTCCCATTCTTCCTCTAGTGATGAAGAGGTTAAGCCTTGTGAGGGAGATTTGTTGATAGTGAGGCGCATGTTGGGACAAGTTCAAAAGGAACTTGATAGCTCCCAAAGAGAAAATATTTTCCACACCAGGTGCCTCATTAACAACAACCTTTGCTCACTCATCATTGATGGAGGAAGTTGTGTCAATGTGGCTAGCACAAGGGTGGTAGACAAACTTAGTTTACCTACCATTCCTCATGCCAAGCCCTACAAGCTCTCATGGCTTAGTGAGGATGGTGAGATTGAGGTAAATAAACAAGTCCTTATTAACTTCTCAATAGGGACTTATGAGGATGAGGTACTTTGTGATGTTGTACCTATGGAAGCAACCCACATTCTTTTGGGTAGGCCATGGCAATTTGATAAACAAACCTTCCATGATGGCCTTACCAACAAATTTTCTTTTAGCTTCCATGGTAAGAAGATCACATTAGCACCCTCTCCCTCAAGAAGTTAGTGAGGACCAAAAGAAAATGAAAAAAAAGAGAAAAGAAGAAAAGAAGGAAAAAGAAAAAGCAAGCAAGGAGGCCAAGGAAAAGGGCATCATGATCTCCCACAAGGGAGTTAAGAAGGTGATGCTTGCCAATAAACCCATGTATGTAGCTTACCCTACCTTAGGGTCATCTCCATCTTTTTATGAATCCTCAAGTTGTTATAGGAGATTGGAATTAGTCTTGGATGACTTCAAAGATGTTTTTCAAGAGCCTCCTAAGGGGTTACCACCTCTAAGAGGAATTGAACACCAAATTGATTTCATTCCGGGGTCATCCTTGCCTAATAGGCCAGCCTATAGAACTAACCCTGAGGAATCTAAGGAGATTCAAAAGCAAGTAGAGGAATTAATGGATAAAGGGTGGGTGCAAAATAGCATGAGTCCATGTGCTATGCCAGTGATTCTTGTCCCCAAAAAGGATGGGAGTTGGCGCATGTGCATAGATTGTAGGGCTATAAACAACATAACCATCAAGTATAGGCACCCTATCCCAAGACTTGATGACTTGCTAGATGAGCTACATGGTGCCACCATATTTTCTAAGATTGACTTGAAGAGTGGTTATAATCAAATAAGAATCAAAGAAGGAGATGAATGGAAAACTGCCTTCAAGACAAAGCTTGGATTATATGAGTGGTTGGTCATGCCCTTTGGGCTAACTAATGCACCAAGTACCTTCATGCGGCTAATGCATCATGTGCTTAGGCCCTTTATAGGCAAGTTTGTTGTGGTTTATTTTGATGATATTTTAATATATAGTTTGTCTATAGAAGAGCACATGCATCATGTGAGAAGGGTGCTTGAGACCCTTAGGAAAGAGACTTTGTATGCTAATAGAGAGAAGTGCATTTTTGGCATGGATCATGTAATCTTCCTAGGGTTTGTGGTGAGCTCCAATGGAGTTCAAGTAGATGAAGAAAAAGTGGCAGCTATTAGGGATTGGCCAACTCCTAGGAGTGTGAGTGAGGTGAGGAGTTTTCATGGGTTGGCTAGTTTCTATAGGAGGTTTGTAAAAGACTTTAGCACCATAGCTGCCCCTTTAAGTGAAATAGTGAAGAAGGATGTGGGCTTCAAATGGGGCATTGATCAAGCAAAGGCCTTTGCTAGTTTGAAAGAAAAGTTGATCAATGCACCACTTTTAGCACTACCCAACTTCACCAAGTCATTTGAGGTTGAGTGTGATGCCTCTAATGTAGGTGTTGGGGCTGTCTTACTTCAAGAAGGCCACCCCATAACCTACTTTAGTGAGAAGCTTAAGGGTAGTCATCTCAACTACTCCACCTATGACAAGGAGTTGTATGCCCTTGTGAGAGCTTTGCAAACTTGGCAACATTATCTTCTTCCAAAGGAATTTGTGATCCATAGTGATCATGAGTCCCTTAAATTTTTGAAAGGCCAAAGCAAGCTTAGCAAGAGACATGCTAGGTGGGTAGAATTCATAGAACAATTCCCTTATGTGATCAAACATAAGCAAGGGAAGAGTAACATAGTGGCGGATGCCTTATCTAGGCGCCACACTTTGCTCACTCTTCTTGAAACTAAATTTCTTAGTTTTGATCACATTAAGGAATTGTATCCTCATGATGATGACTTCTCTATAATCTACAGTGAATGCTCCAAAGGGGGTTACAAAGACTTCTACCTACACCAAGATTATCTTTTCAAGGGTAGAAGGCTTTGCATACCCAAGGGGTCCTTAAGAGCATCACTAGTGAAAGAGTCTCATGAGGGAGGTTTAATGGGACATTTTGGGGCTTCTAAGACTCTAGACATTTTGAATGAACATTTCTTTTGGCCACACATGAGAAAGCATGTAGAGAAACATTGTGAGAATTGCATCACATGCAAGAAGGCCAAGTCTAGAGCCCAACCCTATGGACTCTATACCCCTTTTCCTATCCCTACTTTGCATTGGATAGACATATCCATGGATTTTGTGCTTGGGCTTCCAAGGACAAAGAAGGGAAAGGATTCTATCTTTGTGGTAGTGGACCGTTTTTCAAAAATGGCTCATTTTATTCCATGCCACAAAGATGATGATGCATGCTTAGTTGCAAATCTCTTCTTTAAGGAAGTTGTTAGGCTGCATGGGTTGCTTAGGACCATTGTATCTGATAAAGATACAAAGTTCTTAAGCCACTTTTGGAGGACTTTATGGGGGAAAATTGGCACTAAACTCCTCTTTTCTACCACTTGCCACCCCCAAACTGATGGTCAAACTGAGGTGGTCAATAGAACTTTGTCTCAACTCTTGAGATGCATGATCTCCAAGAACCCTAGGGAGTGGGAAGATCTTCTTCCTCATGTAGAGTTTGCATACAATAGGGTGGTTCACTCCACCACTTCTCACTCTCCTTTTGAGGTTGTTTATGGGTTCAACCCCTTAACTCCTCTTGACCTCCTTCCTCTCCCAACTTATGAGGCTTGGACTAGCCAAGATGGGTTGGAAAGGTAAAAAATGATCCAAGACTTGCATTCTCAAGTCAAGGCTAGGATAGAGAGGAAGGTTGGTCAATACCAACAAAGTGCCAACAAGGGAAGGAAGGAAGTCATCTTCCAACCAAGGGATTGGGTATGGCTTCACTTGAGGAAGGAAAGGTTCCCTAATCAAAGGAAGTCCAAACTTAACCCTAGAGGTGATGGACCTTTCCAAGTTGTGCGCAAGATCAAAAATAATGCATATGAGTTAGATTTACCTTCAGATTATAATGTTAGTAGCACTTTTAATGTTGGTGATCTTACTCCTTTTGATGCAGGTTTTGCAAATTCGTGGTCGAATTCTCTCCAAGAAGGGGAGGATGATGAGCCCCTGATCACAAATAAAGAAGAGGAGTGTCCAAAGAGGATTACTAGAAGCATGATGAGAAGGGACACTTCCTCCTCTCCCCTTTTATTTAGCCTTTTTAGCATTTCTATTAGTTGTTAAATATTTTCTAAACTCATGTTTTTTTGGGTTTTGCGAGATTGCTTTTGACACCCCTTTTCTACAAGTAGAGCCTTGTTTGGAGCAAAGGAGCACTTGGGCTTGAGGCCCAAGTTTGGGACATCAAGGGGGTGAAGAAGTCAATCTTGACCTTCTAGAACCCTTGGAAAACGTCCTCTCATCATCCCAATCATTGGCAACCCGTTTTTGTGCCCTACCTTCTAGAATGTGTGAGTCTTGGCCACCAAGAGTGGAATATGCTTAGGAATCTTTTCCAATGTAATTCCCTCTAAGTCCCCACTCCAACTCTATATAAGGAGGCCTCTCATTCTTGTAAAAGGGTTGAACATTAATGAAATAGAGAGCATTCTTGCATAGCCTAGAGCTTGTGTTGTGTTCTTGGGTGTTCTTCCCCCTCTTGGAGTCTTATCTTGAGCCTTGGCTCAAGTGGCGGCTAACACCACTCATCTTGGGTTGGACCATCCCCCAAGTGGCGTGTAGCACTCCATTCCCCTCCCCTTCTCTCAATCTCTTCCTCCATTATTGTTTCATGTTCTTTACTTTCATGCTCTTTAATTTCCAGCACTTTACTTTCATGTCATTTACTCTTATGTCTTTATGATTCAAGCCTTGTCTTAATTTATGTTGGCTGGATTTTATGTTTTGTTATTCCCTTCTCCTCTTGAGCTCCTTGTGAAGTGAACCTTCACACTTAGATAACCTCCGGGATTATCTTCGTGTCCAGTGGAAATCTTCCTTGAGGCTTTCCTCCTAATTGACATTCCATCAAACACCTTATGTGCTAAATATTAAAATGAACCCTTATCAATTTTGACGAAAATCCATATTCTGTCATATAGTAAACGAATATCATATTTCAATACCAATAATACATTATATTAAATTTTATTCTTAACAAAGAAAGACGTGTGTGGTTATTTTTCTTTAGTTTCTAAAACAAAAAAAAAGAAATATTGTCATTGTAGATATTAAAGGTAGTGCTAATTGTTTTACATTACTTTTTCATATTCAATTAAGGTTTTGAAAGAAGAAAATATAGGGTACAATATATATTCTATATGCTCTACAATAACTTCTTGTTACTAACACAGTGTCAATAATTTTTTGTTGTATATTTAAATAAAAGTAGCATTAGTCCCGAATTTAGGCTGCAATAAATGAATTTCATGTTATTAGAATTTGTGAAATGCCACATTCAAAAACCAATTTTATAACTTTCTATACTTTTTTAACATTGGATTTGGTAAATACATGGAAAGGATTACTATGCTCGCAAAAATTTTTCTATAACTATTTGTTCTTTCTAGAATGACGTCTAAAATTTGGTTTTATTTAAAACGTCTTTCTCCATAACATGTAGTGTATTTCAATCTTATAGTTCAAGACCTACTAAAGTACTTCATAAAAATATGCAAATTACTAATCATGGAGCAGCTCTTAGGCATGCTTTAAAAAATATTTTAAAAATATGTAAAAAAAAATACATGTTTTAAAAAATAGTATATTTCTCTTTTTTCTTTTTTTTTGACAATTTATTTCAATGAATTTATTTTTGTCCAATTCATTTCATTTCACTTACATACATTTCAAAATGGAGGATAAGTTTATAGACACCCTACTATATATCTAGATTACTTGAGCGAGGTTTAATAAAAAAAGAGTTAATTTAACTTTCAAACAAAATATTAATTATTGGAAACTATGTATGGTGTGAATCTTTAAACCAATTAACCCATTTAATTTTGCAATATTAAAATTTTTAACTCTGTTTCATTATATATGATAATATCAAAACTAAAATTAGTTTAACAATTTTTTATATAACGTATAAATTACTAATAGGCTTGAAATTAAAGATTTCAAAATGCATAAACAATGTTATGTGATATCATATACACCATTATTTATTTAATATTTTCTTTTATTTGAATCATTACATTATTTATCTTATTTAAAGTTTTCCTTCTTTTCTTCGTATTTCTTTTACAATATATGTAAATCTATAATCTTATAATAGTGCTTGAAACTTTGTGCCACTTTAATGTTCAGAGACAACTTTGCTATATTTATAATAGACGTTGAAATAAATATGAACTCAAAGTCGTGGAACTACAACCTTGTTTTCTAATAAAGACCTTTATTTATAATAGAAAAATAAAGGTTTTTCATGTATTAAAGATAACAAATTAAAATTTTAGTAACCCTTTGATATAAACATTAACTCACAAACTGAGTCACCTATTCCTTTTAAAAGACTCAATTAATCATGAATTACATGAATGAACAAACCATAGAATTAATAAAAAATTGTTCTTTGAAACCTAATGTTATGAACAGAAGAATCCATCATCCAGAAAGACGCAAAAATGGCTTCCAGTGAGTTGTAAATAAAATGCTAAACCACAAACAAGATCAACGTCAACCATGTTTATAGATTGAACTTTGATTTCAAAGAATAACAACTTACAGAAAGGTGAAAGGACCAATAGGTGGAGAGTTATGTACAATTCCCGCAACCAAAGAAATGTTAACTCTAGGGTCTGAAAAAAGGTGAAGAAAAATTAGTGTGATACACAAACCATACATCTTAAAGCACTCTACTTTTATTAAATAATGTAGCAGAAAAATATAAACTAAATGCTACAAGTAATTAACAAAAGTACATACTCTACTATAAAAATGGACTTGAAATATGATGTACTAAAAATATATGCACAAAATAATTCAAAACTAAACCAAAATGTTGAGGGAATAAAAAAAATTGAAAATATTTCAACTCTATTCACGAAGATACAATACAGAGAAAACCTCATCTTGACTAAGCATAAATTTCTTCAAAGAACAGAATAAAACAACACCATGAAATGTAAAACTGAAGGCAATACAAAAGAGCATCACGGGTCAAAATCCAAGTAGTTTGTTACTTTATCTGCTATTTAGTGGTCAATACACATAAGCAGTTCCAGAAACGGAGTAAGAGTTCATGCTTGGTACAAGCTTGATGATTGTTTTCCATAATAAGGTTTAGCCAAATTGAGTGCTTCTTTTAAAATATATCTGGAACTTTGTATCATCTAGTTCTTCATTTGTCAGCAAATCAAAAGCATCCTAATTGAAGCTCTCACTGCATATACTAAAACAAACATTTAATAGAGATTACACACTATTTGGTTGTACAGACAACACCAAAATAAAATATAAAGTCGTTCAATTTTACAATGGCCAGTAGGTAATCAATATGGTATTATGTATTATTCATTCTAGGCTTCCAAAGAATTCTTGGTATTTCTTCTTAATTTGAAGTAATTTTCCAAAATTGCATTAGCAGAAGGCTTAGGAGGGAGTAAATTGGGTAAGGTTCTAGGCAGAAGTGCCCTTTATCTCTTTTGGTGGAGTTAGGTGAAGGATGGTGCTTTTATGTTGCTGTTAGGACATAAAATTGTCTCTCTATTATCAGTACTGTTCATCTCGTGTGCACTCTCAACATCTCAGGGACTTTCCTTCTTCTCCTTCTTATCCTTCTTTTCAGTACTGTTCATCTCATATACACTTTTAGCTTCTCAGGGGCTTGCTTCTAGGACATATAACAATTGGAGACTTTCTTGTAAGGACATACATTCCCTGTCTTCTAATGTAAGTTATTTCATGCTAGTTTTCCCAGGATATTCTTTCCCTCTTACTAATAAAAATACTTTCATAACAACAATAGAAATGAAAATGATGTTGTTGGCCAAAAAATATCAAATTATTGAAATAAAATACTCACCTAGATGTGGAGCACTCTTGAGAATCTCTAGGGCCTCAACATGCTGCAAAGGATAATGAAATATTAAAAGCCAAGGTTGTTTTACACAGCCTTTCCACATGAAAGTTTCCTTCAGAAAAAATGTAATACTAACAGAAATATCTCGATTATCTAAAAGAATAATTATGGATGTAGAGAAAGAGAATGTTTACATTATTATTTTTGTTCAAGAAATAGTGTGATTTACTGCCTTCCATCAAATAATGAGTGCAAAAGTGTGCATGTTTGACAAATAATCACCTATTTTTCCAAAGGTCTCTGAGGAAACTGACAGGAAAGAGTGATTATTTCTTCCAATTAAGATAAACAAAAAAAAAACAGAATTAGAACACTCCGTAAGATAACCTGTCTTTTATGCGTAGAGTCTAATGAATAATAATAATAAAGTAGGATAATATACCATCATGCATACCTAAGCTATTAGACAGTCGTGACTGTCTAAAACAACATTAGCTTCATACCAAGGGAATCAAGTTATTTTAGAGAAAGCCCAAACAAGTAAGAAACAAACAATGAATCATTCACAGGAACAAATAGATTTGTGCAATAAGGAGAAAGATAAGGTTAATACCAGGTGTCAACATACAATTTTAAACATATATCAGAACTGTTTCCAATATTTTACTAGAAGTGAAAATGATCAGTTTGGAATTCTCATATTTGAAAACTGTGAGAACAATAATCTATTTATGTATGTTAAGCCTTTATTCTCGTATAATAAGCTTATTATTCAAATTGAATACTGATATGAAATAATCAAATACTTTGGCTCATGGCAAGCAAATTTTGAAACATATTTTTGTTATAATGTTGGAACAGGTCATTATTTGGAACAGGCAAGCAAATTATTGTTGTTGCTAATTTAATATTAACCAATGTTTCCTAATAAGCTATAAGAGCATCATCCCCAAATACCCCTGCTGCTCCAGGGTCTAAGCTAAAACCAAACCTCTCCTACTTACACCCTAAAAAAATACAGCTTAGAAAATTAAAAACCATAAGCTAAAAATTCATTGCCAATATATAAATTTTCTGCATAAATTCAGGAAGAGATATGAACTGATTTAGCACCCTATTTGTATACAAATTACGAAAAGCTACAAAGTAGCTTCATTGGATTCAATTGATAAGATGGTGATTAAAAAATTATTGATGGTTGGAGTTTTAAGCAAATAAACAATTACTTAAAATCCTACTAAAAAAGAAACATTAGCAGACTATTTTTTGCACTCTGCATAAAGCTAGATTAACACCAATGAAATAACTCCACTACATGGAATGCAAGACGATAAAAAAGTTAAAAATCATCAACAACTCATGCTGATTTATATGTTTTGAAAGGGCTAGGATTAGGGGAATGAGTGTCACTAGAGCAAGCATAATTAAGCTTAATCCAATCCATGATAGTGATGATGCATACAATTAATAAATATGTACACTTTATCTCTTTAAATTAGCGGAACAAAGACCATACCAGGAGTGAAATAAAATGATATTTGCAATAAAAGTAAAAAAAAAACAAATCTCACTTACCTTAGGTACAACAGCAGGCTCCTCATCAAGTTTCAAGGCCTAAAATGATCCAAATTCTTGTGTAGAAAATTCAGGCAACAAGCTGCAGAACAACACTAACAACAATTATGTATACAAACAAAGATGATATCATAAGCAATACCAAAAGACCAAAGCAAACTCATTATAATATAGCTAGGTGAGACTCATTGCTACACTAGTACTGCCTACACACAAATGAAGAAAAAACATTAAAATGAATAAGGTCTTCAACAAATGAATGAAAAAAACCCATTGATATGATAAAAGACAACACAACAATGACAAATTATTTTATTACGAAACAGGGAGAGAAAAACAGAGTCATAAAGAAGTCCTAAATAGAGTAGTGTATGGCAGAAAAAGTTATTAAGTTACTTGTTATTGCTCCCTTCCCACACCCCAAACATTAAACAAACAAAAAGAAGGCACATGAGACATATATCAGGGACCTACTTTAGTAGAAGACAATTCATTATTTGAATAAGATTTAGTGGAACATATTGAAAAATGTCTAGGACATGATTATAACGAAAGTGATATTTGTATTTACTGAATGCTGTGTCTTTCTAATTAAGTTAATTGAGTTTTATAATAAATAAAATAAAAGGTAAAATATATCTAAAACAAATTAATCTAGCTAAATTTTATTTAATTAGTAAGTTTTAAAATTGATAGATGGTGCAATGGTGATAAATGAAAAGACGTAGGATGATGACAAATTCACAATCATAGCATGAGAGTTGCTTCTTCCATTACAGTCATTGGGTGATTCATTAGGTTAACAGATAATGAAAGAGATAACATTGCACATAAATTGCAGCAGTGACAGAACAAAACTAATGGAATATTTTCTACAAATTCCTTCTATATAAGCTAGTAAGATATCTTTTGTTACCATAAAACAACATCGTTCTCCCCAAATACACAAAATTATGTTTTCTATTATATGAGACTCACCTTTCAAGGTGTAAATATTGAATTGTTCATGAGAATTAGAGAAAAATATATACGTAAATCTTTTATGTTCAAAATCAGTAAGAATTTAAAAAAAAATATATATATATATAAATGGAATATGCTCAGATGTAGGAATTGTGCTGCAATAATCATTATTGGAGACATTCATGAAAATAAGTTACGAGTTTAGTCTCTTTGAAAGCGTACACATTAATCATACCTTATCATGAACAACAACCCCTAAACCGCATGGGTAATCTTTGACAGGTTACTTCATCTGCACAAAAAACAAATACAAATGGTTGTTAGAGAAAATACAAACCTACATAAAACAGAAATACAAACCTATAAGACGCGAAGGTTAGGGGTATAGTTGGAGCTCCTCAGGGGTAGGGTTCGATCTCATCAGGGTTGGGGTTCGAGTTCATCAGGGTAAGGATTTGAGCTCGTAAGGGTTACGGTTTGAGCTCGCGAGGCTACGATTTGAGCTCGTTAGGGTTAGGGTTCCA
Source organism: Lablab purpureus (assembly GCA_030347555.1). NCBI lineage: Eukaryota > Viridiplantae > Streptophyta > Magnoliopsida > Fabales > Fabaceae > Lablab > Lablab purpureus. Next base: position 39,211,425 of record CM059256.1, read on the forward strand.
GCTCGTGAGGTTAGGATTCGAGCTCGTGAGGGTTAGGGTTCGAGCTCATCATGTTTAAGGTTGAAGATTGTTACCTCGTAAGATTTAGGGTTTGAACTGGTGACGGTTACGATTAAAGCTCAAAACGAAGACGAACAAGAAATAGATGATGCTGGAATGGCTATGTGACAACCGCAAGGCAGCGGCGAAGACGCTATGTTTAGGACAACAAGGAATGAACTGAGAGTGGTGCGAAATTAGGGGAATTTTTGGGCAAAACCTTGAACAGGACGAAAGGAATAATGGCTTACCTTAAACATGTTTTCTAGAATTGGATCATGGATTGAGTCTGGAGAGGGACAAGCGTCAATTTATTGGATCTCTTTCAGGTCCTGGTTCAACTTCAACGAGATGTGTTGTTTGTGTGATAATCTTCAGTGGCAAAAAAAACGAGATAAATGAAAGCTTCAATCAATTTCCCAAATAATTATGCCAAAATATTTTTTCAGTCAATTTCCAAATAATCGTGCCAAAATATTTGGGAGGGAAAAAATGAATGTCTGGAAAATTAAAGGGGGAAACAATATTGCTTTAGTATTTTAATTAATAAAATAAAAAATTTAATAAAACAGTCATCGATTTACTAACTGATTTTTTCTTACTGAAAATTTGATGACTAAATCAGTCATTAATTCAAAAACAAAAAATCAGTCACTGATTGGGTTAGTGATAGTGACTAAAATTTTCAGTCAATGATATCGGTCACTATTTTCTAATTTTCTAGTAGTGGGAATCGATTATATCACTTAAAATCCAAGTAAACTTATTTAATGAAAAAATAATCGATTATCTGGACTTGACAATCAATTATATTTTCTGGGTTTATAAATAATTGATTATGTCCTTAGTTAATCAATTATTTTAGGGTGAAAATGTTTTTCCACTCCTCTTTGGAATAATTGATTATGGCTATTATTTAAATACGACATTTTTGCAAATTAAATGTTGAATCAACCTAAGAACGTAAACCCTAAGCTAATTTTGAATTATAAATTGAATGGTAAGGTCTTAGGTTAATACACAATAGATCAAACACAAAAATTACAGTGTTTTGTGCTCAAATATTTTCAAAGCCACTTTCTTGCTCTCTTAGGATTGATCTTAGTTCTTGGAAGTGGTGATTATCTTGTGCTTAAGCTTTCATATCCATCACACCTCAGATGTTTTCTTTCTTGATTACTAGTTTCTGTAACTCATCCCTTGGATCAGTTCTAAAGGGAGGTGTTTGTTCATCTCTTGTGGGTCAAGAGAGGTGAGATCATCTTTAGTGTGTCTAAGGAGGTGTTTCTGTTCATCTTTATTTGTTTTTACATGTTGTCACTAAATTGGTGTTAGTAATTGCATTTAAAGATAGTGGGATAAATCATCATGTGTTGTGGCGATCGGGCACTGGATGTAGGATTGACTAAATCCAAACTAGTATAAATCATTTATGTTTATCTATCTCTTTCCCTCTCTTGTTGTTTTACTGCATTCGGATTATATTTACAAATTGCTATCTCAACAGTGTTTTATCATAACTTAAGAAAAAATTGAATCTTGGTTTTTATCTTAAAATTGAAATTGAGATTAAAATCTGGAAAATTATTTAATCCTAAATTTTTTTTGAAAATCCAATTCACCCCCTTCTTGGATTTGGGATTGTCATTATTTCTAGCAATGAAAACTAGGCAAGGTATTTTTATTATTTATAGTCAAGATGAATTTGTGTACAAGTTGTATGATCCTGTTGAGAAAAAGCTTGTCAAAAGTTGTGATGTGTAGTTCATGGAGGACCAAACCATTGAAAATATTAACAGGACAGACAAGACTACACTTGAGAAAAGATAATAAGATGGTTGATGGTAATCTGATGCAGTTGCCTCTTAGCAATCTGGAGAATGTTGAGACTAATGCTCAAAATGATGAGCAACATAACATGGTGATGTTGATGATCAACAGGTTGGAGATAGATTAGATGTTGAAATTGATGATGATTAAGATGAACATGATATGACACATGATGATGATCTTGTTGATGCACCTAAATACCACAAGTTCCTCTCAGGATGTCCAATAGGTAGAGACAACGATCTTTCAGATATTCTTTCGATGAGTATGTGACCTTGACTGATGGAGGAGAACCTGAGTGTTTTGAAGAGGCTTTGGAAAGTGAAGAAAAACAACAATGGTTGGATGCAATGTAAGATGAAATGAAATCTTTACATGATAATCACAGTTATGACTTGGTAAAGTTGCTTAAGTGTAAAAGGACTTCATAAAACAATTGGATTTTTAGGGTGAAGCAAGAGGGTAATTTTACATCTCTGAGGTACAAAGCCAAATTAGTGATGAAAGGCTTCAAACAAATAAATGATGTTGGTTTAAATGAGATTTTTTCACCTATGGTGAAAATGTCATCTATTAGAATTGTGCTAGGTTTAACTGCAACCTTGATTTGGAGGTTGAGTAGATGGATGTTAAAATAACTTTCCTTCATGATAATTTAGAGAAGAGATTTACATGAAAGAACTTGATGATTTTCTTGTTGAAATCAAGGAGGACTGCGTGTAGGTTGAGAAAAAGTCTACATGGTTTGAAGTAGGCTCCAAGATAGTTCGTACAAGAATTTTGAGACCTTTATGTGTGACCAAGGCTACAAAAAGACTACTTCTGACCATTGTGTCTTTGTTAGAAAGTTTGTTGATGATGACTTTATTATCCTATTGTTTTATGTTGAGGACATGCTTATTATTAAAAAAATGTTTCTAGGATTGACAAGTTAAAGAAACAATTTGGGGAGTCATTTTGCCATGATGGTCGTGGAAGTCGATTCTTGGTATAAGCATCATGCGTGATAAAAAAGAGAAAAAGCTTTGACTATCACAAGAGCATTATACTAAAAAGGTGTTGTAGATATTTTAGACGGAAAATGCTAAAGTAGTGAGTCAATGACAAATCCAGAAATTCAGGAAAGGGGGGTCGAAAGGAAATAAAAATGCACAATTCTTTCCATCATTGATTTTTTTCCAATTCATAAATCCCACTTCAAAAAAAGAATTTCTTCCATTATTTCAATCACCATGATTATTATTAAACAAGTAGCAATGTAAACAAAATGTAACATCCTTATGTTGAAAATGTCAACGATGATTTCCAATATTAGAAGGTGGAAACATTATATTGGTAGGTTGATATGGTCTAGCTTTTATATAAGCTCTACGGATCTTGTCACGTTGGTCAACAGGATATTGCCAAATAGAAATACGTTTTCCTAGATCTTTCTCTAGTGAAGAGATATCAATTTCATTTTCTTCTACTCTAAAAACTTTAGATTGAGATTGTTTAATGTCTATTATTTGTGTGGTTGATGGAAAAGTTAGGGAGTTACTAGCTTGAAGAGTTTCAATAACTTTTCGTTTAAAATATGCATCAATTATATATGATTTTCCCATAATGATGAGTATGTCCTCACCCTATGTATCATTTATAAAAATAAATTGAAAGAATAAGCCAAGTTAAACATTCATGAATTGTGTGCTGAAAAAAAGAGCACGAAAGACTAACAAAGTAATGGGGGGAAAAATTAAATGAAAAAAAAGTAAGCACTGAAAAATACCTGAAGAAATTGTGTGATGTGCACGAGCTCCTTTAGCTTTTCCTTTGACCCTTTGTGGAAGTTGTTGTTGCTGTTGGAGAATTGCGGAAGCTGAACAGACACAGGAAGATGAAAGGTTGCAGGTCACTTAGAAGTGTGAGAGACATAATCATTTCTTCACAAAAGAATTGCATTTAGCTTCTCAAGCAAGTTTTGACTTTAGTTTTAATATAATATATATATATAATATTTTAAAGAGGGGGCGAGGGTCCACGCCTGCCCCCTGTATATTCGTCTCTGTAGTGAGTACTCCTCTTGTGACTAATTTCAAACTGAGTGTTAAACAGAGTTCTTCAAATAAAATTAAGAAGACATATATGAGTAAAGTTCTTTATGCATCTGCAATGGACAATTTGATGTATGCAATGATATGTACAATACCAGATATTGCATATGTTGTTGATATAGTCAATCGACTTTTGTCGAATCCAGATAGAGAGCATTGGAATGTTGTGAAATGAATTTTGAGGTATCTTCACTGAACTAGTGATTTGAGGATTTTGTTTTGGTGGTGATAAGCCTATTCTGATGGGTTACTCAAACTCAGATATGACTGAAAATATTGATTCCAAAAAGTCCAATTCATATTATTTGATTAAGTTCGTAGGGGGAGCTATGACTTGGCAATAGGCTGCAACAATATGTAGCATTGTATACTACAAATGCTAAGTTTATCATTACAGAAGCATGCAAGAACTTACTATGGTTGAAGAAATTCTTGTAGGAGCTTAGTTTTGTTTAGGATAACTATACACTATTCGTGGACAATCAAAGTGTTTTCCATCTTGGTAAGAATCCAACTTTCCATTCTAGGTCCAAACATATTGATGTGAGTTATCATTAGATACATGATGCTTTGGATGATAAACTATTGGAGTTGGATAAAGTTCATATTAATGACAATGGTCGTGATATGATGACTGAGGCACTACTAAGGCAAAAGCTTGAAGTTTGTTGTGAGATTGCTGAATTGGCAGTCACCTCCACGTAGTTATGAGGGCAAGATATGTTAGGTTGGACTCCCAACTATGTGTCTAAAGAAGGTCTAATCTTGTCAAAGCCATTTTGTCTCACTTAAGACAAGTGGATAGGAGTCTTCTAGGTCAAAAGAAATAATTTTCCAGCCTCTGCATAGAGAAAGGAGAGAGAAAGAAATAAAAAAACTGGTTCTCATATTCACTGAGTAAGTTTAGTAAAATTATGATTCCCACTTCCTTCAATGTTGGATCAGTTGAAAATTGGACAGTAGGTTCACAACATATTGTTCTCGATGTTTACTATTGGGATCATGAAATGGAGGTATGTAGTTTAACATATTAATTTCGTACAATTGCTCTATTTTTATGTTTCTTTTTTTGTTTTTCAATTTGAAAGCTTTATTGCTCTGAGGTATTGGCTAGTTATAAGCACTTATTTGTGTGTTTGCTTAAACTCTCTTGTATCTTATTTGATCTTAGTGGAACTTGATTAACTGACTTGTGTCCTTGAATTTTTACTTCTCACATTGAAAAGATTTTCCTACATTAAAAATATTTGGTATTTATTTTGTGATTGTTTGTACAATTTTTTGTTGTTGTTGTTCCTCGTAGATTGTTGTAAGTTAGAGGAATTATTTTCACTACATTAGTACTTTTACTTGTTGAGTTGTTTTTCCTATCATAGATAACATGAAAAAAATGATAAAATTAGGCATGGCAACGGGGTGGGGCGGAGACGGGTTTCACTTTCCCATCTTCATCCCCACAGTAAAAGTTCATCCCCATTCCCGTCCCCATACCCAGCGGGTATGAAAATTTTGTCTCATCCCCATCCCCACCGGGTACCGTTTATCCCCACCAGGTAAAGGGTATAATCGTATTCATCTTTTGTTATTCCAAATATTAATTAAATAATTATTTTACAAAAAATAAAAATCATAACAAAGGAAACATGATATTATAAATGAATCAAAGTCAAAATGATATATATATTCTTTTTCCCAATAATAATCATCAATAAAAAATTATAACTGCACAAATCTCAAATTAAAGTATCATCAAATAATAATTAAATATAGGTCAAATAATTATAAAAAAGTAAAAAAATTATCAAATATATGCTATAGAAATAAATTACAAAACTAAGAACTATAGAAAAATTAATATAAATTTTTAAAATTACTTAAAAACTAAATGTGTTTTAGTAATTTAAAATAAGAATAAATATTGGGTATTAGAACGGGTATGAGAGCGGGGATGGGACGGGTATGTACATCCCCATCCCCGTCCCCATACCCATACCCAATCAATGCAGGGATTTCCCGTTAAAATCGGGACGGGTTCGAGTAATACCCACGGGAGTGGGTGCATTTGCCATCTCTAGATAAAATCATGGTAAAAGAGTATAAGAGTTTCTAACATTTATTATTTTATTAATTAAATATTAATGTTTTTTTTTCTTTTGTGCCTTCTTTTTTATTTATACATTAAAGAAAGCTATGTTTTCTAGCATTTTGCATAATATTTAAAAAAGTAAAAAACACAAAGAACTACACCACAAAACATTAAAGACCAAGTTGGAAACTAGGTAAATCAAGCACTAATGAAAGCTCTAAATAAGAGTGTATAACTGTTTTCTATTTTGAATACATATTTTGTTAACTGAAGCCATAAGAAGCATCAATAAGAAATAAGGATGACAAATGAATTCGTCTCTGTAGGCATTACTCGAACTCGTCTTGATTTTGATGGCTACATTGATTGTGTATGAATATGGATAAAGTTAAATATGTTTTTAGTTTGTGTTTCATCCGAAAGGTAAACTTTGAACTTATTTCGTCTTTATGCTTTATAAACTCATGTAAACGATCCTTGATGATGTGTCAGAATTCCTTTTTATCTCTTTATTTTCTTTCTTCATAGTTTCCTACTTTAGTATCATTTGTCTCTTAAGCTTCTTTCACTCTTTTCCCTTCCATTTCCTTTCATTTTCCTTTCTTTAAAGATGTTTTTATTTGTCATCAAGGATCATTTGCACCTATTTATAAAGTATAAGGACAAAATAAGTCTAAAATTTGTCCTAGGGATAAAACATAATTTTGACAAATAAATTAGAGACTAAAAATATATTTAACCCATATGAATAATATCCAATTTTTTAACTTGGGTATGAAAATGTGAATGTACATATCCGTCCTGTCCCCGTTCTCGTACCATCCACATACATATTCCTATTTTAAATTAATGAATCATGTATAGTTTATTAAGTATACTAAAAACTTTACATTAACTTTTCTTTAAGTTATTAATTTTGTAATTTATTTATAGAAAATATATTTGATTATTTTTTTTTCTATAATTATTTTATTGTAATTTGATTATAAAGTTTCTTTTAGGATTTTATACGCTTGTAGGTAGAAAGTCTTTTAGGATTTTATCTACACCAATCAGTCATAAACAAAAGTTTTTTTGTGCGACTTTACAAGTGTTTATAGGTATAATCTTCTTAAGTTTTACATATTTATTAACCGATTAAAATATTGTTCCTACACTAAATATTAGTTAGACATATTTTTAACTTTTTTTTTCTGCAGTAAAACATGTCCATTTGTACAAAAGCATATGCAGGTCTATTTTTCTTATAATGAGTTACATATCAATGGATAATGATATATTTTAACACTCATATTTAATCCTATAACCACTTAATAATTATCTTTAATTTATAATTTTTTTATTATTATATTATTATTTTAGAGTTGTTAAAATATATTTTTCTCATATAAAATTTGTTAGAATTTGAGTAATAATTTATGGAAGAACCAAATGCTAAGATGTAATATTATATCTCTAACATTTCCATATTCACTATTAAATGTTGGTAATACTTTGTAAGTTTTGATGCAGTGTGGCTAAATCTACTTCTGATGATCCCATGGTGCTCCTCTTCCCCCTTTGTTATAATGCCTTTTTTATTGCATCTACCATAAGTTATTGCTAAACTAACATTCTTTAGTTTTCTTATATCACTACTTGTTACTAAAAACATGAATGGAAGGAAATGACATAATATTATACTACATGGAAAAAGGCTTCCAAAAGAGAGCATCTTTTGCATTCACGTAACATTTAACAGACATGCAACCATATTATACTTCAATTTAAGTGGTTTATAAGCATCCTGGTACCCATATCTTATTGTTGTTTTACTACTATGGTTACCAGAACCTACATATTTTTTTCAACATTCATTTTCATCGTATCCTCAGGGGTAGTATCCACCGTGCCCACCACCTTCCCCGCCACCAGAACCACCTCCATAACCACCTCCATGTGCGCCTCCACCACCATAACCGCCACCACCACCGCCTCCAGAGCCACCACCTCCGCCGCCAGCTGCTCCACCTCCATATCCTCCACCTGATCCTCCACCACTACCATATCCACCTCCAGGGCCGGCACCACCACCGCCACCTCCACCTCTTCCACCGCCACCTCCATATCCACCACCATGCTCACCGCCATATCCACCACCCGCTCCACCTCCTTCGCCACCTCCATATCCCCCACCAGCACCTCCTGCACCACCTCCTCCGCCGCCTCCACTGCCACCTCCGCCACCTCCAGAATAACCACCATGACCTCCATCCCCTCCGTACCCTTCACCACCTCCTTTTCCGGCTCCTCCTCCATATCCGCCACCGGCAACACCACCAGCGCCACCACCACCTCCACTTCCTCCACCACCACCATGGCCACCGCCAGCTGCTCCATATCCCCCACCTGCACCTTCACCTCCACCAGCTCCTCCTCCATAACCACCTACGCCATGCGCTCCGGCACCTCCGTATCCTCCACCTCCACCTGAACCTCCACCACCACCGTAACCTCCTCCAGCAACACCAATCTCACCATGGACAGCGCCACCAATGCCGTGACCTAAACCAATGGTGAGGAGTGTTCTGGCGGCGGAGCATATGCCCACACCCAACAACGCAAAGAAAAGAATGCTGAGAACTTTGGAAGTAGCCATGTGATATGAGAAAGTGTTGAAATCCCACACTGATGAGGTTTTAGGATTGATGAGGTGGGTATATATAGGAATGGTAGTGGGCCATTTCAGTGCTCGCAATCCATGTATACAAGAGTAAATCAACACCTTTGGCTCTATGTCAAAATTATGTTCTATTAACATTATCATTATTATTATTAAAGATTCGTTAATAAATTATGCTATTAATGTAAGTGACTCCTTAAAAAATTTAGATAATTAAAATAAATCTATTTATTTACCTTAAAAATTGTTTGAAGAGATACAAATAAAAAAGTTCAATATGGGACAGTTATGAAGAGTAATTCGATGGGACTAAAAATAAAAATTTTAAATTTGAAGTAATTATATATGGACATTTTCATATACTAAAAGCTCCATTAATTTTTTTATATTTTTTATATGACGATATAGTATCACTTTTCTTTCTTGTCTCTGTATCTGGTGTTAACTATGTATTGATGTGTTTTTTTAATGATTTAATTCGTTGTGGTCCCTAGCACATGTGGAGAATAGAATTTTAGTTGACCCCACAAGGCGATCTAATACATGTACATACACACTAAACACTACTAGACCCAGTAGTGTGCTTCTGCTGTCACCCATTATTCTCATGGGGCTATCAAGAGCTTGTTATTATAAACTATAAACCTAATTTCTACTATCAGATAGAGCACTTATTTCGTATTTTGATGGATTTCCCACTCATTCACATATATCATGTTCACACTTCGCACCTAAAGAAATATCATTTTAACAATCTTCACCATCGCTAGCCCTAGCTACTACCATTTCCATTAATCTTCTAAGTTATTTTTTCTAATTTTGTTTTCATTCCTCCCTCAGTAGGGTGAGATAACTGCTGGATTTGTGGGATGGTAGTTCAACTTCAAGAATAAATTAGTGTTCTAGTTGTTAATAATTAGATTAATGGAGAGAAAAGAAGAACAAGAAAATGGCATAGGAGTGTCTGTAACTCTGAGAGAATCACTATTATAATTTTTTATATTTCATAAATTTTTTTCTACGAATTTATTATAAAATTTATAAGAATTTTTTCTTACTTTTTTCATAAATTTCTTATAAATTTATAGAAATTTTTTCATTAAATATAAGAAATTTTAGTAGTAAATTAAAATGACTTTAGAGTTTACAGTAGTTTCTGGTACGTAGGAAATTGTTGTATATGTCTTCTTTGGTTTGCCTTATGTTTATGCTTGTTTAATCTTCTAGAGAAGGAAGAAAAATAGAAAACACTGTATTTGGTAGCTAAAGTGGCGTCCAGCCCAGCATTCATTAACCAAATTTCTTACACCATTCACCACACTTCAAGAATATAACTAGACTTATTTAAACTTTGCTATATTCTCTTTCTCATTTCTTTGTATAAGATGTTAATTAAGTTTTTTTTTCCTCCACTGATACACATCTGCACTCAAATGTAGACAAAAAGAGAGAGGATAATTTAGAAAATGCGACTCATTATTTTCAGCAATCAACAACTTAATTAACATTCTTAATTAATATGAAATTAATAAATTTTATTTATATTTAAGTTTAGATAGTACTTTAATTAAAATGTGTTTTTCAAAGAAGTTTATCAATCATTCATTCTTTCAATGATACATATGTAACACATTTATGTTGAGAAATTATTATTGAACAAGGTTACGAGTATAACCCAAATAAACCTATGTTAATTTCTTGTTAGCGATGGTTTTAAAATAAACTTTTAATTGAAGTTATATATATATAAATTTGGTATTCCTTTCATTTGTTTGTTTTTTCAATTATTTCATTTGCATTGGTTTTTCTATTTTTCTCTCAATAAATATGTTCTTCCATGCATTTTATTTTGTTTTGTATCACAAAGTCAACAATTCGGTATTTGAAGACTACACCTTTATGAGTGCAACAACCTTCTTCTATATGTTATTTTAGTAGGCTAATTGAAGTTATTTTAGTAGGCCAATTAAAGTTATTTTAGTAGGTCAATTGAAGTTGAGCATAACTTCAATTAGTCAATGATTACTATTTTGTCAACATATATACCAAGTTCTTACTTTTCGCATTATCATAATATCTTATTCTTAACTAAAGATATGATGAAGTGATAATGAAGACCACTGTGTTATATTCTATAATGAAATGTTGAATTCTTTGTTAGATGAATCACACTCTCACTATAACTATGCAAAACAATCTTTTGGGTGAATCTCAACTTTGTTAACAAACCTTGAAGTTATATCAATTTTTAACTAGCTTCTGTTACTATTACATACTCAATGTTTGTGGTGGATAAAACAAAAATTTGTTGTACATGTGACATCTAACTAACAACTGTAGTACCAACAACGAAAATGTAACTAGTGGTACTTCTTTGGTAGTCAACTTCACCTCCAAAATTTGCATCTAATAGTGTTCTTTTAATTCTCTTTTACTAAAGTACAAACACTTATTTGGTGTGCCTCATAATACCTCAAAATCCATTTAGCTGCTTACCAATGCGTTTTACTTAGATTTGACATAAACTTGCTAATTACTCCCATTGCATGGCCAATGTTTGGTCATGTACAAACCATCGCTTACATTCAACTTCCAATGGCTGAAGCATATAGAACCTATTTTAGCCAAAGTACCTTAGTATGATTTCCAGGATTCTAACTAGTGCATTAGAATTGAGTTGAGTCTCTTCCTCTTCTTGAGTCCTTTTTCACAAGCCCTAATTAGTTATTTGTTTTTCCACATCCCCTAGCTGTATAATCTTTATCATTAAAAGTTTATTTTTCTTAGCTGATTTAATTACTTGAAGTTGTTAACCCTATGTTAAATCTTAGCAAAATATGGTTGATTTACTTTGTTTGAGATAATTGTGAAATTCTTTTGTTTCTTATCCCTTGTGATTTGCATTACAAGGATCTTCTTTGCTAGACCCAGGTTTTTCATGTCAAATTATTTTAATAGTTGCATCTTCAAGTTTTTAATTTCATCCATAATTGAACCTATTATTACATATCATCGATGTAAAGTAACCAAATGATATAACTAGATTTATATCTCTTCGAGAAACAACATTGCATTTTTGAAAACCTTCTTGCATGAAGCGTTCAAACGCTAGTACCAATGTATTGGAGCTTGTTTCAAATCGTACAAAGCTTTTCTTTAATTTGTATACCATATTATTTTTCCCTTCCACTGAGAAAACTTCCGGTTGATGCATGTAAATCTTGTCATCCAATTCTCCATGAAGAAATGCAATCTTTATGTCCAATGGCTCAAGGTAAAGCCCTTCCTTGGAAGCGTGATACTTAAGATTGACCAAATAGTATTAAGCTTCATAATTGGAGCAAAGATTTATGTATAGTCAACTCATTTCTTTTGCTGAAATCCCTTGACAACAAGTCGAGCTTTATATCTCTTGGAGACATCAAGACCCTTCTTTACTTGGTATACCCATTTGTTGTGAAGTGCCTTTTTCCTAATAGGTAACTCTACCAATTCTTACTTTTGATTGGATACTAAAGACTTCATTTCATCTTTTATGGCAACCTCCCACTTACTAGCATATGAAGTCCAATATGCTTCCTCGTAGTTTTCAGGCTCCCTTTCATCAGTTAATAATATATAATTCAAGTATTTCCTGTTAGGCTTATGAGGTCAAGAAGACCTCATTAAAGCAAGAGTTAGTAAAAGGTTATGGTATGTTTAATTGGTGGTCATTGTTATTTTAAATTGATTCCTCTAGCTGAGGAGTATCCATTATAAGAGTTTCTGGTACACCATCCACCTCTATATACACTCGACTACTTTGTTCTAAGTTTCTATTTTATGTGTTGTCCATATCGTTATACATCACTCTTTCATTAAATATCTCATCTCTAATATGAATAACATTTGTGTTCATTATCCCATAAGTAGTAGCCAAACTCATCTTCACCAAAATCGATAAAAGTGCACTTTTTCGATATAAGATCAAGATTGTTCCTACCTTGATCACTAATATGAACACATGGTATACATCTAAAAGCTCTAAGATGTGAGATTTTTACCTCTTTTCCACTCCATACCTTTTATGATATTTTGTGCATCAATGATATTGATGGACCTTGGTTGATTAAGTAAATTGTTATGTTGACTGCTTCTACCTAGAACTACTTTGGTAAGAATGACTGCAAATGCAAGCTTCTGAATCTCCTAGTCAATGTTCAATTCACATGCTTAGCTAAACCATTGTGTTGAGTCATACTAGACACGATCTTCCCCATTCTAATCTCATGCTCATAATAAAACTTAAATTTATTGTCTTCATATTCATCATCATTGTCAGTTCTAAGCATTTTGATCTTCAATTCTATTTCATTTTCTACCATGGATTTCCAAATACTGAAAGTCTTAAATACTTTAAACTTATTTTTTAGAAAGTAAGCACATACCTTTCTAGAGTGATAATCTATAAAAGTAATAAATTATTGTTTCCCACCAATGGATGGGAAGTCGTTGGACCCTAAACTTTTGAGTGAACATGCTCATGTCTCTATTTCTTTGGGGTTCTTCCAATTTTCTGAAAGCTATCTCATTTCTTCTTTCTAAGTACACAATCTTCACACATGTCAATTTCTACTAATCAAAGACCTAGTAATTTATCTTCGTTAATCTAAAGATGAAGAAGGATCTTTAGAAATATCTAAAGGATAACTGTTTTGATGATGACGGCTCTAAAAGAAGAAGAAAGACCTTCATGATTGAAGTCTTGGAGTCTTGAAGTCTTGTGGAAGCTTTAAAATTGTATTTTGTATATATACTTGCTTGTAATAGTTAGGAATCATGTTAAAGATCATAGCATGCACACAACTCTCCCTTAAACTTTGAAAAAGCTTTTTGTTTTTCGTAAAAAGCATTTAATGACAAAATAATCGATTATCTCGAGCAATAATCGATTATCATAAGTGAAATAATCGATTATCTCAAAAAATAATCAATTCTCATGCGTTTTTTGTGAAATCAATTTGCTCTCTTGAATAATCGATTATCCTAAGCAATTATCAATTATTCCGAACATTTTTTAAAAAACTTTTTCATATTCTACAGAACCCTGCGCTCTGCTTTGTCTATAAATACATAAAGGGTCTGAGCTAATAAAAATAACCTAGAGAGATCAAAGTGAAAGTTGCTCTGTTGGTAGTGTTCTAACTTGCTTCATCCTTTATGGTTATTCAAAGGAGGTGTTCATCTTTTAAGGTTTTCAAAAGAGGTGTGGTTCTCATCCTTTGTGGTTATTCAAAGGAGGTGTTCATCCTTTTGGTTTTCAAAGAAGGTGTCTTTATTCCTTGTGGTGTTCAAGGAAGGTGCTTGTTCATCTCTTGTGTCTTCAAGAGAGGTGTTGTTTCATCCTTGTTCTTTACAAAGAAGGTGTCTTTGTTAATCTTCCTGCTATCTTATTTATTTCGCTGCACTGTAAGTTGTAAATTTTTTTTATTAAGATAGTTAGTTGTTGTCACTCTTATTTAAGGTGATAAATCACTGGACGTAGGATCTGCTTTGATCCGAACCAGTATAAATACTCCGTGTATTTTTCTCTATCCCTACTCTCATTTACATACGACATACATTCTGCTTATTTGTTTTATACTCTGATTTTAATCAAGCAGAACTTAAATTTATATTGAGATTTTTGTTAAACTTTGTTTTAACAAGATTAAATTCGAAAAAGGTTTAATTTTTATTAAGAAACAATTCACCCCCTCTTGGTTTGTTTAACCTACACTATTATTCTAACAGTTGGTATCAAAGTTGGTTTCTTGATTGTTATTTCAATATAGATAAAAAGGGGCAGGTCAAAATCAAACCTTTGCTGAAGGTGTTTCCATTCTGGAAAGTTAGAATGCAATTTTTTCTTAATTCTCTTGATAGAGGAGTTTGTGATGTTGTTGTAAACGGTCTTTTTGTTCCCATGATAGGTCAAGAGAACCAAAGGAGTTCTCAACCTGGACTGCAGAAGAAAATAGATGGGCTCAATATGATGTAAGAACTAGAAATATAATTTCTTCTGCACTCACACTTGACGAGTTTTACATGATACAAGTCTACAAAAGTGCCAAAAAAATGTGGGACGTTCTTGCTGTCACCCATGAAGGAACAAATGACGTAAAAAGGGCCAAGAAAAACACTCTCATCCAACAATATGAGATGTTCAGAATGTAATAGGGAGAAAATATTTATGATGTGCAAAAATGTTTTATGCACATTATAAATCATCTCGTCAGTCTCAGTAAGTCTTTTGATACTAACGAATTAAATATAAAAATTCTAAAATCTTTGAACAAGACATGACAACCTAAAGTCACAACAATCATGGAGTCACAAAAATTGGAAAATATGTCCATGAATACATTGTTTGAAAAGTTAAGAGAACAAGAGCTTGAGTTGGGAAGGCTAACTGAAGAAGAACATGAAAGGCAAAGAAAAAATATAGCCTTTAAATATGAAATTACTAAAAAGTAGAGTTATGAGGAAGAAAATGACTTTGATTGTGAAAACCTCGAACTTATGTTGAAGAAATTCACTAAGTTCATGAAAAACAAGAGCAAGAGTCATCATAAAGAGTTCAAAAATGATGACCAAAATTCTGCATCATTTTACAAATGCTATGGATGTGGAAAGAGACTCATGTCAAAACAAATTGTCCAAATATCAAGAAGAGTGAAAATAAAAATGATAATGAGTTGAAAACAACTTAACCTTCTTTAAAACATTTCAAAACATTTTAAAAAGCAAAACCAAGTCCAAGATTAAATGAAATGAATCTTACCCCAAAACCTAAGATACTCTAACACTAATACAAAAATCTTCATTCTTCAAACGTCACCATCTTCATCATCAAAGTGGTTGGAGACATCAAATTTGAATGAAGCCAAATCTTCAAGTCCAACAATCTCTTCCCAAGGTAGATGCAAGATTTTCCTCTACCTTCACATCTTAATTCTTTGATCATTCTTGCACTGATTTTTGTAGTTCCCATTATTTCTACAATTTCAACATTCATATGCCTTGGAGTTTTGAAAGTTACGAGGATTCTTGGACCTAGATCTCCTTTCCTTGGATTTACTATGTTCATATCCTTTGGATAGTTTTCTCTCTCTTGATTGTATTTGCAAAATTGAAGAGCTTAACGATTCACCTAACACTTTTCGTCAAATCTCTCCACTAACAACCAAATCACGAACATTGTCAAATTCCAACTTTTTGGTAGAGAAGACAAAAGTATCAACACTCGTACTTCTTCATCAAATTTTATTCCAGCATAACTCAACTGGGTTGTGACATATTAAGTTCATTGAGATGTTATGCTATTGATGCACCTTCTATCATTCGTAAATTGAACAACTGCCTTATAAAATGAACTTTGTATGGGGTTGAAGGCTTTTGATACATTCTAGAAAGAGCTTCCAAAAGATTCGTTGTGGTTTTTACTTTTACAATATTAAATGAAACATTGTGGGGGATAATGTCAAGCAAATAATTTTGAGGGTTTGACTATTAAGAAGAGCCCAATTTTCATCTTTCATGCCTTTGGTTTGTTTCCTCAGAGAGGATGATACAACTTTTTTTATACAGATAATCTTCTACCTACATCTTCCAAAAGGCAAAGTTTGTACCATTCAAATTCTCAATTTTCACCTTTCCTTCTTCTGCAACCTCTGAATTGTTTATAAATAATACCAATAATAACTACTTGGGTCTAATACCAATTTTTGGAAAATAACACACATTTCTTATAATAAGATTTATCAAAATCAAAATAAATGTCGAATAATCACGAAGTTCAGACAATTATGCCTACGTCTTTGGGATGCTGCAAACTTTTTATTGAAAGACAAAATTATAAAATACATGTTTACAAAATACTCAACTCAAAATCCAAACAAACCTTGAAAATAAAATATTATTTGTCTTTCTCTTTTCTTTTTTCTTTCTCATAGTTGGAATGAATTTATGAAATTATTACTTGAAGTTCATTATACATGCATGCAGAGTTTGTAATCCTTTATATATATATATTTAATACTTTTCAAACATTATAATAAAAAGAAATAAAACATCCTATTGTTGCTCATGTGAAGATTTACCACATGCACTAATATTTGTTCACATGTTAACACACAATCATAAAAGTCCAAACACATACAACACAGAAGGGTAAATTAGCATTAAAACAAAAACACTGTATTAGGAATGTATAATTTTCTACTATTAAAGTGAACACCAAAATGAATCTTATCATCCTCCATAATTATATAGTCAAAGTCATTTGCCAAAAACTAACACGATTTGAGTTTATCCATTCATAGAGAATTTCACAAACAGTCAAGGTTTTCCTTTGCATGTACTCAACCAATAGTCATGTAGAACTTACACTAGCTTCTCATAACTATAATCTCAATCTAAGTGATTTCAAATTTAGTGAAACCTAAATATCTTAATTATTAATGGTTTTGATACTCAATACACAATATATCCCTCAGTCAGATCAATTACTACTTAGATAATTTTCATTCACATCAATCTCATTATCAACATATACAAATCTATTCAATTCACATTTGTATAATCTTATTCCATTCAAGAACTCATTTTTTTACTAATCATCCAAATTTCAAGCATTAAGGGAAAAATTCAAAATATACTCAAAGTATTAAGTTAAATTACAATAAATATCAAATTCATTTAAATATATCAACAAACAATAATTATCAAAGTCATTTAAATTCCATGCATACCAAAATCACCAGTTCAACAGGAAAATTAAAAATTAAATATCAATTTCCCATTCCTCATAAACTTCTAACATCATATATAAACACATAAACACATCATTTGCACCTAATTCAACAAGAATCCAAAGTTCACTTCATTAATTTTCTAGTTTCACCATTTCTGAAGATTTATAAAACACTAGAAAAGAAAAGAAGGGAGAATTTCATCAAGATATGAAAAACTAATTACAATGACTAAAGCTTTCTTTACTTATATCAAATGAAGGATTAAAAAATTCTATTATAAGTGATGTTCCATTATGCCATGAAAAGTCTATGATCTGTTAAGATTGTTAAAGTCAGAGAAAGGAGAAAATTCTACAAGAGGAAGTGATCATACAATTGTTTGCATTGTTGGCATATCTAGTGACTCATGTGAAAGCCCAATTTCATCCATGTAAAATTGTATTTGTTGTTTCATTGTTTTGATAAGTTAACATAAATAAGTTAACATCCCCCAGAAGTTAGAGCATGGTAAATATCAATCATGCCCAACTTGAAAATGAATGGAGTGACAATTGAAGAAGGTAATGCTTTTATAAAAAAATTAGCTAGTTGCTCTTTGGATGTAATTGGTAGTAAACACATGATTCTATTTTGAAGTTTGGTTCAAATAAAATGACAATCAATATCTAAGTGTTGGGTTCTCTCATGCTATGAAGCTCTGACACGACTTCTTCCTAACGTTTCTACGCTTCAGACGCCTATCGAACACGAACACGTAATGGAAGCATACATGACACAGTGTCAGACACATGATTCTGGGCCAAACATGACCTAGTTGTTGGACGTGCTGGTGATGACACAGTCCAGTCCTTCGGACAGGTGTGTCAATCAAAATCTAGAAACAAATCCAAAAAAATAAAAATAAAAAAAAAATAAATCAAAAAGCGAAGAATGAATAATCTATTCATTCTTTATTAAGAGAAAGAAGAAGAAAGAAATCAAAGGATATGACTATAAATTAGAGAATAGAGAATAGAGAAAAACTAAAAAAAGAGAGATAATAGAAAAAATATTTTGTCCATTAATTATTAGCTCTTTCACTCGTTCCCTTTGTTATTGGCTGGAAAAAGCACACTTGTGTCTTGCGGTGGTGCAAAAGTGAAAACAGCGTTGTACGAAAGCGAAAATAGCGTTGCATTGCTTATGAAGAAGAAGAAGAGGTGATTCATTTATTTTCTTTTTCAAAATAAATATTTTATTAATGCTGTATTATTTAACGTACACACACTCTCCTACTCAATGTGCACATGCTCTGCTGTTTCATGTGACATTTACTGTACACACTGCTATTGCTGTTTTATTATGATATTTATTGTGCTTACTATGCACCTGCTGCTAATACTTTTATATATTTTCTTATTAATATTTATATATTATACTTTAAATATGTATCTTAGAAATTGGAAAAACAGGATAAAGGAACGTATAATGGATAGAGACTTTTAAATATAATTAAATTATTTATAATACTATAATTTAAATCATAATTTTAAACATTTATTTTTTTAAATATAATTAAATTATTTATAATATAATTTGAATCATAATTTTAAACATTTATTTGTATTACATGTTTAACATATTTATTATTTATTTTGTCTTTTTTTTTTACTTTCAATTACTTAAAATAAAGAAAGAGTATTAAATTCATATTTTCTACATAAAATCATTTATTTTTTGTAAATTGATCTTTAGAAATATTCAATTGATATTACATTGTTTATTTTTTTTAAACTGTTAAAATTTAATTTATGTTTTTTTATATATTTTTTGTTTAATTTAAATTATATATTTTTATTTATTATTTATTTAAATTACAACCATAAAGATACTTGATATTAAAAAAAGATAAATTAAACTTTTATTTTGGAAAAATTATTTTTCTAAAATTATTTTTACAACTGTTATACTAATATTAAAATAAGAACATAATATTAAATAATACAATAATTTATTATTATTTTAAAAATATATAATATATTGTAGTTAATTTTTTATTTGGGTTATTTTTTAATATTCTTAATGTTTTTATATTTAATTTATTTTTATTATAGAAATTAAGATGAATATATATAATCAAGCTAGAGAACAAGAAGATGAAACAAAGATTATGTTTCAAAATTAAGAAAGACTCCTGATGGTGGAAATAATATGATCCAGTAAAGTTTATGTCATTTATCATTCAATAGATCTTACGCTCGCGTACGATCTCATATGTTAAAAATTACTATTGAAGGAGTTAGAATTAGTCCAGAAGTGACTCCGTTAAAAGTTGTTGAGTTTAAAAAATTGGACAATGAAACAACAATAAAAATAGAAAATTTGAAGAAGAAGAAGAAGAAGGTCCTTTTACCACCCATATATAGTGAAGGAAATAACACAAACAATAGTGTCAACCCAAAATTGAAAGGTTCTTTACAATCTTCTTTCAATATTCAAGCTAGAGAGACTCTTGATTGTGAATTTGCGAGGATGTTTTACTCTTCAGAATTACCATTTCATTTAGCAAGGATTCCTTATTATAGGAGTGCATTTTCTTATGCTTCCAATACTTCTGGTCTTAGTGGATGTGTACCTCCAACATACAATAAATTGAGAGGTCCTTTATTTTCAAAAGAAAGAAGTCATGTAGAAAATCTTCTGCAACCTATAAAAATTCATGGAATCAGAAAGGTATGACAATTGCTAGTGATGGGTGGAATGATCCTCAAAGAAGACCATTTATAAATTTCATGGCTATTACTGAGAGTAGACCAATGTTTTTAAAGTTTATAGATGGATCTAATAAAATTAAGGACAAGGATTTTATCGCTAAACACATGAGTTGCAATTATGGAGGTTGGACCAAAAAATGTGGTACAAATTATGAGTAATAATGCAACTATATATTAGGCAGCAGGTATGATCATAAAATCAAAATTTCCTTGAATCTATTGGACTCCTTGTGTAGTGCATACCTTGAATTTTGCACTGAAAAATATTTGTTCAGCAAAAAATAATGAAAAAAATAGTGATACTTACCAACAACGTTCTTGGATCACGCAAATTGCTAATGATGCTACCTTTATAAAAATCTTTATTGTGGGTACTCAATGAGATTATCAATGTTCATAATTACAACTTATTTTAGTTGCTTTCTATTGCTCCAAAAGATTTGCTTCAACCATAGTCATGCTCAAATGGTTTAGAAGTTTGAAGAATGGACTCTAGGAGATGATTATTATTGATAAATGGTCTTCTTACAAAGAGTATAATGTGGATAGTGCACAATTTGTGAAAGAAACTTTGTTGGCTAATGATTGGTGGATGAAGGTTGATTATATACTTGCTTTCACTGCCCCTATTTATGATGTTCTTTGGAAGACAGATACAGATAATGCTACTCTTCACTTAGTACATGAAATGTGGGATTCAATGATTGAAAGTGTGAGAAAGGTCATATACCAACATGAAAGAAAGGCAGAAATTGAACAATCATCATTTTTTGAGGTAGTAAAGTCAATATTAATTGATTGTTGGACTAAGAGTATCACATCTCTTCAGTGTCTTACTCATTCTTTAAATCCAAGGTAATGCATTATATTGTTAAGTTAATTTATAATATCATTGTTATATTATTATATTTATTTATGTTTATATATTTTTAATGTTGTAGATATTATAGTCATGAATGGCTAAATGAAGATTCACAAAGACTTGCCCCACATCAAGGAGCTTACTCTTGAAAGGAACAAATTTTTTGAAAGGTACTTTGATGATATGGATGTAAGAAGACAAGTAAATATAGAATTTGAAAACTTTTTCAGATGGAAGAGACTGTTTTTTCGATGTTAACTCTTTAAGTGATAGAGGTAAAATGGATGCAAAATCATGGTGGATTAGTCATGGAGCTCATGCACCAACATTTTAGAAGATAGCTCATAAATTACTTGGACAACCATGTTCTTCTTCTTATTGTGAAAGGAATTAGAGTACCTATTCCTTTATAGATTCTTTGAAAAGAAATAAGATGACACCTTAAAGGGTAGAGGATCTAGTATTTGTCCATAGCAATCTTCGTCTTCTCTCAAGAAACTCCTCAAAATACAAAGAAGAGGAAACTAAATTGTGGGATATTGCAGGAGATGACTTTTCATTGGATGACAATGAAATTCTTGAGATTGCTAGCTTGTCTCTTGATGAACCAGACTTAGAAGTTGTATTTTGTAATGAGGATGACCAAATATGATATTCATGCACAATAATTTACATAAATCTTTCGTTTGATATAGTTTTTTTTTATAATTGTTGAATTTTATAATTAGTATATCCTTAATATATTTTAATATGTTTATATATATATTGCCATGTCCCATGTTCTATATTTTTTAATTTACCATGTCTCCGGATTTGCATCCGTGTCCTATTTGTGTTCGTCTCCATGTCCGGGCTTCATAGCTCTCATGTAAAACTGGGTTGACAGCTATGTGTAGGACAATTTGGTTATCACAATAGAGGATCAATGCTTTAGAATAAGTGATGTGTGGGTCATGTAAAAGAAGCAACAACCATTGTAACTCATATTTAGTAGCAATAGAGAGTGCTCTGTACTCAACTTCAAAGGATGATGAACCCAAAAAGAAGCAATATCCTGAAATGGATTTTCTAGAGTCAAGACAACCAACCCAAAAAGACAATCCTAGTAGTTTAATTTATGATTTTCATGGAAAGAACAAACCTCTACCTAGGTCATTTTTAACATATCTCACTATTCTACAAGTAAGTGTTAGAAATAATGACAATGCAAAAACCAAGACGGGGTGAATTGGATTTTCAAAAACCTTTTCTGGTTAAAAATAATTTTTCAAATTTAACTTTAATTTTAATTTTAAGATAAAAGCCAAGATTCAGATTTTTCTTAGGCTATGATAAAAACGATTGAGATAACAATTTGTAAATATGATCCTAATGCAATAAAATAAAGAGAGAGGGAAAGAGAGGATGATCACAAAGAATTTATAATGGTTCGGATTTATCCAATCCTACATCAAGTGCCCGATCACTAGAAACACGTGATGATTTTTCCCACTATCTTTAAATGCAATTACAAACACCAATTCAGTGACAACATGTAAAAACAAATAAAGATGAATACGATTATGATGTGGATCCCTTAATCTTTCCTTTTAATGCTTAAGTCCAATTATGATGTGGATCCCTTAATCAATCACATATATTTCTCTCTCTTTTTTAACATAATAAAAAGTTAAAAGAATTTGCACACAAAAGCCTATGGAAACACAACAAAAGCACATTTGATGAATAAAAATAGCATTGAACATAAATACAATGGAGAGAATAAACATGAACAATAGCTGAATACATAGAAAAAAATACACAAAGAGAGGAAAATATTGGAGCAATGAACCAAGTAATTTAAACATCCTACTCAGTTTCTTCACTATCCCTATCTTCTTCTTCATCTTCATTTTCACTCTCTTTAGCTGGCTGTTTGCCCTTGGAAGATCTCACTTCACCTTCCTCAAGGGATAAATCTTCAATCTCTAATTTTCTTTCAACTCTATATACTTTCCTATTTAACCTTGAGAGTCTTGGGCATATATCATAATGTTGAATTTGTAGGTTAAGAATGTTATCCATTCTTGAGTAAATATTTGCTTCTATTGAGGCTGGTGGTGGTTGTTCTTCATTGACTTCATCTTCTTCCATATGAGCTTTTTCTCCTATTTGCACAAAATTATTTCCTTGTTCTACTAAGCCCATATGCCTAAGAACACTTTTTCCCACTTTGCTGTTGCTAAACAGTATTT
The DNA here is from genome assembly GCA_030347555.1 of Lablab purpureus. NCBI lineage: Eukaryota > Viridiplantae > Streptophyta > Magnoliopsida > Fabales > Fabaceae > Lablab > Lablab purpureus. The sequence goes on from CM059256.1 coordinate 39,234,758, forward strand.
GTTTGGTCTCTCCTGTCAATTCTACACCCTTGTACTCCAAATTCTTATAAATAAACACTGGATAAGGTAAAGTAAAAGTAGATAATCTTGTTGCCTTGAACATGTTTTCCATAATAATAGTTGGCCAGTCAATGTTAATATTATTAAAGAAACCATACATTATGAGAATATCTTTTTTTGTTAATTGAGCATGGTTAGTACTTCTTACAACTTAAATCCACACAATAATATAACATAATATTCTTTTATTTAACTTAACATTATTTCATTTAACTTAACATTATTGAATTTGTAGAGGTCGTCCACCCTGAGATTTGAATCTTTGCAAAATTTTCTAAATTCTGCAAGTTTGTTGAAGCCATCAAAATCATAGGTAATATTGATTCCTCCTTCAACAGAAAAGCCAGCCACATTTTGCCATATTTCTTCATCAAGCATGATCCTTACTCCTTTTACTTTGGTGCTCGGAGTACTTGTACGAGAGGTTAGATTTATATAGAAAACTCTTACCAAGTCTGGATAAAAGGGGCCCTCCATTTCCACAAAGGTGTTCAGTCCACTTTACACTAGAAGTTCCTGAAAAGTAAAGCCATGAGAGCAGAAAAAATCACAAGAAAAAATTTGGGAGTGATGATTTTCCTATCCTTCCAATGATCCAAATAAGCTCTCTGGATATCTTCATCTGAAATCCAGCCACTAAGATTTGGTTGGCACACTTCGGGTTCATGATGTTGGGAACTCATAGGAGCTTTGCCCTTCCTTCTTGTAGGAATCTTTCTCCTCCTTTGATCAGCCATAATTGTAGGATGAATTGAAGTAACAATTACTGAAATATGAACACTAATAGAGAGTAGAATTTTCATGCACAAATGAACTGTAAAGAGCAAGAACAGAGATAGAGCAGAAAAACAGATGTAGCCTTTCGATGCTCAATCCTAGTATTTATAGATGTGTAATCTGCCTCCAAAACACTGAATTAATGCCAATAGAGTCATTGGAGATGGAATATAGCCGTTGTAGGATGAATAATTCAAGTTCCAAAGATCCAACGTTAAAAAATAGTTTGTAAAAAAACACAGAATGACGCATTTAATTGATTATGGCTCAAGTATAATTGATTATTTGCTCAAAAATGCAACCCAGAACAAAAATGCAGAAAAATAATCGATTATAAAGTGCAGATAATTGATTAAAACAGAGAGTTCTTCAAAAATAATCATAGAACAACACATATAGTCAATTATAACATAATGTAATCGATTATTTCCGAAAACAACTTCACAAACAATGCATATAATTGATTATGATACGAAAGTAATTGATTATAACAAAGAATAAATCAATTTTACGAATTTTCACTCAATTTCAAGCAATCAAGCATGAAATTTTAATTAGCTTAAGCATCAATAATCATAATCTAATCAAGAGAATTACCATAAACAATACCTAGATCCCTTCTAAGCTCATAAAATCTATTTCGGGATAAAGGTTTGGTAGAAATATCAGCTAATTGATTCTTGGTATTTGTGTATTCTATAATGCAATCACCTTTAGCTATATGATCCCTAATAAAATGATGTATAATTCCTATATGCTTGGTTCTAGAATGAATGATAGGGTTCCTAGTGAGGTTAATTGCTCTAGTGTTGTCACACTTAAGAGGAATGTGATCTAGAATGATATCAAAGTCTTCTAATTGCTGCTTCGTGATGAATCTTTATTTATCCACATTTTCTTAGCTTTTTGTAGTTATTTTAATTATTGTTTTGTGTCCAATTATCCATTATTGGCATGTTTTTATTATTTGGACTTTAGTGGGCCAGTAATTCAGATTTTTATTAATTCAAATTTACTTGTCTAATTTTCGTTTGTTTTATTTTTCAGAATAGTCCTTGGGCATTTTTGGGCATGGAAAATATCCTGAACTTGAAGAAATTTCTGCCACGTCAGCCTCCACTTAGGATTTTAATTTTGTTTTCCTATATTTTCGTAATTTGGGCTAGATAGTATTTTTTTTTATGAGACCTAAGCGTTTTGGAAGAGAGAGGCTGACCTAGGGTTATAAAACCTTAAGGAGAGGAGGCAAAATTCATTCAGGCACAACTCCCCACATTTTCATCTTTCGACTTCTGTCTTTCACCTTCCGTTTTTCATCTTTCAATTTTCGTCTTTATTTTTTCTCTCCATTGATTTTTGTTTTGAATCTCCATGGAGGGCTAATTTTCAGAGGTTGATTTCCTGAGTAGATTGCTATGAACTTTGAGGTTTAATTCACGTTTTCCCCTTTTTCTTCTTGACTCTCCATCTTCTAATCTTTGTGCTTATATTTTCGTTCATGCTTGATGAATATTGTTTTCACAATTTGCTTAATTCTATGATTGATTAAAGATTGGATGATGTATACGCTTGCTTAATTCCTGTAAGGAATTCTTGGGTTAGTTGCTAAAATTAAAATTTGTTTAAAAGAAACTTATAAGGTCTACATGATTTTATCCTCCTTGAAACTTAAGAAAGATAATGAGCTTAGCAAGATTCTTGTAGTGAATGAGTACCTTAATGTTTTATCTAAGGATGTAACTGTCTACCACTTGAGAGGGAGATTGAGATCTCTTTAGATTTAGTATCTAGTACCACACCTATATCTATAGCACCCTACAGACTGTCCCCTAGAAAGTTAACCAAGCTTAAAAGTAAATAGAAGAGCTTCAAGAGAAACAATTCTTTAGGCCTAGTGTATCACACTAGGGAGCAACAATGTTACTAGTTAAGAAAAAGGATGTGAACATGAGATTGTGTGTAGACTATCGTCAATTAAATAAAGCTATCATTAAGAATAAGTACCCTTTACCTCAGATAGATGACTTGATGGAACAGTTAGTTGAGGCACGTGTTTTCAGTAAGATAGACTTGAGATCCTGTTACCACCAAATTCAGGTGAGGTCTTAGGATATTCTAAACATCATTTCTATGACCCGCTATGAGCACTATGAGTATTTAGTTGTGCCTTTTTGTGTGACTAATACCCATAGTATCTTCATGGATTACATGAACAAGATATTCCATCCATATCATGATAGGTTTGTAGGAGTATTCATAGATGATATCCTAGTGTACTCTAAGACCAAGGAAGAGCATACCGAACACCTCAGATTTATCCTATAAACCCTTAACGATAAACAACTCTATGCTAAGTTGTCTAAGTGTAATTTTTGGTTGGATAGTATCAACTTCTTAGGTCATGTAATTTTTGAAGAGGGATAGTTGTAGACCCTGTCAAAGTAGAAGTTATGCTAGAGTGCGAAACACCTAAGTTAGTATTTGAGATTAGGAGTTTTCTATGATTAGCTGAATATTAAAGGAGGTTCATAGAGAATTTATCTAAGTTAGCCTTGCCCTTAACTAACTTAACTAGGAAGAACCAACCATTTGTGTGGGATGCCAAGTGTGAGGAGAGTTTTCAGGAGCTAAATAGAAGGTTAACTAGTACACTGATATTAGTGTCACCCAATCCTAATGAAACCTTTGTAGTGTATTATGATGCTTCTAAGTTGGGTTTAGGGAGAGTGGTTATGCAGAATGGTAAAGCAGTAGCATATTCCTCTAGACAACTTAAAATTTATGAGCGAAACTACGTTACCCATGATTTTGTAGTTAGCTACGATAGTGATCATTCTAAGTTATGGAGACATTACCTTTTTGGGTCGAGTTTTGAAGTGTTTAGTAATCATAAAAGGAATTGACCATGAGGCAGAGGTGATGGTTAGGGTTTCTTAAGGATTATGATTTTCAGCTTAGCTACCAACTAGGTAAAGCCAATGTAGTAGTCGATGTATTAAGTAGGAAATCCCTTCAAGTGTCACCTTTGATGATTAGAGAGTTTAGCCTTATAGAGGAGTTTAGGGATATGAACTTAGCTTGTGAGTTAACCCATAGTAGTATTAGATTGGGAGCTCTAAGAGTGACCAATAACTTAATTGATGAGATTAGAGAGGGTCAGAAAATAGATTCTTTCTTACTAAGCCAAGTAGATTAGCTAAACCAAGGTAAGGATAGTGACTTTAGAATAGGGATTGATGGAGTATTGAGGCTTAAGGATATGTTGTATATTCCTTAAATACCTAAGCTTAGGAAGATGATCTTGGAGGAAGGTCATAGGAGTAACATTAGCATCCACCCATGAGCGACAAAGATGTATTGAGATCATAGGAAGATATTTTGGTGGCCTAAAATGAAAAGGAAATAGAAAAGTTTGTGTATGTGTGTCTAGTTTGTCATAAATCTAAGATAGAACACTAAAAGCCTTCAGGGATGTTGCAATTCTTAGATATACCGGTGTGGAAATGCATTAGTATCTCCATGGACTTTGTAGTTGGGTTGCTTAGACTACCAAGAACCTAGATGTCATATGCATCATAGACTGACAAAATCCGCTCACTTCATCCATATCAATATTAAGTATCCTTTGGAGAAGTTGATCAAGCTATACAAGAGGAGAAAAGAACTTAAGTTTGAAGAAGGTAATAATGTATTCCTTAAAGTAACTCATTGGACTCGAGTAGGTAGAGCATTGAGATTATGAAGCTTACTTCTCGTTTCATCGATCCCTATCAGATCCTAAAGAGCATTAGTAGTGTTTCTTACCAAATAGTCTTGCCTCATTCTTTTTCAAACCTACATAATGTCTTTTGTGTTTCCCAGTTGAAAAAAAAAATCCTTTTATTCAAGGTCATTTGGGAAAGGAATGTAGATGAAAGTGTGACTTGGGAATTGGAAAGTTAAATGCGTGAGGCGTATCCATTACTATTTTCTTCTTCACGTAAATTTTGAGGAAAAAAATTTTAAAAAAGGAGGGGAGAATTGTATCACCCCAATTTTTTTTAAATTAATTAAATATTTTTAGGAAATTTCAGAATTTTTAACATAATTAATATACATTTTTAATTTGATTTTAATATATAGTATTCATTTTCATAAGTATAAAAGGATTAATTTTAGAATATGGCATCTTATTTAAATAAATATTAAAGTCTTAGGTAATTTAGAACACCAACACTTTGAGATATAGGAAGAGAGAAAGCCATTCTTATTTTTCACTAGGCTACTACGGTAAAATTCCTGTTGCAGATTTGTTCACTGTTGGATCGAGCTGCAAATTTAACAGTGGTTCTTCACACTTGGTTCTTCATTATGACCGGTTGGATTGTTGATATGAGGTCTGAGTAGGGAGATATTCAGTTCTCACAATAGCTGTAATTTGGGATTTTTCATCTTCTTTGTTCTCTATTTAACAAGGGAGAGGAGAAGAGCAAGAGGAAAATTTTAGGGTATCGGGAGCACCGTCTGCACATCAACAAGGTAAGGGGGAGTGAAAACTCGCTTTGGGGTGTGGGATATTTATTGGGTAGTGGAGTTGGTCTCCAATTCCTTGATTTGGGTGTGTTCTTGAAAGATGAGTTTTCCTATTTCATCTCTGATTTCTAATTATTCTTGTATGCTCTTTATGATGTGAATTGAAGAATAATATATGTAATTTCTTAAATTGATAATATTTTGATTGTTTGACCCCAATTCCTTATTTTAGGTATGTTCTTGAAAGAGAAGTTTTCCTCTTTTATTTGTGTTTGACACCTAATTATTCTTGTGTACTCTTTATGATGTGAATTGAAAAATAACATGTGTAATTTCATAATTTGATAATATTTGGATTGCTTTAATGATGATATAATTTTAATGATGAATAAAGGATAATGTGTGTTAATTGGATATTATTATATTGTTTTATCCACTAATTATGATTAAAGTCATGTGTTAAGTGATTGTGACTGTAAATGTGAATTTATGTGAAGGGAAATGTGTATGAGTGTATAAGAATTCCTTGGACTTATGTGAACATCCATCATAACGTGAGATCATAACATAAGATCTTTGTGTATCAATTTTGCGGTCAAGTGTGATATGTGATTGGTGTCACATGCATAATAATGTGAGATCATAACATAAGATCATTATGTATCGCTTTTACGGTCAAGTATAATATGTGATTGGTGCCACATGCATTCGTCATCATAGTATATATATGGGTACGACATGCATTGCATATGATGCAATTATGATATAGATATGTTGAGCTTATGGATAATTCTTGTTGAGGTTAAATTAATTTGTTTCTCATGTTTGGATATGATTAAATATTGATTAATTTTTTGTTACGTGTGAGTATCTTGTAGTGTCTTCACACGGCAACCTGAGTGAGATATTTCTCACTCCCTTGGTTTCTTTGTCTTGTTTTTCCTATCGTATTGCAGGTGATCTCCAGTTTGATGTTGATTATTTTAGTGGCTCCAGTTTGATGTTGATTATTTTAGTGGTGAAGCTTAGTGTTCATGGAACTGCTCTGATGGGATATGTGACAATGGGATAGGACTAGAAAGTTAGAACTTTTGTTTATTTATTTTTAATTAAGACTTTAGATGGTTTATTTTATATCATGTAATGCTATTAGTGAATGTGAATCATTTATCCTATGTACACTATTATTATAGATTTTATTAATTATGAGGTTATTATAGGCCTTATAAAAGGTGTTAGTTTTATTCTCATGATATATGATGTGGGGTAGAGGGTCTCACATCAATCCTCCTCTTGAAAAGCCTTCAAGGATGGTGTAGCCTCCGAGTTTCATGTTTCGAAGGGCTTTCACATTCTTCCTCCTCCCGATCGCTTCCATATGGTATGTCTCTCTCCCTTCTTTGACAATACACTTTCAAAAACCCCTCCTTAATCAGACATTATGCTTGTCTTAGCATATTGAAATAGTGCTCGGTATCATGGCCAAAAGTACCATGAAAGTGGCACAAGGCATACGAGTTTCTTCCCATCATTTTGTCCATTTTTGGTGGGAAGACGAGCAACTTTTTGATGCTGACATCTCATAACAAATCTTGTTTGGAAATTGTGAGCTAGGTTGGTTCAAAATCTGAAGCATCAAAACAGGGCTTTTCATATGGACGAAAATGCCTTGTGGTGTCTCGTCAATTGCTGGCCTGATGTAATCTAGTGTACTCTGGTGTGTGCTTCTCTTTTAAAGGTTGTGCTTTCCTTTCCTACTTTCATTTGAACTCCATGACTTCCTCAACTTCGATGTGTGACGTGGCTCGGGCTCGGAGTTCAGTCACATCATCAAACCTCTTATATACTGGCAACTCCTCAAACATTCCTGCTCTAAGGCATTTTATGAAGGCATCTATGAACATTCCTTCCTTGGGGTTTTGGATTTGAACACTCACAAAATTGAAGTGCTTGAGGTAGCTTTTTCAATTACTCGTCCTTTTCTTAATGTATCTCGGCTAGGTCGCCCACTCATGGTGGTTTGACCCTGTTTGCCGCAAATTGTGCTAAAAACAATCGAGTGAACACTTTGAAAGATTTGAGACTTCCCTTCGACAGACTACTAAACCAGTCTAGGGTCGTCTCTGCTAGCGTTCCCACAAACATCTTACACCTTACTTTATGACCTCCCTCACATATCAGCATTTTGGGACTAGAAGTTTTTTACATGGGCCATCGGGTCTTGTGATCTTATGAATGGACTCACCTTGGGTGGGATGTAGTGCGGGGGAATCGATTCCCTAAAAATCACTTCTGAAAATAATTGGAAATGGTTGACCGCCTCTTCTCCTTCTCGATGCCTAAGTGGTCTATGTATTGTCCTTTCTAGCTCCTCGTTTCTCTTATGCAACTCTTCTTGTTCCTTCATAGCCTCCTCCATCATTTCTTATGAAACCTCCTCCCTTCTCATCTCTGTTTGTTCTTGTCTAGCTTCTTCCACCATTTTCCTTGACTCCTCTCCCTACTTCCATAACTCTTCTACCATAGTCAACAGGTTTTGCAGATTAGTATCTGCATCACCCCCTTGTGTTGCAGATCCTCAGGTACATTGCTCAAAGAATAGCACAAGAATAAATTTACCTGTTCCACGGTGGGCGCCAAATGTTCTAACTAAGAGATATGACAACTCATAAGCTAGAGCACTAGAAAATGTCGGTCTTTGTCTAACCATGATAGTCTTATTTATAGTTAAACATTTTTGGGCTTTTGTCAATTATTCCTTTTATTTACTTGTATTTTCTCCATATTACCAGTTATTTCTATTATTAGTTTATATTTTTACTATATTATCAAATATTTTAATTTATATTGTTTATTTCCTTATTATATTATCAATTATTTTTTTATTAATCTATTTTTTTTTACGATCTTGTTAAATCTTTATATTATTTATCTTCTAATTATCAGACATTTTTACTATTAGTTAATTTTATTTATCTCTTTATTATATTTTTTTTATTTTTATGAGTTGAATATTCAATTATCATATTTTTTTTAATAATAGGATTTTGTATTTAATATCATAATTTTTTTCTTTTTTACGTGGCATTGTGCTAGATACATCAAAAAACTATCCCATAATACACATTTTAAAACTTAAAAAATATAAACAAAACTACAAATGATAATATCTAAGAAAATTCAAAAGAGTAGAATGTTTCGAATTGAAGTGTGCAAAAACGATTGAAGTAAATATAAAATAAGATAAGTATATAAGAGACTAAAAGTTAAGTATGACTAACGAGAGAGACACAGCAATGGTAACATGAAAAAAGATAGCATGGAAAAGATTAATGGAAGAAGAAAAGATGTTGATTTATCTCAAAAAATATATAAAAGAGAGAAAAGTTATGCAAGGAGAGCAATTCTAATCCTTTTTATGTACTGAAAAATAAAACATAACAAGAATTGACATCATAATATAATATTTTTTACATTAGTTATCTTTGTAACCGATGCGAAAAGTATATAGTACATATAATTGTAAAATCAGCTCACCAATATAAAAATTGTAAAATGAACTGATGTAATATTTTATATCAATTACAAGACCAACCAATATAAAATGTAGAATACTTTTTTTTTATATTGGTTAACCTCTTATATGAGTTAATTGTAAAATCGTATGTATTTTTTTATATCAAATATAAAATAAACCAATTTAGAGAGCGAGTTTAATATTTAAAATGTTATTATTATATTTATTTTTATATCAATTTATAATTAATCGATGTCATATTAGTAAATAAAATCACACTTTTCCACCGACGTAAATAACATCATATACGTTGCCACTTTAAATTTAATTTTAGGACACACACCAACGTGCACGCCTAACTACACAGAGAGGCTACAACATAATTAATTATATAAATTCATAATCATATAATATTAAATTTGTTATATTGATTAAATTTATATATTTATTATCTGTCTAACTTATTAAATATTTTAACTTGTAAGTTAGTTTTTAAAATATTGAGCAACAATATTATGTACAAGTAATATGAGGGAGGTGTGGGGACAATCTAAGTTTTTTTGTTATGTAATTAACTATCTAAACAGGGGTATTGTTGACCTGTATAATTTTCTTTACAACATTTTAATTTTGAAAATATCATATTTTTTTTAAAAGCACATAGAATTTTGTAACATTTGAAAAATATAATAATAAATAATTCACATTTATAATCTGTCTCTAATTAGTGATTTTATCTATTTTGATATCTATAATATTAAATAATGAAATATATTAATTTTAAAAGGATATTTTGATACAATTTAAAAGTTAACAAATAATATAATATAATAAAATAATTAAAAATGTGAAAGTAATAATAACAGGAATGACTAGGGGTGGCAAAACGGGCCAGTCCGGCCCGTTTAGGCCCGCCCCGCCATGAGTCTGCCAAAAATGGGCCAGGTCGGGCCAGCCCGCCACAGTGATACGGGCCAAAATTTCTAACTCGTTCCGTCATAAGGCGGGCTGGCGAGCTGGCCCGCTTATATTTTTTGTTTTTCATTTTTTTTAAAAATCTATTTTCTGGGTTTTTTATTTTATTTTTGGATTTTTGGTTTTAAATTGGACTTTTTTTTTCTTTCGAACTATTTTGTTTGTGTCCAATTTAAATGAATTTTTGTAATTACAACAATATATTAAAGATGTATATGGTGACATGGCATTTTAAAAGTACAAGCTAAAAGATATAATGTTTATTTAAAAAAAAAATTGCAATCAGTGAGGTGTTGAAGGAAGCTACTTTCCCAAATTTAAAGAGAACAAATAAGAGTGAATGAGGTGTTATATTTTTTTCGCGGGCCAACCCGGCCCCGCCCCACCTGTGGCCCGACGGGTTGGCGGGCTAGACGGGCCGGACTGATACGAGTTGGCAGGTTTAAAATACTAATCCGCCCTGCCTACATGCTGGCGGGCCAGCCCGCTGGGCCCAACCCACTTTGCCACCCCTAGGAATGACATGATAAGGACATAATGAGTTTTAGCTGGACTCATACTTCACTGATTTCAAACCCAAGTCAAACTTTATTTTTTCCTATTAAACTTGGAATTGATACTATTTGGTTGCATTTATTTTATTGTAATTAGTGTCACTTTGTTACAATAAAATAATTTATTTTATTGTAATTAAATAAAAGAAGAGATGTTACCTTAAAAGAAGAGAGAAGTAAATATTTATTTAAAAAGTAGAAGAGAATTTAATGTAGCTTAAAAGGACTTAAAGGAGATGAGTGAAAGGTGTTTTTTGTAAATTATTTTTTATATTTTTAAATTGTAAAATTATGGGTTAAATATTTTTTAGTTCTTAAATTATTTCTTAAAATTGTGTTTTGTTTGTGAGGTAAACTTTAGACTTATTTCGTTTTTATGTTTTATATATTTGTGTAAAATCTTTGATGATGTGTCAAATGTTTTTTATCTCTTTATTTTCTTTTTTCATAATTTTCTTTTTTTCATAATTTTCTTTTTTTCATTTTATTTTTTTTATTTTTTTTTCTTATAGATGTTTTTATTTGTCATCGAGAATTATTTACACTTGTTTATAAAATATAAGGACGAAATAAGTCTAAAATTTGTCTAAAAAACGAAACACAATTTTGACAAATAATTTCAGACACTAAAAACATATTTAACTCTAAAATTATTTTTCTCTTGGGTATAAGATATGGATTTAGAAGTTTTAAATTAGGACCAGCCCTGAACAACAAAAATCCAATTCAAAATTAACTAAATTCTAAGCAAGTTTTTCTATATGTTGAAACGAGTTGTCTTTTTTTTAATGATTTCACAAATCTTATTATAAAGATTATACGTATTATTTTTAGAACAAACACTGTTATTCAAATTAAATAAAATTATTATAACTAGGCAAAAGTTCTTCAAATATTTAGAATAACTAGCTGTTCTTAATAAAAAAAATCAAATTAAACTTGCAATTACTAATTAAGTTGAAAATCTTGTATAAGTTAATCGATGCATATAGTATGTCACTTGAGATTTACATTCTCAGTATATTTGTTTGTCATTACATAGAGATATAATTTATTGATTGACTCTTCCTATTGAAAAATATAATATCTTTTTGCGTGATTCAACAATTAAATTTAAAAAATTAAAGTGTTTAATATTCTTTAGTCCTTAGCCTTTTCAAACTTTTACTTTAAATTTTTAAATATTTTTTATTACTTTAGGTCTAATATTTTTTCTAAACAATTTTAGTGTCTGTTATTAATAATATCACGCTCGAGAAACAATTACTTATCACGATCTTAAGGTGTTTGTCGTGACAAGAAGTTATGAATAATTTTGTTTGCAAGTTATGTTTTTAATTTCTATTTTTCTTTAGACACCTTAATGAAATAACAAGTCATGGGAATTTGAATTAAATGATAATATAACTTCGTAATTTCAAAAGTGTCAAAGTAGAAGATTTTAAACACAAAGTTAATATTTATGCCTTTGCGAAAATAGTTAATATACATATTGTTTTGTTTTTTTAAAGTAGTAATTTTAAAAAAATATGATATATGTATGTTTTTTTTAATCTTTTGTGTGGGTGTAAAAAAATAATTTTGGTTTAAAAAATGAATGATTAATAGTTAGTGGGTTGGTGTGTGTAAGTGGTGGATCTTTGAGCACACTCACTTTAATAACCATGAAGCTGCTTGGGTACTTGCTGACATGAGTGTTTGTGGTGCATGCGTGGGACCCCTCCATTTTCTTCTCCTTCTTTAGTGGCTTCCATTTTTTTCTGCCTACAGGAAAACTTATATTTATTTATTATTATATTTAATAGGTATTTTGATTTCGATGAAAATTTAAAATGTTTTTTATGTTTATTTTTTTTAATTGAGTTTTAAATTTTATTAAAATATATTTATGTGATTCTTTTTGTAAAAATTTACAAATTATAATGTTTCTATTCATACCTTTTTATCATTATTCATCTATCACGAGTTAACTTCGATTCGTCACTCTTTATACAGTTAACGCAGTTAATATTAATCTAATCGAAGATATTACATTGAAAAATATTAATAAAATTTGGGACTCAATTGAGAAAAAAATGTTAAAGAATAGTATAAATTCTCATAAAATATTGGGACCAAAATGTCTATTAAACCTTATTATTATTATTATTATTACTAATGATAGAAAGATATCATGTCTCTATATTTTAAACAGAAAATAAATAAATAAATAAATAATTGTTACATAAAAATAATAGATAACTTCTAGTGCATAATATATTTATTTTTAATATTTTTAATATATGAATAATTCATATTTATATTTTTTTATAATTTTAAAATAAAAATATAAAATATTTATAACAAATTTAAAAATCTTGTTATAAATTATTATAAACAATTTTAAAATATTTAATAGATATGTGAAAGTGGGTCAACCAGATTCACATGGATTGGTTCAATACGGATTAACCTACATTTGGCTGAGTTTAACATAGTTCACTTTATCATGAACAAGAATTTTTATAATCTAACTCAAGATACCATAGATTGGTGGGTTAGGTAAAACGACTCACTAACTTAGTTATGAATTGAAAAATCTAGAATAATTTCTTCTTGTGTTTAACATTTTTAATATCTTCATCTTCAAAATCAATAAAATAAAAATAAAATATTAAAAAAATATAATTTATAATATAAGTGGGTTGGTGGGTCAACTCACACGACTTGAATTCACCTAACCTGTGGATTAAGTAATTCGGACTTGTTTTGACTCAGAATCGAAAAAAATTCTCTGACCCAACTCAGCTTGAACCTGTAGTGGACCAAGTTGGCTCATGGGTTTTAACTCATATTGACATGTCTACACACACACAAAATTTGGAGAGCAACTACAAGTTCCATGTTCCTTTTTGCTTGAGTAACCAATGTTGTTTGAGCGAAAATCTCACTTTCACTTAAGGAATACATCAAATGAGTAACTTTAGATAGTAGAAGTAATAATTACTTGCCTAAACAAATCAACAATATTATTTTTCATGATTTTTAGTCTCAAACATAGGTTTCATACATCCTTGTACTTATATACCAAATTTCAACAATATATAGTTTCATATACTTCCAACAACTAACTCAACATACTCATTCATTCTAAATCCAATTTTCAAACAACTTCTACCACCGCAATCGCGAAACAACTATCACCTAATTAAGAAAAAGATTTTTAGTTCTCGTTATTAGGATTGAAACATTGTTATTGTCAACTTCTTACCATACACTTCAATTTACTCATACACCTATTTTAGAAAAAGACTTTTAATTATTGTTACTTTGATTGAAACATTATTATTACCAACTTCTTATAATACACTTCAATTTAGTCAGATAACCAAATTACATTTTACACAAAGAGAATCTACTCTTATAAAAATATAAAATCAAAACATACAAGTTAGAAGGTAGCATTGCATTGTGATTACATTGTGTGTGAATAATTTATTATCAAAATAAATAGTTTTTTTATTGAATTATCGTAAATAATTTTCATTTTAAAAGCATAATAATTATTGGAAATAATTTGGATGGTTATTAGAACAATACAATTTCAATTTCAATCTTTTCCACTAGCTTTATCATATTATATAATGTCTTCTAATTTGGTCCCAATCGCAAAATTGAATGTGCTGAAACAATTAGAAGAGCTGAAAATTGAGAATAAAATTTCTTCCACTTTCACATAGCTATAATAACCAAACTTTATTGAAATAGTGATCATGGATAAGAAGATATATCTCAAACTAATTTTATTTTTTCTTTATTCATTACTTTCACTCATAGCTATTATTTTTCGTTTGTATATTATTTTATGCAATTTGATGAAATTTAATGCACTATATGTTCTTTATTACGAAAGAGAAAATAAAGATGGAGCCAAGAAAGTTAGAATGAAGAAAGACGCATCTCATCTTTTTATTGTTTTTAATTTAAATATAAGATTATATTATATATATATATATATATATGAGGAGATTAATAATTAATTGTTAATATGCTAAACTATTTTTTTAATTTGTGATACATTTTATAATATTATTATTTTATTCGTAAATATTATTACGTTATGGGAGAGTTATCGAATATAAGCACGAAGAAAAAAAACCTTATATTCTTTTGGATTTAGACAATCTTGATTGAGTCTTTCTTTTTTAATATTAATATTTTATTTTATGTCTGAAACATTATATTTCATAACTTCAGTTAAAATGGAATTTTGAACTGTTTAATAAAAAGCATATTCCATTTTATTATTAGGGGAGTATAAAAATTAAGATGTAATACGTGGAAAGATGATTCATATAGACATAGAACTAGGAAGCATTAACTCATTTAAGAGTACGAAAATGAGTATGAACTCTTTATACTGCAATAAGGAGAAATTATTGTTGATGTACAAGAATAGTTTGCAAATATTGTAAATTATTTTATTCAACTTGAAAAAATAGGTGAGAAAGAAGATTTAAACATCAAACTGCTCAAATGTTTAGATGGAAGTTTGTAATCCTAGGTTTTTGTGATATTTGAGTTAAAAGATTTATTAATGTTTGAAAATATAAGGGAGTATGAGCTACAAATAAATATAGTGATTCACAGAATAAATTTATTAAATATATACTAATTTAGAAATAAAAAATAATTAATTATTATGATGACTGAATTAAAAATTATTTTATAAATTAAAAATTATTAGTATTTAAAATATTTTTTATTATAATAGAAACTATATTTTTTTTGTTGACTATCAATTTAAAAAAATTATAAAATTGGTTTCTATATGATAGTGATTAAATTAATCAAAATCTAAATTTGTTTCTAACATTAGCTACCAAGATTTTTACCTCTTACTAAATTAGATTCTAAATTAGTCTTTAATTCAATTAGTAACCAATTTCATCACTTTACAGGTCACTAATATAGTTGATAAAAACAACTTTTTTTGTAGTGTGAATAAGAGATATGTGACAAGAAGAGGGAGGGTACGTATGCATTGGAAATAGTTGTACAAAAGGAGAAAAAGGAGGAACTAGATGAGCACAATGATTTAGAAAATTTAGACCTTCTAGTTAAAAGGTTTGAAAATTTTCTAAAGAAAACAAACAAAGATAGAAATTATCCTCACACAAGATATATAAATAGAAAATTTGATTTTAATTCACCCAATTTTACATATTTTGGTTATGGATAGAAAGGGCATATCAAGATTGAATGTCCAAATGATCAAAGTAAGGACAAAACCAATAACATGAAAACTGAGAAGGAAAACAAAGCTAGAAGAGCCTACATAGCTTGGCAAGATAATGATGAGTCTTCCTCAAACACTTCAACAAAGGAGGATAAAGAAGTTAATCTCTGATTGATGGCTGGATATGAGTCTTCAAACAATGCAAGTATTGTTGGATCAAGTGCTTACCACTAGACCAAAAGTTATAGTTGTTAGTTAGAACACAACTCTTTCTACTTAATAGTGTAACAACTCATGTATAATAATTCAATTATGACTTGGTCCACATGGCCTTTATAGCCCACCTAACCTTCATCACAAGACAATTGATGTCACCCACAACAATCTCCCCCTCAGTAATTGTCCCACTGGGAATCAAACTCATGATCTTGATTCAGATACCAATTGTTGGATCGAGCGCTTACGACTAGATCAAAAGATATAAACGTTAGCTATGGTGCAACTCTTAAGAGTGTAGTAACAGCTCAAGCACCATGATTCGATTGTGATTGATCCACATGGTCTCTGGTCCACCTAACTTTTGCCATGAGACAATTGATGCCTGATTTTGAAGTTGACGCTAGCTATGATAAGCTTAAAGATGCTTTTAATGAAATGCATGAAAAAGCTAATAGGTTGGTCATTTCTAACAATAGACTTAAAGCAATCAATAACTGGCTTGAAATAGATTTTCAAAACTACAAGATGAATTGAGTATTAAAAAATTGATTTAGAAAGTTTTGAAATCCTTAACAAAACTTCACCTTGTAATTTTGATGAAAAAACTCCGCCAATCATCAAAGAATGTGAAAATTGTAACTCTTTTCAAAATAAGATATATTATCTCATCAAGACTCTTGTAAAATTCACCATAGGAAAAGAAAATCTTAAAACTCTAGTTCCCAAAAAGTGTTTTAAATGATGCAAAAATTTCTTTCCATATAGGAAGTAATCCAGTTTCCTTCCATTACTTTCTTTATTGTATGTGAAAAAGACATAATACTAGAATTTGTAAAATTAGGAAATTTGATATTCCGAGTGGTAAATTAGAAGGGATTCCAAAATGTGATAAAAGTCACAAGGTATTTTATGAACCTAAACATTATTTAATTTTTGACTCAAAGACCAACATGTTGGCATATTTCAAGTCTAGAGTTTTATGGAGACCTACAGTTTTGATGATGAAGTTTTTAGGAAGTTTCAATCAACATTAAAGACTTGTGCCATCTCACAAAGGAAGGTTGCTTGATAAGAAAGGAAAGACATAAAGAGCATTCAAAGCTTTCAAGAGAGAAGATTGATGAAGATTTTCTCAAGAGCTGAAGGATCAAAGGAAGAAGGTTCTGTTTTGGGTGTTAGGATAAAAAGAGTAAGTCATAAATCCCATTCAAGACCTTCCCAAACAAGAGAGCAAGGTGTTTTCTCGCAAAAACGTTTTTTTACGCTTTTAATCGATTACCATACGTAGATAATCGATTATTTAACTTAATATTTGAATTAAAAATGTTTAACGAGCAAAATAATCGATTAAGTGTCTTTGATAATCAATTATATTGATTCTGGGTTAATATAATCGATTATGGCCTTAATCTAATCGATTAAATCAAACGATATTTGTTTTCCAGTTTTTAATCGATTAAGCTTTTAATATAATCGATTAAATGAGTCATTTTTGCGAAATTAATTTTAAATCAACCTAAGAATGGAAACTTTGGAGCATTTTCGAATTATAAAATGAAAGAGAATGTCTTAGGTTTAACACATCTGAACAAACACAAAATATTCAAAGTGTTTCTGCGCCTTAGCTTTTTCAAAGCCGCTTTCCTGCTCTCTTCAGTTTGATCAAGTCTTTGGAAGTGGTGATCATTGTGCTTAAGCTTTCTATCCAGCACATTTCAGGTGTATTCTTTTACTGTTTTTTGTAAAGGGAAAATTCATCCCTTGGATCTGTTCTAAGGGAGGTGTTTCATCTCTTGTGAGTCAAGAGAGGTGGGTTTCATCCTCAATGTGTCTGGGGAGGTGTTTCATCCTTAGTGTGTCTGAGGAGGTGTTTCCGTTTATCTTTATTTGTTATTGCATGAATTGGTGTTTGTAATTTCAATTAAAGATAGTGGGGAAAATCATCACGGATTTGTGGTGGTTGGGAACCGAACGTAGGATTGGCTTAATCCGAACCAAGATAAATCTCCGTGTTATTTCTCTTCTCTATCTCTTTTAATTGTGGATCATTATAACAATTTCTAATCCCAATAGCGTTAATCAAAGGATTGGAAAAATTCACATCCAAGTTTTTGAAAGTTTTTCAAAACCTGAAAATTTATTTGAAAGAGAAAATTTCTTTAAAAACCCAATTCACCCCCCCCCCCTCTTGGTTTTTACATTGCCGTCTTTATTTAACAATTGGCCTCAGAGCTGGTTTTTTGAAAGTTATTCAAAAACAAGATCCTTATGGCAGACAAAAATCAAACTTTTGCTGAAGGTGTATCTATTCATAGTCCACCACTTTTTACAGGTGAAAACTATCCTTTTTGGAAGAAGAGGATGGAAATTTTTCTAAGGTCTAATGATCAAGGCGTTTGGGATGCTGTTGTAAATGGTCCATTTATTCCTATGGTTGTTGTTGAAGAAGCGCAGGTACCTAAGAAGAAAGCAAATTGGAGCAAGGACGAATACAACCGTAATCAATGCGACATAAGTGGCGTGTAACATGATAGCATCCGCCTTAACCATTGATGAGTTTTACAGGTTATCGATTGCACTATCGCAAAGGAGATGTGGGACACTCTAGAAGTCACACATGAAGGAACGGAAGAAGTGAAACGATCAAGGAAGAACACCTTGATTCGAGAATATGAAATGTTCCGTATGAGCAAAGGAGAAACCATATGCGACGTATAAAAGAGATTTACTCACATCAGTAAATCATCTCAAGGCGTTAGGTAAGAAATTCGACATCGAAGAATTAAATGTCAAAATTTTGAAATCTTTGGACAGACTTGGCAACCTAAAGTGACGGCCATCACTGAATCAAAGAACTCATCAAACATGAACATGACAACTCTCTTCGGGAAACTCAGAGAACATGAAATGGAACTTGGACGCTTCAAAGGAGAAGAAGAAGAAGTCAAAAGAAAAGGTGTTGCTCTTAAAACGGAATCCCACAAAGATGAGAGTAGTGACACGGATGATGATCTTGAATGCAGTGACATAAGCTTGTTTGTCAAAAAGTACAAAAAGTTCATCAAGAACAAGAACAAAGGGAATTACAAGAAAGGTAAGAAAACTGAAAACCTAAATTCTCTTGATAATTTTAAATGCTATGGTTGTGGAAAAAGGGGACACTTGAAGTCGGATTGCCCCAACATCAAGAAGGATGAGGAAAAGGCAAAGAAATACAAGAAGCCTTTTGACAAAAAGAAAAAGAAGGCATACATCGCGTGGGAAGATAATGACGTGAGTTCTTCTAGTGCAAGTGAATCAGAAGAAGAAGCCAATATCTGTCTTATGGCGGATGATGATGATGATGCCGAATCCACATGTAGCAAGGTAAGTGATTCTGGCCTTCCAAATAATTATGATGATTTGCTTGAAGAGTTTTTGGAATTATGTGAAAAATCTGAAAAATTAACTTTCTTTCACAATAAATTAAAAATGACTACAAGAGTCTTGAAAAGAAAATTTCAGATTTGGAACAAGAGAAAATCGCTTTAAAGGATGATTTGAAAACAACGCTTATCCCTTGCAAATGCAAAACGAAAATTCCTATTTGTGAAAATTGTAGCGTTCTTGCAAACAAAGTTTCTTATCTTGAAAAGTCTCTTTCAAAAATTACAATGGGTAATAATAATTTAAATAATGTTTTGAAAGACAACAAAGGTTTATACGAAAAAGCAGTGACTTGGTTACAATTTCAAAAATAAAAATAATTCAAACAAAATTGTTTTTGTTCAAGGAGAATCATCAAATACGAAAAAGGTTTTTGAAGTTCCTTATTTCAAAAATAAAACAAATGAACCTAAAAAGAAGTTTTATAAAAATGCGTACATACCAAGAAAAACAAATGTTCCTACATGTTTTTATTGTATGCATAAAGGTCATTCGGTAAATAGATGCAATATTAAACGTTTTAGTGTTCCTAATGGGAAATATAAATGGGTTCCCAAAGGAAAATCTGTTTCTAACCCATGAGGACCCTAATAAGTGACTTTAGGGGACCTAAATTTTTTTTCTTATGATGCAGGTTGGTCCCAAGTCCAAAAAGTCACTATGGTATCTTGATAGTGGTTGTTCAAGGCACATGACGGGTGATAAAAGCAAATTCAAAAGCTTCAAGAAGAAAGAACAAGGTTTTGTAACCTATGGTGACAACAATAAGGGAAAAATCATTGGTAGCGGAATGGTTGGAGACTCCCTAAAGATTCATGATGTTCTTCTTGTTGATGGATTGAAGCACAATTTGCTAAGCATTAGTCAACTTTGTGATAAAGGTTTAAAGGTAACGCTTGATAGTGATCTTTGCAAAATTCATCACAAGGACTCAAATGAAATCGCCTCATTGGTAAGAGACATAATAACATTTATTTGATTGATATTGATTGTGCATCTACATCTAATAATCTGCCTTGTTTAGTTGCGAAAGAAGAGGATCCATGGTTATGGCATAGAAGAGCCGCTCACATTCATATGCCTCATCTAAGTAAACTCATATCTAAAGAGTTAGTGATTGGTTTGCCAAAACTGGTTTTTGAAAAGAACAAACTATGTGCAGCTTGTCAAAAAGGGAAGCAAACGAAAAGTTCTTTTAAATCTAAAAATGTTGTTTCCACTTCAAAACCTTTAGAATTACTGCACATGGATTTATTTGGTCCCTCTAGAACAAAAAGTTTTGGTGGCAATTATTATGCTCTTGTGATTGTTGATGATTACTCTAGATTCACTTGGACTCTTTTTCTTTCATCTAAAAGTGATGCTTTTAAAGAATTTAGAAAATTTGCCAAGGTTATTCAAAATGAAAAAGATTTAAAAATCAAGTTTTTACGAAGTGATCATGGCGGTGAATTTCAAAATATTTCTTTTGAAAATTTTTGTGAAGAAAATGGAATTTCTCATAATTTTTCAGCACCAAGAACACCTCAACAAAATGGTGTGGTTGAAAGGAAAAATAGATCTTTGGAAGAACTTGCAAGAACTATGTTGAACGAAAATAATTTACCTAAATATTTTTGGGCTGATGCCGTAAGTACCGCATGTCACGTTTTAAATAGAGTTTTAATAAGACCTATTTTAAAATTAACTCCTTATGAGCTTTTCAAAGGGAGAAAACCAAATATTTCTTATTTCAGAATTTTTGGATGTAAATGTTTTGTTTTGAATAACGGAAAAGATAGCCTTGGGAAATTTGATGCTAAATCTGATGAAGCTACATTTTTAGGTTATTCTTTGCATAGTAAAGCATATAGAGTTTTTAATAAGAGGACTTTAACCATTGAAGAATCTATACATGTTGTCTTTGATGAATATCTAGACCTTGAGGAAACCCCTCTTGAGTCAAAAAGATTCTTTGCAGATGATGAAGGAGTACATCAAGAAGAAACTCCTCTTGAAGAAGCCGTTGAAGAAATCAGCTTGGATGAGAATCCTTCTCATGATGAGAGTCTACCAAAAGAATGGAGACCACCTAGAAACGTTTCCTTGGAAAATGTCATTGGAGACATATCAACAGTGTAAGAACAAGGAGGAATATGAATAATTTCTGCATGAATGTTGCTTTTGTTTCACAGAGTTGAACCGAAAAATGTAGAAGAAGCATTGACGGATGAACATTGGTGTATTGCAATGCAAGAAGAGCTAAATCAGTTTGAAAGAAATCGGTATGGGATTTAATTCCTAAGACTAATAATATGCAGGTCATAGGTACAAGATGGGTCTTTAGAAATAAGCTTGATGAAGATGGAAACATCACAAAGAACAAAGCAAGGCTGGTTGCAAAAGGTTATAGACAAGAAGAAGGCATAGATTATGATGAAACCTATGCTCCAAAGAGCAAGACTTGAAGCTATCCGCTTGTTGTTAGCATATGCCTCCATTATGGGATTCAAATTATTTCAAATGGATGTAAAAAGTGCTTTTCTAAACGGATATATCAAGGAAGAAGTCTATGTAGAACAACCTCCAGGCTTTGAAGATTTCAAAAATCCTAATCATGTCTACAAGTTGAAGAAAGCTTTATATGGACTCAAACAAGCCCCAAGATCTTGGTATGAAAGGTTAAGTAATTTCTTACTTGAAAATAGTTTTAGAAGAGGTAAAGTTGATTCTACTCTTTTTATTAAGAAATCAAAGAAACATATTCTCATTGTTCAAGTTTATGTTGATGATATTATTTTTGGATCAACTAACGATGATCTTTGCCAAGAGTTTGCTAGAAATATGCAGGAGAGTTTGAAATGTCCATGATGGGAGAACTAAATTTCTTTCTTGGCTTGCAAATCAAACAATTGAAGAAAGGTATTTTTATATGTCAAACAAAGTATTGCAAGGAACTCTTGAAGAAATTTGAGATGGAAAGTTCGAAAGAAGCCTCAACCCCCATGGCTACATCTTGCTATCTAGATCAAGATTTAAACGGTAAGGCGGTAGATCAAACACGGTATCGAGGTATGATCGGATCATTACTTTATCTTACTGCTAGTAGACCTGATATAATGCAAAGTGTGTGTGTTTGTGCTAGGTTTCAAGCCAACCCTAGAGAGTCTCACCTAAAAGCCGTTAAGAGAATCCTTAAGTACCTTAGAGGAACAACATCCTTTGGTTTATGGTACCCTTCAGGAGCCTCACCTAGTATCATAGGTTTTTCAGACTCAGATTATGGTGGCTGTAGAATAGATAGGAAGAGTACTAGTGGTACATGTCATCTTTTAGGATGTTCCTTAGTTTCATGGCATTCTAAGAAACAGTCTAGTGTTGCTCTTTCAACCACTGAGGCCGAGTATATAGCAACAGGGAGTTGTTGTGCTCAAATACCGTGGATGAAGCAGCAATTAGAAGACTTTGATATCTTTCTAGATCATATCCCTCTTAAGTGTGATAACACTAGTGCCATTAACCTGACTAAGAACCCCATCATGCATTCTAAGACCAAGCATATAGAAATTAGACATCATTTCATTAGAGATCATATAGCTAAAGGAGATTGCATTATAGAATATATAGATACCAAACATCAACTAGCTGATATCTTCACCAAACCTTTGCCTAGAGATAGATTTTATGAGCTTAGAAGAGATCTAGGAATTGTTTGTGATAAATCTGTTGCTTAATTGATGTTTGTTGTTGTTTTTGATGTTATTTCAGCTGCTTTACTTAAAATTTACGTATTTAATCGATTAGGTTTCGTGTATTAATCGATTAAACGTGGTGTTTGTGAAAATCTTTTAAAACATAATCGATTAAGTTTATGACATAATCGATCAAATCGCTGGGAGCAATTTAATCGATTAAGGAATGCACATAATCGATTAAATTTCTGGGTTTTCGCTTTCGGAAAATTTTTGAAGGCAAATAATCGATTAAATGAGAATATAATCGATTAAATGCACCGCTCGTGTTTTTCTCGCAAATCTGATTTTCGAACGCTGGCCATGTTTTCACGTGTTTTGTCTTTTTAAACGGCTATATTCGCTCCCAACGGATATATTTTCATTAAATCAACGCTTTATGACCCGGATTTCATTCTATAAATAGCTGGTTTGAGAATCAAAGTGACTCACTCACTCTCTCTTTCACTCTTGTTGTTTCTGCCGTTATTTGTCGTCTTGTGCGAATTTTAATTCTCTCGTGCTGTCTCTCGTTATTCCATTATCTTGTTGTGCAATTTCTCTTGTCTTTTATATCACCAAAATGGCTGATCAAAGAAGAAGGAAGATGCCATCAAGGAGAAGGGCAAGGAGCCAATGACTTCTCAAGAAAGGAGACATCCAACTCTAGCTGGTTGGATTTCAGATGAGGATCTGCAAATTGGTTTTGTTAACAAGTGGAAGGATAGAAAAATTCTTACCCCTAAATTCTTGTCTTGTGAATTTTTTAGATCTCATGGTTTTCAATTTCAAGAATTTTTAGTAGGAAGTGGACTACAACAATTTGTGGAGATGGAAGGGGCATTCTACCCGTATTTGGTTAGAGTGTTCTACATGAACTTGACATCAAGAACAGCCAGCCCAAGCACCAAAGTGAAAGGTGTAAGGATCTTCTTTGATGAAGATTTGTGGAACAATGTAGCTGGTCTCTCAACTCAAGGCATAAACATCACATATGGCTTTGAGGACTTCAACAAGTTGGTAGAATTCAGAAAATTCTGCAAGGATCCTAACCTACAAGTTGAGAACTTGTATAAAGTTGGTAATGTAAAGTTAAATGAAAGAATGCTGCATTATGTTATTGTTTGGATTTTAGTTGCAAGAGGCACTAATCATGCCCAACTTACTAAGGAAGACATTCTTCTAATGTATGGATTCCTTAATAATGTGAGCATAGATTGGCCCTCAATTATCCTTGATAATATGTTTAAAGCCATTAGGCTTTCCTCTTTGCATTACCCTATGCTGTGTTTGTTTCTAAGATTTTAGAATACAAAGGTGTTGATCTTGAAGGGGAGAATAAACAGATTTTGCTAAGCAATAGCAAAATTGGCAAAATGTTCTAAGGCATATGGGCCTCATAGAACAAGGCAACAGTGTTTACCCAAAGAGAAGAAGGAGCCGCTGCCATGGAAGAAGATGATGAAGACCAACCTCAACCTCCACCTCAATTTCAACCTCAACCAGGATCAGTGGAGGAGCTTCTCATATCAAGAATGGATTCTATGATGAATCTTCACTCCAAGGAATTTCAAGGCCTTTCTCATCAACTCTCAAGGCTTAATAGAAGAATGTATAGAGTTGAAAGAAAGATGAACATTGAAGAATTATCTCCTCGAAGAAGATAATACAACATCCTCAAGAGGCAAACAGCCAACCAATGTTGAGGAAGATGAAGAAGATAGTGAAGAAACCGAATAGGCTACAAGTTCACTTTTCCTTAGCTTGTTCTTCATTATTTTCCAGCTGCTGTATTTTTTTCTCTCTATTATTTTCTCGTGTATTAATTTGCTTCTGCTGTAATTATCTCCGAAAATGTAATCTTTTTGAAAATGATAAAAATAAAGGGGAGAAAATATTTGTTTTGATTGAAAATCTGTCTAGTTAATATAGCTTTTAAGAAAATTAATTTCAAGGGAACTTTAGGAAATAATTCAAATAAGTGCTCTAATATAGCTTAAACAATTAAGAGCATAGTTTAAGGGGGAGTTTTTAGAAATAATTTCCACTCATTAACTCCTTGAAATCTCTTTTTCAGAATTCAAATTGAAACTTAAATGCTATATGACTGCCTATTTTATTTCCTTTGTGGACTAATATTTATGATGGAGATATCCATACATTATATTCAAGATTTTCAGGATATTATCACAAGTCTCTAGGTTTCTTTTTATCATC
The DNA here is from genome assembly GCA_030347555.1 of Lablab purpureus. NCBI lineage: Eukaryota > Viridiplantae > Streptophyta > Magnoliopsida > Fabales > Fabaceae > Lablab > Lablab purpureus. The sequence continues at coordinate 39,259,943 of CM059256.1, forward strand.
ATCAAAAAGGGGAGATTGTTGGCATATTTCAAGTCCGGAGTTTTATGGAGACCTACAGCTTTGATGATGAAGTTTTTAGGAAGTTTCAATCAACATTAAAGACTTGTGCCATCTCACAAAGGAAGGTTGCTTGATAAGAAAGGAAAGGCATAAAGAGCATTCAAAGCTTTCAAGAGAGAAGATTGATGAAGATTTTCTCAAGAGCTGAAGGATCAAAGGAAGAAGGTTCTGTTTTGGGTGTTAGGATAAAAAGAGTAAGTCATAAATCCCATTCAAGACCTTCCCAAACAAGAGAGCAAGGTGTTTTCTCGCAAAAACGTTTTTCTACGCTTTTAATCGATTACCATACGTAGATAATCGATTATTTAACTTAATATTTGAATTAAAAATGTTTAACGAGCAAAATAATCGATTAAGTGTCTTTGATAATCGATTATATTGATTATGGGTTAATATAATCGATTATGGCCTTAATCTAATCGATTAAATCAAACAATATTTGTTTTCCAGTTTTTAAACATGATATAATCGATTAAGCTTTTAATATAATCGATTAAATGAGTCATTTTTGTGAAATTAATTTTAAATCAACCTAAGAATGGAAACTTTGGAGCATTTTCGAATTATAAAATGAAAGAGAATGTCTTAGGTTTAACACATCTGAACAAACACAAAATATTCAAAGTGTTTATGCGCCTTAGCTTTTTCAAAGCCGCTTCCTCGCTTCTCTTCGCTTGATCAAGTCTTTGGAAGTGGTGATCATTGTGCTTAAGCTTTCTATCCAAAGACATTTCAGGTGTATTCTTTTACTCGTTTTTGTAAAGGGAAAATTCATCCCTTGGATCTGTTCTAAGGGAGGTGTTTCATCTCTTGTGAGTCAAGAGAGGTGGGTTTCATCCTCAGTGTGTCTGGGGAGGTGTTTCATCCTTAGTGTGTCTGAGGAGGTGTTTCCGTTTATCTTTATTTGTTATTGCATGAATTGGTGTTTGTAATTTCAATTAAAGATAGTGGGGAAAATCATCACGGATTTGTGGTGGTTGGGAATTGGACGTAGGATTGGCTTAATCCGAACCAGTATAAATCTCTGTGTTATTTCTCTTTCTCTATCTCTTTTAATTGTGGATCATTATAACAATTGCTAATCCCAACAGCGTTAATCAAAGGATTGGAAAAATTCACATCCAAGTTTTTGAAAGTTTTTCAAAACCTGAAAATTTATTTGAAAGAGAAAATTTCTTTAAAAACCCAATTCACCCCTCCTCTTGGTTTTTACACTGCCGTCTTTATTTAACACAACAACATCATGTTGATATTGAAAAAATATATTTGTTGGACATAGATTACGCATCTTCAAAAATAGAATGTTTGATAACTCAAAATGAAGATCATTGCCTATGACACTGGACAATTTTTCATATTCAAAAGCATCATCCTGACAAAATAATTGTTAGTGTTGGTTGATGATCTTCCAAAGCTCAAGTTTGAGAAAGATAAAGTCTAAAATTTGGCATGCTTTTTGAAAGTAGAGAAAGCATCATTCTTGGATACTAAGAATAGAGTTCATGTATGTCTAAAAAAATCATCAACAATAACAAGCGCATACAAATTTCCAACAAGGTTTGTCATTTTGGAAGGATCAAACAAGTGTTGGATCGAGCTCTTACCACTACATCAAAAGCTATAGTCGTTATTTAGGGCAAAACTCTTTCTAGTTAAAAGCGTAGTAGACTAAGCGTCACAATTCGATTGTGACTTGGTTCACATGGCCTCTGATCTAACTTGCCAAAAAAGGAAAATGAACTAAAATTTAATTTAAATAGAAAAACTATTTCGACTACTAGATCCCTTGAGCTTTTACATATAGACTTGTTGTTGCGGGTGGCATCAATTGTCCTATACCAATGACTAGATGGGTTAGAGGCCATGTTGGCCAAGTTACAACAGAAACCCCAACTAACGGCTATAGCTTTTGATGAAGTGGTAAGCACTCGATCCAACAATTGGTATCATAGTCAAAGGTCATGAGCTTGATTCCCATCAGGACAATTACTAAGGGGAAGATTGTTGCGAGTGACATCAATTGTTTTGTGGCAACGACCAGATGGATCAGAGGCCATGTGAACCAAGTCACAATCGAATTGTGACGCTTAGTCTGCTACGCTTTTAACTAGAAAGAGTTGTGCCCTAAATAACGACTATAGCTTTTGATGTAGTGGTAAGAGCTCGATCCAACACTTGTTTGATCCTTCCAAAATGACAAACCTTGTTGGAAATTAGTATGCGCTTGTTATTGTTGATGATTTTTTTAGACATACATGAACTCTATTCTTAGTATCCAAGAATGATGCTTTCTCTACTTTCAAAAAGCATGCCAAAGTTTTACAAAACAAAAAAAATTTGATTGCATTAATTCTATTAAGAGTGATCAAGATGGGAGTTTCAAAATGATATATTTGATTCCTTTTGGGAAAAATATGGATTCAAGCTTGATTTTTCTACATTTAGAACTTCACAACAAAATGGAGTAATAGAAAGGAAAAATAGGTCTTCAAAAGAATTGACTAGAACCATGTTAAATGAATTATCCTTACCTAAATATTTTTAAGTTTCTATTATATGCTTAATAGGATGCTAATTAGGCCTATTCTCAAGAAAATCCTATTGAACCACTAGACGATTTAGACCCTATAGCTCTTGTATAAGAGATGTTTTGAAGATAATAAAAATAATTTATTTCAATATGCGTATGATTCATCTAACACGTTTGTTCTATGCAGTTGAGCATTTCAGTAAAGGCATTAGACCATAATAGGTCTAATTGAACTATTAGACGATCTAACAATAGAATCTACAAGAATACAAATTTAAGAAAGTTGAATCACACAGAGATTTTATACTAAAAGATCTAATCATTTTATTCAAATAAAAAGATATTCTCTTAATAGATATTAAAGGATTAATTACACATACTTATTCCAACATTCAAATTAAAGAAGAAAAAGGAAATGAATGACATTACAAAAGATGATATAATAAGTGATATTACTCTATATTATTTGAATTGTTTCCTTTCAGGATAAATTAAGAGAGATAAAAGAAAATCAAGCCTTTCCATTTTGAGTGTCTAATGGTACGAAAAGTCATATTTTCTACTGCGTGAAAAGATACGAAGAATATCAACTATGATTATGGAAAGCACAAATGAAGGATAATTCGAAAAGTGTTAAAGACTTCAAACGATATTCGAATTTGTGAAAGATATAAAAAGACTTGAAGATCAAAGTAGAAGACACAACAACAATTACAAGCTATCAAAGTCTACTCAAATGTCAAAGAGATTAGAAAGTCTAAGTATGTGTATGAGCGAAATTCTTTATAATATTCTCATATATACCCAATGAGCTTAAATTGTTCTCTCCTCTATATTTAAGAGAATTCTTTAATTTTTTGTTAAGGTCTTAATCTCAAAGGGAGGTTAAGATAGGTGATAACCACTAGTGGTTTGTGTACTCGTTTGAAATCAGTTGTTTGATTACTGAAACCTCTTAAGAATTGTTCTTAAGGGGAAACTGAACGTAGCCCGTGAGATTTGGTTGAACTAGTATAAACCTTCTAGTATTTTTCTTTCAGTGATTAGACATTTAGTCTATCATACTATGGTTAGAAGGTCCTGTGTCTTCTCGCGAAAGATCTAAGGCTCTATTCAACCCCCCCTTCTAGAGTCACCTGTTTCTACTAACTCCATATGAACTATTTAAGGGTAAGAAGCCTAATATAGGACACTATAAAATTTTTGGATGTAGTTTTTTGTTTTAAATGATGACAAAGGAAATCTTGGCAAGTTTGGTGCTAAAGAAGATTAGGGTATCTTCTTAGGTTACTGAACAAATAACCATTCATATAGAGTGTATAACAAAGGACTTTTAACTATGGAAGAATCTATCATGTTGTATTTCATTAATCTAACAAAAAATAGAAGACTTGCCAAAGATTCATGCAGGTGATAATGATCTACTCGACAACTTCACCAAACCTTATGTGATCCGAAAAAAGAATGTTTATTTATTTTTTGGTTTTAGTGTTGCAAGAATAAAACAAAGTATCCATAGTTTTAGTATATTCTATGTTATGTTTGGAAATAAGGATAGGGAAGGAAAGTCTTTGCCTAATCCCTTTCCACCATACTCTTTATATAAGGAGAGTGCTCTTCTTAGCTTATTTCTTGTGTGGTGCATTGGGGACTCATTAAAAGAGATTTTTCTCTCTTAGGGTTTCTTATCTTGTGAGCTAGGTCACAAGTGGCGATTCTCCATACTTGCTTATCTCATAGAGTTAAGTTGAGCATGGTTATTCCTAATACCTAGGATTCTAGACTCTTATCTTATGGGCCAGGTCACAAGTGGCGAATCACCATCTTACTTATCTTATGGAGTTTGAGTGGTGCAAGGTATTGCTCTAATTCCTAGAACTATCTTGATTTTTTTATATTCATGGATCTTTTTCCTTTTTATGAGTTCCAAAAAGTTAAAGATTGCATTTTTTTTCAAGACTTCTTTAAAGAATTTTTCCAAAATTTCATCCAAGAGTTCTTCCTTGAAGCTTGAGTGGAAAAAATTACCAAAACCTAGGCTATCCTCCCTTAGGTTCTCATCAAAATCTAACTTAGACATGTCAAATGATAAAAAAGATTCAATTAAGGATATTATAGGAAAATGATCACATAAGGATTTGCCAAGAGAATGGAGAATACCAAAAAATCTCTCACTTGATAATGTAATTGGACAACTTGAGAAGGGAGTATCAGCTAGACATTCTTTAAGTAATTTCTACAACACAATGACATTTTTCTCACTGTTAAAACCTAAAAATATTGGTGATTCTCTAGAGGATGAAGATTGGATATCTACCATGCATGATGAACTTCATCAATTTGTGCGAAATGATGTTTGGGTGTTAGTACTCAGGATTGAAAATATGAGGGTTATACGAATAAAGTGGGTTCTTAGAAATAAAATGGATGAACAATGACTTATCACTGGGAACAAATCAAGGTTAGTTTCAAAAGGATATAATCAAGAATAAGGAATTAAGTTTGGTGAAACACAAGCACCCGTCGCAAAGTTGTTAGGTTGTTTCTTGCTTATGCTTGGTTTTAAGATTTTTCATATGGATGTCAAGAGTGTTTTCCTATACAACTTTATAAACGAAGTGTAGGTATCTCAATCTCCTTGTTTTGATCACTTGTTACCAAATCATGTATGTAAGTTGAAGAAAATTCACTTAAACAAGCACCTAGGTAATGGTATGAGAAGCTTAGTAATTTCATTCTTTCCCAAGATTTTAAGAGAGAAAACATCATTAGAATATTTGAAAAAGATATTATTTTGGTATAATTTTATATAGATGACAAAATTTTGTGTCACTAATGATAGCTTGTGTGAGATGTTTGTGTTAGATATGCTGGGAGAATTTGAGATCTTCATAATGGGAGAATTGTCTTCTTTATTAGGATTTTAATTCAAGTAGTTCAATTATGGAACTTTTTTTAGTCAATCCAAGTACTACTTTGTTGAAGAAATTTGAGATGAAAAATTGTAAAGAAGTTGTTACAGTTATGTCCATAAACTGCTATCTGGATTATGATAAACAAGAAACAATATTTGACTCTACAAAGTTCAAAGGACTAATTGGCTTTATTTGACAGCAAGTAGACATAACATTATGTTCAATATTTTTATGTGTGCTAGATAACCCTAAAGAGTTTCCATATATTGCTGCCTAAAGAATTTTGAAATACCTAAAAGGAACTATTAATCATGCTTTGTGGTATCTAGGTGATGTTTCTTTAGCCTTAGTTGATTTTTAGATTATGATTTTCTAAGGTACAAGCTTGATAGAAAAAGAATCAATGGAGCATGTCATATTCTTGGAAGTAGCTTGGTGTCTTGGCATATTAAGAAACAAGCATGTGTTTCCCTTTCAACAACTAAAGAATAATACATAGTAGTAGGTAAATATTGTGCTCAAATTCTCTAGCTTAAGGAGCAACTAATTGATTTTTGTACTGTAACTATAAAAGGTACCATTAATGTGTGATAATAACTGTGCTATAAACTTAACTACAAACCCTATTCAACATTCAAGAACCAAACACATTGAAATAAGGTATCACTTTATTAGAGATCACATTTTAAGAGGGAACTCTTGTGAAAACAAGTATACACTAGAAGAGAGGGTTGAATTGCATTATAAAAACTTTCATTAATATTTTAGTTTTCATTTGTTGTAAACATTTATCATACGATACTTTGAATTCAATAGATGTACAAAGTTTGTTGATACAAATAATTTAAGAAAGCTTTTTGAGTTAAAGAAAAATCTCCCTTTGAGTTAGGCAAAATTATAAAATGTAATTGAAAAAGGAGATGATACTTCACACAGTTGTTTATACTAGTTCGTCTGATAACTTAAACTACATCTAGTTCTTCAATCTAATAGATTGAGTTCCACTAGGCAGACTCACACTACAAAGTACAAGTATTGTTTAGGCTTGTAGCCACTTCTGGATAACCCGTTCAAGTACTAATTTCTACAAGTCCCTTTTGGCTTAACCAAGTATTCTTTGGAAACATAGTCACTCCTTCCTAACCCCTTTACAAAAAGAAAAGAGTGTGATTAAAAATCACAAGAATGCTAGTCTAGAAGAATAGCGTCTTACAGACGGATATAAAAAATACGTTTTCTTCTAGAGTTAGCTAACACACACAAAGTGTTCTTCTAAAGCTTTAAAGAATAAGGACAGAAAACAATAAATATTCAATACTTAAGCAGAGTTCGCATTCGATTCTTCTTGTTTTCTTCCTTGAACTAGGCTTTTATATATTGTTTGAGAGCAACTAGCCGTTAAAATCTCATTCCGACATCTTCAGCTTCAAGTTGACTTCAACAGCTGATATGATTCCAAATGGAAAAGTACTTGTTGAAGATAGAGAAAAGGAACTTGAAGAATAAATACATGAAGCATGACAAGAAAAGAATAAAAAGGAATAAAAAGGAATATTTCAGGAAGATTCATAATAGGGAGACCTGGAAATGAGGGAGAAAAAGAAATAAAGAAATTTTTTTAAGAAAGATTGACAAGAGGAAGACTTCAAGCCTTAGAAGGAGAAATCAAAAGGAAAATAAATACATGAGATTCCAAAGAATATTCCAAGAAAACGAAGTCTAAAGTTTCCTCAAGTTTTGAAGTGAAGAAGTGCCTTTTGGAAGGCTTGCTAAGTGCCCTTTGGAGAGTGACCCTTCAAGCTTTGAAGAGTCACTTCTCTAATAACTCTTGGCACATGGGGCACCTTTTTCCATGACTCTTGGAGATCTCTTAACCTTTCCCACATGCAAGGATCAAATGTAATTATTACTTTTTCTAGATTCAAGGAACACTGTGGGACTTCTCCTTATTTTGTGGGATTAATTTTACTAATCATGAATAAGGAGTGTTAACTCTAGGATTAGGAATTAACTTTGATTGAATCTTGGCACTCCTTTTGGACATGACTTTGTCCTATAAAAGGACAACTTCCCTCATATTAAAAGTCACTTTTGAATATTGAATGAAATTGTCTCTTTGTGAGTTCATATTTGAAAGTCTTTCCAAAGATGTTTCTCTCTTGCTTTGGGTTCTTATCTTGAGAAGCTTTCTCAAGTGGTGGATCTTCTTGCACTTATCCTTGAGTTTTCCCAACCAAGGTGACGTGTTCTTCCATTCCTTCTCTTTTAATCCATTTTCTTTTTCAATAGATTACTTGTTATTGTTTCTATTTCTTGTTTTGTTTGAAGTCACAATCACTCTCCTCGGTTCTTCAAGCTTTCGCAACTCTCATCCTTTCTTCCATGGAGGATTATGCTTCCTTTATCTCCTTGGGTTGATTGAGATCTATCCATCCTTCTAAGGATCATATCAACAACTTGATCTCCAATAGTTTGTTTAAAGCTTCACATAGAGTACATTGAATACAACTCTTCATGCAATAAAATCATGCTTCTTCTTTTAGCACAAAACCTGATAACTTGTAGCACTTATCCTACATTAGACAGTGTTATAATTCTTTTAATTCCATACATGGTAGGTGTACTCCAATAGTTGATAAAATTGAGCGCATCAAGACTTTGGGTGTGATAAAGCAACTTTACCTTTTCTTTCAACACATACTTGAGAAAAGTTGAGATCTCCTTGGACTTAGTGCTTAGGATGATTTGGAAGAATGTTCTTATACTTCAAAGGAATAAACATTAATGTTAACGTTGTTGAGACATATTATATGATGACTTAGCATTTGATGATCTATAAAGAGTATCGTCTGCCAGATGATACAGGCATGATTTAATATAAGAATCGTGTAACAAGTTACATCGTCTATCAGACACAACAATCTTTATTTTTTATGCTTTAATGTTCTTATGCATATGTCTCTATATTGTTACAATGAATCTTATTCTGATATTGTTTGGTATATTACACTTTTTAATCAATTTATTTGATGTTTTAATCAATTAAAAAAACTCCACTTTTATATTTATTTTCATTTATTTATGTTTTCATATATTAAATTATTGATAAAATAAATTAAATTACTGTTGAAAACATTTTTTTCAATTTTAATCGATTTATTATCGAGATAATCTATTAAAATAATTGAAAAACAATCAACTTCATAATTATCATTCGTTTAATGGATTAACTAGTTAATTTAATCTATTAAAAATATTTGTATCTTCTTTCTTTATTTTACTACAGTGTAACTTGTAGTAAATTTTTCTGTTTTGTCATAATAGCAACACAACATACTTTCGTGTCATTGGCTACCCATACAAATGTTAACTTTGACTGGATTAGTTTTATTTTATTAAAAATATTATTTCCAATGATATCAGAGAATCTTAGCATAACTTGTAACTGCACCTTGACCTAACCAAAATTGATGTGTAGTTACCAATTTCTGAATTCTCATCCACTGATCTTGATTTCTATTAAATTGAATTAAATTATGAATTGAATTCCTCTTTCGCAAGCCCTAGTTTTTACCCTATATCAGTTGTGTGAGTCTTCCCTATATTAAATTCCTACTTCATCTGTATTCATTCATAATTTGCATTTAGTTTTCCCTCTCTCAAATTTCCTTAGCCACGTATCTTCCTTCAATACTTCACCTAGAAAGGGAACAAAATCCCTTTGCTCTAGTGGACGAAAAACTCCACACTGTAGTGAATACTCACTGTAGTACCCTCCTCCATCCTCTCCTCACACAAGGGTTGGTTACATCGAAACTTGGGTTGCTGGTGACCAAGATAGAATGGAAGTATTTGTTCAAGAAATGAGAATAAAATTGGTCAATGTTACAAAAGTTCCTAAGTTCTCATGGCTTAAACATTGTTGGAGCCTTTTAGAACTATGAGGAGACCGAACCCCAAAATTTTAAAAATTTAATACATATACATAAAATTAAATAAAAATTATTTTTAATTTTTTGTAACTCAAATCATGTTATTAAATATTTTATCAATTTCTTTTTATAACCCATGCAGACAAAGAAAATCATTGAGTTATATAATTTATAATAAATATATATATTTTTTTTAATAATATATGTTTTTTTATATTTTCTCTATAAATATTCTTTAATATAATTTATCTTCTCTTTCTACATTATATTATTATATTAATATTTTTTTCTTTATGATAAGATATAAAGTTTTTTTAAAGATGTTTTTAAGAATATGAAATATCTATTTTTAGAAACAATATTCCCTTTATAATTCTAGTCTTAAAAATTTTATTTAAAAAATTATTAAAAAAAATTTAACTTTCCAAAAAAATTAACATCTCCTCTAATTTTACTTTATATATTTATAATCTTAAGATAAAAAAATCACAACTCCACAAACATAATTAAGAAAAATAAATTTTCATTTTCATTTTTTAATATAGATTTAAATATTAAAATTTCAAATTCAAAAATTGAGAGTGTGCTTAAGTTATTTCTGCAAAATAATTTCAGTACTTTTTACCAAACTTGAATATTATTGTACAAGAAAATTTTGCTTTCATTCTCAACTTTATTCTAAACTCTTCAAGAAATTTTACTATTTACTATATATATTTTTTTTCATCTGAAAACAATATTTTGAATATTTTTTTATCTTTTTTAAATCCTTACCATCTAACTAATTTAAGTATTTTTATATTTTAAAATATTTTGGTATGAAAATTCTTTTTAGGTACATAATAAAATCTTAACTGTTATGTCTTGTTATAACCTACATATTTCAGTATTTAATAATATTTTTATAGTTATTTTTTAGTTTTTAACTTTCATTATTTATATATATATATATATATAAAAGAATATATTCATTTGTTGTAATAAAAATTATCAAAACAAACTTACAAAATACAATAGAAGATTAATTTTTTATCGACAATATAGTTATTTACATTAAAAAATACAGAAAATTTTAGTTTAAATTCAATTATTGATAAGTTAAAGAATTTGAAAGAATAAAGGATTATGTTTTTATTAAATCTGATTTTATAGTTATAATTATATTAAAATATGTATCCATTTTTGTTATTTGTAACAGTAATTGTATGTATAAATTTTAAGTTCATTATGGTTTCTCCAAAATTATTAGTCAAGATCTGTTACTAGGCTAAAGAAAGAAAAATTCATAAGTCTCAAAAACCTTTTGCAACACAAAAATCATTAAATCTTTCTTGAAATGATTGGTAAAATCTATCTTAATCTTTTGAAGTTTTTTGTAGCAATACAAAGTTTGAAGGTGTCATTCTCAAGTCACAAGTTAAAGGGGTTGATATTGAGATTACTCCACATATTTGGAAGAAACTAACTGGTCTAGAGTATGAAGGGATTTACACTACAAGGAATTCATTAAATATAAATTAATATAGAGACAAAAACTAATTAGTCATTATAGTGACTAAATTAGAAACTATTTTATAAACTAAAAATTATTGGTATTTAAAATAGTTTTTATTATAATAGAAACTATATTTTTTTGGCTATTGATCTTAAAAAAATATGAATTGGTTTATATATAATGGTGACTAAATTGGTTTTAAATCAACATCTAAATTTTTTTCTAACATTAGCTACCAAGGTTTTAACCACTTACTAAATTAGATTCTAAAATAGTCTCTAATTAAATTAGTGACCAATTTCTTCATTTTATGGGTCAATAATATGGTTGGTAAAAACAACTTTTTTGTAGTGTTAGGTCAATAAGAGAAATACCACTATTGTTGAGAACTTCAACAAATTTAAGTTATTTCATGGCTACATGAAAAAGCCTCGTACATCCATTAATAGGTTCAGTGATGGATGGTTGAAACTTGAGGAACAACTTCTAACTTTTATAATTACTTGGAAATTAACTCCCAGGAAAAGTGATTATGTTTTACTAAATGAATAGGGTATTGTTTTGATATATGGCATTTAAAAAAAGATCAAGATAAATTGGATATATGTGATCAAAGATCACATCCTAAAGTCAAACAGGTTACCTTACCATAGATTCTCCTGTGTTGTGTTTGTTTAAAAAAAATAACTCATTTCAAGGTCAATATAGATGGTGAACTATCTAAATTTATGAGAAACGAAATTACCAATTTTACCCTTGACAAATTTACAAAATGCTTGATATTGGACCAAGCGACACTTAAAGATGATGACCTTATGGTTGCATATATTATTGATTATGTTCCACCAATGGACAAAAGGTTTTCCTTTCTCATAGTTTGAGTAGTTGTTGTTTGCCCAAATGGATATGATCAAAGGTCACACCATGAATTTTGTGAAGCACATTTTCAACACTTGGATAATCAAATTGAAAGTATTCAAAATTAACTTGTCGAGTTCCAATTTGACATGGGAAATTAGGATTTGTTCTTTGCATGTTTTTATGTTTATGAATTATTTCATTATAGTTCTTGTTTGTTTTATAGTTGTTGCATACTTATCTTGTTTGCAAGTGTATTTTTTGTGTCGTCTACAATTGCATCTTTGTATTTCAGTATGTTTAATTATTTCAAGACAACTTTGCTTCTATTGGTATTATTCTCTTTTTAATTTTAGCTCACCAATTTGATGAAGTCAAAGGAAGAGTGAAAATAGTGTTTTGTGTTGTGTGGTCTATTTCTTTTGCAAGCTATTTGTACCATTTATTTTGTAGGTTATATAAAATACATCACTTAGTTGTCTTCATCAAATAGAGGGAGTTTGTTGGATCTGTGGTTCAAATATTTGATGAATGAAACTATTCCACATTGGTGATCAAATACTATTTGAGCTCTTTTGAAGACACTTGAAGGCTCTTGAAGAATTACATTGATTTGTGAGAACTTAAAGTGTTTTAGTATGATCTGTGTTGCTTAAGATATTTGTTGTAAGTTTTCTCCTTCTTGATTTGATCTAGTTTTGCAAATAGAAAGTAGCGGTATTCATTGGATCGGGTTAACTGATGACCCAATCTGATCCAATTCAACTCAATTAAATTGGGTTGGATTTCATTTATGATTAGGTCAAACCTGACTCAACTCACTCTTATACATGGGTAATGGATTTAGTATGAGTGACCCAAGACCCAACTTGGGATTCCCTCTTATACTTTTCTCACACCCATTTACAACTAGCACAACCTTAGGAAAACCTAAAGCTCTCACGACAGTGATTCTTCTTCCTTTGTTTCATCTCCTCCATTCACCTCTAGTGTTCACCTCTATTGCATCTCAACCCTAACATCATAAAACAAACATAAACACCATTGTGGCAGTGCATATTATATTTCGTATCAATCTTAATATGCTCGTCTTTATCATTCATCTCTATTGTTCGCCTTTCACTTCTATTGTTTGCCTCCGTTTTGTCATTCGTTTCAGTTGTTTGTCTCTATCACCTCTTCTCTAATACAATCTTATCTTTGACCTCTATTTCAAGTGGTACTTGAAAATTACAACTTTTAATCAAGAGAAATAATTTTTTTTCAAATTCTTGACCCAATTGAACCAACCCAATCCAACTCTATCAAGGGTGAGTTTGACTGGGTTGGGTTTAACATAAAAATGCAAAAGCCCAACCCAACTTGATAGTTTTTTAGTGGGTTGAGAATGGGTTTGTCCAAATCCTACCTAACCCAACCCATGTGTTGGACTTGAAGACTTGGTTTCAAGTGGATTTGATGTCTCCAACCACCTTTGATGATGAAGATGATGGTGCTTGAAGAATGAAGTTTGTGTCTTAGGATTAGAGAGTCTTAGGTTGTGTGGTAAGTTGCATTTCAATTAATCTTGGACTTAATCTTGGGGTTTAAAATGTTTTGAAATGTTTTGAAAAGGTTTTAAATTGTTTTCAAAGGTTTAACTATTTTTTTAACTGGTTAAAAATCTGATTTCAACTAGTTAAACTGTTCTTCGTTTTTCAAGCTTTGTATTTGGGAAATTTTAACTGACTATTTTCGAAATTTAAACCAGTTAAAATCATGGTATCTTTGTTCAGGAATTCCAGTTCTCTGGAATAGCTAGTTAAAACGAGTTTTCAACTGACTGATTTCAAGTTCCAGAAAAAGGGTGCTCACTGGAAAATTGGTTTTAATGAAAACAACCAGTTTAAATGTGATTTCAACCGACTATTCTCGTCAGAATCAGTTTTAACAGCTTAGCTATAAATAACTCAAAATTCAAAGAACTGAGTGACGAATCATTTTTAGAAGAACCCACTGAGCAAGAACGTTTCTCTTACACTCTAAATCAATTTGCGAATCTCTCCAAGAAGTCCAAGATCCAATTGATTGCTAATTGAATCAAGATTTGCATGCTCTGTTTTTTTCGTTCAGCTCTTGCTCTGTTTTTCGTTTCTGCTATGAATTTCCAGGTGAATTCAATCCAATTCTTTGTGTGTTTGTTAGCTGCGTGTTCGTCTCTTAATCAGGGTGATTAAGAGTTCTTGTAATAGGGTTTTACAGGTGTTTAGAAGTCTTGTAGGGTTCAAGACTAGGTGCAGCTTTCTGTTTTTCGTTTTGCATGTAGTGTTCATGTAAAAACTGGTTTTTAGTGAATTGATTGAATTTGTGTGGTTAGGAAACTGGATGTAGCCTTTGTTGAAAGGTGAACCAGTATAAATTTGTTGTGTTGTTCTTCTTCCCTTAATCTTTTACATTCAGCAATTGAATTTTGAATTGTAATTGAATTGGATATATGATCAATTGATTAAGAGCATTTCAAGAACCTATTAAAACTGGTTTTAATCTTCAATCCGAATCTGGTTTTTCATATTTGGGCATTGGGTTTCGAAAATCTTTGAAAGTTTAATTCACCCACCTCTTAAACTCAGCCATTTATTCCAACAATTGGTATCAAGAGCTGGTTCTTGAAAAATATTCAAGTTTTTGAAAAATTTCAAATATGGTCGAAGGAAAATTGCCTTTTGCGGAGGGTGCTTCTATAAACAAGGCCACCAATGTTTTTCGGGGTAAACTATCCATTTTGGAAAGTTAGAATGAAGATTTTCATTGAATCAAATGATATAGGGATTTGGAATGCTATAGTCAATGGACCGTATATCCCTAAAGAAGAGAAACCATGGGAAAATTTAAACGCTGATGAACAAAAGAAAGTGCAATATGATTGTAAAGCAAAGAACATCATAACTTCTGCACTTAATCTTGATGAATTCTTTCGTGTTTCACAGTGTTCCAATGCTAAAGAAATGTGGGAAGTGTTGGAGGTTACTCATGAAGGAACAACTGATGTTAAAAGAGCTAGAAAACATACTTTAATCCAAGAGTATGAGATGTTCAGAATGCTTCCAGGAGAAACTGTTTCAGATGTGCAAAAGAGGTTTACACACATTATAAACCATCTGATCGGCCTTGGAAAAGTGTTTGAGAAAGAGGAGCTGAACATCAAAGTCCTGAAATGTTTGGATCGAAGCTGGCAACCCAAAGTAACAACAATTTCTGAATCCAAGGACTTGTCAACAATGAGTGTTGCTGCACTTTTTGGAAAGCTAAGGGAACATGAGCTTGAGTTGAATAGACTTGCTGAACAAGAAGACAATGACAAGAAAAAGAAAGGGCTGGCCTTGAAGACTTTGGTTCACAATGAGGAGAATAGTGAGGATGAAGGACATGGAGGAAGTGATGCAGAATATCTTAACCTCTTAGTTAGAAAGTTCAACAAGTTCTTGAAATACAAGAACAAAGATTACAAGAACAAGAGGTATAATAAAAAATCTGATTTAGCTTCTTCTAACTTTACTTGTTTTGGTTGTGGAAAACAGGGACATATTAAGGCTGAATGTCCATACTCACAAAACAAAGAGAGGAATGGAGAAAAGAAGCATGAAAAATCATTCAAAACCAAGAAGGCTTACATAGCATGGGATGAGAATGATATCTCCTCTAGTGATTCTTCAAGTGATGATGAAAGGACCAATCTTTGCCTTATGGCTGATTGTGATACAGCAAGTAGTGTAAGTTCCTCAACTACTCAAAATGGTCTCCCTTATGATCAGCTGCTGCAAAATTTTCTGGAATTGCATGAAGAGGCTAATAAGGTTGCTTGTTCAAACAATAGGCTTAAAGGTATGAACAATTGGCTAGAGAACAAGGTGAAAGAGCTAGAGAAAGAGCTGGAAAATTCAAAAATTGATTTTGAAAATTTGGAAATGATTTACAAGGCTTCAAGTTGCAATGATGAACATGCTAAAAAAATATGCACAAACTGCAGAATTTTAGAAAATCAAATCGAGTATTTGAACAAATCTCTAGCTAAATTCACTATGGGAAGAGCCAACTTGGATACACTTTTAGATTTTAAAATTTTTGTAACGAATAGAGTTGGACTTGGATTTAAAAATGGTTTTCAAAAGAAACAAAAGCCTTATAGAAATTTCTTTTCACATAGAAAACCATCCAGCACTTCATCTATTACATGCTTTTATTGTATGAACAAGGGACATACTTCAAAATCATGCAAAATCAGAAAATTTGGTGTTCCTAGTGGTCAATATATTTGGAAGCCAAAATGTGGTAGAAAGGTTATTAACTTTGTTGGACCCAAATTGATGTGGGTACCAAATTCTCTCCATTGATTGTGTTTTGCAGGTGTTCTTGAAGGCCAAGGAATCATTGTGGTATCTTGACAGTGGCTGTTCAAGGCACATGTGTGGTGACAAAAAGAAGTTTGTCAAACTCACCTTGAAAAATGGAGGTTTTGTCACATATGGAGATAATAACAAAGGGAAAATCCTTGGAAGTGGTGATGTTGGTAACATTTCTTCAATCCTCATTGAAAACGTGTTATATGTTGAAGGTTTGAAGCATAATCTACTTAGTATTAGCTAGTTATGTGATAAAGGATTTAGAATCATTTTTGAAACAAATCATTGCAAGATCATTGAGAAAAATTCTGATAAAATCTGCATGTTAGGCAAGAGAATTGAGAACATTTATATGTTTGATCTTGATCATATGTGTGAAACTAATTTTACATGTCTCATGTCTAAGGAAGATAGTTCATGGCTTTGGCATAGGAGAGCTGGACATATTAACATGAATCATTTGGAAAAACTGGTTTCAAAAGAACTTGTTTTAGGGATACCAAAACTGAAATTTGAGAAAGGTAAAATTTGTCATGCATGCCAAAAGGGTAAACAAACCAAAGTTTCTTTTAATCTGAAAAATTATGTGTCAACAACAAAACCTTTAGAATTGCTACATTTGGATTTGTTTGGTCCATCTAGAACAATGAGTATTGGTGGAAACTATTATGCTTTGGTTATTGTTGATGATTATTCTAGGTTTACTTGGACTTTATTTCTGAAAAATAAAAATGATGCATATCATGCTTTTAAGAAACTTGCCAAGGTTTTACAAAATGAAAACAGCTGCAGCATAAGTGCTCTTAGAAGTGATCATGGAGGGGAATTTGAAAATGAAAAGTTCAATCATTTTTGTGAAAAATATGGGATTAAGCATAACTTTTCAGAACCTAGGACTCCTCAACAAAATGGTGTTGTTGAGAGGAAAAATAGATCACTTGAGGAATTAGCAAGGACTATGCTTAATGAATCAAACATTCCTAAATATTTTTGGGCGGATGCAGTAAATACTGCATGTTACATAATAAGTAGGGTTTTGATAAGACCTATTTTGAAGAAAACCCCTTATGAATTGTATAAAGGGAGAAAACCCAACATAGCACATCTTAGAGTGTTTGGCTGCAAGTGTTTTGTATTAAATAATGGCAAAGAAAAACTTGGCAAATTTGATGCTAAAGCTGATGATGCATTGTTTTTAGGCTATTCTTTACATAGCAAAGCAAATAGGATCTTCAACAAAAGATTAGCTATCATTGAGGAATCAATACATGTTGTTTTTTATGAGACTAATGTGCAAAATGAAGGTGCGAGTGAGTGGTGCGAGTGCAGGTGAAGAGAACTTAATTGAAGGTGTATCAACCGGTCATGTAGAAACCGATAAAGTCGCTGCAGGTGGTATTTTAGTCGGTGAAAATCGAAAGAACCGACTAAAATCCTGGCACCGAATTAAATTCTGCGGAAAATGATCTACCTAAAGAATGGAGGGTGCCTCGCAATCTGTCCATTGGAAATGTGATAGGAGATGTTCAGAAAGGTGTTTCTACAAGAAGGTCTATGCATGATACATGTTTAACTGCTGCATTTGTTTCCCAAGTTGAGCCTAAATGTGTTGATGATGCATTATTAGATGAAAACTGGATTTTGGCAATGCAAGATGAACTGAACCAATTTAAAAGGAATGAGGTTTGGGAACTAGTCCCTTACACACCTAATATGAATATAATTGGCACAAAGTGGGTGTTTAAAAATAAAATGAATGATCAAGGAGTAATTACTAGAAATAAAGCTAGGCTTGTAGCTAAAGGGTATAACCAAGAGGAAGGAATAGATTATGAGGAAACATATGCTCTTGTTGCTAGGTTAAAAGCTGTTAGGTTATTACTTGCTTTCTCATGCATGATTGGATTCAAACTGCATCAAATGAATGTGAAAAGTGCCTTTTGAATGGATATATAAATGAAGAAATTTATGTTTCACAACCATCCGGATTTGTTGACCACAAATTTCCTAACCATGTATATAAGCTCAAGAAGGCTCTTTATGGACTCAAGCAAGCTCCAAGACAATGGTATGAAAGGTTAAGTAACTTTCTTATCTCTCAAAACTTTGAAAGGGGCCAAGTTAATAAAACTTTGTTCATTAGAAAGTCTTTGGACAGCATTATACTGGTGCAGGTTTATGTGGATGATATAATCTTTGGATCCACTAATGATAAGCTTTGTGAAGAATTTGTTGCAGCTATGCAGGGGGAGTTTGAGATGTCAATGATGGGTGATCTAAACTTCTTCTTAGGCTTACAAGTCAAGCAATTAGATCATGGAACATTCCTCAATCAGTCAAAATATTGCAAAGAGTCGTTAAAGAAATATGAGATGGACAAGTGCAAAGAATCAAGCACACCCATGGCTACCAGCAGCTATCTTGATGCTGATGAAAGTGGTAAACCTTTTGATTCCACTAAGTATAGAGGTTTGATAGGTTCACTTTTATATCTAACTGCTAGTAGGCCAGATATAATGTTTAGTGTATGCATGTGTGTTAGGTTTCAATCTAATCCCAAAGAATCACATTTTGCAATTGCCAAAAGAATCTTGAAATATCTAAAAGGAACTATTAATGTTGGTTTGTGGTATCCTAAAGGTGCTTCTTTTAATCTAGTGGGCTATTCGGATGCGAGACTTTGTCTGGATGTAAACTTGATAGAAAAAGCACTACTCGGAACTTGTCATCTACTAGGAAGTAGTCTAGTATCATGGCATAGCAAAAAGCAAGCTAGTGTGGCTTTGTCTACTGCTGAAGCTGAGTATGTTGCAGCTGGGAGCTGTTGTGCTCAAACTCTTTAGTTAAAACAGCAGCTTTTTGATTATGGTTTGAAACTAGATCACATTCCTATTAGGTGTGACAATACAAGTGCTATCAACTTAACAAAAAATCCTATTTTGCACTCTAGAACGAAACATATAGAAATAAGGCACCATTTCATTAGGGATCATGTTCAAAAAGGGGATTGCATAATTGAATTTGTTGACTCTAATAACCAACTTGTTGATATATTTACCAAACCACTCCCAAAAGATAGGTTTTTCCAATTAAGAAATGAGTTGGGTGTTCTTGATGTTTCAAATGTGATGTAATTCGTGTATGTGATTCATTTCTGCTGTTATTCATGCTATTTTGTGTGTTTGAATGTTTAAATCTGCATATTTCTTGATTAATTGCAATTAGATTTGCATATTGTATGTTATAAGTGAAATCTGCAATGATATTCAGAACTTTAGTTAGTTGTTTCGGGCTTTTAATAAGTTGTTTTGCCTAATTTGGGGCTACAGTGGATGTGCAGTGATATCTGATTTCTGTTTTAGCCAGTTAAACTGTCGAATTAGTCAGTTAAATGCATTAAATCTGTATCAGGATATCTGTTTTAATCAGTTATTTCTCATAAATCAACTGACTGAAATTGCCTGACACCATGTAAAGTTTAAAATTTGAACGAATTTGTTGTTAAACTGCATTGATTCACATTCAATTGGTGCATTTAAGTTGATTAATTGAGAATTGTGCATCTGAACATGATAAATAAAGCTGGTTAAAAGAATCTTGACTGTTGTTTTGTCTTGTAGTGCTTTTGCTTTGCTTTTAGCTGGTTTCTCTCTCCAAATGCGTATTGCATTCAACCAACTGAATTCCTTGGTCAAGTCTGTGCATACTGCATTTCTCTATCCCATATATTCCAACTGAATGCATTTTAATTGCTTCTTTGACTGAATAAAGCATTGATTTGTTAAAACTTGAAAATCTGAACTGATAAATACATGTGTTGTGTATTGCTTCACTGTTATTCACCCTGCCTGTGCAAAATTCTGCATAATACACTGCCTATACTCTGTTTCTCTGCACTTTCTCTTTTCTGCAATGGCATCTTCAAGCAACCCAAGAAAGAAATCCAAAACTGCTGGGTCATCAAAACACAAAGAACCTGAAATTCCAGCACCTCCTTCATATAGACATTGTTCTATTGAAGCTTGGTTTGATGATGATGATGGAGAGGATGATGATTAAACTGGTTCTGCAACTAATAGAGAGATGTTGTTGCTGTTAGATCCTGTTGCTGATGCTGTTTTACTGGTTTTGGAATACTGATGTTGTTTACTGGTTTTGGAGTACTGGTGTTGTTACTGTGCTGCTGCTGGTGCATTAATACTGTTGTTGCTGTTGCTGCATTACTGCTGGTGCATCTGCTGTATGCGAAGTGTTGTTCTGTGTGTCTTGTTATTTTTGTAATGCTTGGTTTCTTTGTTCTTGCTGTCTCTGGTGCATTTGTTGTTCTTCGGTGCATTAATTCAACTCGTTGCTACACGATTCTGCCGATCTTCGCTGCAAAATCATCTGTCTTGTTGTTGTTTGCATTCATGTTTTTGCATTTCATTGTTGTTTGGTTATGTGCTATATGTGCTTATTTGTTGCTGTTTTTTAATTGGGTCTTATGCCCATGTATGTTGAACTATTTTAATTTTACTGCATATGCTATGTTATATTCCTTGTGCTATTTTGATGATTCCAAAGGGGGAGAAAGTGTTGAATGCATTTGAAGGCACATGAAGCGCAAGTGCAAGTGAAAGGGGGAGAATCTGGTAAAAGGGGGAGAATCTGATCTGCAACATCTGGAACGTCTGCTGCTGTGAAAGCGCTTCTGCTATACTTCTACTATTTTTAATGCTATATTGTTTTACCACACTGTTCTGCTATTTCTGCTGCTGTATTTTGTTTTTTGTGTAGGACTCTTACATTCTTCAAAGACAATGAATGCATCAAGTGGTTGTCATCATCAAATAGGGGGAGTTTGTTGGACTTGAAGACTTGGTTTCAAATGGATTTGATGTCTCCAACCACCTTTGATGATGAAGATGATGGTGCTTGAAGAATGAAGTTTGTGTCTTAGGATTAGAGAGTCTTAGGTTGTGTGGTATGTTGCATTTCAATTAATCTTGGACTTAATCTTGGGGTTTAAAATGTTTTGAAATGTTTTGAAAAGGTTTTAAATTGTTTTCAAAGGTTTAACTATTTTTTTAACTGGTTAAAAATCTGATTTCAACTAGTTAAACTGTTCTTCGTCTTTCAAGCTTTGTATTTGGGAAATTTTAACTGACTGTTTTTGAAATTTAAACCAGTTAAAATCCTGGTATCTTTGTTCAGGAATTCCAGTTCTCTGGAATAGCTAGTTAAAACGAGTTTTCAACTGACTGATTTCAAGTTCCAGAAAAAGGGTGCTCACTGGAAAATTGGTTTTAATGAAAACAACCGGTTCAAATGCGATTTCAACCGACTATTCTCGTCAGAATCAGTTTTAACAGCTTAGCTATAAATAACTCAAAATTCAAAGAACTGAGTGACGAATCATTTTTAGAAGAACCCACTGAGCAAGAACGTTTCTCTTACACTCTAAATCAATTTGCGAATCTCTCCAAGAAGTCCAAGATCCAATTGATTGCTAATTGAATCAAGATTTGCATGCTCTGTTTTTTTCGTTCAGCTTTTGCTCTGTTTTTTGTTTTTGCTCTGAATTTCCAGGTGAATTCAATCCAATTCTTTGTGTGTTTGTTAGCTGTGTGTTTGTCTCTTAATCAGGGTGATTAAGAGTTCTTGTAATAGGGTTTTACAGGTGTTTAGAAGTCTTGTAGGGTTCAAGACTAGGTGCAGCTTTCTGTTTTTCGTTTTGCATGTAGTGTTCATGTAAAAACTGGTTTTTAGTGAATTGATTGAATTTGTGTGGTTAGGAAACTGGATGTAGCCTTTGTTGAAAGGTGAACCAGTATAAATCTGCTGTGTTGTTCTTCTTCCCTTAATCTTTTACATTCGGCAATTGAATTTTGAATTGTAATTGAATTGGATATATGATCAATTGATTAAGAGCATTTCAAGAACCTATTAAAACTGGTTTTAATCTTCAATCCGAATCTGGTTTTTCATATTTGGGCATTGGGTTTCGAAAATCTTTGAAAGTTTAATTCACCCCCCCTCTTAAACTCAGCCATTTATTCCAACACCATGAACATCCCTAATAGAAAGCTTCTCCAAATGATAAAGAGATTTTCTTGGTCATAGGAAGTTTTTTAATTGCTTAAAAGGTAGTTTTAATATATTAAAATAGTCTTGGCTAGTCTAGAAAGACAACAAGAAATATTTTAATTGATTAGAATCACTTAAAACTATGAGCAATTCCAGTATTCCTATTTTAATCGATTAAATTGTGCTTTTAAGATATTAAAATTACTAAAGATTAGTTTGTGCTTTGAATCCTTCTGTTTTAGTATGTTAAAACAAAGACTTAATTGGTTAATATTAGTTACAAGTGATATTAACATATTAAAAGGTAGTTTTAATTCATGAAACTATTGTACAACCTTGTTTTCGTCTGGGTCAAAGTAGAGATCAACTTAGAAGACTTTAAAGAATCAGAAGATGAAGAAGAGGAAGAAAATCATAAAAAGAAGAGATATCTATGAAGAATCCTAGAGAGTCCCAAACACAACTTTGGTTGCCTTTAGGATAATAAGTGTGAAAATGTAAAGTTGTTTTTTTATGGGGTGAGAATGGTCGTTCTTAAGGTAGAATGAGTCGTTCTCTTTTGAGAACAAGTCGTTCTCTTTTGAGAACAAGTCGTTCTCTTCTGTGAACGAGTCGTTCTCTGCTAAATGTATAGAACGACCATTCTTAAGGGAGAATAACCATTTTGTGCCTTGGAACCCGTGTTATAAATAGATTCTCTCACACGTTAATTCACACACCACAATCAAATATTCAATAATTGTATTAAGAAACTATACTTGTTATCTTTGATTCTTTGCTGATTAATAAGAAAAAGCTTGCTTCGGAGGTTCCAATCTCTCTCTTTTCTCTCTTCTCTCTCTTTTAAGCTTTAATTTATTTCTTTCTTAGTAGAGTAGAGTACAAATAGCAAAGTAATCATGTAGATAAGTAATATTTTGAATGCATTATATAATTGAGAAGCAAACATAACAACTTGAAGTATAATTCTAATTGTGAATGTTATCATAGGGTACCAGTAATGGGCATGTGGGGTGCCTAACCCCTTCTCAACATGTAACTAACCCCGAATCCCATCTTTAGTTATAGAGGCCAAAACTTGATTTGGGAAAACTATTATCTTTTTCTAGTGTTTTGTGTAAAATGTTTGTGGCGACTCCATAAAACCTTTTCAAAACCATTAACCTAGGGAGAGTCGAGTTATCTAGCATCTCCAAGTTGATGCGACAATTTTCAAAATAGAAGTCTCATCAAAAGTCAGTTTTCCAAAACTATGAGTGTTTTACTTGAAGACTTTGTTTTAATCAACTAAAGGATTTTTTATCTATAAAAAGTCTCCTATATGATTTTGTATATCTGTATCATTTTCAAACCAAATAACGCGAATCAATTGCAACTTTCAAAACATTTTTTCACATATGAGAGAGTTTATATTAAACTAAAAATGTTTTCTTGGAACTTCTTTTTAGCAAGACGTGGTCAACATCTTGTTTGAAAGAAAAAGCATAGTTCTTCACCTAGTTTATTCCATTATTGATGTGCTTAATTCTATCAAAGTAATATATTATTCTTATTTTTTTAATACAATCTTTTGTGTTTATATTGTAATTGGATAGGGTTTCTAAGTTATTCTAGTAACAGGGTATTATTAGGTGTGTAATCAAGTTTTATTAGGTTCAAGTAATATGGTGTTACTAGGTGTGTAATAAGTTCTTCTAAGGATCAAGTTTTTTATTCTTGTATAGTTTCTCTTTCATTATTAAGTTGTGTTTGTAAATCTTAAAAATTATAACCTGGAGCTTAGTTAGACAACTGATGTAGTTCTAGTTATAGAATGAATCAATATAAAAATATTACTTTGTTGATATTTATTTCTTTATGTACTTTTTTAATTTTGAAACTTTTGTGATTAACATTGTTTACATTAGCTTGTTATCCAGTTTTCATTCCAGTTTTTATTCTTCAAAGGTTTGATAAAATTCTCATTATAAAATTTATGAAAATTAATTTAAAGTCAATTCACTCCTTCTTAAACTTAACCCTTGAAACTAATAAAAATAAATAAAATTAATATTAATCTAACTTTAGTAAATATTAAAACTAAATCAATCACTTTCTTAAATAAATTCTAAAAAAATTATACTAATATCAATACTAACAAAAATAAACATAAATATTAAAATTAAATAAAATTAACACTAATCTTAATTTAGTATATTTAATTTTTGCTTTAAGTTAGAGTCGGCTATATATATCACCCAAACCTATTATTTAGCAAATAATTATTAAAATTCTTGTAGATGGAATATAAAATTATATAAAATCATAAACATTCAATGTTACCAAAAATCTCTAAATATTATGCAAAACAATTTCAAGAATAAATGAATTTTAAACAATCGTATGGGTATTAATGTCTTGGGACTAATATATGTCATTATATTATTTATACACTTAGTCATTGAATTGTTCATGTGATAATTAAGTGATTATCTGAGTACAAATTGACCACATGCTAATTTATCTTACTCAAAATTACTTATCCTATCAAATTGTCCATAAATAACCAATTGATTATTTGGTCATAATTCGACTCATATGGTAATTAATTTATAACAAGGTAACTCAACATATTTTCAAACACATCATAGAATACATATCATATTATAAAAATTTATGAGTCGTAAGTTACAACCACACATGTAAATAACTTTCCACATATAATTATATTAGGAAAATTAAGAAATTGAAATATAATTACCACATCATAATAAAACTTTTTAAATATAGGAAGAAAGAAAATTAATTATTTGTTTTATGAAATATGGTCTACAAAATAAAAATTTGTTGGACGAAATTTGTGAACTATAGAACATTTTTCTCTTAGGCCGAGTATGCTTTGCAGAATTTGACTTCGAAAAAGATATAATTTCTATTTGGAGGAATTTTTATAAATGAAATTCTCATTCTTTCAATTGTAAATTATTTTCGTTAGCTAAAATTAAAGGATAAAATATTCAAATTCTCAAATCCAATTTATATATATAGATATAAATTCATATTACTTTAAATCTATTTAAATAGTTTTTTTAAAATATATTTTTAGATTTTAAATTTAATCTATTTAATTGAATTTTGATTAAAAATAGATTGGATAAATTTTTTGGATTTTGAAAATTCAAAATTAAGATTTTCCTCAACTATTTCAAGTTACAAAATACTAGGTCGAACTACAATCAGATTAAACAAAGTTGGCCTAAGTACAAGTTGAACATAGTCAACATGGCTTGAATCGAGCCAAGATGACCCTGACCCAATTTGAGCAGGATCGACACAGGTCAAGGTCGAGCTGAGTCAACTCCAGCTCTTCAACCCGAACCAGGTTCAAGCCGAGTGACACAAGCACAGTTCAAGTTGTGGCGACCTCGACCTTGGTCAACCAAAATTGCCTAGGGCCTACGCTGAGTTGAGTGGGCCTGGACTAATGTCAAACCAAGATTGCCTAGGCCCACATTGAGTCGAGTCGGTTCAGGCTTCTATCAAGCTGAGTTGTTCCGAGCCTACATAGAGCCAAGTCAGCCCAGGTATGTGTCGAGCCAAATCAGTGTAGGACAATGTTGACCTGAGTCAGTTTAGACCTTGTTATGAGTAAATTTGGAACAAGCCTACATCAAGCCAAATTCGCTTGGGTCCACATCAATTAGAGTTAAGACGTGCTTGTGTCGAGCCAAGTCTACCTAGGCCCACGTTGAGCTGAGTTAGTCTGAACCCGTACCAAGCCAAGTCGATATGAACCCAATTCGGCTCGAGTTGGGCAAGGCCCGCGTCATGACAAGTTGGTTTGTGCCCACATCTAGCCAAGTCAGCTTGGTACACCATCAAGCCAAGCCTACCTAGGCACACATCGAGTCAAGCCAGCCTAAGCACATGTCGAGCCAAGTCTACTCATGCCCGCATCAAGATGAGTTAGCCCAAGCCTATTATGACTAAAGATGAGATGAGCCCACGTCGAGCCAAGTCAGAACGAACCAATGTTGAGCCTGGTAGTAACAAGCCTCTATTGAGCCGAGTCAACCCAAACTCGTGTTGAGCAAGGCTTAAGTCGAGTTGAGTTGATCTGCGCTTACGTCAAGCCAATTCAGTCTAGGCTCACATAAACTCAGCATGGGTCTGCATCAAGTCAATTCGGTCGAGATTTGCTTCGAGCAAAGTCAACTCGAGCCCACGTTGAACCGAGTCGCCCCATGCGTGTTTTGTATCGAGTCGGTCCAAGACCACATCGAACCGAGTTGGCTAGAGCCCGCTATATGTCAAGTCGACTCAAACCTTCTTTGAATAAAGTCAACTCAAGCACACGTTGAGCCGAGTTTATTTGAACTCGCATCAAGTCGAGTCATCCCAGACCTGCGTCAAGCCATGTTAGTCCAGGGCTTGATCAAACCTAATCAGTCATGTTAGGCCGAACCGGGTCTAATAACTTTTTAAATTTAAATCTAATTTTAAAAAACTAATATAAATATGTTCAAACTAACTAAATTCATTTAATTCGGTTTTGATTTAATTTTGATTGCATAAAAAAATTAAATTAATTTAGTAGTTAAAATAAGTTTAGATTTTAGATTGAATCTTAAATTAATTTAATTTAGTTAAAATAGGTTCAGATTTTAGAGCGACTCTATTTTATTAGAGAATCTAGAACGGATATTGAAAAATCCAATTAATGATACCCCTACTCAAAATATGTTTTGTTAGGCGGATGTTTGGAAAACAGAAAACCAGCAAAACTCCTAAACCAGCCAAATTCAAAAGTATAGAATTTAACTCAAAAGGCTTCATAAACTCCACTTAGCAAATTCAAAACATAATTCTCCATTCCTTCTCCAAATCAAGGAATACGCAAGGACTTAATTATGTACAAGCGTTGGAATTACAAACCTATTTCATCACTTATCTACCTATCCATTTCCTCAACATGTATATAATTACATTATTATTTACAAAATCTTAATTCAAAATCATCTTGAGACATGAATAAAACAATGCCTAAAATATAAAAACAACTTACATGTGTAACCAAATCAAACCAAAATTCTACTCTACAATCCAAATCCGATTGAGTTAAAGTTTCAATTCAAATCTCAACCTTCTAAAGACTATGAACAAAATAATTTAATGTTATACATATAACACTAACTTTCATTAAATTACTCCATCAAAGTCTAAGTGTAGCACCACTACCATTAAAGTTACATATTCATTTCAAAGTTACCAATTGAGATGTAATTACATTCAAACAATAAATACACTCTTCAAAACCAAACAATTAAAAAAATTTAAGTTTTTCTATACGCACCCTCACCGCTTCTAAGTTCAATCCTCTCTTCTCATATTTATTCTTTTGAATCAAACCCAATAATTTAAGGTCCAAGTGTTTTTCCTTACTTGTATTTTACCCAATAATTTAAGGTCCAAGTGTTTTTCCTTACTTGTATTTTTCTAATTTCGATTCTTACTCTATATCCTATTCAAACAATGTCAAATACATTTTTTAAATAATTTCTAAAAAGTAATTACCACTTATAAATTATTTGATGAACTTAATTATAACACATAAAACAAGTTCTTTACAATGCTGCAAATCAGTTATTACAGTTTAACAAACAAAATCCCAATTTAATGAAATTATTTAAAGATAATTTTTTTTATTTAAAACATTGTATACAATATTGAGTGGTGCACATATATTATTTATACATTGATTATGCATACATATATTATGATTAACCGTTTATATGATATGTCAAATAAAATTATATCTTACTTAATTAGTAACTAAATATCCTTAATAATAATTTATATTAATTATTCGACATATGCAGGAAAAAGAGGGCTAAAAAATTGAGAAATAGGTGAATTAATTGTAGGCATGTTATTTGCAGAAATGAGACTTGGGCTTGATTTATGATATGGCCCAATTCAAAAGTCCGTGAGCTTGAAGGACAAGTGAATTCACTTTGAGCCCAAGTTGTTTCTAATCCTAAGTTGTCTTTCTCTCCTAAACAAAATCATTTTGCCTTCATCCAATACTTTACAAAATTCAAACCTAATACTTGGGATGTCAAAATTATGAGAGTGAAGAAAATGACATAAATCCTATCTCCTAAAAGCCTTTTCTAATTTTCTATTAAGATTCGATTAGTTATTCTAAGTCTTGAACTTTAATTCTATAAGCTCTTGAGATTATATTTATAGCAAAATAAATAATCCCAATCACACATTTCAAAGATATTAAAAAATATATATTTTTAGAGTACTTAATTCAATCTAGCAATCTCACACCACAAAGCTAAAAGTGCAAAACAATTTGCTGTATAATTTTTACAATTAATTCTTTATTAGAAAATAATTGAAAATATTGCCCTAAAAGTTTACTATAACCTTAAGCGTAATGATTGAAAATAGATTCCATTATTCCACTTTCCAGTTTCCGGGTAACGTCCTTGATTGTACCTTGTCTTGCACTAAATTTTAACTTCATGAATTGGTTTCACTCTTCAACTTTTAACCTTCTTATCCTTGATTCTACTACTATCTTGTTAGTTATGACAAGTAAAGAGTTATGAATATATTATAAAAATATAAATTCAAATACTTCTATAAAAAAAGCTATAAAAAATTACAGTTATAAAATCTTTTAATAACTAAGTTGCTGGGAGGAATTATTTAGTTTCAAAGAGATATCAATATTAATTGTTTATATCATTATAAAAAAACATTAAATAGAAATTGATTTAAAGATAAAAAATATTACATCATTATATATACTAATTCAGAAACTATTTCATCTAAAACTAAAAAATATCATACTAGTTGAAAGAATACAACTATATGTATAATTAACAAGTGTGTATATTATATCCTTTTTATACAAAACATGACTTAAAAGTCTTTAATATAATATATATTAAAATATTTTTACACATAAGAAATTATTCTATAATTCATAAATTTACTCAATTCCACTTTTATCTAGAAAATTTACTTGATTTACTTTCACATGCAACAATATTTATTCAATATCTACTCGTGTACCAAATATGATAATAGCAGTAAACACACTTAAGCAAGCAAAATATGTTAATGAAAATCAATATAACATATATATTACATGCTAGCATTATTAAACACCTAATCTTTTTCTATTTATTATATACATATCAAGACCATGCATATGCATACAAATAAACTCATATTTAACTACATATTATATTATTACTAAATATGAAATGTTTTTTAAAATACTCTAATCATGATAAACATGCTACACTAGAGGCTAACGTTTGACACATACTTGAACTGGTCAAAGTTTTCAATGTCAGGTGCTATAAAGCATTTGCTATCTAGAGCTAGATGTACATCTACTTAACCAACCTAATGTAAGCTTCATTCAATTTCTCACCACTTGAAGTCCCATCTACTTGATTAAACAATAGTGAAACTAGGAAACCTTTGTTATGTGAGTGTCATGTTTATTACCACCATCCAAGACATGATACCACCCCGAGTATCCTTACACCACCCATGAAGGGTCATGCACCACCGATGAAGGTCGGCCCATTAAAGGTCAAACCTTATATACACATACCATAACCATATATATGTATATAAGTGATCCACTTAAATCCATCACCCATAAAGGGCCACGCAAAAAGGCACAAATCATACATGTATCTCAACAGTTAATTATACATGTCAAAAACATATATAATTCAATATTTACCTTAGATACATCATATCATCAGCATCTCATGTAAATAAACATTAAATAATAGTCATCACAAACACATCATGTATAAACAAATTCTACAAATATTATAGTATGATTTCACCACTAATCATCGTTCGTTCTATCACCACGACTTGAGCGACGACACCACTTGAGCACCTAAAATCCATGTGTTATACTATGAAACACCTTTAGGAATGTCTACATTTCCCCCAACCTCGTTAAAGTAATCGAAACCTCACTTGAACAACCAAATATGTCATTTGAGTGTCAAAATCAATGCTTGAGCGATATTCTTCCAGATGAGAGAGATTCGTCTCAGCATCTCTCTCGCTCGAGCTAAAGGTCATCACTTGAGCGACGTAAGGTAGTGGGTGTAATGTTTACCGCTTGCGTCTTGCTTGAGTAACCATATGTCGTTTGAGCGATATCAAGGTCGAAAACAATCTCAAACAGTTCAACAACACATTTTTTCAAAGTTTCTAACTCCAAACCAAGATACCCGTTATAAATGTCATTACATGTTTATAACCGAAAATACCCCAATATCTCCACAACTCAATCAGATATTCAAATACCATCCAATTTCATGAATTTCATACAATCAAGACAACCAACATATACTCATAGACTAGAACATTAGCTTCCTTTACTTGAATTGAAACAAAATTTGTTCAAACAATCCCTTCACAACCTTCCTATCAAGTTAATCAATCCAGGTATGCCTTGAGAAACTAAATCCTTCATCTGTAGCATCTCCCCTTAACATAAACCCCAAAGAGAAGAAGAAAATGGATTGAAACTTTAATGAAGTTGTTTATAATTTCACAACTAAAATTTAATCGACGAGTTTTTGTCTATACTCCTCCAACTTTTTTAAGATTTTAATTTTTTTAGGATTTTAATTTAACAAGGTTTTAACAGTTAAAAACTGTGTTTTAAAGAGAAAATAAAAAAAATACTTTTAAAACTAAAGATTTTAAAATAGACTAAAAACTACTGTGTAATTATTATTTATAAATATTATAACTAATTTATTTGAAATCTTTTATATGATACTGCTAGTCTTAACAAATTATTACACATCAAATTATACTTGAAAGAACTTTATAAATTAGTCACTAAATTAATTTCTAAAATTAACAACTAAAATGTAATTTAGTTTTTAGTAATTTTAGTGATTAATTCTTTAAATCTAGATACTATTAATTCAATCTCTCTATATATATTAGTTTTATTTTTAATTATTACTTTACATTTAACGAAAGAATTATAAAGTTAATATTTTTAATTACTATTGTTTATAAAATATACTTTTAATAACTAAACTAAAAGTAGAATATAATTATATATGTATACATGATAAATTATAAATTTGTATCCTTAATCATTGATTAAAATAAAATATTAAGAATTATTTTAAATTTAATGACATATTTATAAAATCATTAATTATAATTATTATTTTTCTTGGAATATAGTTAGAGTAACTAATTTATAAAAATAATATTGAAAATAAGTATTAATTATATGTTATTATTATAGTATTATTGTATTCATAAAATATTTAAGGTTTTAATAAATGAAATAATAAATACAAATATTTTTGTTTAAAAATATATTTGTGGGTAATAATATTCCATGTTATTATTTTAATATTTATATAGTCTAAAATATTTTATATTCTAATAAATGATATAATAAATATTAAATGTATTTTAAAAAATACATTTGGTGGTAATAACGACCAATAGTGTATTATTATTTACAAGAAAAAATATTATTATTTTTTAATTATTTATGGGTACAATTATTTTTAATTCTGAATTGCTTTTAATTAGTTTCATAAACATTTTTATTTAGGATTTTTAATAAGGGAATGTTAAAGATTTTTTTGTTACATTATTTATGTTAAGAATAAGATATGCATTATTCTTGCTATAGATTTTATGCCTTAACATGCTTAAAATGAATAGGTTTTGATTTTAGTTATTCTGAAAAAGTTATTTAATCTTTATCTCTCAAAAAATTAAAATTATTGTTTTTTTTAACTCTATTGTATGTGCCTGCTTAATCATTAAATGGTTATATGTTTAAAAGAAAATTAAGTGACAATCTCAGACAATTATTCTGATTTTAATTGCATTTTATTTTTTACTAAGAAAATATTTGTTATTTTAACTACCATATTTGGAAATTGGTAGCTAGATCAATTTTAGTTATAGTAAATTAATTCTTATAAATGCAGTTGAAGAATGATAGCTACAAAAGTTCTTTCTTTGTAATCTTACCCTACTTTCGTACATAATTGCATTGGTAAAAAGAGGTCGGGTCTAATTATACGGGTTAAGGGTCTAATTCTATGTGTTCAGGTAAAAACAATCTTAGAATTCCGTTTCACGAATCATAATTTTTTTATTTGGTCTGATCCTATTTTAGGTTAATATTATAATTTTTTTATCTTGCCTGATTCTATCTTAAGGTTAATATTAACTAATCAGCAACCATTTTTTACTTAATTAAAAATAAAAAAATATTATAATATATTTATAATATAATATTTTTTTTATCGATAATAAATAATATATAAATATATAATAAATTTATATAAAAAAATTTACAGAAATTTATATATTTAAATAATTTATAAAATAAACTTAAAGTACTTTCAGAAAAGTCAAACACTTCTAGTATTTTACGATCTTTGTTTTCTTAGTTTCTTCACATTTTTATTTAACATTATTTTTCTTCTTGTTATTTATCAGATGGATTACTAATTGGAGTAACTCCTGAGATGTTGTTATACCAGAGTAAGAATTTACAGTACATAAAAACCTATTTAATACTTTACAATAGGTTTACTTTATATAATTCACCAAATATTAACAAAATAAGACAAACTTTCAGGATGATACGAGGAAAACATAAGCAAATCTAGAGTTTTGATTACAAATGTAATAAATGAGAATATAAATTAACAAAGAGTAAATTACCTAACCTAATGTGAAACAGAAAAGCTCTGGTGGAGATGTGAAACTATGGTAGTGAAGGTGATACAAGGCACAGACAATAGTAGAGTAGAGGGAGGAGCTTGTAAGAAGGAGAAGGGAAGAAAAGAGATGAAGGAGAGAGGACAAACTTTAAGATACTAAGGTTTCTTTATTTGATGTGACAACATGAAATTTAAGAACTAAAAATTTAATATAAGAAATAAACAGGTAAAGTCATTGACCTATGATGCCCATATGAACATAGGACCAAATGAGTTAAGACTTATTATTATCTAGACTACTATATTTTAAGGACGTAAATCAAAGGCCACGCAAGTCAGCGTATCGGATCAAACTCATTTTCACAATTCTAGACATAATATCTTTTTTTTTATCAATATAAAAAAAATGACTTTCTAGTTTTTTATTTTTAAAATAACATCTCTAATAAAGGTGTTTATATGAGTTAATAAATGTAATATCGAAATATCCATTCTTTAAACATGCTTTATTTTAGGGTTAAATATGTTTTAGTTCCTGAATTATTTGTCAAAATTGTGTTTTGTCCCTAGGGCAAACTTTGAACCTATTTCGTCCTTATATTTTATAAACGGGTCTAAATGATCCTCGATGACAAATAAAAACATCTTTAAGGAGAGAAAAATAAAAGAAAATAGAAGTGAAAAGAGTGAACAAGCTTAAGAGACGATGATAGTGAAATAAAAAACTATGAAGAAAAAAAATAAAGAAATAAAAATGAATTCTAATAGATCATCAAGGTTCGTTTGCATGAGTTTATAAAGTATAAAGACAAAATAAATCCAAAGTTTACCTTAAGGACGAAACACAATTTCGACAAATAATTTAAGAACTAAAATCATATTTAACCCTTTAAATTGGAAAAAGTTGTGTTTTTTAGAAATGTCATTTAAATTTAAAGACATCGTGTTTAAAAGACTCAGATTAAAAATATTTTTTTATTAGTAAGAAATTGTAATTTAAAATACTCTACATTAACCCTGTCAAAATTTATAGGTAATATCTTTTGCAATTTATTAAAATTCTCTATCACTGAGTTAATCTTATTGGGTTATTATGCAAGTGGTGTATTTTTTGTTTACATCTACATTTGATGTACTTTTTCAATTTAATAATATTATTGAACTTCTTATTTCTTTGACGTAAAAAAGAAGAAAAAATTATAGGAAGGGTGAGAATTAGATTAAAATAACATCATCCTCTGTTTTTTTTTTGTGATGGCAATATATTTGTTGTTATTTCTTTCTCATCTTCAATCTTTTTATTATGTTTTCTGGTTTCAGTTCAAGTCATCATCTTTTCTTGAATAAAACAATTAAAAGTAATTAATTCACTAAACTATTAAATTATTTACTCATTTAGGTATTTTTTTATTTATAATCACTTTTTTTATTAGTTTTCTCATCTAGGTGTGCCTTATACTAGGGATTTGCCAAGTAAAAGTTTTCATCATGGTTATTATTCAAAGTGGGTGTGTAGAGTAGGATTTGTGTTTTAAACCACTTCTCATCTATTTCTTTTGATATTTTGTTCTGTAATATTCCTTTTGGCTGCAACCTTGTGAGTTCACAAGTGCTTTTCCACAATTAATTAACCTTATTGATGAGTTTAGCTTAGAAAATCGTCAATAGTCATTTAGGTTTTCAAAAGTGAGAACAAACTTTACACAAATTGCTAACTTTAGTGGTAATGTAACTTATATATATTTCTATTCTATTACATATTTTAGTTTTTCTTTCACTCATAAACTACTTTATATGTATGAAAATGGACAATTAGGTGCAATCTAGTCATATCCTACAAATTAAATTAAGAAAAATTGAGAATCCAACATAACCTATATTTTAAAATGAAATATAATTTTTTTTTTAGTTTGACTTTATTAAGTCCATATATCAATAAATAATTTTTTGTCTAATTAAAAATTAAAACTATTACAACACATCTAAAAATAACCATGATATATTATTTACTAAAAATCTTGTTGGGAATTTAAACATTTCTTAATCATGAGTACCTTACTTGTACCTTATTTGTACCGTCATTCATCAATCAGATACGCTTACTTGAAATCTTTGTCACGAAGATTTTTTATATAGAGACTATTTCACCCACTCTTCTTAATCGACTAATCATTGACTCTGATACTAGTGTTGGATCTTATATGCTAGGGAGACTCACCAAACCAAATGAGCTACAAGCCAACCCACATAAGGGAATTGACACCACCTTCAACTCAAAACCTTAAGGCAATGGGTTTATGAGTCTTCTTCCTCTTTTGTTGCTCAACACACCCATTTCTCCTCAATGTGAGACTCAAACTCATACTTGGATTCCCAACAATCTCCCTCTCAAGCGAAAGCATTTCTTAACCACGAGTATCTTACGCGTGATCCTTATTTGTATTGTCGTTCATTGATGAGACACACTTACCTGGAACCTTCGTTAGGAAGACTTTTGATACAAGCACTCCTTCACCCACTCGTCTTAGGCGGCTAACCATCGGCTTTGATATCACTCTGATGGGAGAAACAACAACTCAACAAGTAAAAATACCAAAGTATGCAGTAGAAATAATTTCCCCAACTTGCAAAAATCTATAAGGAGTAACAACAACAGAAAATTACAAAAAAATCACAAAAGAGACCAAAATATTTTAACATGGGAGAACCCTTTCAAAGTGAGAAGTAAAAATCTATGGACACAAACGAGCCAATCAAGCTCTACTACGATCAAATAAGGATACAAGAGAGTCTAATCAAAACTACATACAAGTACTTACAACCAACCAATACCACAAAACAATAAAGCTTTCAAATTGAAGAACAAAAGAAGAAACCTAAAAAATAGAGTAAGTGTGCGAAATTAATATCTTCAACAACCGTCAATTCACAATCCCAATGATCAAAATGTAGAACTCCATGTTAGAGACCTACTATAAAATTTCCAGTCCGATCCAACGATAAACGAAGCGAGAATCACGATTTTACGAGAACTAGTCTGTGTGTATATGAATCAGTTTTTCTATACTCTTTCTCTCTTCTTTCTCTTTCTAGTGGCTACGAAAAATAACACTATCTTAACCTATATAATTCCTCTCCACTTGTCTTAAGTGAGACAAAATGGGTTTGTTTGGACCTTTTAGACATATAGTTGTGAGCTCAATCCCAACTAACCATTGACTATAATACCACTATTGAGTCTTTCGAGAAAAGATACACAAAGAGAGACGATATTAAATGAGTCATGAGTCAACCACGTAAGAGAATTCGCAACACATTCAACCCAAAACCTTAAGACAATGAGTTTATAAGTCTTTTTCCTTATATGTTGTTCAACACATTCATTTCTTTTCAATGTGAAACTCAAATTCACACTTATATTCTTAACAAATCTAAAGTTTAATATTTAATAACTAAATATATTATATAATAACATCCTACGTTTTTCTAATATTACATATAACAATTATATTACTATCTCTCATATAAGTAATATAATATAACATATATAATCAAAATAAAATAAATTAAGAAAAAAAAATTAGTACAATAAAATAAGTCAATTTATTAGCTTATAGTCACTTTTAACTTTAGTCTATACAACAAACAACTTTCACGTTAACTTAATTCATACGCGTTAAGCCTTGTGCACAATTTCAATTACAGTAAAATATATGTAGGCATCAGTTCGAATTCAGGTTGATATCTCTATATCACACACATACACACACACATATATATATATATATATATATATATATATATATATATATATATATATATATATACTTCTTACTTTTAATTTCACGAATAAATATCTCCATGAACCATGTCAACTAATCAGTATATTATTAAAAATTAATAAAAAGTATTTCTAACTTTTTTCATCAGATAACGTTCAAACAATCTTAATATTTTATACAATCATTTACAATTACTTCTATTAATTTTTATTAAATAATATTTCAATTAAATATTTTATTATTAAAGAAAGTTATCCGCAGTGTGTGAGAAAAGAAAAGAAATGGATGTGAAAGTATTTATTGTTTCTTTAAACATTGGTTACTAATTTGTCAGTATGCAGGAGTGAACTCTAAAAGAGTCAACGCGACACGCATTTGAAATACGCACGCAACTAATTCATAAGAATGGTTGGTCAATGGTGGTGTGCCGTTAGAAGACGTATCCTCCAAGTTGCATCTTGTAAGTGGTGACACAATGGAGGCTTTTTAAGGAAAAGAAAAAACAATTTGTTAAAGTTTAGTAACACAATTCAAACTTATGTTTTAGTGATCAAACCAATTTTCGTTGCCTCATGGGAACATGGCGGGCCGGGTTTCACCTCATCGCCTATGTTCCCGATTCACTTAATCATTTCTGTTCCCGTTTCCGATCTACGTCGGAGATAACAATTTAGTCCCCACACTTATCCTTATCGGGGGTTGGGTTGTCCCGCTCCCATCCCCGTTCCATTTTATTTTCTTAAAATATAATTTTAAAATATTTTAAATAAATCTAAAAATTTAAACATAACTATAATATATATATATATATATATGTAGCGAATCACATAAATAGACTATTAAAGATAAATTTATAGAAATGAAGTCCTCACAAAAAAATTCAGAGAATAAAATAATAATATATGTTATTATCAATGCACAATATTTAGAAAATTGATAAAGAAACAAAGAACTAACCTTATATTATGCGTTCACCAAATTGGTTGAAGGGACTAAGAAAAGTAAATGTGTAGAGGATGAGAGAAAGATAAGAGTATATTGAAACTGGTTGAAGAGATTTAGGAAGTTGAAGGAATGAGTGAAAGGTAGAAGAAAAGAGAAAAGTATGGAATAGAGAATAGGGTGTCAAAGAAGACACTGTAACCCTTTATGTATGAAAAATAAAAAGAAACACTAAGAAAGAATATGAATAGTTTTAAGGTTTATGTTTAAATTTAAAGACGGGGCGGGGATGGGTACGGGGGTGGGGCGGGGATTACATTACCCGACCCCGAGCCCGATTAATTTAAACGAGGAAAACCCGAACCCGACCTCGAACCTGGTCAACTCGGTTTTTTCCCGTTAAACTCGGGACGGGGGCAGTTCGGTCCCCACGGGTGCGGGTGTAATTGTCATCCCTACCATTTTTAGAGCTTCCTTGCAAAGTTATTTTATATATAACAATTATGCTAAAATATTTATTTTATATATTTTTGAAAAATAGTCACATATGACACTAATTTTATAAAAGAAATACAAAAATATTTCCGAGCCTGATCTTAAACACGCGAATGTAGCATTGGATCAAATTATTTGTCTTATTGGTTAATGGATAAAAGAAATAAATAAATATTTGTTATATTCTAAAGTATTGGTTCATTTTTACGGAAAAAAATAATTAGGTGCATTTGTGTTATTGAAAAATATTTATCCTTCTATTCTATAATAAAAATCTCATAATGTTTTATAAATTAATTATTAATTCTAAGTCAGTTATAAAAAATAACTTAGAATTTTGTTATATTTTATATGTCCTTTTTTTACTACTAAAAGAATATTATTTATATTAATTTTTATTTTTTATTAATATAAATAAAATTGTCAAAATAGATCTAATTTGATAGACTACTCGTGTGACCTATATTTTAGGTCATACTAGACTTAAAAAATAGTTGTATAAACAGAAATGTACTTTTTTCAGCTGGACTTATTTGGTCCAAAGCACACATGAGCCAAGGTTAGATTAACTTTTAAACTAATTAGCTAACCCATTTTTTATGTTAATTTTTTTGGTTTTAATATTTATTTTATTCGAACTACACGTTATATGTTATGGAAGGAGGAAACATTAATAGAATTATTTAAACTAATATTAGATTAAAGAATATATTATGAGCATATAGGTTATTTATGTGTGTATACAGAGGACGCATAATAAATTTGTCATGGAGGCAAATGAGAGATGTGTGTAGGGATGGCAATTAGACTTGCACCCATGGGGACCGAACCGCTCTCGCCCTGAGTTTGACGGGGAAAAACTGAGTTGACCGGGTTCGGGGTCGGGTTTGAGTTTTCCCCGTTTAAATCAATCGGGTTCGGGGTCGGGGATGGGCAATGCAATCCCCGCCCCGCCCCCGTACCCATCCCCACCCCGTCTTTAAATTTAAACATAAACCCTAAAACTAATCATATTTTTTCTTAGTGTTTCTTTTTATTTTTCATACATAAAGGGTTACAGTGTCTTCTCTGAAACCCTATTCTCTATTCCACACTTTTCTCTTTTTTTCTACCTTTCACTCATTCCTTCAACTTCCTCAATCTCTTCAACCAGTTTCAATATACTCTTCTCTTTCTCTCGTCCTCTACACATTTACTTTTCTTAGTCCCTTCAACCAATTTGGTGAATGCATAACATAAGGTTAGTTCTTTGTTTCTTTATCAATTTTCTAAATATTGTGCATTGACAATAACATCTATTATTATTTTATTCTCTGAAATTTTTTGTGAGGACTTCATTTGAGGGATTTACTGAGCAATATTTTGTAATCTCATTGTGGCTAATCTATTACATCTATGGTTAGATACATAACATTTTGCACAATTTCTCACATACTTTCTACATTTTTATACTAGTTTGAGTATTCATACTTCTATTTTTATTTTTCATTTTCTAGTATTATTTTATTTCTATTTTTTTTAACATCTTATTTATCATTGATATTTAAATTTTAAAAGTGTATTCATTGTAAACTATGTAACCCTATTACCTTTGTTTGTAATCTCTTTGTGATTAATCTATTACATTTATGATTAGATACATAATATTTTGTATAATTTTGTACAGATTTGTTATATTTGTATACTGGTGTTTCTATTTCTATTTTATTTTCATTTTCTAGCATATTTTTATTTCTATTTTCATGTTCTTAACTTTGATTTTCCTCAAAATTAAATTTTAAAAGTGTCTTCTTTGTTAACTGTATAATTGTCTTATTTATTAGTGTTTTTAAATATATATTTGATATTTATTTTGAAAGATTTTAGACTTTATATTATGTGTTTTGAAGATTGATAAATTAAACTTGATAGGTATAAAATAAAAAAAATTATCAAACATTTTTCTACATACATATTATAATGTAAAAATAATAAACTAAAATATACTTCATCAAGAAAATAATTTAAAATTTGTAATATTATAATATATAAAAGAAAAAAATATTTAATATTAAAATACTTAATTTCTATAAATTTATCTTTAATAGTCTATTTTTGTGATACGCTACATATATATATATATTATAATTATGCTTAAATTTTTAGATTCATTTAAAATATTTTAAAAATATATTTTAAGAAAATAAAATGGAATGGGGATGGGGACGGGGCGGGGAAACCCGACACCCGATGGGGATAGGTGTGGGGACTAAATTGTTATCCCTGCCGGGGATTGGGGGCGGGGACGGGGATGGTTAAGTGAATCGGGGACGGGGGACGGGGCGGGGAGGTGAAACCCGCCCCCGCCCCGCCCCGCCCCATTGCCATGCCTAGATGTGTGAATTATTCAATATATTCATTTCCATATATGAAAGTAGTATAAGACCAAGAATAAAATCAATTGCCCTATGTTTTCATAGTGGTGTTTTACTATTGTACTTTGTTTAACAAATTTGCAAAGAAGGAGGAAACAAGTACTTATAAAAGTCAGGTTGGATAATGTGGTAAAAAAAGACAAGTTTGGACTCAACTCTAAGTTGAATTATTTTATTTGTTAGATAGAGTGTTTCTATGTTTCCCTTAACTTGGGTAGGGTATATTTTGTGCCTTTTCCTTTATGTGGTGTTTTAAATTTTTTCTTGATTCAATTTGTTTTGTTTAGTTATGAATAGTTTTGTACAAACTTTTCAGTTTTGATGTATTATTATTATCATTATTATATATTGTTAATGACA
The DNA here is from genome assembly GCA_030347555.1 of Lablab purpureus. Lineage (NCBI taxonomy): Eukaryota > Viridiplantae > Streptophyta > Magnoliopsida > Fabales > Fabaceae > Lablab > Lablab purpureus. The sequence continues at coordinate 39,300,928 of CM059256.1, forward strand.
AAAAAAAATTAATATTAGACCAAGATATGTGATGTTCTTGTATAATGGATAGTTGTTGAATATTAAACTTTAGACTTTTGAACAATAATATATCAAGATTTTTTTATATGGACATATTTGTAATCCTTTTAATTATGAATTAGAAAAAAATGGCTCGTTGGCCTGTGGACCTGACATAGGGCTAGACTAGGCAAAAAATTATGGTCTGTTTTAAAATGTAATTTAGGCTAAGGTGTTAGATTTTTCTACCTTGACCTATAAAGTCAGGTTAGACTAGGTTGGGTTGCCCGTTTTGACAATTCTAAATGTGAGTGTCAAAAAATCTTTTATAATTAAATTTTATATAGTATTCGAATTATTTTCTTTCAAAGTTTATATCTTCAAAGTCCATAGTTTGATAAGAGGAGTTCACTCTACCCAACAACTCGTCCAACAACATTATATTTTTCCATAAAATAACGGTTTGGCATCTATCGTAAGTTTGGGGTAAAACTTTCCTTTGCCACTTGAGTTTATCATTTTTGCCAAAAGTTAAAAAATATATTTTCTTCTTCAAATGATGAGATAGACCCTTCTATTATAGTTAATACTCTCAAAACTCACATGTACAATTACTCCAAAAGAATGACAAGACAATGAAAACCATAATGGTACTTATGTAACAAAAGTGTAATAACTACATAACACAATTTCGCAAAGAGCTGGAGCTTGTACAACGACAACAACAGGACAAGCTATAAGTTTTTTGTAACCTATTAACATATTGGTCCAAGATTGTCAAACACAACATAATGTCAAGGATAAAGCGCAACATACTCACAAATATACTCAAATCAAGCAGGTTCACGAGTTGAGTGAGGCCAACACATTCTCAACCTAATATCAGCACCCACCAAAGATAATCTGAACATAAAACAAATGGGTTAGATAGGAAATATAGAAAATCAGCATACTCAAATGCATCCTATGCGACAAAAACTCAATAGTTGTTGCAACCCATTATTGCATATGAGGGTGATGAAGATGGCCCCTCTTTTACAATTGAGATCATGGGAGTAAACCTCCCTTCCAATTGGAAGAGCCTTAGAAAATACACATGATGAATCCACTTGCCCAAACAAAAATATTAAGGTCATCAAAACATAGGTAAACAAAACTTCTAACGATAGTGTTATTCTGTTCAGATATTTCCAACAACACTTTGGGTGCCAACATTAGAGTAGTACTATAATTTACCACATAGTTCAATTGACTCCTTTCAAACATTTTCAATAAATTTTAAGGCTCAATTAGCATGGACTCGGCCTCATTTTGCCAAGTCAATGACCCTTGAAAACATAAGGCTAGGAAAAAACGAATCCCTCTGTAAGTTTATGGAGGGATTTGCAACCATATAACTCGTAGTTCCAAACTTCAACCAAATAGTAGCCTTGCATACAATTATGACATCAAATGAACAAGCTTCCTTCTTGCCTAGAGTTAACTCTCCTTAGTCAAGATTAGTACAATTAATCCCAAAAAATTAGGAGAAGTCACATGGGTATTCCTTGAGTCTAGGAAAAATAATAATTACATTTGACCCTTGCATGTGTGAAAGGTTAAAAGAGTTCCAAAAAACATGGAAAAAGGTGCACCATGTGCCAAGAGTCATTAGAGAAGTGACTCTTCAAAGCTTGAAGGGTCACTTTCCAAAAGGCATTTATCAAGCTTTCCAAAAGACACTTCTTCACTTCAAAACTTGAGGAAACCTTGAACTTTGTTTTTCTTGGAATATTCTTTGAAATCTTGTGTCTTTATTTTTCTTTTAATCTCCTCTTCTAAAGCTTGAAGTCTTCTTCTTGTCAATGTTCCTTCAATTTTCCTTTTTATTTCTTTCTTTCTCCTTTTTTAGTCTCCCTCTTGCAAATCTTTCAGAGAATCTTTGTGGAATCTTCCTTTTTATTTCTTTTTATTCTTTTCCTTATCATGCTTCGTGTATTTAATCTTCAGGTTCATTTTCTCTATCTTCAACAAATACTTCTCCATCCGGGATCATATCAATGGTCACATATAACATTTATATGTTGCTTAAAATTACCCAAGATGCAATAAGTTTATAGTCCTTTCATCTCAAATTTTTGCCTCGATTGTCACCTCTCCCATCTCCACCACAGACTAATCCAACCAAGAGATGTCAATTTCATCATAACTTTAGCCATAACATTGAAGATTGCATATGAGTTTGAGATGTCATTAAAGGTCTCGTATATTGAAAAGTCTTGGATCATTTTGTACAAAATGAATTGAATAGGAAAAGGTTGTTACTGAGGTCAAGGTCACGTGAATTGAGAGATTATTGAGGCTTATTCAATTGAAAAAATATGAATAGATAGACCAAGATTAGAATGATGGTAAGCAACAAGAACAATGCAAACTCAACAACAAAACCCTTAAAATGTTTGTGGGGAAAACAATACAATTGCTAAAGGTTTCAGTGGAGGGGGAAGCTCCTATTCAAATTAGAGAAGACATCTCTAAAATATTCAACATGTGAATTTGATGGAATTATTTCCACCTAGGCCACTTCCTCATATGACCTTCACCAATCATCACTAGCTAGAGGGTATGAGAGGTACTCATTGTTCAAGAAAGCTTAATTGATGTTTTGTATGGGTCAAATTTCTTGAACCCCAACCTACCATCAAGCCTCATAAAATCATATCTTGATCCTCTTCTTCGGTTCATTGGAGAGTGGGTCCACACCAGAAGATATGTAGATTTTCTAATGAGTTCAGAACCAATAAATCATGTTAGAACTGATACTCTAATATATATATATATATATATATATATGTATATATATATATATTGGTACAAGTTGACAACTCATACAACATACTCAATAAACATCAAAATTTGAATAAACTCAACACAATAGTCTCTAATTCACATATGAGGATGGTAAAAATAAGGCTACCACTGTTGTCAAGGTTGACCTAAAACAAGCCACCTGAGAATGTTACACTCAAAGCTTAAAAGTATCACCCAATACCTTTAAAATAAAGGTTGGAAATAACAATTCAACCCATATAGAAACATTGGAGTTGGAAAATAGCTAGTGTCAAGATGACACTCAACCTCTAGATTAGTACCATAATGTTGAGGTGACAACTCTTTAAAATCTAGGTGACAAAGAGTAATTGACCTCGACCCTTGAGCTCAGTCTGATGAAAATCAATCTTATGTTGATGAGCCTATCGTTCACTTTAAAGTTTTTTCTCAACTCAAAATATGTACTTAAATTGGATGAGAACAAATTTGTCCATTGTGTCATCAAACATAAGAGGTTCTAACTTGGAATGCTGACTTGATTGCATGAAGTGAAACTTATATGATAGGAATTGATCTAACTTTATATGCCACAAGTTTGCCTTCTTACAACTGTTAAATAAAGACGGCAGTGTAAAAACCAAGAGGGGGGGTGAATTGGATTTTTAATAAACTTTTTCCCTTTAAAATAAATTTCCAGATTTTGATTTATTTTCAAAAACTAGGATGCGGATTTTCCTTAACCTTTGATTAGTGCAGTTTGAGTTGCAATCGTTAATATGATCCACAATAAAAAGAGATAGGGAAAGAGAAAGAATACAGAGATTTATACTGGTTCGGATTAAGCCAATCCTACGTCCAGTTCCCAATCACCACAAATGCGTGATGATCACCCCACTATCTTTAATTGAAATTACAAACACCAATTCATGCAATAACAAATAAAGATAAAGGAAAACACCTCCTTAGACACACTAAGGATGAAACACCTCTCTTGACACACAAGAGATGAACACACCTCCCTTGGAACAGATCCAAGGGATGAATTTTCCCGTTTAGAAAAACAGTAAAAAAGAATACACCTAATATAATGTTGAATGGAAAGCTTAAGCACAAAGATCACCACTTCCAAAGACTTGATCAAACTTGAGAGAGCAAGAAAGCAGTTTTGAAAAGCTAAGGCGCAAGAACACTTTGAATGTTTGTGTTTTTTCAGATGTGTTGAACCTAAGACATTCTCTTTCATTTTATAATTCGAAAATGCTCCAAAGTTTCCATTCATAGGTTGATTTAGCATTGAATTCGCAAAAATGACTCATTTAATCGATTATCTAAAAAGCTTAATCGATTATATCATATTTGAAAACTGGAAAACTCATTTAGCCTCATATAATCGATTAGATTAAGGCCATAATCGATTATATTAACCCAGAATCAATATAATCGATTATCAAAAACACTTAATCGATTATTTAGTTCGTTAAACAATTTTAATTCAAATTTTAAGTGAAATAATCGATTATCTACGTATCATTATCGATTAAAAGCGTAGAAAAACTTTTTTGCGAGAAAACAACTTGCTCTCTTGTTTGGAAAGGTCTTGAATGGGATTTATGACTTACTCTTTTCATCCATCACCCAAAACAGAACCTTCTAAACTTGAAACTTCAGCTCTTGAGAAAATCTTCATCAATCTTCTCTCTTGAAAGCTTTAAACACTCTTTATGCCTTTTCTTTTCCATCAAGCAACCTTCCTTTGTGAGATGACACAAGTCTTTAATGTTGATTGGATTACTTTAAATCTTCATCATCAAAACTTTAAGACTTCATAAAAACTCTGGAAGACTTCATTAGCACTTGGTCTTGAAATATGCTAACAATCTCCCCCTTTTTTATGATGATAAAAAAACATAGAGACTTGTGATTGATATCCTGAAAATCTTGAAAATAATGTATGGATATCTCCATCATAAAAATTAGTCCACAAAGGAAATAAAGTAGGCAGTCATACAACATTTAAATTTCAATTGGAATTTTGAAAAAGAGATTTCAAGGAAATTAATGCATGGAAATTATTTCTAAAACTCCCCCTTAAACTTTGCTCTTAAATGTTTAAGATATTTTAGGTAATTATTTGAAATATTTCCTAATGCTCCCCCTGAAATTAATTTTCTTAAATGCTAGAAATCTGGACATATTATCAATCAAAACAAATATATTTCTCCCCCTTTATTTTTATCATTTTCAAAAAGATTACATATTCAGAGATTAATACAGTGAAGCAATTAAATACACGAGAAAATATAGAGGGAAAAGAAAATACAGCGATTGGAAAAATAAAATTAAGCTAAGGGAATTAGTGAACTTGTAGCCTATTCAGTTTCTTCACTATCCCCTGCATCTTCTTCGTCTTCCTCATCATCTACTACTGGCTGTTTTCCTCTGGAAGAGCCAGTATTATCTTCTTCTGGAGAGACATATTCAATCTCCAGCTTTCTTTCCACCCTATGAACTCTCCTGTTAAGCCTTGAGAGCTTGGAGCAAAGGTCATCATAATGAGTTACTTGAAGACTCATCATGTTGTCCATCCTGGAGAGAATATGTGCCTCCATTGATCCAGGTTGAGGTTGAGGTGGTGGTTCTTCATCTTCATCCATTGCAACTTCCTCATCTCTTTGCCGGAACTTGTTGCCTTGTTCAATAAGGCCCATGTGCCTTAGAACATTCTTCCCTATTTTGCTGTTGCTTAGCAAAATTTGCTTGTTTTCTCCTTCAAGATCTACACCTTTATACTCTAAAATCTTGGATATGAACACAACATAGGGTAAAGCAAAGGATGATAGCCTAGTGGCTTTAAACATATTATCTAAAATAATAGCAGGCCAATCAATACTAACATCATTAAGAAAGCCATACATCAATAGAATGTCTTCCTTAGTAAGTTGGGCATGATTGGTGCCTCTTGCAACAAGAATCCATACAATAACATAATGTAACATACGCTCATTTAACTTCACATTACCGACTTTGTACAAGTTTTCTACTTGTAAGTTTGGATCCTTGCAGAATTTGCGAAACTCCACCAGCTTGTTGAAGTCTTCAAAGCCATATGTGATGTTTATACCTCCTTGGGTGGATAGTCCAGCAACATTATTCCACACCTCCTCATCAAGGTGAATTCGAACTCCCTTCACCTTGGTACTGGGATTGGCTGTTCTTGAGGTCAGATTCATGTAGAAAACTCTGACTAAATCTGGATAGTAGGCTCCTTCCATCTCTACAAAATTTTGCAAGCCACTTGCAACTAACAAATCCTGAAAAGTAAAGTCATGAGTTCTGAAAAATTGACAAGATAAATATTTTGGAGTTAGAATCTTCCTATCTTTCCATTTATTCACGAAGCCAATCTGCAGATCCTCATCAGAAATCCATCCAGCAAGAGTTGGTAGTCTTTGTTCTTGCTGTTGGGATGTCATGGGTGCCTTGCCTCTCCTCCTTGAGGGCATCTTTCTTCTCCTTTGATCAGCCATGTGGATAGAGAATGGACAAAAGAAGAACACACAAATGAAATAACACAGAAACAACTAACCAAATTCGCACAACAGTGAGATTAACAGCAGAAAACCAGCACGAGTGAGAGAGAGTGAAAGTGGCACTTTAATTCTCAATCTAGCTATTTATAGGCAAAGAATCTGATCACAATTCATTGATTTAATGTGAATATAGCCGTTAGGATTCGAATATAGCCGTTTGTACTGAAAACCACGTGAATTAAAGCTCAACGTTAAAAAAGACAGTGTGCAGAAAAACGCAAACGTTACATTTAATCGATTATGTGAAGAACTTAATCGATTATTTGCATTAAAAAAATTTCAAAAAACGAAAACCCAGAAATTTAATCGATTATGTGCATTCCTTAATCGATTAAATTGCTCCCCAGCAATTTAATCGATTATGTTATGAACTTAATCGATTATGTTTTAAAACATCTTTAAAAACAACTCTTTTAATCGATTACCACACGAAACCTAATCGATTATATACAAAATTTTTCGTAAAACACATAATTAACATCAAAATCAACAATAAATATCAATCAATCAACAGATTTATCATCAACAATACCTGGAACCTTTCTAAGGTCATAAAATCTTACTCGGGATAAGAGTTTGGTAAATATGCTAACTCGTTGATGTTTTTGCCTCCCTTCATAAGCTTGATCACTTGATATCTCAACACCAAAGAGGCTTTTTTAAAAGAGGAACCAACCTACAACACAAACAAGAAAAATCCTGGTTCCCTAAAATCACTTATTAGGGTCCTCATGGGTTAGAAACAATTTTTTCTTTGGGAACCCATTTGTATTTCCCATTAGGAACACTAAAACGTTTAATATTGCACTTATTAACCGAATGACCTTTATGCATACAATAAAAACATGTAGGAACATTTGTTTTTCTTGGAATATATGCATTTTTATAAACCTTCTTTATAGGAACATTTGGTTTATTAAAGAAATTAGGGATTTCGAAAATCTTACTTGAATTAGATGATTCTCCTTTCACAAAAACAGTTTTGGTAGGTTTATGATTGTATCTGAAATTATAGCCAAGTCCTGCTTTTTCATATAAACCTTTTTGTACTTTTAAAACATTGTTTAAATTTTTATTTCCCATTGTAATGTTTGAAAGTGATGTTTCAAGATAAGATACTTTGTTTGCAAGAACATTACAATTTTCACAAATAGGAATTTTTGTTTTGCATTTGCAAGGAATTCTTGCTTTTTCCAAATCTTCTTTCAAAACCTTTTTCTCTTCTTCTAAATCCACAATTTTCTTTTCAAGAATCTTATAATCATTTTTAATTAATTATGAAACGAAGTAAACTTTTCAGATTTTTCACAAAGATTGAGAAATTCTTCAAGCAATTCATCATAATTATTAGGGAGATCAGAATCACTTACCTCACTGCAAGTGGATTCAGCATCATCCGCTAAGAGACAAATGTTTGCTTCCTCTTCTGATTCACCTGAACTTTCAGAGGAACTTACTTCATTGTCGTCCCAAGCAATATATGCTTTCTTCTTCTTTTTGAAGAATTTCTTTCTTTTCTTTTCCTTTTCTTCAGATTTCTTGGAATTTGGACAATCTGCTCTCATGTGTCCCTTTTTGCCACAACCATAACATTTATAATTATCGTTAGAATTTGAATTTTCAAATTTCTTACCTTTCTTATGGTTGTCTTTCTTCTTGGTCTTGAAATATGCTAACAACAACAAGCTAAGTTAGTGGCACAAAGGAAGAGAAAGTTAGGATCGGAACTACGTCGAGCAGTTGATCAAGAAGTTGATAATCAACTAAAGGCCAACTTCATCACAAAAGTAATAGACATTACATGGTTCACTAATGTTTTCTTTTTCTATTTTCTTATCAACAGTCCTTGTCCAACATGTCCAAAAGAAAGCCAATGGAAAATGGCCCGCCTATATTTTTTGTTTTTCATTTTTTTGAAAAATCTATTTTTTGGGTTTTTTATTTTATTTTTTGATCTTTGATTTTAAATTGGACTTTTTTTTTCTTTGCAACTATTTTGTATGTGTCCAATTTAAATGAATTTTTGTAATTACAACAATATATTAAAGATGTATATGGTGACATGACATTTAAAAAGTGCAAGCTAAAAGACATAATGTTTATTACAAAAGAAATTACAATCAGTGAGGTGTTGAAGGAACCCTATGTATAGCTACTTTCCCAAATTTAAAGAAAATGAGTGAGAGTGAATGAGGTGTTTTATTTTTTTTGCGGGCCAGCGGGCTAGCCCGCCCCGCCCCGCCCCTGGCCCGACGGGTTGGCGGGCTAGACGGGCCGGGCTGATACGGGTTGGCGGGTTGAAAATGCTAGCCCACCCCGCCTATATCTTTGGCGAGTGGCGGGCCGACCACGGCCCAACCCACTTTGCCACCCCTACTAACCATCGTGCACCACATTCTCAAAAACCGTTGTGCGACAATCTCATTAAAGAGCATAAAAAGCTCAACAAGCAATAATCATTTTGTCCTAAGCTTGATAAGCATTAACCGTTATGCACCAAACTCTTAGTTAAGCACTAACCATTTACAATGATTCCCTTAAAAAAACTTAAAAGGAAAACATTAACCATTATACATCAAGCTCTTAGTTAAGCACTAACTATTGTATATAAACTTAAATATAAGCATTAAACATTGTGTTTCTATTTTCATGTAGTCAACAAAAAATTCATATATAGTTAGTTCATTATGTTGCAAATTTTGTGGCTATTAGAAATAATGACAGTGTAAAAACCAAGAGGGGGTGAATTGGATTTTTAAAAGACTTTTCTTTTCTTTAAAATAATTTTTAGATTTTTTAAAAAATACTTTTAAAAATAGGATTCAGATTTTCCTTAACCTTTGGTAAGAGCAGTTGGAATAAAAATTGTTAATATAATCTGCAATAGAGAAATGAGTAACGAGAGATAGGGTAAGAGAGATTGAACACAGAGATTTATACTGGTTCGGATTTAGCCAATCCTACGTCCAGTTCCCAAACACCACAAACACGTGATGATAATCTCACTATCTTTAAAAGTAATTACAAACACTAATCAGTGACATAATGTAAAAACAATTAAAGATAAATAGAAACACCTCCTTAGACACACTAAGGATGATCCCCACCTCTCTTGACACACAAGAGATGAACACACCTCCCTTTAGAACAGAGGGATGAATTACATAAACCAATAAACAGTAAAGAAAACACCTGATGAGTGATGCATATGAAAGCTTAAGCACAATGCAATTACCACTTCCAAGAACTTAGATTAACCTTGAGAGAGCAAGAAAGCGGTTTTGAAAAACTTTAGTGCAAGAACACTGTAGTTTCGTGTTTGATCAGATGTGTATTAACCTAAGACATTGCCTTTTATTTTATAATTTGAAATCAGCTCAAAGTTTCCATTCTTAGGTTGATTCAGCATTGAATTCGCAAAAACGTCATATTTAATCGATTATACAAATGATGTAATCGATTATATCAGAGTAAAACTAGAAAACATATTTTTCCTTATATAATCGATTAGATTAAGGCCATAATTGATTATATGAAACCCAGAAGCAATATAATTGATTATCAAAAACACTTAATCGATTATTTTGTTCGTTAAACTCTTTTAATTCAAATTTTAAGTTAAATAATCGATTCTATTTTGATTCCTAATCGATTAAAAGCGTAGAAAAAGGTTTTTGCGAAAATATGACTTGCTCTCAAGTTTGAAATGGTCTTGAACGGGATTTATGACTTACTCTTTTTATCCATCACCCAAAACTGGAACTTCTAAACTTGTATCTTCAGCACTTGAGAGAATCTTCAACAATCTTCTTTCTTGAAAGCATTTATTCTCCTTGAATGAATATATATAGAACCTTTATTTCCAAGATGCAACCTTCCTTTGTGAGATAAAATCAAGTCTTTAATGTTGAAATAAATCTTTATGTCTTCATCATCAAAACTCCAATCTTCATAATTTAATTTAGATTAATTCTTCACCAAAACTTCTGAGTAACTTTTTGCTCATGCTTAAAATAAGTCAACAGTGGCAATCCTTATTCATTTTATTCATGAGCTACTTAGTTGGTAAAAATGATAGACACTAATAAGATATTGCATTTAACAATAAAATTATCAGTCATACATATTTATCGTTATAAATAAGTTAGTCATATGTGTGTGACTTACATTACCAATTATATGTCTTGTCCAACAAAGGATTATACAAAAACAATATATATATATATATATATATCTATATTTAAAATTTCTAAAATCTTTTATGTTGGTTTGACTTGATTTTTTTATCTTGTAATATTATATATTGTAATATAGTATGATCTAAGTAGTCATTAAGAAAATGAAAACAAAATAGAGTAAATTAACTTGAAATTAATCATATTTATATAAGTATAAGAATATACAAGTGTATGTCTATAATTATAAGAAACTAAACTAAGTTCATTCATTACATCCACTCACAAATAACTAAATATCATTTCTTAAACTTACTATGGTAATCAAGGAGCTACATTACATGACATCTTATTCTTGACACCTACTCTGATAATTAGAAAACTACATCTCATAAAACCTCATTTCTAATAACTATTCTAGTCATCAATAAACTATATCGCAATACACCTTGTTCCTTATAACTACTTTACCCTTCAAGGAATTACATGACTCAACTCCTTTCAAAATACATGTACTAACATTAGCTCAGCACTATGCAAGATCCTCCACTGACTTCTCTATACCTGATATCTTAATCTACATAATTTAGACTATCAATAAAACCTAAATATATTCTTTTTCTTAAAGATCATAATACTCAATATCACATTATCTCAAATAGGATAATTATTACCTTGGTAAGTTTCACTCTTTTCCATCCAAATCTGAGTGCATGTTCAATAATTAACAATTTTCATAATTAGTTTTTCAAATACATCATCATTGAGTTTTTTAACATCTTCCAACCACATAATATATCTAAATCATTTCATATTCACTTCAAGCATTTCACAAACAACTTAGTCTTAAGAAAACATGATGATTTTAACTTAGAGTATTGTTTGAGCGAGATCTCCTTACTTGTATGATATTCTTTTAGATGAAAGAAAATCAACACTTACTTTCTCTTGTTCAAGCTATGAATTGTCGCTTTAGTGACAAGGTCCAGTGCTTGCACTACATTCCAAAATGTTGTGAAATTAGCTTAGAGAAAGCTCAAATTCACTTTAGATCATCCAACACACAAACAAAAAAAAGTACAACATAACAAAGTACCATAATATGAACTGGTGTTAAACAGTGCAAGGAATGAGAAAGAATCACACACAAAAATAACATGGTTTGATGGAGTATTGAAGAACTCTAATCTATGTCCATAACAAAACTAAATATTATACTGAGATTACAACTTGAAGTTTCTCTCATAGTAAACTCTCGCTCAATATAACTCAAGTGTTAACAACTCAAGGTTACGTAAAATGTGATACAAGGTTCCCTTATATACCCTAAGGCCATTACACCTAACCAAGGTTATCAAACTCAAGAGTCTATGTAGACTCATGGGAGGTCAATAAACTTGACTCGTAAACTCGACTTGTAGACACGTAAAAGTCTATTTCAAATGAAAATTCAATAAAAAATAAGCATTTATGATACTAATTCCATAATATTTAAATAAATAAGTTCATACAATATACCAACAAAATATTAGTTATTAAAGTGATTAGAGATCATAATTAAACAACCAAAAAATAAAAATGTTATCTAATTTACATGTCTCCTTCATCCAATCATATGATGAAATCATGTCCAAGATCTTTATCACCATTTTTCATCCAATATTTGTGCTATTTTCGACAATATTTTTACTTTTATGTTTAACTGAGGATGTAGCAACATTGACATTAGTAAAATTTGAATTACTTATAAATATTTTAAAAATTGACTTTGAACATATCCCAACAATAGAAATAAAGTCACATCGCATTAAAATTAAAAAAAATCACCCAGAATAAGAAAAGTTCAAACTATGATATCAATAAAAAACAATAGCCACGCACAAACCCAAAATAATTGTGCGATAAAAAAAAGTGTGATATCAAAAACATTAGCCACGCAAACCCCAAATAAGACCTAAACTAAAACAAATCAAACCACAAGCCACACCTTATGAATGTAATGGTGCAGACAAGGAAGCGAGGTGTTGTGATCGCAAGGCAAGGTCGGCACGGTGGCAGCGCTCAATGATGGTGATTGAGACGACAATGACGGCGCGAGGCAATTGCAAGGGCGACGTTACGCAATGGTAAGGGCGGTAATAAGGCTACATTACACTGCAGAAACACAATGAAGAGGATGATTTGTGTAGGTTTGCTAGTGGAGAAGTAAGTTGGCTAGTTTTGAGACGTTGGATTTGGAACGATTCCAATTTTCAAGTTACGGTTTTGGAATTGGATTTTTGGGTTTCCAAAATGTCGCCACTTTTATCTCCAACAATAGACTCGGTGACTTAGTGTTAAACTCACAAATCTACAATGAGTTCACTAAGTTTGTTCGAGTTTAAATCGAGTCTACAAAAAATTGAGTTTCATAACTTTGCACCTAACTCTTGTTGAACACACCTATACTAGAGTTAAGAACATGTGAAATGTGTCTCAGTTATAGAACTCTAAATGTCACCAGATAGTCTACCACCAAGTACCTAAGACTAGATGATCTAACAATATTAGATGATCTAATGAGACTTTTCACCATATATAGAAGTTTGATCTTCTATTGGATGGTATATACAAGGCAGATGGTCTAGGAACCTTGAACAAGATTTTTACTAGACTAATTCTTCACAAATCTTCACCTTGGTTCAAAACAAATCTTCTAAGCAAGAATCACTACTTGGCACTAAGCCCACCACAAGTTTGATCACCAATCATCCAAGCAATGAAAGAACTTACTACCTAAGAAAACTTTCGTAATCATATAAGATGGATTATGATATGTTGAGACCTTCATCACCTTTACAAATCCTTCAGCAATCACATTTCTTATGAAATATAGTTTGATATTTATGTGTTTCGTTCTTTCATGGTAGACTTGGTTCTTTGACAATTATATAGTACTATTGTTATCACGGTAAATAGTGATAGTCTTATCTTACATCTTTAGCTCCTTCGCTAGACCCTTCAGTCATAAGGCTTCCTTCGTCGTTTTTGTCATGGAAATGTACTATGCTTCATTGGTTGACAAAGCTACTACCCTTTTAGACTAGCCTTCCAACTTATTACAAATCATAAGCCGTAAACACATAACATGTGAGTGACTTTCTAGTGTCCAAACACCCATTGTAGTCTGATTCAACAAAACTTTCTATGGGAGCATCTTTGGCAGACATTCTAGCTCCACCATAAACCAGAACTCTACCAAGAAAACCCTTCAAGTAATATAGAATTTGCTTAAGAGTTTGCTAGTGAGCTCACCCAAGATTTCACATGAATATGCTAACGATACTTATTGCATAGGCTATGTCAGGGAGAGTGCAAACCATTGCATACATCATAAAACCAACAATTTTTTCATATAGAATAACATTCATATATCTTTGTTCCTCCACCTTCTTATGAGACTGTTCATCACTAAGCTTATAGTGAGAAGCAAAAGGTTTGGACATAGGTTTCAAGTTTGTCATCCTAAACTTGTCAAGAATTTTTCTAAGGTAGGTCTCCTAAAACACCACTAGACACTTCAGATCATGTCGTCTAATTCCCCAATATCTATCTAGCAGCTCCAAGATCCTTCATATCAAACTCACTTTTTAGCTCAACCTTAACCTTCTCAACTTTGGGCTTACTATTTTTTGCAATCGGAATGTCATCAACATACAACAACAATACTATGAAGAAACCTTCTACCAAAAACTTGAAGTAGATGCAACTATCATCCTTATTATGTTCAAAACTAATACGACCAATGAACTCACCAAATGTCTTGTTATATTGACTTGGAGATTGTTTCAAACTATACAAGGACCTGTTTAGCTTGCAAACATAGTCCTTCTAGTTTCCTACCTCAAATCCTTCTGGTTGCACCATGTAGATGGTCTCCTCTAGTTCTCCATTGCGAAACGTAGTTTTCACATCCATGTGTTCTAGCTCAAGGTTAAGCTCTACAACCATGGCTAACAATATCCTTATGGATCTGTGCTTTACAACTCGAGAGAAAAAATCATTATAATCAACTTCCTCTCTATGTGTAAAGCCTCTAACCACCAATCTTAATCTCTGTTGATCAGTTTTTGGGTTGTCATCTTTATGCTTAAAGATCCATTTGCAACTAACCAACCTATAACCCATAGGTCTACGAAAAATGGTCTAGGTATTGTTCTAACAAAATGACTTCATCTCCTAATTCATAGCATCCAGCCACTAAGTCTTCTCATTACTTGTTAAGGCACATGATACATTAGAAGTTTCATCATCTAACACCTCACTAGTCGCTACTAAGGAGTATGCAATGAGTTTTGCATATCCATACCTCTTTGGAGCTCCAATAGTTCTCCTTGCTCTATCTTTGACAAGATGGTAGTCATCAACACGTCGCTTTTCATCAAAAGCTTCTTGTCTATCATCTACTAGATTGTCTACCTCATTGGTATGTAGGAACCTAGATGCTTTTTCTCTGTCACACTCCCCATCAATGTTAACCTTTTCACCATCATGGCTACTCCTAAGCTCACCTTTATTCTCTATTGTCCTTGGTTGAATCTAAATCCACAAGCTTTTCCTTGGACATAGAGCTCACAAAATCTCAGAGACCCAATTTTATCATTAACAAACAAGGTTTTCTTCTTCAACTCAATCAAGCCTTTCTCAATTACATTTCCTAACCATTTATGCCATATCTTTGTCTTAGACAAGACGATCTGCTCAGTAGTAGACGTTGATCCAAACACTATAGCACCTTCCAGGGTCTACACGTCATTCTTCCTCACACCTTTTACCACTACCATGGATCCCTTCATCACCTTCAACATCCCCCTCTCACCTTTGAACACATAACCTTTCTTTTCAAGTCCACCAAGGGGTATCTGGTTGCACAACAATTTGTCATGAACTTGCTTTCGATGGTTGGACTTCCATTTTGAAAAAACCGTATTAATATCAGAACGCCCATTTTGTTCTTGTATTTCAAGAACTAGTTAAACTTTCTCACTTAGAGATTTAAATTTTCTGCACCATTTCCTTCATGTGTTTCATCATCACTTATCTCCTCTTTATGAACCATAGTCTTCAAGTCCAACCCCTTCTTTTCTTATCACTTTCCTCTTGTTTAGCAAGCCTATTCAGCTCAGTATCATGCTCCCTAAGCTTTCCAAACAGTGCAACAACACTCATTGATGTAAAATCCTTAGATTCAGAAATTGTTGTCACTTTAGGTTGCTAATTTCTATTCAAACACTTTAGCACTTTGATATTCAAGTCTTCTTTCTCAAACACTTTGTCAAGACCTATTAGGTGATTTACAATGTGAATAAAACTTTTCTGTATATCTGAAATTGATTCTCCTGGCAGCATCCAAACATTTCACATTCTTGGATCAAGGTGTGTTTCCTAGTTCTTTCAACATCAATCGTGTCTTCATGTGTTACTTCCAATACTTTCCACATTTCATTGGCATTAGTACACTGTGAAACACAAAAAAATTCATCAAGATTCAGTGTAGAGGTTATAATATTTTTTGCTCTACAATCATACTGCACTTTCTTTTGTTCTTCTGTAGTTAAACTATCTCATGGTTTCTCTTCATCCTTATCCTTGTCTTTAGGGATATATGGGTCATTGATTATAGCATTCCAAATACCTTTATCAATTGATTCAATTAAAATCTTCATTCTTACTTTCCAAAAAGGATAGTTCACACCTAAAAACATTGGTGGTCTGTTTATAGAAGCAAGTTTTGCAAAAGGTAATTTCCCTTCAGCCATGTTTTTAAAGAATTTCAAAAAAAACTTGAATATTTTACAAGAACCATCTCTTGATACCAATTATTAGAATAAATGGTTGAGTTTAAGAGGGTGTGAATTAAACTATCAAATAATTTTCGAAAATGTTGGTCAATTTCAAAAAAATAATCACAGCCACAGACAAAAATAGTTTTGTAAAGATTCTTGAAATGCTTACATCAATGTATTATATATCCAGTTCAATTAACAATTCAATTATCAAATACTGAAACTAAAAGAGCAAGGAAAGAAGATCAACACAAGAGATTTATACTGGTTCACCTTCCTATGAAGGTTACATCCAATTTCCTAATCACCCATATCCAAACAATTCACTCATTTGCATGTTTTACATGAACCCTACATGAAAAACTAAAAAAAAAACAAAAAAAATTATCTTGAACCTTACAAGATCTGTTTACCCTTGTAAAACCCTATTATAAGAACTCCTCAATCACCCTGATCAAGAAGAAATTACACTCAGTACAAAATTACATAAGATTGTGGAACAAATTCACCTTATTACAATTGCAGTGTATGAAACAGAACAAATTCCAGGTGATGACTTTCTATGGAAAGATTATCAATTCAATTTGATCTTAGACTCTTTGATGAATTTCGCAAATTGGTTTAAAACACTTGAAAACTCTTTATGAACAATGGGTTTCTCTGTAATTGATTCGTTGACCAGTTCTTGAAAACTCGAAGTATTTAAAATAGAACTGGTATCATTGTTTTAAAACTGTTACTGAGAAAATCAGTTAGTTAAAACACGATTTAGCTAGTTGATTCCACTTAAAATATTCCAGAGAGCACCCAAAATCTGAAAAATGAAAATAGTTAGTTGAAAACGTGATTAAACTGGTGTAAATCATTAAAGAGAAAACTTTAAGTGATTTTATCCTGTTTAAATGCGAATCAACTAGATTTTCTAAAGAGCATGAATTTCTTAAAAACATCTCCAGAATTGAAGTTGATTCAAATTCTGAAAAATAATTAGTTGAAATCATCTAGAAGCAAAATTTAAAAATAACAGTTCCATAATTTAAGCTGATTAAAATTTTGAAAATAGTTAGTTGAATTTAGCAAGAACGAAATTTAAAAACATCAATTCCAGAATATTAGTTAAACTGAAATCCATACCAGTTGATTAAATTGTTTAAGTTTGACTTGGCCATAATCTAAGAACATTTTAACTAACTATAAACATACTTTCAATAAGTTGAAAACAATTAAAACTTCTTTAAAACATTTCAAAACATTTTAAAAAGAAAGATTAAGTCCAAGATTAAATGAAATGCATCTTACCCCAAATCCTAAGGCACTGTAACACTAAGATAAAATCTTCATTCTTCAATCATCTTCATCTTCATCATCAAGGCGGTTGGAGACATCAAATTAATATGAAGCCAAGTCTTCAAGTCCAACAAACTCCCCCTATTTGATGATGACAACCACTTGAAGCATCCATTGTCTTTGAAGAATGTAGCAGACTTGAAATGTAAGTGTAGAGCAGAAACAATAGCACACAACATATACAATATACATATATCACTTATTTACTCATTTCTCCCCCTTTGCAATCATCAAAACTTCTCACATTTCCTTGGCATTAGCATACTGTGAAATACGAAAAAATTCATCAAGATTCAATGTAGAGGTTATAATATTTTTTGCTCTACACTCATACTGCAATATCTTTTATTCTTCTGCGGTTAAACTATCCCATGGTTTTTCTTCATCCTTATCCTTGTCTTTAGGTGATTGCATATTCAATGTTAAACTTGAAACTACTCAATGAATGTAAATTATTTCGTATAAGTTGGATAATGTAATTTTTATATAGAAATTTTGAAATAGATTTCCAACGGACCGGATGACATCTTATATTATTTTGTGACTATTTGTCTCAAATTTCAGATAAATTATCTAATTTTATTATTCTTTATTTTTATAAATATATATGTCCTAGAATTCATCCAAGAATTATTTATCTACTTCAAATTTGTCTAAATGTAAATAAAATTTTCAAGGAATTATATGATTATTTGTAACGATACAATGAATTTGTATTTTATTTCTATTTAAAAATAAACATTTTTTATAAGAATGTTTGCAATGTAGTTTGGTTGGAATTTCTGACTAAAAATATATTTGAATTAAATATAAAAAATATATGTGATTTGATTTACTTTTATTTAAAAAAAAATATTTGAATTAAATTAAACCAATTTCAACGATTTCATTTAAATCGGATTATGTGGTTTTTAATTTTTAATTTTTTATTAACTATTTTCTTATTTTTTTCATCTTTTAAATTAAATTATAATAATATAAAATATACAAATTCGTTCATAGTTAAATAAAAAATAAATAAAAAAGTTATACACATCATATAATTTATATAATATCTCATTTATCTTTCCATACAAAAATTCAACATCATTCTTCTCATAAAATTCATTTAAACCCCATTGCACAAAGTGAAACTTATTTAAGATATCAAATATTACAAAAATAAAAATAATATATTAATTTATTCAATACATTCTTATCAATAAAGAAAAATAAAAAAATTCACACATCAAATTTGTGAAACAAACTAAACAATTTTATAAAAAAATTAAAATAAAATATATCACTTATTATTATTATATTATTATTATTATTTTTATTATTATTATATTAATAATAAAAATATATATATATATATATATATATTAAATTTATATTGCAGTTTGGTTTTAATGTATTTTAAAAATTAATGAAGAATTTAAAAATGTAATGAAGTAATCGTTCCACAGATAACAAATTTAAAAGTTTAAAATAAATTAAAAAATTATGCAAAAGTATATTTTATCAATGTGTAAAATTAAAATAATATAAAAGTACCGTGTGATCATGTCTATTTTATTTTATTATATCGATATATAACTTTACCAAGCATTTATAATAGAATAAGTTGACTTAACAACATTATATATTCGTTATAAGTTTTCTGTTAGTAGCTAATTTTTCAATTTATTTTTATCATTTTAATTTTTAAGTATTTTTAAGTTACTATTTCCAAAAATAGCTTTATAATTATAGATTGGTTTAACAATTTTTAACAGCCAATTAATTTTCGATTTAATTTTTTCAAACATAACTCGTATTTAAGAAGCAATTTCAACTAAAATGCAGTTTTTCTCACTAACTAAAAACGTAGTCCATATAATCATATTTTGAAGTAGTTTTTTTAATAATTCTATAGGACTTTTAAGATGCTACTTCCGATAAAATTTTCTAAAATGATTTTATTTTCTAGCTTTTTCATATTTTATCTCATTTTTAGCCTTAAATTATTTATTAAGGTCCACCTTCCCTTTTTTATGAGGTATAATATTTCTTTCTTTCTTCTTGCAACACAAGTATATGTTAACTGATTCTATTTTAACCGTGGTCGGAAATACTTTAGGACAAATATATAAGGATAATATATAATATAAACAAAATATAAAATTTGAAACTAAAAATATAATTAAAATAATGTATCTATTGATACAAAATTAAGTTTAAAATTAATTACTAAAAATATTATCACTTCTAATTTTCTAGTTTATTATTATTATTATTATTATTATTATTATTATTATTATTATTATTATTTAATTAAGTAGGTTGGATATGACCTTATTAATGATTGGAGAACTAGTATTAGATTTAATTCGAGATTGGCCATAGCATATTGTTTGTCTTGTCGATTTAGCGGTAACAATAAACCTTAATAAAAATCTTAGGTGTTATGTTTTAACCGATACTATTTAGGAAGCAACTTCCAACTACTTAACAAGTAACCGCGAGTGTCTTGTCTTAATCTTATATTGATTGCACTGAGAAAAAGAGGATTTTTTGCTGAAACTTTATGGCACCATGTTGCAGAAGCACTGAAACCCTTGTGGTCTTCTATCAAGTC
The DNA here is from genome assembly GCA_030347555.1 of Lablab purpureus. Taxonomy (NCBI): domain Eukaryota; kingdom Viridiplantae; phylum Streptophyta; class Magnoliopsida; order Fabales; family Fabaceae; genus Lablab; species Lablab purpureus. Next base: position 39,321,275 of record CM059256.1, read on the forward strand.
ATTCATCCTCTTCAAAAACCATTTCGCCCTTCACACAATAATTTTCTCGGGAAAATCGCTGAATAATCCTTCTCCAGTGGATGTCCATCAAATCCTACACAAAATAAAATTATCAATATCTCATCTTTTTTCTTCCTAAGTTTTCGCATGCTAATCTCCTTTCTCACCAAGGGTGACCATGAGTGTTCATATCTTATTATATTCAATAGCTTTAAGCTTTTTAGGTTAATCAAATATAGACTTCTAGACTTAATAAAGTATATTGATAATTAACTCATAAAGGTGGCCTATTTCAATAAGCTTAATAATACTAAATTATGGCGCTTTATATCATATTCTAGATTTAAATACTTTTGTATGACCTTATAAAAATGTTTGCTTAATAGAAAAAAAGAACAATATAGAGTAGATTAAAAAGTGATTGAATTAAACAATAAAAATACTACTAAGTTTTATTCTATTTTTATTTAAGTAATATTTTTATTATAATTTTTCCTCATATTTCCATGATACCCAACAATAAATAAAGTAAGAACAACTGAGGGAAATTGTGTTTTAACCCAAATAAATTAAACATGTTTTTCCATGTCGTTTGTTTCACAAAAGTTTGTTCCTTTATAACCCTAACAAAAGTTTGTTTCTTTAAAACAAATACATGATATTATGATTATGGGGACAGCCAGTTGCATTCTTTCTCTCTCTTTTACATTATGTTTGATATTATATAATTAAAATTAATGATTATGATTAGGTTTGGCCAATGGATGGAGTTGGTTTAAGAATCATAGAGTTTTCTTATATTAATTATTGGTGGGTGGAAATGTGTGTTTTTGATGAAGGAAATGGAAACATGAGCTTACCAAAGAGAAATTATTTATTTTGGTTGCGGCTTGACTATTTTCTTAACATTTTATATTGCGAAACAGAATTATGATGGAAATTAACAAGGGATACCAAATGCTTCAGCTTCTACATGTACGACAAAACCTTCCAAACTAACACATAGTCAACTAAAAATATAATATTAATAACCAAGAGAAGTTGGATTAGGACCCTAGTATTGGATGTTTCAGCACTTCAATTAAACACAAAAGAAAAATAAAGTCATGGACATCTCTCTTGATAAATAAACTAAGATATATATAATAATTTAAGAGAGAGTGCGAAAAAAGTGACAGGAAAGCAAATAGAAAAAGGAGTTAAAAGTTATATGGTTCTTTAAATTGGTTGGTACGAGAGAAGAAATCAAAACAAAAATGAAAATTGATGTTTTTATTTACATTTGTTTAATTATATATATATATATATATATATATATATATATATATATTTTGTTGGGTTATTGGAGAAGAAATAATGGAGAGATTTGTTAGTTACTAATAAACCATGATCTATTTAACTCGATTCTTTTTAAATTAACTATTCTATTTTTTTAAAATAATTGAAAACATCCTTTTCTACAACTTTAATAATATGTTTATGAATCGTTATGTTTATCACTTATTTTTGTTTATTTTTATCTAATGTAAAATTTTTAAATTTAAATTCAAATATTTTATTTATGAGTACTTTAGTTGTGTAATGTTTTTCATATATAACACTAATTGTTGGATTCTTTGACAGAAAATATTGGATAAATCTAGTATAAATGATTCATAAGTAAATTTATATAAGAGATTATAACATTACTTTCAACCTAAAATTTTAAGATTATAAGTTTTTTGGTCTTTTTGTTTATATAGTATTTATCTCGTTCATCTTTACTCATCATTGTAGAACTCAGCTCATACTTAAATTCATAACACGCACACACATATGTGTGTATATATATATATATGTGATATTTTAAATAAAATATAATCTAAATAAGAGTATTTTGATATTTTAGAAAAAGTATTTTTTTTTCTCAACTTCAAAAATACACAGTTTTAATAAAATAATTGATATCATTTACTTCAAAATATACTTTTAAGATTGCTCCAAATTAGAAGTAATAAATTGTTAAACATATTATTTATTAGAGAAGAGTTCATTGATTCAAGATTACACTTGATAAACTTGTTGTAATTATCATTTCATTTATTTTAATTACTAAAATTCTTATAACACTTGGACACTTTTGTGTAGTGATTTTATGTAAGATTAATTTATTTTAATAATTGATTTGAAAGTAAATTATTAATAATGTTTATAAATAAGAGTTAAATATCAATTTTTTAATTTTTTTATAAAATCTGTCAATTTAGAAACTTTTTTTCACTGTACATTCTTTCTAAGATATTGAAGTTTCTTATCGTCAATTTCTTATCGTGAACATTGAAAAATTGGTGAAGAATATACCACTTCTCACCTATCAAAATTTGTATTTGGTAAGTGATTTTGACTTTTTTGGTGTTTTAAGTTCCTCTTCTCCTTTTTTGGTGTAATTGTTTTAAAGGTGGGTTTTTCCCGTCTAAATTATAGTTCAAAGACTTACCTGAGTTAATTGAAGTGGACAACAACAGTTAAAAGTTGTAGCACTTTAATACAGGTAAGGAGAACTAATTAAATCTTTTTAAATAGTTATTGGTTGTTGGATGGTTCTCGTTGTTAGTGACGAAAGTTAGAGATAATGAGCATTTGAATTATTTGTTTGGTTTATATGTTGATTAATGTTGATTCATACGTTATTGTTAAACTTGAGATTGTATAAAATGATTGTATGATAGGGGTATGTTGGAGAACCATGTTGTTGAACTTTTCAGGGTGGTTCTCAATCTTGTTTCCACTCAAACTATGTGTGTTTGTTCAAGCGAAAGTAAAACAATGGGTAATCACTACCTTCATGGCCTAGATTCGTTAAAGCAGCAAGTTATCTCTTAAGCTAAAGAGGAATTTTCACTTAAGTGACAAGTTGTCGCTAAAGTTGAAAAGGGATTTTCACTCAAGCTAAAATGGACTTGGAGCTATAGTTGCTCTTGACCTCATTTTCACTAAATTAACAGGTTTTGTACTCAAGTAAAAGTGGACCAGAAAATAGGGGATGTTCTTGGTCTTATTTTTGCTCAAGCGAGAGGAACTTGCTCAAGTGAAAATGGATCAGATATGAATGTTTTATTAAGCTTGATTAATGGATTTAAATGTTGTTATTCACAATTGTTGATTATGTTGTGAATAGTACAAATGTTTATATACATGGCATGTTGGTTTCTTGAAATATATAAGGTGAATTAGAAATATGTATACTCTCGATAGATATATATTTTTTGTTGTAATGCATGACTTGTAGTATGCATGGTTATAGCCCTTTATAGGTAGTGATTGGAGCCTATATTAAGGATGGTTAAATATTTGTGAACTGGTTAGATACATATATATGGTTGTGGTATATATGTATGAGCATCTTAGAGCTCTTGATAAGTGGTGTTTGGAACCCTTTATGAGTAGTTGGAGGATACCTAGGGAGGTATTTTGTATTAGGTGGCAGTAATAAATATGACACCTATTTAACAATGGTATCTCAGCTTCGTTATTGTCTTGTCATGTAGACAAGACTTCAAGCGGTGAGAAGCTGAGGGAGGCTTGCACCAAACTTTAGAAGTAGGTGTACATCTGGTGCCTATGGTGCCTTTGTCAGCAAATGTGTTGTGTCACCCTAACCGCAGGGAACCTTTGGCCCGACTTTGAAATGATCAGGTGTTAGTCTCTGGTAGGATGTGTTTATCATAGATAGAGTCTTTCAGATGACACCTCATATTTAGTCATGACATGTTCTATGACTAAATGTGAGTTTTGTGTTGTTGTTGTTATTGATCACATGTTTGATGTTGATTTAGGTGGTATAAATAATGGTTATTTGTATGTGATTAATATGTTGTTTTTTCAAATTAGGTCACCCTTGCGTTTTGTATGAGTGTTACTATGATGATTCTATTTGGTATGAGAGTATATTCTTCTATGAAAAAAACTTCATGAACCACTAATACACACACCTATGCTACACCTTAATTTTAATTTTTAATTTTTTAAATTATAATATATGGGTTTTATGAGAGTGGGAATGTGGTGTGGGATTGGTGTACATGTACCCGAGCGGTACGTGTATCACCACCCTTCTTCTATATATGAGTCTAGAAGTAAGTCAACTTCCAAAAATGTGTAGATAGAAATTATCAATTTTGTATATTATGTATCTTTAAGACTACCTAGTCTTGATTGTGTAATATATTTATATCTATCAGTGTAATATGAATATTATATTATATAATTATAGCAAGTATTATAGTATCAATATTTTTAAATGAAGATCTTACAATTTCTACACTTTTATGTTTTTTTATAGATTTTAATAAATATACTTTTTTTATATTGCATAGTATGTTTAACCTTTGTTTTTAAGAATAATGAGACAATCTAACTCAAGTTACATGAATTAAAAACATATTTGTTTTCTTTTATTCCTTGTATTTTCCTTTTCTGTCTATACAATTGTTATTTCTTAATATATATATAATTTTTTTTCTTAAAATTTTTTGTTTAAGAGATTTAAAATATATATTTAAAAATACATTGATTAATTGATTTGTTTTTACCAATCAACTCTCTCTCACTAGTGTATAAATTTTTTATTTCTACAAATTAAATAATTTTTAATCATTAATGGTTATCTACCCATTATTATTTCAGTTTTAAGTTATTTTTTTATCAAATATAGGTTATTTGACAAAAGTAGCTAGAAAACTAAAAGAATTGACTACCTAGATAATAGTTAAAAGTAGGTAATTGCAAGTTATTAACCTAGTTTATTAATATTTTGAAGTCTCGTGTGTCAAAATAATAAAATAAATACAGCAAATAATTAAAAAATTAAAATATACAAATATCATAAATTTATTAATATATACATATATATATAATATTATTATTAATATCTTATGATATTTTATACCACTATTAGTATGTATCTTATGATATTAGTTAAATATGTTTTTAGTCCCTGAATTATTTGTTAAAATTATGTTTTGTTTTTGAGACAAACTTTGAACTTATTTTGTCCTTATATTTTATAAACGTATGTAAATGATCTTTGATGACAAATAAAAACATCTTTGAAGAGAGAGATGAAACACAATTTTGACACCAGTTTATAAAGTATAAGGACGAAATAGGTTCACAGTTTGTCCCATAAAAAAACACAATTTTGACAAATAATTGAAGGACTAAAAACATATTTAACAGTATGATATGTTATACAACTATCAATATATCTTTAGTAATAAAATGTTAAAAATAAAAAGATTTCTTACATGAAAAATCCTAATTTATAAATAAAAAAGGTTGAGTGTTATTCCAATACTTAAGTGATATATCTTCTCAGAAGATATACAATTGATTTTGTTTTTTCTTTGTCAGAGTACCCAAACAAGAATATAAACGACCAACTCCCATAAAAGAGATAATTATTTTGACCACTTTCTTGATCAAGCCATAAGTCACAATTTGAGTGTCGAGTATTCCCATTCAAGAGACTAAAGTGACACTTGAGCAATAGTTTCCTATTTCAATAATAAATATTGTTACTAAGGAACGAATTCGATGCTCATTAGGTATATAAAAAAGTAGAAAAACTATCTTACTCACATTCAAATATACAATCAAAACAAATAAATTATAATTCATTTAACATGTTTTAATCATCACAATAAACTTGTTTTTCACTCAAATTTGTGGATGTACTAACTCAAGCCAATTATGATCACTCAACACTTAAAATAAGTAAAAAATAATATAGAAGAGATTAATTTCATCACCTAAAATTATAGTATTTTAAACTTATGAAAATATCTTTACAACTTCACAATACTCAACATGTTTCTAGTGTATATGAACCAAAAATCATCAACAATTTTGAGTTAGTTTCCGAAAGACAAATATTTCGTTAGAAACTTCTAATTATCTTTCCAAAACTTTAACACATAAATTCAACATCTCAAGTTATTAAGAAGGCCAAAAAGTTTTTATTTCTTAGCTTATTCATGAAGATGAAATATAAAATTTGGATATGCAAAGAAAAGGAAAAAAGATGAAATCAAATGCAAAATAACAAAAAACTTACCTATACCAAGATTTTGATCTATCTATCTTAGTTTAGTATTTGTCATAATTTCAATGATGTGATCTAATTGTAAAAATGGATAAAAGATCGGTAAAAGAATTTAGAAAAAGTAGAACATCTAATATTATAGAAAAATGGAGTTTAATAATAAATGAAGAATGAATATTTTAAATCTATTTATAGTATGTTTTCCAAAATCTTTTTCATTTTTCATTTAATTTGAAAATTCATTCACTAAACTTAAATAAACCAAGCCTTACACTAAACATAGATGAAAAGATAACACTATCTATTCAAATATTTGATAAATGTAAATGAAAAGTTAACATGCTTATATAATACTTTTATAAAATTTTAATTCAATTTAATTGATAAAGATATTTTTAATGTATTTATAATTTTAGTTCTTAATTAATTTTAAACTCTTTTAGATTTTAGCTTATAGATAAATTATTTTAATGATTGACTAATGTATATATTTATGACTTATTTACACATAATATAATATAGTTAGTGGCTTTTAGTGATTCTAACGAGTAAGTTTATTCATTGTGAAAATTTTACTCACTATCATCTATTCATCTTGAAATTATTATAATTTTGGTTGTTTTAAAGAGTTTTAAAAAATTGAGATAAACATATTTAGTTTCATCTCAATCTAATAATTATAAGTATTTACACTAAAAAAAATAATATTTACTGATAAATATTCATTGATAAATTTGGAGAATTGGAGGTAGGAAATTTTATATCTTATTTTTTTCTTTGTTAGAATTTATTGGTAATGTATTATATTAAGTGTACATGAATAATATCTGTGAGTAATGAAATACAAAGAATGAAAAAAACAAATTTCATCTTTAATATTTTTCTTTGTCATTATCCATCAGTAAATTTTATGGATAGTGTAATATAATATTACCAATGAATTTGTATCGACAAAATAAAATTGGTTGGTAAATAATAAAACTGGAGTTAATTAATAATTTATTTTCTTTTTTATGTAAACAAAAGTTAGGTAAAAAAGTAATGTCGCACAAGCAAATAATATTCTCTTCCATTTTCCTTCACAATCCATCACTTCCTACACAAACATATTTGTTTTGCTTTAATGAACATTCTTTGTCTCTTTCCAATCTTTCTTTTCTCTCATTGTTTTCTCGGATTTAAATTCTATTATCTTCTCTCCCCATGTTTGCATTCTCTTTCTTCATCAAATTAATCTATTTGTTTTTCTCTTCTGTTTCGTTTCTTTGATTTCCATATTTTTTTTGAATTTGTTCGGTGAACTTTTGAATGTCTTCAAATTTATCGTTCTCTCAAACATTTGTCAAACTTTGATTCAAAATGTAGGAAAAGAAAACTCTAGTTATTGATTACGCTCTTCACGTGGTTGATGTTCTTCCTTCGTTTTGTTTGTCTAATGAATTTATTTTTCGTGGTCATGGATTCTCCCTTTTTTCTTGAAGCTTCAATTGTATACTATTGTTGTTACTTTGGTGTTTAATGAACTTGATGATGCTTCCACAATTGTTAATTTGTTAAAGTGCGGATTGGAAAAGTGTTACTAGTTTTTGGGCAAGCAAGTATTCAAGTTTCATTTGTGCTAAATGAAATTTTTGGAGAAAAGTTTGGTTAATGGTAATATGCTAAATTCTTTCCATTTCAATTAATGGGTTTCTGTCAAGGAAAATCAAGAGATGTTTTCATCATATCCTTATATCATGTGATTGTATGGTTTCTTTCTTCATTTTGTCTTATTAAGGAGGAAAAATTATAGCTCTGGCACCTGGAATGAAGCTAAGCACATGGAATTTGTCTCTGCTTCTGCAAAGGATCTGACAATAATTTTGACAATTTTATTGAAGTAGACCACAATCTAAATCACACGACCATTTCATAAATTAACTTGTATGAAATTTGGATTATTTTGGGATGAACTTTTATTTGGTCTTTGTTTTGTGTGTTGCATTAAAGGACTGTCATTTAGGACAAATTACCCTCATTCCTACTTTCACGATTTTTTCAATTTCTCTTTCTCCAATCATAGTTGTGTTTGCTCCCATTTTCTTTTTAATAAAATACTCCTTCTGTTTAAAATGAAAGACATATTTTAAAAAAAAATCTTGTTTCATATTATAATGCATTTTAAAATTTTAATAACTTTATTTTGTTTTCTTATATATCCGTATTAATTACATTATTATTTATATTAACATTAAATAGTAGAAAGAGAAATTAAATATCATGAACTAAGAATTAATTCCTTTTTATTAATATGACTCTTCATCTTTTACTATCATCTACTAATATTATGTTTTAATTTTTGTATTAAAATTGCAGTAACAACTAATTTTAATTCACTATTTCTATTTGCATTTTTGTGGAAATTGAAAATTTTGATTGAAATTTTGAAAATAAAATTTAAGCATAGTCATTTACAATTTAGTAGGAATTAAAAATTTTGATTGAAATTTTAAAATAAAATTTGAGTATAGTAATTTAGTGGAAATTAAAAATTTTGATTGAAATATTTATTTAAAATAATTAGTAGTTCTGATTTTAAATTATGTATAAATGATTTCAAAATTCTTGAAATTCTAATCTCAATCAATTTAAAATTTTATTAAAAAATTAATTTATTTATAAATACTTCTGGTTAAATTTCAATTAATTTATTTAATAGTAATTAATAAGGATAAAAATAGAAAATTTATAAAAAATTGAATAAATTAATTGTTTTTTTGTAAGAATTTGTGAAGTACGTCTTATCATTTGAAACGGAGAGAGTAGTAGTTTAAGTCAATATAAATTATTAGAATTGATGCATATAAGACTTATAAATTGAACACATTATGATGACTCTCATAGTATTTTATCTCATTGTGTACTATAATGTTCTAAAATTCAAATGTTGTATAAAAAAAAAAAACACTAATTATACTGTATATATAATAATGTATTGTTAGCATGTTTATCCATCGGTAATAAAGAATTTTTCTTGTAGTGTTATGGATCAAAACCACAATTAAACCAAAGGTTTTTCTTCTTAAACTGTCATCCTTCTCTTCTTATATCTCACATTCTCTTTGATGGACAAAAATATCATATCAAAATATTTTACTTTAAAATACATTAAAAAAATCTTGAAACAATAATTTTGAATAAAAAAAACAAGAAAATTAGGGATAGTATAAAATAATATAATAGAATATCAAATACATGTGAGATTATACATTCACTATCAGGTCAAACATTTCAAAATAATTATTATTCAACAATAATTATGAATGATAATTTCAAAGTATATATTATGCAATAGTGGTAAAAATCATTTTGGAATATAGATTCCAACATTATATAAAATAAATTCTTTATAATTTTAGATAAAATATTTTATAAATTTTTTTTTAAAATACGTAATATTTTTACTAGAAAAATTTAAAACTTTTGAAAAACATAAAAGTATAAAAATTATTGAGTTTAACAAATAAATTTATAAAAAAAAATTAACACCAATAAATCGTAAATCAACTTATATAAAAAATCATAACTTTATCTTTAATCTATAATCTTAAAATAATTAATTTATAGATTCAATTATAATCCACGTAAGACTGATACTAAAAAAGTTAGAAATTAAATATAGTTTGAATTTAACTTCTTAAGTTTAACATGAATCATGCAAATGAGAATTAAAATAAGTTTAGTAGTATTAAATTAAATAAACATTAACTATACTCATTTATTAGCTTAAATATCATTGTTAAAAGTTAGTTATGTAATAAATATTTAATTAAATTTTATTATCTATTTCTCCTTTTACTTTTAATTGTTATTTATTTTAGTGATTGTATGCGTATTTCGAATGTATTCCTAAATTTCTAAATTAGTAAATTTTATTAATTGAGATATAATTTTAGTGAATAAATGCCAGATAATTATATGAATAATCTCATGCTATTATAAATAAATGTGTATTGTAAGTCTTAAGAAAACAACTGATTTGGTTTTTATTCTTGTTTTTTTTTTCAATATACAATAATGATTAAACTAACTAGGGTAGTATAATAATATGTACAGATGTACAGTATTTCATTTTTAAAAAATTTAGATCATCTTATGAAAAAAAATCACACAATTATATTATTAAATATGTAAACAATACATTTTTAGTGTAACTAACTTAGATTAATTAAACAATAAAAAATGGAATATATAAATTTCCTTAATAATAATAATAATAATAATAATTAATAAAAAAATCCACACCAATGATTTGATTTGAATCTATCTTATTCGTAAATTATAAATCTAAAATTTAAACCAACCATTATATTTGATTAATTTTGATAAAATTAAATTTGCTTAACTTAAAACCTGAACTAAAGTTGATTGAATTAAATATAACTAAATTTTCTCAAGTTAAAATTGGAATTATAGTTTGATTTAAATTTTTTAATTAGTTGAATTCATTTCCCAAAATAATACAGAGTTAAACTTTAATTTATGACGTTGTGAGGTATGAGAAGATTTTTGTTGTGAAAATGAAGTGAAATGAGAAGAGAAACTTTGAAGAAATAGATTGAAAGCAGAGGGTGGAAAAACCAAAATTGATAAGAACAAGAGAATAGGAAAATAAAAGAAAATAAAAAGGAAAGAAGAAAATGGGATTCCTTACCAATAACGCATCTGTTGGGTTTGGGTTTGGGTTTGGAGCTAGGTTTGGTTCTGTGAGACGACTTTGTTGTGTGGATAAGAACAACCTCTCTTCTCTTCTCTCTCATACATTCTCTTCTTTTTTTTTCTCTCTCTCTCAAACATCTTCTACCGCCTCCAAATCCTACAAGAACCCATTCCCTCTCACACCGCCACAAAATCTCACTCTCCCCTCGTACGCCTACCTTCCCTCCTTTCTCTTCTCTTCTTCCAAACAACACACTCTCCCCCAATTCACCACAACACACTTCTTCTTCTCTTCGAAACACTCCCTTCAAGCTGGCGTTCCAAAACCAAGCCACCACTGTCCGAGAAATCAAGCCCAAGAACCGCAGAATCATGGTAACTCTAGCTCCCACTTCAACTAAACTTCTTCTTTCATGCATCTTCCCTCAACTTTCTGGACTATGTTTCCTTGTTCTCTAAAAAAGTGCAATAAATCAATCTTCTGCTTTCTGGGTCTGATTCAAATTTTGATTTTTTTGAAAAGGGTTCTGGAGGCCCTGATGACGAGGACAACCGGTGGCCACCATGGCTGAAGCCTCTGCTCAAAGAGAGCTTCTTTGTTCAATGCAAGTTGCACGCTGATTCGCACAAGAGCGAGTGCAACATGTACTGTTTGGATTGTATGAACGGCGCACTCTGCTCCCTCTGCCTCGCTTACCACAAAGATCACCGTGCTATTCAGGTTCCTATTATCAACCTTTTTTTCTTTCTTTCTCAGCTTCTGACACACTTCTGATCCTCCACCCATTGTTGTTAAAAACTATCACTTTTCCTTTTCTGGACGTGTTAGATTCCTTCTTTTTCTGGAACTTAGTTAAAAAGTCCCATCTTTTCCCCTTCTCTGCTGAGATATTTGAACTGTCATTAATTGGTTTCGGATTTCAATTTCCTATGCCCCCAATTATTGACTGTTTTGGGTGGTTAATTAATTCCCTTTTGGTTTTTTCCTTAATTTCCACACTCTTGCTTTTAACCAGTGCTGTGGTGGGATGGGTAAAAGTAACAACCTCAGAACCGAAAGATGTTGTTTTTCAATGCAACAAATGACCATTCCCTTCTAATGTGCTCTGTTTTTTGTGTGACAGATAAGGAGGTCCTCATACCATGATGTGATAAGGGTGAACGAGATTCAGAAGGTGTTGGACATTACAGGGGTCCAAACCTACATTATCAACAGCGCAAGGGTTGTCTTCTTGAATGAGAGGCCTCAACCTAGGCCTGGTAAAGGAGTCACCAACACCTGCGAAGTCTGTGAGCGTAGCCTTCTTGATTCATACCGATTCTGTTCTCTTGGTTGCAAGGTAAATATTCACTCCACGCAATGCCATCCATTGCTTGACTTTCTCTAAGCCTTTTCAAATCCAAAACCCCTCAAAAAATTGGGTTTCCCTTTTCAATTTTAGCATCTCCTTTTTCAATGCCTTTTTCTTTTAATTAAAATTCATGACATTAATATTGATGTACTAATAAGATTACACCAAGGAAATATTTTGTTTGTGTTAATTTGCTTTGTTTTCAAGCCAGCACTTGAATGTGTTTGACTTTTTCATTTATAGCCATGAATGTTGCTATGGGTTTTCAATTAATTGCTCCGCCCAATATTTGAATTTTTGGGTTTTCAACATTGGCCTTGGTTGATCTTTCAAAATTTGAATTGTTCTGATTCTTGATTTGAATTGTAGTATTTTTTGAATTAAATATTAATGAATGTAAGAATGAATTGTAGATTGTGGGGACTTCAAGGAACTCGGAGAAGAAGAAAAAGTCAGCAACAATGGCATCAGACTCAGAGGATTCATACAGCAGCAATAGCAGCCATGGGAAGAACAACAGCAACAAGGTGCAGAGTTTCACACCGTCCACCCCACCACCAACTTCGGTTAATTACAGAACGGCCAAGAGAAGAAAGGGAATACCACACCGTGCCCCAATGGGAGGACTAGTGATAGAATACTAGACAGATAATAACTTTAGGTTATTGCTAAAATGCCCTCATATTTACCTCAAAATGTAACTTTCTCGCTGCAGTTTCACCTGTTCCAACACTCTGAGCTTTTTGCTGAAAAAGGCCGGTGCTGGAAGTGTTCCCTTCTCTGTTCCTTACTTGTTAATAGCGTTTGTCCATATAGGAAAAATCCAATAGGAAGTGGAAAATGTTGAGAAAGTAGAAAATAAGACATCTGTTAAATAGTTTGAGAAAAAAGAATGGTGTAGCAAAATAAGCAAGTTCCTTTCAACCAAAGTACAAGACGGTGAGGAACATTATAGGTTTGGTTTCTAAAGCAATTATACGTAAGTTTTGGGGTTGGGTGTAAATAGTGGCTTCGTAAACCTGTGGGGTGGGGAAGAAGACAGTGACATTGTACTCTTTCCAAATAGGTGGACTGTCTATATATGGAATGCTGAATGCTGATATAATAGTAATAGATTTTATTAAATCTTGCGTCTACATTCACTGTCATCACCATTTCATACCAATTAACAATACTGCTCTAAACCATTGAAATTGTAAAAAAAATATTTAATCTTAGAATTATTCAATGATCATTATTTTAGATTCTGATTACATGACGGTAATTTAAGCTGAACATTCAAATAATTAATAATATTTTACCAATTATTGAATCTCTTGTAGTTTTATATTCCTTCAAGTGAATTTGTGATTTTGGTATTGGTGGGGGCTGAAATCTTGCGGGACCCACCTGAACCGGTTTAGGAGGGGCTGGTCAATATTTTGGTCATAGTTGGGTCCACGTGTCGCACTGTGATTGGAGGGAGGGAAAGTGGAAGGCATTGGTTGTCGAGAACAGATATTAGGTCAGCCGCCCTGGATGGAAAGAAAACATGTAGTATAATTTTGTGGGCGGTTTGGTTTTAGCGGTGGGACCCAGATCTAGTTTTGATCGGACGGTTGGCATTGGTGGGCAGTGGACGGGTGAGATGAAAGGGATGTTCCCCACATCATGGATGAGATTATCCTGTTTCTACAATAGGAAGGTTTGGAATGTTATAGTGAGTGGACATAAGTGATATGAGTGATCCTTTGGCAAAAGCATAAGTGAATTTGTGGTAAAATGCAAAGAAGGGTGACAGTGATTGGGAAGTTTCCCAGCTTAGCAATTTGTTGATGGGTCTAATCAAGGATAGTGGGGATGGAATCAATCTAAATGTAATCTTTGTGTGCTTGAGTTGGGTCTGCAAAACTTCACTCACATTAATCACAGATTTGTATTTAAGTTTACTAACTGGAAAAGTTCCATGTCACCCCCTCAGAGAGAAAGAACCTGCTCAGGTCAGAGTCAAGGGTTGATGTAATTTGAAATGTTTCCCCAACAAGAATGTCCAAGATTTTGTGGGAATTTTTATGACTTGTTTAATTCATGAATCATTCTTATATGGTAACATTTCCTTTAGCCAATTCCTAATTCATACATCTTTTGACCCACTCTCTCTCATCTAAATACCATTTTCACTACTTTTGAAATTTAAAGCAATACAATTCTACCTTTCATTTTAACTTCTTTTTTATAAATTAAACCATTTTCATCTGTTATTACTGTATTGTCAAGTTGTTAACAGAAAGTATCCAATCTTCCTAAATCATAATGATATGGATTTCTTCTTCACATAAGATATAAATGATTATCATAGATACTTAAAGTTTTTTTAGTTATTATCTGATATAGTAACACTAAAGGAGGATTTCTTAATTTTAAATAATGGAAAGATCAAATATGTAAGTAAAATTTTAATTAATATAAAATTATCATTTAACAAAATTATAGAGGATGATAATTGTAAAAAATGGATAGTAACATTTTTAAAATCAAGTTAATGTATAATGATAATTATTTTATTATTATAATCAAATTTATTTTACAATAATAATTTTTTAATAATTCGTTATAGGAGATAACAAATTACAACTTTAGTCTATTCTTAAAAGATGATATTAGTGTGGTTTAACTTTTATTATTATCTTTTCTTCATAAAAAATAGTTAAGATACATCTATGTTAAAGTGAAGAGTTATGTTGAGTCATTGAGTGATTCATAATAAATATGTTTCTTTTGTTATACTTACTTATTAATTATAATAAATTTAATTTTAATCTATTATGGTTGTATAGGATTTTTTAGTTGAGCAATTTTTTTTTATACTTTTACTTCTTATTATTGATAAAAAAAATTTATTCTACGTGTTCTGGAGTAAGAATAGACATTCGCCAATAATTTTGAAATATTGTTATTTAATCCTACTTCTCTAAGCATCCAACTTAGAAGTTATATAACAATTAAGGTAGCACATTACTCACAATTTCATATAAGAGGAAAGTTGAGGTACACTAGTAAGATTTTATGTCTTATGTGAGAGATATATGACTTATTAATTAAAGAAAGTAAATAAATTAATAATAAAAGATAAAATAGTATTGTCAAGTAAATCTTTATTTAATTTCAATTCTTCTTCACACGAAAAAATGTTGCATATTTATTATTGTTTGCATTGTGAAGAGAAATGTAGTATGTTAATTTATAATGTATAGATGTCCTATTCATTGTAATTTTGAATGAGTGTAAGTGAAGTTTCAATATATTGTACCTTTGTCATGAATATGTTATGTGCTTTGTAGAATGTTATAGCAATTATCATAGAAAAGTAAATATTTAGAATATAGTCCTTATGGTAACCAAATTCATAAATTATATAGTTTTTTGCAATCATATAAAATGAAAAACCCAAATAGGATCATTCTCACATATATTAAAGGAATAATATGTGTATCTTCCTTAATGAGAGATTGCTCTTTATTACTTTAGAGATTCAATCAAATTAATTACAATCTAAGATTTCACTCCTTTTGTCTCTCTACTTTACGATTTCTCTTTCTTGATGGATGAAGGGCAAAGAAACATATGTACCTGTAAAAGAGTCGATCTTGTTTTTACAGTAGTGGTTTATATACATATATAATTATTCTGTTATGCCCATCAAATAGTAGTTATCATTAGAAAATTTCTCCTTAGTAGCCTAATTAATGTTTAATTATTAATTTATTTACTTATTGGTCCCTTTAATTAATAAGTCACATGTCTTTTACATGAGACATAAAATTTTACATTCTTCCATTTGGTTCTTGTGACTTTATATACATTTATGAATAATTAAACAAACGTGATTCGCATTTAGAAATTAAAACATTCTTTATATTGAGTACATCATAATTTTATAATCAAGAATAAGAACTAATTCAAGTTATAGCGGTTGTACATCACTCAGTTGACATATTCCGTTCCATGTACTACAAACTAGACTTCTTCCTAATATAAACATATTAGAAGATCTCATAATTGGTCCAACATAATGTCTTTATTTAAGACAACACCAGTTTCTATTACTCTAATACATTTATGCATGCAAAATAGAGAACATGTTGTTAGAAACAAGTCATAATTGAGCTCAAAGTGCCAATAATCTAATACATAATACTTAACAATCATTCCTATCAATAACTCTTATATTTTCAACATGTTCAATAAATTTTTTGGTTGGTAATCCTTGTCAAAGGATCACCTATCATAAGTTTTGTGATACTATGTTCTATTGACACTCTTTGTTTATGAACTTTCTATTTTTTGAAAAAGTACTTCAATTCCACATGTGTAGCACCTTTAGAGTACTTTTAATTCTTAAAGAAAAACACTGTTATAGAATTATCACATTACATTTTTAGCAACTTAGCAATACTGTTGACAATTCTAAGCCTTGAAATAAAGTTTCCTAGTTAATTAGCATGAATTGTAGACTTAACATTATGCAAATTCAACTTCATTATGAGTGCAACAACAAAAAATTGTTATGCAGTTCTCCACGGTATTTCTTATTTGGCTAAAAGAAATACATAGCCAAAAGTGGATTTTCTTGTATCCACGCATCCAACAAATCAAAGTCTGAATATCCAATCACCTCAAGGTGATCGGACCCCTTATATGTAAGCATATGATCCTTTGTCCTCCCAACAACTAATGAATAAAGAACTGCTTCCATTTGTTTTTATTCCAAATCATTTATAGGACATTGAATGAGATTAAACGTGTCTCCTTTATGAATTGAAAGGAGTGATGCTAAGCATTTTTTGAACCTTTCTAATATTTTATTGATATATACTTTTTGAGACAAACATAAAAATCTTTGTGATCTATTTCAAAATATTTCTATCCCTATCACATTCCACTGACCTTCGTATGGTCAACAATATTTTCCTTAAACCTGAAGGAAATAATGGTATTATTGAACTTCAAATATCATTGACGAGAAGCTTGTGTAAGTCCTATATTGATTTCTTTAATTTATGCATCATGTGTTTCTTTCCTTTAGCTCTTTAGCTAAAAACCCTATTGCTTGGTCCATATAAATATTCTCTTCAAAATCTCCATTAAGAAAGACAATTTTCACATCCATTTGATGTAAGTCATAATGAGTCACTAGTGTCATGATAATTTTGAAAGGATCCTTTTGTGAGATAGGTGGAAATGTCACTTTATAATCAACACCATCTTTATGAGTAAAACCCTTAGCAACAAGTCTATCCTTGTTCAAGGTTGCCATAATGATCACATTTAGTCTTAAAGGCTCACTTACGACCAACTCTCTTGTAACTTTCTAACAAACATCATTATGCTTCATGGACTTTAACTCTTCTTTCATGCCATCTAACCATTTCTTCAAATTATCACAATTTACAGCTTGTGAAAGTGTAATTGGATCATTAGCATTCATGTTTAAGTCACTTTCTGACCCATGTAAGTATACCACGTACTCATTCGAATTAGATTATCTATTTTCTCTTTGAGACCTCCTTAATGCTAATTTTTGTGGTTATTCTACAATAGGCTCATTTTAAATTATGGGCTCATCATTGTGTTTCCCTTCTTTATTGTTGTTTGGCACAAAAATCAAAGAGACACTTACTTTATTGTTTGAATGCACATACACAGAAATAATGTAGTTCAATTGAAATATTAACAAACTTCAATCTACTTCCACGATAGAATTCATTAATCAACAGAGATTACAACTCAAAGCTTCTTTCTTAGTGAAATTGTTGCTCAATACAACTCAAGCATCAAACAATTCAAGGTTACACAAAATGTGATACAAGGTTCCCTTAAATACCCTCAGGTCATTACAACTAGCTCTCGTAGAATGTGTCTATACTAGAGTTACACGTGAAACATGCCTCACTTCCAGAATGCTAAACATCACTAGGCGATCTACAATAAGCACTTAGAGACTAGACAATCTAACACCACTAGAAAGTTTGTTGAGACTTTCCACCATAAACATAAGCTTGATCTTCTACTAGTTGATCATATAGAGTTAAACTGTCTTGGAACCTTAAACAAGATATATACTGGACCAATCTTCACAAATCTTCACCTTGGTTCAACTCCAACCAATGAAAGAACTTGTTTCCTGATAGAACCTTCATAATCATATCAGACAAATTATGATCTGTTGAGACCTTCATCACCTTCACGGACCCTCCAACAATCATCTCTCTTACAAAATGCAGCTTGATATCGATGTGATTCATTCTTTCATGGTAGACTTGGTTCTTTTTCAACCGAATAGCATTGCTTCTATTAGCAGTGATCATATGGTCTTACACCTTCTACTCCTTAGCTAGACCCTTGAGCCATAAGTCTTCCTTCACCTTTCGTCATGTCAATATACTCTGCTTCAGTGGTTGACAAAACTACTACCTTTTGTAGACTAGCCTTCCAATTGATTATAGTACAATAAGTAGTGAACACATAACCTGTGAGTGACTTTTTATGTGCAAACACCCATCGTAGTCTGAATCAACAAAACCTTATATGAGAGCATCACCAACAGATCGTCTAGCTCCACCATAAACTAGAACTCTACCAAGAGAACCCTTCAAGTAACAAGGAATCCACTTTAGAGCTTGCTAGTGAGCTAGCCCAAGATTTGTCATGAACCTATTAACAATACTCACATAACGCCCAACCACTGAACCTTTTCCTAATTTGCTAGGACAGAGGTAAGACTAGATTGTTCATCATCTAATATCTCACTAGCATCTCCTAAAGAATATGCAATAAGTCCTGCATATCCATAACTTTCCGGAGCTCTAATTGTTCTTCTTGCTCTATCTTTGACAAGCTGCTAGTCATCATCATGTCCATCTTCATCTGAAGCTTATTTTCTATCACTTACTAGACTATCTACATCATTGATCTGTAGGAACCTAGATACTTCTTGCTTGTCAGACTCCACCTCAAATGTTCGCATTCTCACCCGTTTAGCTACTTTCAAGCTCACATTCTGAAATTATTGACTTGTGAGCCATCTTAGTTTCATTGAAGATGACGTCTCTGTTGATGATACATTTCTTGAACCCTGGTCTAGACACCATAGATCGTATCTTTTTACACCATTTAGATACCCTAGAAACATGCATTTAATAGTGCGAGCATCCATCTTTCCTTGCCTCATATGAGCATAGGCAACACAACCAAAGATTCTTAGATTATTAAGGTTGGGGAATGCCCTTACCAAATCTTCTCTGGGGTTTTCATCTCCAGCGCAATTGAGGGACAACGATTAATCAAGTAGGCAGTAGTGGAAACAACTTAAGCCCAAAACACCTTTTGAACTCCAACACTTAGCAATATACATTTCACTCGTTCTAGAATGGTCCTATTAAACCTCTTAGCTAGGCCATTTTGTTGAGGAGTCCCAACTACTATCTAGTGTCTTGCTATACCATGCTCCTTCCAGAAGGTGTTGAATAATTCTGAATAGATTCAAAACCATTATTAGTTCTAAACCTTTTCACTGTCTTGTTGGTTTGATTCTCTACTAGATGCTTCCAGTCCTAAAACTTCTCAAAGGCTTTGTCCTTGGTCTTCTGAGGGTAGATCCCTAGCTTCCTGAAATAATCATTAACTATTAAGAAGAAGTATCTAGCTCCAGAGTGTGACGGAGTTAAAGCTGGTCCCCACAAGTCAACATGAATGTAATCAAGGGTGCCTTTATTTTTTATCGCCCTTGATTAAACCTAACTCTACAAGATTTTCCTTTAACACAATGCTCACAAAATCTTAGAGTTTCACTTCGAAACAAGCCTTGTTTCTTCAAATCCATCGAACCTTTTTCGCTTACATGGCCTAACCTTCTATGCCATAACTTCATCTTAATCAAGACGACCTGCTCAATGGTAGATGCTAAGTCAGACACTACAACACCTTCCAGGAAATACAAACCATTCTTTCTCACACCCTTCATCATTACCATGGATCCCTTTAACACCTTCAACATTCCCCTTTCACCTTTAAACACATATCCCCTCTTCTCGAACTCATTAAGGGATACGAGGTTCTGCTTCAAGCTAGGTACGAACCTTACTTTCTCAAGCACTCTTTTAGTTCAATTTGAAGAAGAAACTTAATGGTTCCAATCCCATTTATCTTACAGGATTTGTCGTAACAAGGAGAACAAAACCTCCTTCAACTTTTGTAAACTTCTGGAACCATAGACAATTAGGTGTCATGGGGAATGAACATCCCGAGTTCATTATCCACTCTCCATCATTAGCAACAGTAGACACTAGGAAAACCTTTGATGATTCATAATCGTTGTCCACAGGAGTTACTTCATCACTAGACGATCTAGCCCCGCTAGACGGTCTACCAAACCCAAACGGTCTGTCAAGGTTGTTTGCCTTATTTTGCCTCTCAGGACAAAACCTTTTGGTGTGACCCTCCTTCTTGCAATGTAACCCCTTATTGAAGGTGCATCTCCACCATTCCTCTTCCTTGACTTAGACCTCCTTCTACCACCTTTTCTCTCACTATTGGATGGTCTACCCCTTGCTACAAGGTCATCTCTAGCACCAGAGGCCTTCACATCAAACTTTTCATTTAACTCCTTTGAGCTTATAGTAGCCTAAACCTCCTCAAGAGAGAGAATCTCTTTTGCATATTGTAAAGTTTCCTTAAAGTGATCATGCATCTTAAGCAGCAAGCACAACAACAACAATGTCTGATCCTCATCATTGATCTAAGCATCAATGTTCTCCAAATCCAGGATAAACTTGTTAAAATCATCCAATTGTTCATTAATCACCTTTTCACTACTCATCTTGTACGATTATGATCGAAGTCCTATCCGATCAAATAAACCGTTAAAATGTAATACTAGGAAGTGATCCCTATGTCGTCTACCAAGGAACGTGGTTAAGGCAAAGAATAAATGCGTGAATGGGACAGACAAGGTGGGGGGTTTGAACAGATTTGTTGAATTAAATTAAAATGCATAATAATTTCACAAAATGTAAACAATTATGAAAAACGAATTGATTCCCTAATTTAATTGCAATTTCTCTTATCATTGCTTACACCAAAAATGCACTTTGTTAATCTTAATCCTCATTCCAACCCAAATCAATCAACTAAGTGAAGATTAATCTGAGATTTCCTTACATTAATTAAGTAAACGTATACATCATCCAATCCTTAACCATTCAAAAAATTAAGAAAACTGTGAAAAAAATATTCATTAAGCATGAACGAAAATATAAGCACAAAGATTAGAAGATGAAGAATCAAGAAGAACAAAAGGAAAACATGAATTAAACCTCAAAGTTTGTAGCAATCTACTCAGAAAATCAACCTCTAAAAATTAGCCCTCCATGGAGATTCAAACAAAAATCAATAGGGAGAAAAATAAATATGAAAGTCGAAAGATGGAAAAAAAAAGGCGAAAGACGGAAGCCGAAAGATGGAAATGTGAGCAGCTGTGTGTGAATGCATTTTGCCTCCTCTCCTTAAGGTTTTGTAACCTTAGGTCAACCTCTTTCTCCAAAACGCCTAGGCCTAAAAAAATATTGTCTGACTCAAATTGCAAAAATAAAAGAAAACGAAATTAAAATCCTAAGTAGAGACTGACGTGGTAGTAATTTCTTCAAGTCCAAGATATTTTTCATGCCCAAAATCGCCTAAGATTATTCTGTAAAATAAAAGCAAACGAAAATTAGATAAATAATTTCAAATTAATAAAACTTCAAGGAGGCCTTGTTGAACCAGAAGCACACACATTTTCAATCACCACAATCTAAAGTCATTCAGATCGATGAATTTCTCAACCTTATACTTTGTGGAAGTCATGATGATTGAATTTACATGCTCATCGCACCAATTTTTTTGGACATAGCTAAGAGAAAGATGAAATTTACACTAGAAACATACAACACAAATGAACAAGAAAATAAAGTAGAACATAGTACCACAATTTAAACAAGTAGAAGATAAACATTGAAAGGAACAAAAAAGAATTACACACAGAAATAACATAGTTCAATTGAAGTATTAACAGACTTCAATCTATATCCATGATAGAATTAACTAATCAACAAAGATTACAACTCAAAGCTTATCTCTTAGTAAAATTCTCGCTTAATACAACTCAAGCGTTAAGCAACTCAATGTTACACAAAACATGAGACAAAGTTCCCTCAAATATCCTCAGACCATTACAACTAACTTTCGTAGAACGTGCCTATACTAAAGTTGAGGACACGTGAAATATGTCTTACTTACAAAACTCTAAACATCACTAAACGATCTACAACAAAAATTATACACTCCAATGTAAAAAAAAATACTAATAAATTTAGTTCATCATTCATCACACTGTAATAATATTCAAATATAAAAGGTTGATAAAAATATAAGAATCTACTAAAATATACAAAATTTTAGCATTTAGAAACATTTAAAAACATTATATTTAAAATCTAGAAAACATTGTGTTCATTTAGCCATCACTTTACTCAATTAGTTAATTGAGCACATGTCTAAATTCACCCAACCGCCATTCTGTTCACTCAGCGAAAGAGATTTGCTCACCCAATGACTTCCAATGGACAAAACTCGCTAGTTTTCACTTAATGAATTTTGCCAAATGACTCTATGGTTGTCAATAATCAAACCTCTCATATTTTTAATTAAATAAATTTTATTGGGTGAAGAAAGTGATCAACCAATGACTAAACATCTAGAATTTTTAATTAAATGATTTTTGTTCATGAAGGATTGCCGAAGGAGTCTGAAAAAATTGATTTGCAAAAATAAGTTTTTGCATAATTTTAATGTTGTGCTCCAAAAATTACAATTTATCTAGTTTCAATTGCTTTCCAAAATTAACTATCTAAAAAAATTCATGTTCAAACCTAATCTATCATTGCTTCAAATTCCACAATCAAAGAATACACAATGAAACAATATACATTTTCAAACCAATTTCAATAGAATTCTCACTTCCAAGGGTTAAGTTAACATTCATGTGCAACTTGCTTACAAGATACAAAGATTAATAGTTTTCCTTAAATTAAAAAGTTGTGCAAGCTACAAGAAACAGTCCATCATCAAAAGACCAACATTCTAGAGATCTAAACTATATAACCAAACACAACCAAATTTCAATATAATACTAAACAAGTGAGAGATCCACTTTACACATTTGACTAAATTACTATAGATTTCAATCATGATCAAGAAAAGAGGAACAAAATATTTTAAAAAAAAAATACTTACTTTAATTTAAAAGTTAATTAAGTAAAAACAATAATTAGCTCACTAACTATTGAAATACGGAATTAGATATTAAAAAAAATTAAAATTAGAATAAAATTTTGGAAGAGACGTTAAAAAAAGAAAGAAAAGGACTTTAGAAAAGAAATGAGAATATATATATATATATAAAAGAAGAAAAGAGAAAAGAAAAAAGAGAGTAGAGTTTCATAATTTATGATGATTATAATCAATTATAAATATATTTTTTTTTATATTTTTATTAGTTATAATAATAATAAATAAATACAATTATTAATAATAAAATATGGTTCTACTTAACCAATTAAATATCTTTCCGTTTATTTCTTCTTCTTCTTTTTTTTATCTCTATTAATTTCTCTCTACTAAACGTAATAAATATTTATAATGTACATAGATGGGTGTTTCCACTTTACATAAAAACGTGGTTAGACTGTACATTGCAACACCGACATGGCTTCCGCGGGCGTATCTATATTCTCTACCGCAAAATCCTTTAGCAGCTCAATGTTTCTCATGTCGTTTTCTAAACAACTTTATTTTTAAATATTAAATATCTTGTATCTAATATTATCTTATGCGCATTTTACATATTTATCTTACTTGTATGCACTAAAAATCCATATACCCATGAACTTTGTTTAGATAACTTTTTAACAAAAAATTAATTATTAATATAAATATTATAAACTTATATTTACAGTATCATTTATTATTATAATTTTTTATATTTCATGACAAATTTTTAATAAATTTATGAAAAATTTATAAAAAAATAATAATTTTTTTTATACAAATTTTTATAATAAATTTATAAAAAAATTATCTATGAGAAATTATAGTAATAGTATAAATAATTTTTTTTATTGTGTTTATAAGTTATTGGACTTCTCCTAATACAAAAAATATTCATTTATACATAAATAATTAAATATTGATTTCAGTTCTTAATCCCATAATCTATAATTGCTAGTTATATACAAGTAATTAAGTTTGATACATATAACAATCTATATATACATTAATCCGAACTTTTCTTAAGTGAATGAGTATATGAGCTCTGAAACTCGAAATCTTAGAAATCATTTTAACTAAGCATATCTATGTACCTTTAGTTTTCCCCCTTTACAATAAATAAATTTAATGTGTTAGAAGGACTGATATTATAAAAACATGACATTTTACTATTACTTATATATAAACCAAGTTTTAATGACTAATTTATAAATAATTAATAAATTAATTTTAATATTTTATATTTATAAATAATCATTTGGATAACTCCAATTAATGAGAAATACTTTAAATATTTGGAAACGTTATAAACTGTGAACGTCTTGTTCTGCCGAATACCCAAACTATAGGATACAACGTTTTAGAAAATTTTATATTATGAATTAAAATTTATAAATACTAAAAATAAAAGCAAAACTTGTAAATAAAATTTTGAAGTTATACTTTTTTTTGTGTTTAACCAATAGAATACTGTTTTTATATATAAATATTGTGTTTAAAATGTGTACTATTAGCGTTTTTTTAAATACATGGTGATACCAATTTTTATAATGCTCTTATATAACAATTATATGAAAGTAAATTTATATTAATTTAAATAATATTTTTAGGCCACTAAATTATTAGTATAAGTATCTACATATTTTGTTAATAACCAATCTTTGTCGAAAAATTTCGCTAACCATCTTTGGTGAAATAATTTTTTCTAATTATATGTTTGTTCAATTTACATGGTTCCACTTTAATATTCTATTTGAGGACTTCAACTTTAGTTTCACCAAATTAATACGTTGGTTAATGAAAACAATCTTAAGGACTAATATTTTTAATCAAAATGTAAATATTCAGACATGTAAACCTAAATTATAACAAAAAGCAAGACAAATTCTTCAAAACGACCTAATTTATGTGGAAAAAGTTCTTATAGACCTACGACTTAATTTACATATGACTTTGTTGATAATTGTTCTCTTGTTAAAAAAATTAACTAATTATTTTTAATAAGATATTATTTCTTAACTATATTGTTTTTTTCATTTGGGTGTATGAATTTGAAATTTTATTAAAAAATTTGAACTTAATTTTTTTATCAATGTTCTTCTCGTCTAAATTCATTAATATAATATTGTTAGAGTTAATTATTACCTTTTAAAATATTACTATTTTAAAGTTTATAATTTTTTCATAGTTTTATTTCTAAAAGGCACTTAAAATGTTTAAGAGGTGAAGAAATATATAAATCAATATTGTCTATGAGATCAAAAGATGTTTAAAAATCAAACTTTCATCCTTATAATAATCTTCTAAAAAAAGAATGAAAATTTTTATTTCAAACAAACATCCATCATTCTTAAACATTAAGTAAAAAGTTTTTTCTTAAAGATTTAATGGTCTCACATTAATTACAAATTATGTAAAAAACATATACATTTTAAAAATAAAATAGTGACGAAAATTCAAATTTTAAAAGGAAAAATATCTTATACAATAATTAACTATAACTATTTAGGTCCGACATTTTGATTGATAAAATATAATTGTTAAATCATTCTAGTAATATTAAAACTATTATTTAAATTTAACACCTAATCCATTTAAAAAATTAGTTAAAAAGTTACTCTTCAATATATTATATATTTTATCTATTCTAACTATCACATGTGTGTTTGCTTAGCGATTCCACATAGACGCGGTTCCAAGTTCACATGTTGAATGAGAAGAAATCACTTTATAAAATGGCTTCTCCGTACAAGCGTTTCGCCTTTTCTATTTCGTAATAATTTCATCTTCGTTGCCACTTTCTTTCCAAATTTACCTCTTAACGCAAAATCCATTCAATCACCACGTTTCGGGTGTCCTACTTCTTCATTTTTACCAGCTCTTTTCATTTTCGGGAATCAGATTTCACTGTTTTTTAACTCAAACAAACCACCAAACAAGTGGTGTTCGTACTTGAAACAAAAGTCTAAGGAAAAAAAAAATCTTCCAAGTGGTTTTCCATGAAAGCTACTTTTTGTCTTTCCTTGACCACATTGTCTGAATTCATATCAATCGATGATGAATACGACAATGTCACGCCACGTTATCATTTATCAAAATAACTTTTAGCTTTATTATTACCGATTCCAATTGATTATTTAAATGGTGATACAATATTATAAGTTTCATTTTAAAAACGATTTTGTCATTCGACATTGATACATATAGCTTCAAAAATTCACTAATACAAAAAAATCTATTACATAATTGAATTTACTTATTTTATTTTATTCCTGATGTAACAAAAAAATATGGTGACATTTTATAAAAGATGTAAACTGTTTTATGTCAGAGTTATTTAAATTAGATAAGTAAATTTTATATCGAGTGATCGATACAAAATTCAAATTTTATGTTTGACCTAAATAAATCTAACATAAAATTTATTTTATTTATTTTTTTATCTCACGTAAACACATAATAAACACATCAATAACACATTAAGGTATATTATGCTCGTGACTCTTAAAGTTCACCATCTCTCTACGTGTCACCGCCTCTATGTTGTAGGCATCCCCTCCGACCACTCCCCTCCTTCTCCCACTCTTTGTCGCTCCAAGTCTTACTCCAATCCGTTGTCGTTGTTGACAATCCCATCGTCGCTCTTGCGAGTCTACTCCTATAACTCCCTCTCCAATTTCTTCACCCACGACGACATTCGAAAATCACGTTCACGCAAACCTGTTTCCGAGGCTATGGTTTCAAATAACGATGATGTCGACGAAGAAACCAAGGCAGAGAAGAGTTTTTCGATGACTATGGATGACGACGAAGGCATGTTTTTGTCTCATTTGTGGTTCTAGACCTTTCTCCCCGATTAGATTTGAACATTTGGGCATGTATTCATGTATCTCATTTTTTGTGAAGAGGGTTTTTATTCGAAAAAAAAATTAGAGAAAATTCCACGAAAAAATGGAGAAAATAGAAAAATCATACTTTACATTGAAACTTGTTTAGTCCAACTTGGTGATCTAATATAAATTTACATTTTTTAATGGTCAGACATAAAATTACATCTCATACAAAGTTACAATAAATATAATAAGAAAAAAAAATAACATAAATAAAAAATCTCTATTCTATATTTATATAATATAGTATAATTATTTTTATTGATGTATTGTCTTTAAATTTAAAAATACATTCCTATAATACATATGTAACTTAGGTGATTTTTACTTTTGTAAGTGTATCCAAATTATTTTTTATTTTAATCTTAGTAAACGAATTTAATATATTGATTTGATGATAAAAGTATGACATTCAATAACTAATTTAGTGGTGTGAATTTTGAGGAGTTCTATATTCATGTGTTACTTTTGTAAACAAATTATATTTAAATCTTACAAATCTTAATAAAGGTTAAAATAGTCTCGGTTAATCTTAATTAAAAGAAAAAAAAGGAAAAACCATTCCAATAAAAAATAAAGCAGTTAAATTAAAATTTTATATTTCAAATGTTACAAAAGGCTATAATTTTTTTTGTGATATTAATATATCCTTTAATATTGGATCTAAAATTCTTATTTTACCACTAGTCTATATAATGTGTTTGACCGATGGAGAAGTAAAAATTGAAAAGTTGTTTTCTCGACAAAAGTTACTTATTGGATAAGCAATACTCGTTGAGTGAATAGCTACGTGTAGGGCTTTTTCATTCTTTTTCTCACTTTGTGATCAAACTCTAAACTAATGACGCAAAAGTAAATTTGAAAAACTTACCTTGACTAAACTATCATTACAAGAAATTATTTTATCTATAAATCGTCGAAAATCCAAAATTCTTTTAATTTTTCTTGCGGACAAAATTTCTTCGATAATTTAATTGACAGTAAAATTTATTAATAAAAATAATGCAAAGATGTCAGTAATCGTCAATATATATATATATATATATATATATATATATATATATATATATATCCATACAAAAATATTGTTTAAAATTACTGACAAATTATTTGCCAGTAAAGGAATCGAAAATTTTTACAAATTTTCATAAAACTGATTGAGGATTTATTTGTTAGTAAATTATGATATTTATACTAAAAAGAGTGTAAATTTATCAAAGCATATATTCATTGGTATTTTTCTTCAAGAAAATCCATTAATAAATGTTGATATTTGTTGTCTAATAAATGTTGATATTTGTTGTCAAATAAATGTGAAATTAAATTAGCAACAATTTTTTTCTTCGATGATTTTTTTTCACAAATCGTATCCTGCTTATGATAGTCTAAGCTTACCAAAATACATGTATTAAATAACTATAATCCATCTATAAAACAACCACAATCCTTACTAATTTTCAACAATAATCTGCACTCAAATCATTCAAATATTATGAAGCTAGAAATCATATGAAATAACCCTTAAATAAATTATATTAAATTTAAAAAATACAAAACATTAAATGGAAAGTTTAAAAGATAAAAATTGCAAACAATATAAGTAATAATCATTAATATTTTAATTATTTTTAATAATAGAGTTAAATATGTTTTTAAAAATTATGTTTTGTTTTTGGGTAAATTTTGAACCTATTTCGTCTTTATACTTTATAAACATGTGTAAATGATCCTCGATGACAAATAAAAACATTTTTAAAAAGAGGAAATGGAACAAAAAAAAGTGAAAAAAAAGTGAAAAAAATTTAAGAGATGGATGATACTAAAGTAGGAAACTATGAAAAAAGAAAATAAGGAGATAAAAAAGAATTCTGATACATTATCAAAGATCGTTTACACGAATTTATAAAATATAAGGACGAAATAAATCTAAAGTTTGCCTCAAAGACGAAACACAATTTTGACAAATAATTCAAATTTTAAAAACATATTTAACCCTTGATAATATATAATAATTTAAATAATTTAGAGAATTTTGTGGGCTTTTTTCTGATTGTTTTTGTTGTTCTAAGGTGCTCTCTTGTTTGAAATACTATTATTTATGATCTTTTTCTGGTTAGTTATGTCCCTAGTGTTTAAAAGGATATGTGCATTAGAAAGTAAGAATTACATTATTACATTCACAAAGAATTAGAACTTGTGATTCAATTACCACTTATTATTATCCTTTGTTTAAAGAATCTTCTTATTTGAAAAAAGTAGTTGTCTAAGTAGGACAATCTCTTCTAAGACATATAAAGATTTGGATGCTTGTTTTTTATTTATGGGACTATTATTCACATCTTGATAACCACAAGTAAGTTGTCCAAACTTAGTAAGTTGTCCCTTACTTTTGCCAACAACTACTTCAACTCAACATTGAGACTTGATAATCTCTTGTTGTGTGGGGTCGAGAGCATTATATGCTGTTTTACTAACATAGATCCAACTTTAGACCCTGCTTGTAAAACACTAGTATCAAAATCCTATTATTAAAATAAATATATTATTGAATCAATATACTAAAACATTATTTAAAAACATAGTTAACACTTAATGGGCTCACGTTTGTCATCCTATAATCTACCTTATAAAATTGTTTATACAACTTTTAAAGTTGTCAAAAGAAATATGAGCTGAATGCCCATACCATATGAGTAGCATTTCATTATACATATCACTTGATGTTTAATAGACTATTATAACCTTTTCTTGTGAAACATATTGTAAATTTAAAATTATATATACACATCACAATAAATATATATAAATATATATATATAAATATATAATTGATTAAAACTAGAAAAAAAATCATCTAAAATAATTGAAAACTGATCTAAAAATTTGATAATTAATTAAAACTAAAAAACTTTTTGATCAATTTTTAAATATTGTTTTTCAATACTATGCAGTTTGGATTAGTTTCCGGTTTGAGGGAAACTAATTTAAATTGAATTAAAATAAAATTAATTATTTAAATATTTAAATATTATTATATTATTTATTATTTTACAACGTAAACATTATATTATTATTTTTAGGAGAGGAAAATGCTAAAATAAAATAAAATATTATTGAAAGGAAACAATATAGAAAATCTAATTTGAATGTTTATGTTTTGAATTTTATGTAAGTACATGTGTGCGGGAGATTTGTTAACCTTATGAGAGGTGAATCATATATATATATATATATGTGTGTGTGTGTGCGCGCGTGCGTTAAAATTAGAATAATCAGTATCGACAACACTAATACTTCTTTGAATATCAATAGCAAACAAAATAATATTAAATTTTAATTTATAACACATATATATTTGCTAAAATTAGAATAATCAGTATTGGAAAAAAATATATTATAACAACAAATAACAACATATAACTAGGGGTGGCAAAACGGGTCAGCCCGGCCCGTTTAGGTCCGCCCCGCCATGAGCCCGCTAAAAACGGGCCGGGCCGGGCTAGCTTGCCACAGTGATACGGGTCAAAATTTCTAACCCGTCCCGTCATAAGGCGGGCTGGCTCGCCTATATTTTTTGTTTTTCATTTTTTTGAAAAATCTATTTTTTGGATTTTTTATTTTATTTTTGGATCTTTGGTTTTAAATTGGACTTTTTTTTTCTTTGAAACTATTTTGTTTGTGTCCAATTTAAATAAATTTTTGTAATTACAAAAATATGTTAAAGATGTATATGGTGACATGACATTTTAAAAGTGCAAGCTAAAAGACATAATGTTTATTACAAAAGAAATTGCAATCAATGAGGTGTTGAAAGAACCCAAGGTATAGCTACTTTCCCAAATTTAACGAGAACAAGTGAGAGTGAATGATGTGTTATATCTTTTTCGCGGGCCAGCGGGTTGGCCCGCCCCGCCCCGCCTGTGGCCCGACGGATTGGCGGGTTAGACGGGCCGGGCTGATACGGGTTGGTAGGTTGAAAATGCTAACCCGCCCCGCCTATATGCTGGCGGGCCGACCCGTCGGGCCCAACCCACTTTGCCACCCCTACATATAACAACATGGACACTAATACCATTTTGAATATCAATAACAAACAAAATAATAGTAAATTTTAATTTATACTTTTAAGAAAAAATATAACCATATGCTTATTTTAGGATGTCTTTAATTATGAGTTCAGGAAAGTAAATGCTTAACCTCTCAATTCATATAAGGTATTTAAAAAAATTAATAAATTACCTCAGAGCTTCAAAATAACATTTTTTATCATTATCAAGTATCGTTATCTATGTAACTCAAAGTTCACCAAAGTGTTACTTATAGACTTTGTGATTGGTTATGATCCAACTCTAGATGAAATAAATCTAATTACAAAGTAAAATGTAGCAAATTTACGAGATAATGAAATGAGTTATATCATATAAAGAGAATTATTCAAATTGAAATTAAATATTACCATCCACCATAAGCTTCATTTATTGGATAATCAATAAGAGCTAGATAGTCTTCTCATACTTATGAATCATGTTCATGACCATTGACTTGGTCAGTCTCAACACTAGATAGGAAATGTCTACTTGCATGATTTTGGATGAGATTCATGTAAGTAAATGACCTTGGAGGAGGATGGTGCATGTGCCACAACTAGGGATGACAATTTTGTGGGTGCTACCATAACAAAGGATGAGTGCAATAGGCACAAGAGGTAATGAGGAAGGCATGGATCCAACGAGTGAGAACGACAATGGTATTGTACAACATCTTCACTAATAAAGACTGGGTGAATGTAACAACTGCCAACCACTATGATGTCAAATAACATTATAAGCATTTTTATCTGATTAAGTTAACCTAGAGGCAAAATCAAACTTGGAAATATGTTTGGATAGTCATAATACAAAGAATATGGATCCAAAGAAGCGACAATATTTTTAGAAATGAGAGGATTGATCAATAAGAGGTTTTTTGTATGGAACAATTAAAGACTTGGACGTAATTAACATATAAATACCCAAAAGATGAGTTCACTTATTCTGATTGGTGTTTATGTCTAAAAGTATGTATAAAACAAGGTGTGAAATAGTCATCTCGATACTACCAAATGGGGGAAGTTAGGAGAAGGGTGAAGTAAGTTAGTGTGGAACTTGGTAAAACTTTGCAAGTGTAGAGTTACATAAAAAGTCAGAGTTAAGGCATTCAAGGGTTTAGAATTTTAGGTATAAGTTAATGAGAATAGATGTAGGATAACAATTTCCTCAAAAAGTACATCAACTTTCAAAGGTGAAACTTGAATACCTATGCAGAGGAGATCAAAATTGGTGAAGATGACATGGGACAAAAATGGGGAACCATTATCTTGGAACACTCCAGTGGAACTCATGTTTTAAATTTGTGTCATGTTGTAGTATATTATAGTGTTTAATGGACTTTGTGCTATATTGGATTTTTTAGGCTTAAAGGCGTAATGTGTTGCGGGTGGTCAATGACTATAAGTGTAGGAGGTTTAGTAAAACAAATACTATAGGAATATTCAATGGATCTAATGTAATTGGTTTTCTCTCTTTAATAAGCGAGGGAGTGAATAAGAAATTTGTAATTAAATAACAAGAAAAAATCTATTTAACAAATTGAAACATTGTTATTTCATTTTTAATCTCTTACATAATAATTTTACAAGGGATTATAAAATGAAGAGTTTGTACAAATACATGATATTCTTATTTAAAAATAAGATATAAGGTTCTCATTAAGAAAGATTAATCATAAAAAATCAATTTTACTTATGACAAAATTATATAAGTAATATGATAAGAGGTACTTATAAAAGAACATATATGACCTTATAAAGTTTGCAAAGAAAGTTTAAATACAAATTTGAAACCCATAATTAAACCATGAATTCTTTAATAAAAATACATTGAAGAAACACATTGTTTACGTTTGTGTTTAATCACCATCCTTATAGAAGTGTTATGATCATCATTATTATTTAAGATCTAACAACTAACACGAATATTTCACCATTATATAAAATATTCATTTTAATTTATGATTTATTTTCCTGGAATCTTAGATTGATTTTTCATTTATTTTTCTTTTCATATTAAAATTTTGTTTTCATTTCATATTTCAATTAGTGTCGAGCCCTTAAATTTTTTTCATTTAGTTTATAATCTATTTCTTTCCTAAACATTAGTTTTATATAAATATATTTGCTTATATATATATATTGTTCTACTAATTCTATTTATTCTTTTATGTATATTTATAATTCTTACTGAAAAAGAAAAAAACTTGTATTATGTACAGAACTCTTTAGTGGTTTGATATTTTTATTAATTTATTAATAAAGAATTGGTTATGACTAGTATGAATTAAGCAGTTGACTGATAAAAAAAGCTATCTCCGCACAATGTTCATGCAATATTGATATTCATAAATTCGAATTAAAACCTCAGAAATAAACTAGCCCTTCCTTTGTTTGTCACTGTTGCAAATCTAAGCCACAACATGTGAAATAAAGTTTGAGAGTGAGAGATAACTAAACACAGCGTGTTTCAGTTGCGAGAGTCAAACAAAGGAGGTTGCCACGACAATTCCTAACTAAAAACCGTCACAAATCAGTTCACACTTTTCCTGCTGTAGTGATTTTTTTTATGTGGATTCTAACAATAATATTCTTCAAAACAGAAGTGTTAATAAAGGACAATCTCTCTAAACATCTTTTGAAAAACTAAAGCTGTCCAAAATAAAAATATATACATTTTATTTTATTGTAAGTTTATTACTTTATTTTAGTTTTATAAATAGGTTAAATTTATTGCTTTATTTGATTTTTTCAAAAATAAAATAAAATGCGACATTTGATTACGTAGATTATTAATTTTTTTGCCAATGTATTACATTATTTATGAAATCATATTAACTAAACTTTCAGCTTTCTGTTGTATACCAACATTTAATGAGTCTATGACAATAAATTTAATTTTTTTAACAAGATAAAGAGTATAAATAAAACTGAAGATAGAAAATAGTGACAGAATTAAACCATTTTATTTAAGAACTATTACATATAAATCAAATCAAATTATAAATATAAAATTCATAATTTAAAATATAGGTAAATTAAAATTGTAAGAAAATATGATAGATAACTCACAAATTTACTCGAATATGATAAAACTAAACGACAATGAGCTTTAAAAGAGTAAAGTTACCTATTTTAAATCTAAACTTACCCCACTCTTTACGAAAATGGTGATAAAAAGAGAAAAAATTGTTTTCAACTTGTTCTTTTGTCATGTCAACTTTTTATAGATATTTATATATGCGTATTATTTTTAGAAATATAAATGGAATGATAAACGGTAATACAAATTTAATTGAATAAAAAATATACATACGTTTTTATATTTATTTAAACTATATTGTTTGTTTAATATAATAAAATATTTAATTTTTAATAAAATTATATGTCAATTTGTATTTATATTTTTAAATACGTTAATGTATAAATGAGTCTTGTTTAGTGATCTGTTTT
The DNA here is from genome assembly GCA_030347555.1 of Lablab purpureus. Lineage (NCBI taxonomy): Eukaryota > Viridiplantae > Streptophyta > Magnoliopsida > Fabales > Fabaceae > Lablab > Lablab purpureus. The sequence continues at coordinate 39,356,180 of CM059256.1, forward strand.
CACCTAGAAAATCTCAGTTCGTCATAGCATATATGCGTAGTTTCCCTCGTTCCCTGTAATGTAATGGAAAGTTTCTACTCTGCTTCAAAATTCACATGTTTAATGTTTTATAGCATTTTTCATTATTGAACTTGAATTACTACTATAGTACATAAAAGGGGAATAGATAGGAATGCTTCAATTTGGGAATTACTACTTGTATTTTTATTTTATTTTATTTTAAAATACATCACTTTTTGTTCTTTAAATAGTTTAAACAATGTTCCATAAAAAAATAAAAAAGGGTTTAGAAGAATTAAAAATAGACATTTTAAAATTAGACGAAAAAATGAACAGACACTAATTTCAAACTAAGTAAATTTTAGATGCGTTTTAAGGGAAACGACATATTTTTTTAATGTAATAACATTTTTATAATATAATTAGTGACTTTTTAAATATTTATCTAAAAATTAATTTTTTATTACTCTTTTTGGGTAAAACTTGTTGTTTAAGTTGTGCCACATATATAAACACCCAATCATATATATATATATATATATATAAATTAAATATGTTTTTAATCTTTTAATTATGTCAAAATTGTGTTTTGTTGTTGAAGTAAACTTTGAACTTATTTTGTAGTTTTATAAACTTGTGTAAATTATCAGAATTTCTTTTTATTTTTTCTATAGTTTTCTATTTCATGATCATCCATTTTTTGAATTTTTTTTACTATTTTTTTTTATTTTTTCAGTTTTTTTTATATATTTTTATTCGTCATCGAGAATCATTTATATATATATTTATAAAATATAAGGATGAAATAAGTTCAAAGTTTGTAAAAAAAAAACAAAATACAATTTTAACATTAATTTGTCCAAATGTAATAGCATTTTTTATAATAAAATTAGTGATTTTTATTACTCCTTTTAATAAAACTTCATGTTTAAGTTGTACAACATATATGAACACCCAATCATATATATTATTTTATATCTAGCAAAGAGATTAATAGTGTTTTAATATTAAGAGTCGAGATTAAATGTATTTATATATACATTTTTCCTAATAAACCAAAACATGTTCTAAAAATAAATTCGTGATAGGAATATGAAATTTTGAAATAGTTAATAGTTGAAAAGCTAGAATTAATTGTAACAATCTTAATTGAAGATATTTAAGATAAAAAGAAGTTTAAAGATTAGATGAGGAATTAAAAATGAAATGTTGGAGGAATATTCCTTGTAGATGGTGGGTGTGGGAAAGAAAAAGTAGCTGGAAATAATGAAAATGAAGTATTTCACATAATGTGGTCATCTAAGTGGCATATGCTAAGAATAATCTCCACTCCAATTATTTATCTTTTTTGTAGCAAGTATGTGTTGGCAGGGTTGTAGGAGCACATTATTAGAGTGTGAAAGTAGTGGGTTGATGGATATTTGTACATCTCACTATCCACCTTCTACACTTCCCTACTACTATTAGGATCATAATCTAACCTTTTTCTCTTAAAAGTGTTCCCCAACTTTCCACAACTTATTTACCACTCCCCATACCCTTTTGTCTTTTTTTCCTTTACAAAGAAAAATACTTTGAGAGTGTGATATGGAATTGCATTTCTCTATTATGGTGTGCTCCTCAAATGTGCACCCTTGGTTAAAAGATGGAGGCATCATTTTTCTTTGGGAGAAGCTGGGTCCTACTACTTAATCAAATTGCTTAAGCCATGATGTCATTCATTTACTAACTCTTAAAATAACAAGATGTTGAAAATGGTGGGCAAAGCAAAAGAAAGCCTCTTTCATGCCCTCACTCACCATTATCCATCCTTCTGTGGGTCCCTACTTTGTGTTTTCTAGCTATGATTGGTTCTTCTTGTTTCAGGTTGCCAACAACACTCACTTTACTATATGTATACATAAATTACTCTCAAAACTGCCTACATATATGAAAATCCTTGGTGTAGTCATTTTCCATCACACGTTTCTCACATTATTATATATTCATGCTTCTATATCATGCTTTCATTGCAAGGTTTCTGTGAACTTCTCCACTGATTAATTAAGAGCAATTAACAACAGCCAAAATCAATATTCTATATCCCTATGCTTATTGTAAACATCAATATGATGTGGACGCTTGATTGAGTGTTTCATCATTCATTATGATATGCCCCCATATATTATTCTATACTTTGGTTCTATTTTCTTCCTTCTTTAGTTTAATTCAATCCACAACTGCTCTAATGTATACTTAGACATATTATTGAGTTAGTCAATGTATATGAATGATCAATATTGCTCAAATGTGATGTACCCTTTTTTTTTATTGGTAAAGAATGAATATATTAAAGAGAGTGTTTGGGGTATTGTAATTCATATATAAAATAAATAAATGTGATGTAATATTATACTAGGTTTTTAAGATACCAGTGTATTATACTATTTTTTTTCTTTATATGTTAAAACTTTTATGTTTTAGTCTATATACTTTAATACGTGTAGAGTATATATTACATTCTTTTCTTCTAAATATACGAGTATTTCATTCTTCTTCTTCTTCTTCCATTATAAAAATAAATAAAATTTAATCTACTTAACTTAATATAATTAAAAAATAAATTTTAATTTAAGTATAGAATAAAATATTTTTATTTATAAAGTTACTGCCTATTGTCCTACTTATGTAAGATTAACTAAAAAAATATGTTTACTTTAAAAAATAAAAATAAAAGTTCTATTTATTGAGTTTATAATTTAAATTTTTAACTATTTAATTTTTTTTAACTTCATCATCTCTTTAAATTATTTACCAATAAACTTTTATTTGACTTCTCTTAATATTTTAAAGTCGATTTTTATTCTTTTCTTGATTAAAGAGTCGATAACAAGGTGATGATTAATTTTAATTGATTAAAATTTTAATCAAAGTATGTTTTTTTTCTTCTCTCAAAACATAAGTTTTCTTTTCTTGTTTTGGTTATATGTGGGAGATTTTATTACTATATGTAAGATCTAAGTTGAATAGATGAATATATGGTAATAGGTTTATATGTTTGGTTTATGAATAGTAATCTTAGAGTAAATTAGAACTTTTAGTTTTTTTTTTAAAGTTTTTAGAGCAATTCCTTGCATAATACAATAATTAAGGTAAAAGAAGCTAATAATTTCAATTTATGTTCAATTGATTGTGAGTTAAAATTGGATGAATAATAATGAGTTGGTATATCATAAAGTTAGTTCGACTTTGGAGAATTGGAGTAGCTATTTTGTGTAGAATTAGTACTTGACTAATTGCACATTTATATTAGTTGTATTTCTTTTAATAATGTTACAATATGCAAAAACTAGAAAATTGTTGTTTTATCTTATATCTGTTGAAAAGTGGAGAAATATTTTGATTTGGTTTCATTTTGGATTTTTTAACTAAAGTGTAAATTGTATTAATGGTGCTAAGATGTTGGAGTTGGAATTGAATGTATTGAGATGATTTGAATTGATATGAGACAAAGATTAAGGAAATGCAAAGTCTTGAATGTAAAGTTATTTTGATTTTAATAATGTTGCAATGATTTGAACAAAGATTAGACTTTGAAGGATTATAGTATTAAATGTTGATTTTAGAATTTGTTTTTATCAATTGTATGTTTAAAGTACTTGTATTTGAATATTCTAAACATGTTATAATGGATGTTTTAGTTAAATTGATTTAAAATTATATGAATATGATGAATGATGACATGTTTAAGTTGCTTAAGTTATGATTAACATATGTGGTTTTTAGGTTTAGGATAAGGTGCTATATGAGTTTTGAAGCATTAGTATTAAATGTTGCTTTAAACTTGTTTAAGATGTTAGAATTAGTTGGAGAGGTTGTGAGTAATTTTCAGAGACTTTTGAAATTACTGTATCATGTCTTGTTTAATATTTTCACTCAAGGGAGATATTTTTAGCTCAAATGAAAATGAGAGCAAGACAAATCTCTTTTTTAGAAAATTTTCACACATGTGACACATTTCTTATTCAAGCTAAAAAATCTTAGTCAAATTACAAATCCTGATAGAAACCAACATTCTTTTCTATTGTTGAATTTTGCTTAACTTTAAGCGACTTTTATATGATGAAATTGATATGGTTTTAAGTTATGTATATAATAAATAAAAATGGTTACAATTTGATTAATGAGGTGGGATATGCATTTTATGATGGATTGAAACATTGAGTGTGATTGATGATAAGTTGTGAATGAATCATTAAGTGTGATTAATGGTGGAGGTTTCATACACTAAGTTAATGGTGAGAATAATCCATACTTAAATATAAGTGAAGTCATTTTATCATTTACAAATTTAGAGGGATATATATATATATATATAAATTAACTTGTTGTTTTATCATATCAGATTCAATTACAAGGAATAAGGTGCAGATTGCCAAAAATTAGAAGCCACTAAAGTGCAGAACACAGATGATTTATATTGGTTCACTCTTTCATAAGAGCTATATTTAGTTACCCAACCATAAAAAGGATTTCACTAATATGAAAATTTGTTCTCACACACACTTACAACCCTAGTAAGCGTAAGAACAAACAAGAACACAAGTCTTAAACCCTACAAGATTTGCACCCAACCACTGCATAACCCTACTGCAATTCCATTGGATAATTCCAATCTAGAAACGCTTACAAGAAACACAAGCAACAAGAAATGAAATCACCTGGTTTACAGACAAAGATCAAAACAGAAAAAGAATGATGATCTTCTATGCAATCTCTTCAAGAACCAAATTCAAGGATCAAATCTCTAAGTCTTGGATTGCCCACACAGTAGTTCTTGCTTAGAAAAGTTATCTCTCAAATCGCATTTCAAAAAGATTTGTTAGATATCTGTTTTAATTTTGAAATTCAAACTATTTATATAGAGAGAGGTTTTTAGAAAAACTGATAGTTTTAACCTATTAAAAACTTGAATTAATCTGTTAATTTTACGTAAGAGTAAAATTAATGACCAGTTCAAAATTTTTAATAATAAAACATATCCAGACTATAAAATATCTGAGCCAAAGACAATTAATCTATTGAAAAATAATCTTTAACAAATTAATAAACCTGTCTTAAAAATATTCAAAATCTTAAACATTTTTAACATATTAAACTGATGCTTTAACCAATTAAAATTACAACTTAAGTTAATTTCTATACTTCAAAAGCATTTTAACATATTAACGTGATCTTTTAATCTATTAAAATATGCAGATGATTAAGATAATTTCTAAGATAGTTTTCATCAACATATCCAAATTTATCAAATGATCATATGAATTGCTAAGTGAGAGATGCTTACAAGACAACCTAGAAACACAAAAGTACAATCATATAAGGTCTTCATAGGCTTCAATGAGTGTTGACTTCATCAAATCTTGAAGGCTATGACCAACCAAAAAGCTCCATTCTTATAATATATATATATAAGTAGAGTAGATTGTTGAAATTTCAAAGTTCTTCACAATGGTTAGTCTTCATTTTTGAACTTAATACTAGTGATGCGAGAACATCTTGACCAATAATTTTGGAGGGATCAAAATAATAAACTTAAAATTTATACATATGATCATTGTTACAAATAACAAAAATGAGTACATAATTTAATATAAATTATAACTATAACTATTAAAAATCATATTTAATTAAAAGATTATTCTTTATTCCTTCAAATTCTTTAACTCATCAATAATTGAATTTAAACTAAAATTTTTGACTATTTTTTTAATGTAAATAACCATATTTTTGTAGGAAGTCAAATTTTCTAATAATTTTTTAAACCATTTTTTTATGGTAAAATTTTTAGGAATAAAAAATTATAAAGGGAAGATTGTTTTGAAAAGAGATGCTTCAGATTCTTCAAAAACTTCTCTTTAATGAAAAGAAGATAACTTACATCTTATCATAGAGAAAAAAAATATTAATATAATAATATACTATAAAAAGAAAAGAAAAGATAATTTACAATTAAGGATTCCTATAAAAAATGTAAAAAGACACGTATATTACTGAAAAAATTAATAAATTTATGATAAATTATAAAACTAGTGATTTCTTTATTTTTATAGTGTGGAGTCCAACCTGCTGCTCCTAAGAAGTTTCACTACTAGAGCTAACAATGAAGTTGTGGTGATGCAATTACCTAGAGTATGGGCGGAGCTTAACAGAAGCCGGTGGGGACCACGACCCCCCAGACATTTTTATTATATATATAAGTTTATTATATGGGTCCACACAATTTAATAAAACAAAATTTTATAATTAATAGATTTTTTTAAGAGGTATATTTTTTAAAGTTTTCATATAAATGCATAGATAACAACTATTTACATTTATTTTTTTACTTTTAATTATAAATTGTTAGTATTCTTCTTTATGATAAAGATATAATGAGTTACTTTCTCTTCTACTGTTTCTCATCTATATCATTTATCTTCTATTATACAAAACTCTTCTTCTATTCCAGGTACCTATTATAATTTTTTATTATTTAATATCATTTATTTTCTATGCTTTGACGTGACTAATGTAAATAGATTAGATTAGATTATAGATTATATTTTTAGGACGTCTATAAATTATATTGAAATTATCATTTATTATAATTTTATATATTTTGAAATTAAATAATTATTTTTTAATAGGTACAATATTCATGGTTAAGAATAAGAAAATTGATGTTTTTTCAAGAGGACGATTATTGATAAAAATGAAAATGATATTTCTTCAACTTCAAATGAGCAAATAGTTACATTGGATGAACAACCTTTCAATATTCCAAAAAGTATAGATAGTGAATTTAATGTCAATTCTTTAGAACTTGACCCTAGAAAATGTCTTCAAATTTGATAATTTCCAGTTAATGAAAGATATAAAATTCGAAGAACATATTTAAAATAGGGTCCATATTAATGTTATCTTGAAAATTACCTCTCTCTGAAGTTAAACATTCAAGAAAATTTCAACTATAACACTTTATTCTTGATGTTGTTACTTTAAAAATTTGTCAACTATGTTTGAATTATGTGAAGCTTTGGCGAAAATAGAAAAGACAAATACATATTACTTGATTGATCAAGTAATTCACTTAATACTAACTCTTCCGGATTCCATTGTAACTTCAGACAGATCAGTTTAAATAATGAAGTTAATCAAAACAAGATTATATAATTTAATTATTATTTAAATTTATTTAATACACAGTAGCTCTTCCTAAAAATTTAATCATGAAAATCCACTACTAAGAATATGTATAGCTATAAACTCTAAAACATAATAAAAAAAAACATATTGATGGCTGCAATTGAACTGTGACAACTACCATTACATACTAAGGTGAAAATAAAAAGGTTCAAAGAAAAACATACAATATGAAAACACTTGACTTAAAAGAAATATTGTTAGAGTAAAGTATAAAGGTGAAATGTGATATTGAATAAAATAAGAAGTTGAGGAAGATACAAGTGATGGGAATCCTGTAGAGTTTGTGTAATTATTTTCCAGTAGTGCCATAAGACCATTTAAAATTGGTGAGTACTATGGAAAGTTATGATGAAATGGAGATTTTTATTTTGGTGAAATGGAAATGAGGAGAGAAGTGGTTTCCCGGAAAGATAGTGAGGTTAGTAGAGATGGTGGATAGTAGAGAATAATTTATTTATTTGCAATCAAACAAATAGTGAAAAGAAGTTTAGAATGGATAAAGAAAGAAAATGTAGAGTATAGACAAGTGGAGCTGGGAGTTTATACTCAACTGGATAAGAAGCCAAGTAACTATCATGCATTTGCTTGGCCCAACAACTGCTGTGGTGGGACTCCTCAGACACATTGGCCCCAAAACATTAAATCATTCAAGCAAATTAGGGCACGCAACTAAAACTATACTTCCACTGCTCACTGTTGCTTTCACACCTTTTTCTTCGCAATTTCTATTCAATAATAATTATTAGTGTAAATTATAGTTCCACAAAACTCTTCGTAATCGCCATTTCACCCACCACAAAGTTCTTTGGACTGTCTCTCATACTATCTCAAGGATCATATTTATCTCTAACTTTTCACAATATCAAGTAAAATCAACAACTTGATTTAAGATTTCTGTTGTTATCAACTTTCGAGAGCAAATTTTATGCAGAGGTTTTATATGCTAATGAAAATCTATGCCGTGTTTTAAATATGTTTTCTTGCGTATATTCCGTTTCTTTCATTTTTGTTGTTATATATGATTCCTGTGAGGTCCGAAATTTCTGTTTTCTTATTCTCATACAAAAATACGTAAATAGCTCCGTCATATGTTGTCATTACAAAAATAGTTACGCAGCAGCAACGTCTGATGAAGTCACGTAGAAAATGATAAAAAGGAAGAAGAAAGAAAAAGTTAATTATATAGTTTGGATATTCAGAAATCATGAACATTTTCTTTCCAAGGACTAAAAACGAAAATTGGTATATTTGTAAGGACAAAAAAACGTATATAAGCCAAATGGTGTTTCTAATTTACTGAATGAGGTTAACAGCGATTTTGTCTTCTAGTTTGTTTTGTCTTTTGGGTCATCCTGAATTCTTATCCAAATCTTTAAACTATACTAAAAAAAATTAATTGAGTATATTAATTATTAAGTAGAAGAAAAAAAATATTATATAATAACCATAGGCCATGTAAATGGCAAAGTAACCAATCAATTGCATGTGATTTGTAAGATGAAAAGGGTTCCTAGTACATACCATGTACCCCACGCTCACGCTATGTTGCGGAATGGTTCACAACTGAAAATAATGCTCATTGCAGTTTGCATTGAAGAAAATATTTGTTTGTGTTCTGCAAGTTGATACACGTCCTCATGAATAATCAATTCCCCAATCAATTTAATAGACTTTAGATCAACCAATGATAAAAAAAGTGATATCTTTTAGGACCTTTTGTGTTGCCAATGGCAATAGGTTTAGAAGAAGATATACACAATCTGATCTTCTAATTGGGTTGAATAAGAATTTTTAACTGTTAATAGTTGTCAATAGAATAAATATGAAGTGCTTTTTAGTTATTGTGCTTCTTAATAAATGTTGATGTTGGCTAAGTAGAAAAGTAATGTAGCATTAAAAAGTTTATAAGCCTTGGAAAACCTAACATCCAAAAAATCTCCATTTCCCCTTCTCCCTCTCCATTTTCTCTTATAATGCAAAATGAATATAAGTCTTGGTGGTATGTCAATGTAAACTTTACCCAAAAATATTGGGTAGGCAAGATTCTTTTGTTTGAATGAAAAAGCTAAAGAAAAGTTTTGAATAATGTTAAACATCTAAGGTCATTTTTATTGTTTTTAAGTGAATTTTATTATATTTGTCAATCAAGTTTTACAAAAAGGACATGAATATGATCAACTTTAAAAAGAAAATATATAGAGAATATGATTAAAGCTGTGAAAGGTTTTTTTTTTCTATAGATTCAAAGAATAATTTTTAATCATATTAATTTTAATCTCTTCAATCCTTGTTTTTCTTTAATCTATTGAATCTCTCTAGGTGGCTTCCTTGTTATGTTGCTTAAAATAAAATAAAAATATCTATTTATTTTGGTACTGTCATTTATTTTTATTCATCTTAAGCAAAATAGGTTTTTGTCTCAATCTTTTATAGGTTTTTGCAACACTATTAAATTGAAGTGGATGATGTTAAAGAAGTAATGACGTGACACATGACAAGATATGTGTTAAATGTATAGGACATGTATTAAAATATTCTCTCATATTTCTTTTTTTTTTCTTGACACTTGTCATGGTCATCACTCTTTTAATGCCACATATACCAATTTGAAGAGACCATTAATCAAAATTGAGACTACATTAAAAAAAATAATAGTAGGAATACATTATTTAAAACCTACAAAAAATTGGGACAAAAAAACCTATTTCTCTTTCAGCTTAATATTTATTGTTTCATTATCAAATGGAAACTTAAGTTATTATTATCATACTTATGTGTTTACATTTCTTTTATGATAAAAAAATAAATGAATATAAATAAAAAATTAATGTATATATTATTACAATAAAAATAATTACAAAAGATAAAACAAAATCATAATATATATAATAGTTATACTAATATTTATTAGTTTATTAATTGTTAAAAATATACGAAAAAATACTCTCAACTCTTTATTCGTTTATTAGGGATAATTTATTACATAATGTAAACTTAAAAAGTGGTTAGATAAGATAAGGATATGAATTCCAGAAGATATAAGAAAACATGTAAATAATAATAATAATAATAAATGATTATAAAAATTATAATTCTCCTTATTAATTGGTATAGATAATTATTTTTTATACTAGTTATTTTTTATTTTGGTATTGTTCCGGTCACTCAAAACAAAACTTTAAACTTTTATTTGTTATATGTTATATATGATTGTTCGAGTCATCACACTAGTACAGAAGAGACTTTTTACGTATGTTATTTTAAACTTTTTATGTGTGTTGTAACCCCAACATGATATTAAGAGATGTAAGTTTACGTTGAACAAAATAATAAACATAAATTTACATTGGAGTTACCAAATAACATATATAAATTTACATCAGACAAAAACGAGGTTCAACATAACCTTTTTAATTTTTAATTTAAAAAAACGCTATCTCGGACCATACTAGGTCTAATTAAAGTTACATCGAATAGAGCGATGCCCGACGTAACGTTCAACACAATTTTACGTCAGACCTAGTATGGTGGTCCATTATAAAGTTGAGTGCTTTTTTAAATGAACTTTGTTTTGACTTGCAACCAAAAATTGCAAACAAAACCTTGACATTTCCTAGGCAGTCCAAAATAAAAATTTATATTTTACTATCCTAAAAACCTAAACATAATAGAAAGACTAACTAAAACAATACAAAAATAAACTAAGTTATCTAACAATCCTGAATACCTACACAACATAATACAAAGACTAACTAAACTTAGAAAACTAAGTACTATATACTTTGAATAAAAAAAGTTACCCATTGATCCCTTATGTTTATCATATCATCTTCGGATAACAAGCTTTTGGTAGCATTCTACATTGGTCTCCAAAGTACACAAAATCAAAGTAGTGACAAATAACACACCACAATCAAATATGTATCTGAAGAACAATACAAAATGATCTCAATCGAAATTATACCAAATGTAAAGTTAGACTAAATGTGTACACATTAACAAATTGTGAAAAATAATTTTCCCAAATTGTCCAATTAGACATTTCAAGATTTAATACAAATAATTAATGTTTAATTATTTATATTAAATCTTAAATAGAAATTAAAGGTTTGTTCAATGTGTGCATTAAAATAATATAAGCATAAATTCAATTACTACAACAAAATCAAGTACGTCAACCAAATATATTACAATACATTTTAATATTCACATGACATGCAAAAAAATAAATTTTTAATTTAAACAACTAATTTCAAAAATTAAAAACAAAAAACCCAATACAATCAACATTCAACAACAATTCAATTGAGACATCATGCATTACCATGACTGAGATCCTGAAAAACAATCAAGGTCTCTATTTCAACAACAAAATATGAATATAGAACACCAATCACAAATCCATAATGTAGTCGTTAAAATCCCAATGTAATTATCCAGATCGTTCACCACAGCAAATGAGTCACAAGGATGGAAGGATCCACTTCAAATAGCCACCAGAGCACCCTGGAATACACTTGTCGTTGCCATCACCGGAGAGAGAATAGAGAAATAAAAAAACCCTCGCATGTGTGAGGAAGAAAAGGGTTTGGGAAAGGTTTTAGAAAAATATTGGTCAGATCATACGAGTTCCGACATAAAACTTAAAATTTACATCAGACTGTTAAGGGGTCCGATGGAAATTTTGAGCTTTACGTCGAAGCTCGTATGGTCTGACATAAAGCAGTTTATTTATTTACACAAATTACACCATGTTTTTAACTATGTCGAATATCTACTAGTCAGACATAAAAAATTATTGATGCAAAAGGCCTCATTTGTACTAGTGTCGAAAACAAGATCTTTAGCCTCTATTTGTTACATATCATGTATGGTTCACCACAAAGGAAAAATATGGATATTGTTTGTTTGTTTCAAGTGATGTCTGAAGAAAGAAATGGAAGGATGATAGAGTTGACCATTAAATTTGATCCACTACAAAGTAATAATATATAAAAGTAAAAAAAAAACACAACTAACATTGAATCATTTATCTGTTTTCCCTTGCTTTGAAAACTACATGCATATAGAAGGTTCTTGTTATATAGCATTTACTTGAACAAACTTTTAATGCACTTTTTGACCATGTATGTGATGATAAATCATTATATACTATACAATATTTGTGAGGTTGGACTACCTTGTGACAAAAGTCATTAACGCACTGCAAAAACTTAATCACAAGCAAATAACAGTTATACAAGTATAACAAAATTGATAACCTTGTAAAATTGTTTACACTTTGCTTTGTTTCCTTTCTTCCTTACTCTCACACTTTGCTTTTGGTTTCCTTTTTTCTTTGATTGTTTCGTTTCAACAACATTATTACTATCTTCTTTCCCCATTTGAAGACATTTATTTTATAACCTATTATAAAATGATCATTCAATTTAAATATGCAAATTATTAAATATGTAGTCCTTAAGAGATTACATTAAGTTATATGTATACACACACACATATATATATATGTGTGTGTGTTTGTGTATATGTGTGTGCATGTAAATAATATGATCTTGTCCACCTTTCTCAAAGCTAATCATTAACATTTGTTTTGGACAACCTTAAATGTTTAAATCTATAAAATTATAGCAAATTTCCTCATAATATTATATGCATGTGATGATGTTGTATTGAATATCTTCACTTCTAATCATCTAGCCTAGTTCACTATATATTTTGAGGTACATGCATCCAAATGTGGTGCATGTATGTTCCATGTCGTTTTACTCATTTTTTTTTATGTTAATAATTATACTTTAATCTAATACGTAATCTTAAATCACCTAACTATAATGTGGATCATTCTATTACTTGTCATTAACTTACTCTGAATTAAATGTGGGGCATACAATATTCGAAATTTAACATCCAAACATTTAGGTTTTATCTTCTAATCATTTGCTAGTGCAAGAATTTAATATGATAATATGCTTATAAAGTATGTACGAACCAGTGTAATTTTTATGCCTAATATTTCAGAAGGTAAAAATTTAATTTTTTCTAGCTTACTTGCATATTAAATGTTTATATACAAAAGTCTTTTTTATATCTTCAAAGTGGGTAATATGATTTATGAGGTTTACATGTGTAAGAACTAAAGCTATGAGATTGAGTCTCATTTAGATTTTTTTACGTATGTTTTAATTCAAAATCATGTAAATCTTTCTCTCACATAGGTAATAAGGGTCAAAACCTTCTTATCTTATTTAATTTTCCATTTTATCATTTAATCCTATGTTTCCTTAACCGTATTTTTCTATATGGTGATTAAGCTATCTTACTTTCTTGTTTTCCATGATATTTGCTTTCCATGGTACTTATCATAATAGTATCCATGCAGACCGTTAAACTAGACACATGCAGAAAAAGGAAATCAAGAAATAGGGGCGAAAGTTCAACATACAAAGAAGGAAACAACGTGAGAAAGATAGAAGAAACATGGATATAAAAGAGAGAAGAGAATGATTTTCGTTAGATATTATTGAAACATATGGAACAGTGGGATACATATAATGATATATGGAGAAAGAGAACATGCAAGGCGTTAGGCAGAATACATGCATGCTCAACCTTGAGACACAATTGTTTTGGTTCTTTTATGATGTTTTCGTTGACACCCCCCTCAAGTTGGGAGTATAGATTGAACATCCAAAGCTTGGAACATAGATTATTGAATATGGATGAAGGGGGAGCCTTAATCAAAATGTTTGCAAGATGCATCACAGAAGAAACAAGGAAGAGCTTGATCACTCCAACATTCAATTTCTTTCGAACAACATGGAAGTCAATTTTGATTTGCTTTGTTCTCTCATTCAACACTTGATTGGAGACGATTTGAATGGTAGATTGACTATTACAATAAAGCAATGCATGTTTCTTGTAATGAACTTTCAAATAATCCAACAAATAGGCGAGCCATTGCAATTCACATGTCGTGGAAGCGAGGGCTCTGTATTCAGCCTCAGAGGAACTCTTTGAAATAGTGATTTTCTTTTTGGATTTCCATGCTATTGGTGAATTACCAAGATACACGATGAATATAGTGACCAACTTCCTTATTTCAATACATCTCACCTAGTCTGAGTCACTATATGCTTTCAATTGTATTTCACTGTCTGTAGCAAGGAATATAGCTTTACAAGAAGCATTCTTGAGATAACGAAGGACTCTTAAAGCAACTTGAGGATGAACTTTTGTAAGAGCAGAGATGCATTAGCTGAGGAGGTGGATGACATGAGTGAAATCCGGTCTAGTATTCATAAGATATATGAACCTTCCAATAAGTCTTCTATATGAAGATGGGTTTGGCAAAGGTTCTCCATAAGTTGAATGAAATTTTGGAGAGTGGTCCGTGAGAATGGCAACAACAACATATGACATCAAACTTGCATCTTCAAGTAAATCAAGGGTATACTTTCATTGGCAAAAAATGTATACCTGTGTTGCTTCTTGCTACCTCTAAACCAAGGAAATAGGTTACATTTCCAAGATTCTTTATTTGGAAAGTCTTGTTAAGAAACTTAGTGACTTTTTTTATCTCACTGATGTTTTCATACCTTTTCCTATGATGCTAAGAACATACATAAAGTTGTTTTTTCTCTTAGCACATCCAAACTTTATATTAATAGATTTACCAAGCACATTGAAGACTAATCACATGCAAATAAGTTATGTTGTAACATCCTACTTAACACATCATCTAACTATTTGTTCGATTTCAAAACTACTAATAGAAAAATTGTTTCCATCTTGGACCATAGACCGCTTGCATGCAACAATTGAAGCATAAACAAAAAACAAATTTTCTTGCCAAATTTCATCGCTAATATCATTATTGAAAACACCAACAAAAAAGATTTAGTTGTTACAAAGGTCAAAGTATTAACCGTTAAGGCAAACATGGTAAAAGAAAAAAAAATTTAAATTTTCTTATCCTAATGTTTCTATCTAACTCCACATTTAAATAAAGTATATCTCAGGTCAATTATTAGAGGAAACATTTATATTATATGCAATCTTTATTATTTTTCCTATACAAATTAAATTGGGTTTTTTTTTCTATAACATAAAACAAAAATATAATTGCAACAAAGATTAGAAAGTGAGAACAAATTATGAAAAGTGAAAATAAGATGAAATAGTTATCTACATATTCAAGATTCAAACAATTCCTTTTATCATAGTTCTCTAAAATTTATATCCAAGTTTGAACAATTAACTTATTTAATTAATCAATTAAACTAGTTATACGAATTAAATCAAAGTATCGTTTAATATAATCCATATATAATTATCAAATCAAGATTTAATCGATTCATAATATGATTTCTAAAATTAGAAAAACAAATCATAATCACAAAGTGCAAATTAAAAATTAGAGAAGAGAACTCCAAATTAAAACACAAATAAGGCTAATTACAAAAGTTCATGGAAAAAACAAGGAAAATGAAATTTGTATGGGTTTCTTAATAAAAATTTAGCAAAATTGTCTGAACCATAGAAGATAGTTGAGAAATTCAAATCTGACAAATTACAAATCTATTTTGAAGTCCTAAAAATGTAGAATCCAATGCAAATGGAATCAACAAAAACTAATATCTACAAAAAAAATTATGACCAAAATAGTTAATAAATATCAAATTAACTGAAAATATAAAATTAAAGTAAAAAATGTACAATAAACCCAACTTATTACTATTAATAGGAAATTATTTAAGAACTAAAAATAAAACATCTTAAAAAAATTTCTAATATATAATAAAACTATAAATATATGTATAAAATGTGTCATCACAAATATATGATTCACAATTTATACTTGATAAAATCACTTAAATTAGTGCAAATTGAAGACACTTGTATGAAATCTTAACAAAATCTCTAGAAAACTGATCGTGAATACACATGACCTTATAAATACAACATAATAACAATGGTAACAAAGATTGTAAATATGTGTTGTGATTGATTAACCACCATCACATGCCAAATGTTTTTTAATTCATATAATTTGCTACACTAACTAAACATTAAATTTTCTCAATATGATTAGTTCATATAACTTTCTACACTAGGTTCAATATATTACATCCTATTTGAGACTTATGATTTTTTTTTGCCATTTGTAATAAGTGAAAATGGTTGTAATTGTTATTTACTATATTCCAAAGAAAAGGCAAAAATTACTATATTGCAAAAAAAAGGCAAAAATCTTACATTATACAACTCATTTACATTCAAATGTTTATATACAAATATATTTCTTATACATTCAAGGTAGGAAGCTAAGAGTTGTAGAACTTGTACAGAGAAACTTGAAACATAATCTCATTTTGGCTTTCTAAGCACGTCCATGTTAACATCCATACTCGGACTTTATCCGGAAAATTCTAATAATTTGCCAGTAGAGGGAATTAATATGATAATCTGGCTATAGAAAACGTAGGGACAACCACAGAAAAAAAAATCATGACTAGTTATAGCTACAACTGTATTGTTGGCGGTCACAATTGCTTGGCATATATAGGGAAATAGAGGGACAGAGATGATGACATCGCCTCTACAAGTTGCTAATTTGACAATTGACAACGCATGAGTCAATTTATGGTACAGTGATCATTAGTCTACAACTTTCTCTATCCATGGTAGCATTTGGACTTTCATATATGAGGATACCACAGTTTCAGAAATCAACCTTTCACTGTTTTGATGTATCCGAATCACCTATCAACCGAGGAAAAATATCGTTGGTCTAATATATATAACCAAGAAACAACACCCTACAACGTTGTTGCCCTCAGTTTGAACATTGTGCAATTACGAAGAGAGACATGCCACACTTCCAATCTTCACCTTTGACTTTACCTTTATACAATTGTTAATTGAAACTAAAAATACCATATATGCTTATTTTCTTAGTATTTTTCTAATAAAAGATGGAACGAAAGAAGGAGCCAGAAAAAATATATATGGTGCAGAGTGGAGGTGGAAGGTTTTGTCGTACCCAGAAACAAAGGATGAGATGAGATGAGATGAGATGAGATGTATTTGGAAGTTGAGGATGACCTCTGTTTGGGAGAGTGGCATCTTCAACTCACTAGTTAATTAATGGGATGAGGTCACAGCCACAATTATTCTAACCTAGTTAACGTAACGTAAGAGAAGAAGGAAAGTGTGGGCTATGTGGAGAAGTCAACTCTCTAGAATAAATGAAAATGAATGAATGATTTGTTTTTGTTGCTTTGTTTAGATACTTGTCAAGTTCCTTCCCACGGGCCACGCCACCCAAGATTCCAATCATCATCCACTTTTAGGGTTGTCACCCTAACACACGTCCTACAACTTGCATTTCATCCATGTGATTCATGGGACAAAGTACAACAATATAGACTCAACCCACCCACAAATATTTTACTCTCATCCCTTAAAGCAGAGACTTACCAAAACACACTTGACCAAACAAAAATAAAGAGACTTAACAAAACATTTCATTTTTGTTTTGGTGTGTTAAAGTTTAGTGAGTGAGTGAGTGAGTGAGTGAGTGCCCCACACTATTTGATTTCCCACTCTTGAAGTGACTATGGGATTGGTAGCAATCCTAATTCGTGTTGAACCTAAATTTTGTAGGCCCACGACAAGCTTTTCACACACTTGCGCGTGAAATAGAAAAGGGTTTCCACCAAGAGGTTGCAACTTATAGAAATGACTTCTATCTGATTTCCATGTTAAGTTGTGTGGATTAGTTTCCCAATTCACATCTTTTGTGTCCCTCTTTGTCAGGGAAAAGCCAAACTTAACATGTACTACTACTACTCATTCATTTTTCTCTTACAAATTACAATTTTTTTTATTTAAATTACTTTCATACTAATTAATGATATCACTCCAAAAATACTCACTTGAGATTCTATTCTCATTTTTTATTCTTAATTTAAAGTTTCAATGATAGACACTATATATAAAACATGTTTTGATTGTGATTAGTACAATTAAACCATACTAACTAACTTTCTTAATTACTGTACAAGTTTATTAATTTTGTTTATATTTGAGTTATGAAGAGTGTTATGTATGATATGTATATAATTTTTTTTATAATTATTATTTTATAAATTGCAGTAAAATAAATTATTTATTGATTGATGTTATAAAAGTTTTAGCTTATACATTTTTTTCATTAAAATTTTTTATAATTATTATTTTATAAATTGCAGTAAAATAAATTATTTATTGATTGATGTTATAAAAGTTTTAGCTTATACATTTTTTTCATTAAAATTCTCAGGTCTACTGTTAAGAAATACAAAACTCATTTATGGATGAGAGAAATATGCATCTAGCTTGTGCTTAGAATAGAGAACTGTACAAATATAGAGGGTAACAATTGTAGCATAGATTGAGGTGAAGAAGAGGATACAGTGACATGAGTTTTCATGTGATGAGGCTAAGAGGGTGCATCTTGGTCAAAATCTATTAGTTATTGGATAATGCTGTGTTCTAGGCTTTCTTTTCCCCTCTTCATACTTCTTAAAAGTTGAAAATTAATTAACAAAATTATTTTATATATTTTATATATTTTAAAAACTGTTTTTCTAAATATAAACACAAAAGGTGAAAAACGTGCAAATGGAATTACCTATGAAAAAGGAGGAAATTTTAAAGCATTCTAAGTAAAATTCTTCCCTTTTTCTTTAAGTGGCACTAATTTTTTAACATAAGGTTTATCTTTATGAAAAAAATTTCAAAATGGATCAGTCGAATCTATTTAGAACTTCTTTAATAGAAGATGATGGCCCATAAATAATATATTATTTATTTATAAAATTAATTTAAATAGACAAATTTAGTTAAAAAGGTAAAATTTATAAATAACTTTAGTCTAAATTTCATTTGAATATTAATCTTTTATTCAGATTAAGGAAATTAATTTTTATAATAAATTAACCATGCAAGAAATTTTTAATGTTAATTCTTGAAAAACTATATGATGAAAACTTTAAACATAAATTTTATTTTTATTTTTACTTTAAAAAAGGACATATTGATAGGCAATGTCGTAGGTATTTTGATATAAGGCCATTAAAATGGAGGGTACCAACTAATTTGGCAGGCCTAGTTTTCATTTAAATAGATTGGGTTGGGCTTGGACAAAAAACTATTATGGACCCATGGCCAGCTTGGTAAATTCGGTATAACAGGTTGTTCAAGATTCAATAACTAGTCTCAAAATCTGTCAGAATCGATATGAACCAAACAAGGTTTCCCTCAAAACCGATTTTGTCTTGTCGTGGAAAGTTCAGCAAATATGAAATGTCATTGAAACTACCAAAACCAGTACGAACCGAACTGCTTTATCTCCTAACCCTTGCTTAAGACAGAATAATAATATGGATATAGTGTAGCGTAATGCTTATC
This sequence comes from Lablab purpureus, assembly GCA_030347555.1. NCBI lineage: Eukaryota > Viridiplantae > Streptophyta > Magnoliopsida > Fabales > Fabaceae > Lablab > Lablab purpureus. The sequence goes on from CM059256.1 coordinate 39,375,863, forward strand.
CTACATTTCAAAATTACACATTTAATCGCAAATATGATTAAGTTTGTTCTACATTTGATTAACTATTATTTTTTGACATTTCAAAAATCCTATCAACTTATTATTATCAATTTTATCTCATAAGTAGTTAATAATAGTTAATCAATTGTAAAATAAAATTAACTACTTCCAAATTATCTCAATAACTTCATGATTATATGAAGTAATTATGCCAACTAAACTAGCAAATATTTTTACATTCATTATTTTAGACATTTTATATTAATTTATAATCCATAAAAACTTCACATACCACATATTACATATAATTAATATAGAAAATAGACATATTATATTTTTTACTAGTATAATTTATATAGAAAATATCTTTCTATTAGACAAAAAATAACTTTTTCTAAATTGTTTAAACACAATTTATATAAAAATATTTACACACTACATTGATTTTAATCATATGTAATATTATTTTTAAATAAAATGGTAAAATTGATTTTTTTTCAATATTTAGATTATTTTGCAATGTTTTTCTTGAGTTATTATTTTAATAAAATCTAAATTTTGGTTAAAACATCCTTCCATTAGATTGAGGTTTGATGATGTTAGAAGAGTGAGAACATGATACATGACAAACAATAACACATGAGATATGCAATGATAGAAAGTGTTCTCTTTTCTCTTTCTTCCCTTCTTTGTCATCTCTCCTCCTTCATCTTCATCTTCTTCCTCTCGTGTCTCTTCTCTTTTCTTCTTCCTCATCCTCCTCCTCCCCTTCCTCTCCTCCCTTACCTCTCCTCCCCCTATTCATCACTGCACCATCACTTCTTTGTTATTGTCTCTTATTCGCCATCACCCCTTCTTCAACATAGCCTTGAGGGTTTTGTTAAAAGGGTTCAGGAATAAGGTGTTCTGGATGCATCTGTAGTATTGAATTGCCTTATACATGTATCAACATCATGCATGGTATTGTAATATTTAGTTTCCTTGATTATACAATTGAGTTTCACTTTCCTAAACCAAAAGTCAGTGACCCTCATGCCATTAATAACTTTTATGGAAGATATGAGACTTGAAAAATTTAAAGAAGACAATTAATTAATTAATTCATGTTTAGGTAGGGTTAACATGGGAGAAGAGAGAAATATATCATAATTTTTACTTTTACCAAGAAGTGGAGGGTTGAAATTGATGGTAAGATAAACAGAAAATTAAACACTACATTAGAAGAAGGAGAAGCACTGCAATAAGATACTTTAATTGAATAAAACATATATTTAAAAATATATAGCAAGTATTAACTTCACCAACATTGTAATATGTATCAAATAAAAAAAAGCAATATAAAAAAAAATGAAGAACAATCTTGTGTACTAAAAGCAAAAATAACGCATTTAAATTAAAACAAAAATATTGAATCAAAATCAAATCTCCCTAGAGGCGGAGGTAGGACGGAGGTAGGGCGGGGTAGGGGAGGAGAAGAAAGAGGAGAGAAAGAAGATGAAAATAACGAAAGAGATAAGAGAGAGAAAAAAGAACATGTGTTTCTCATTGCATGGATCACACGTGTCATTGTGTGTTCCATATCCTAACTCTTCTAACCTCGTTAACACCAATCTCACAAAAGAGACTACATTGATTGTTTTTAACATTGAAAAAAATAATTAAAGAAAAACATTACAAAATGGCCAAAAAAATAAAAAAAAAACCTATTTTACCTTAAAAAAATAGTTTTGTTTTAGATATTGAACTTGTAATTACAAAAAGTTTTACCTCCTTTAATAGTAGATATTAATTCTTGTTAGTTAAATTGAATGTAACAAATGAATTAATCTCATTTAAATTAATACTAAGGATTAATCATTTTCAATTTAACTTAATAAATCTTAAAACACATAATAACTACTAACATCTAATATCCAAAAAAATATTTTGTCTAATCATAATAAATTTCTTCAATTGTCACGTGCTAAATGACTTCTCATTTACAAAAGAAAATACTAATATATACAATAATTATTAGTTTTCTATAATGTAAAATTTGAAACTACACAAGATTATTTCAAAATATCTAAAGTATATTATTATCTAATTTTAAGAATCCTTAATATTTACGTGGACTATAATCTACATCAAACACACCATGTAAAAACTTTCTCATTACTTATTAAAATAATATATTAATTTTAGGTATCTTAATTATTTAAAGACTAATAAATATAATTCTAATCATTCTAAAGAAGGAATAAATGTCTTAGGGTAAATCTAATGTAAATTATGTTTGGATGAAGTGGGTTAAGATATTACATAAATTTGTAATATTAATAAAAAGAAAAGATATTATTTCTTAATTAAATTATACCTTTATACAATATTACATTAATATTTTTATTAAATATAACATGGGAAACTAATTTTCATTTATGAATTTAATATAAAGCAACTACAATCTTAAATATAACATAAAAATAAGCTAAACAATCAATTAAAGGATACAAATGTTTAAGAAAAATTCAATAGTCTTTTATATATTTCTTTTGTGCAAACCAAATATGATAGTAAAGTTCAATTTGTCAAACAATTGCATGTTCATAGTGTATAATAAATTCCAATGTTGAAACCATGTCTCAATCTCAATTTATACAGATACAGAGATACAAATATTTATGTGGAGGGTGGGTATGAATTAGATAATCACATTATAGTACGGTTAGACTTAGGCCATGTTAAATCCATTGATACACAAGTCATATATTAAGAATCAACCAAAAAAATTTAAGAAAAACTAGTACATTGACATTGTGCTTACATCCAATTTAGTCATATATATTTATATATATATATATATATATATAGTTAGTTAGTTAAGACACCATGCTCAACAATCACATCAAACATATTTTTATAAATAGAAGAATGTTAATAATTTATCTTATATTATATTTTTAATAGTCTAAAATGGTTCCCTAATTAAAAAAAAAGTACCACCAAATTTATCTTTTCAACTCAACTTATGGTTTTCAAATGAACTATGCATGCAACGACATTCTTCTATAAACACTAAAAAAAACTCAAATTTATTTAACACTAAAATCCATAAGAAATAATGAAAATTCGTAGGTAAATCAAAATTATCTATGAATTACCAATAAAAAAATTATGTAAGTAATTTACGAGCAGGTAAAATTTTTATGAATTTTTAGTCCATAGACAACTAAAATAGTGGATTTTACATACACGCTACAATTTTTAAGTAATTTTTACCTATTACCTAACATATGTGGGAAACTATCCATTACTGTGAAACTATAAATATTATCTACCTACACAATTCGTGGACCATTATCTACTCGTTCACAATCCTAGGTAATTTACCTACCACCTAGAATTCGTAGGAAATTACCCACCACATTCATGGACAATTACCCACTAAGTCACATTTGTAGGAAAAAATTACCTAATTAATGAGCAAGTCAACATCATGAGCAATAACTCATTATTCCAACATTCAGAACGTGACATATGGGACATGTTAGTGAACCTGAACCTACAGGATGAGCATATTTATTTGGTTTCAGTGTTATGATTTCTTATGTAGTAACCTATGCTAGACCAGACGACTATTTGGACTGCCCCCTCAAATGTGTCAGAAGCATTTGCTTAAGCTAATGTGTGAAAGTGGTTGATTTGTAAACTTGTTATATTTTGTATTGTCTTTTTATTGTTTTATTTAATTAATATGTATTTGAACTATGTCACAATATGTTTTAATTTTAATGTTATTTGAACTATGTCATAATATGTTTTAATTTTAATATTATTTAAACTATGTCACAATATCTTTTAATTTTAATGTTATTTGAACTATGTCACAATAAATTTTTATTAAAATATGTTTTAATTAAAATGTATATTATTTTGTTTTGATTATGCAATGCATGTAAATATTGTTAACTAGTTTTTTTTATTATTTAATGATTACTTTGTCTTCAACACCTGTTAGTTTTATTATTTTGTGTTTAATTTTAACATAATTTATATTATATTATTTCTACTGACATAATATAAAATGTTTCAATTTTTTGACAATTTGTTTATTAAAATCTTAAGACACTTTGGATTTAATTTTCATAAAATATATTTTCAATATCTTTACATGTATTGACAATGACAATAATTTAATTTAATATCCGAAATGCAGGATGGGAATAATGCTACAAACAAAATGTGAGAAATAGATTTAAATAAAATATCAATATTCATTTCAAATTTATTTTTTACTTGAGGGAAAAATAGTAATCATATGATTTTATCAATTATAAAATTCATTTTAAACTAATAGATCAATCAAATCACTTAAACTTTCACTTCACTTTCCACTTTCTTTCTTTTTAAATTCATGATTTTTCCTTCCCTCAAATTCATCTTTAAAAACAAACAAAACATTAAAGAAAGTATATGTAATGTAAATATATGATTGTATAATGTTTTTAAAATAAATAAGATATAAAATTTTTAAAAATAAAATCTTATAGTAAGTCAAAAAAATCCTTTTTGAAAACAGTATCATAATTTATAAAATAATAAATTATTTACTTTAAATAAATTAAACCAAATATTCAAATTTGATCCACACTAAAATAAAATTAAAGTTGTTTCTATTCATAATTTTCTTATATATAGAAAAAAAAAACTAAATATTTGGTTTAAATAAATCAAACCAAATATTCAAATTTGATCACACTAAAATGAAAATTAAAGTTGTTTCTATTCATAATTTTCTTATATATAGAAAAAAAAACTAATCATTAATATCTATTTATTTAAGAAAGTGAACTGTTGAGAATGATATACTGTTAGAAATCAATTTGATTATTTTAATAGTTGAAATTGACATATATTGTCTTTTGATAAACTCTTACTTTGTCTTCATTTAGGAGAATGCAAGTCATGTTTTTAGTCACGAAACTCCATAGTACTCCTTAATTAGGAAGGGATGTTCGTTGATTTGAATTAATTTTACAGGACTACTGAGAACCCAGCTAATCCCAACACTGAAAGTGATATTTTGCCTTAGGTTCTACTATCTCCAGTGTAGTATCTTCAACACATTCAAAAGATGTAGAAAAAGAAAAAAGTCTTCTGGAATTTAAAATTAAAGTGAATAACACAAATTCATACATTTTATATAGTTTCTCTTCAATAAAAAAAATCCAACAATTAAGAGAACACAAAATGACCCAATTCCACTGTCCACCACCACCAGCACTTAGTGTTCATTATCTAACCCTGCCAGTTCATCAAAGTATCAAACCTATTGGATCTTCTCAATCAAGAGTAACCTTGCTTGTATTTGCGAAAGAGCTCATTCGTTTTGGTATTCCTAAAGGCAAAGCACCCTACCAAATACACTGCAATTAAAGCAACAAGAGTAACAATCAATATCACATTAGCCCTTCTCCACTCCACCCTAAGGGTTGCCAACAAACCAGCTTTGCATGAGTCACAGCTGTAGCAAAGTTGTGCTTGGTCGTTGCTCCATTTCATGCAATCCATGTCTTCTGCCGTGTTGATGGGGCTAATCCAATACGTTGGGTTCACAAACGTGTAACCACATTTTGTTGGGGGCTTGCAGCACCCTGACTGCATCAGATCAAAGTGCAAAAGGAATAAAGGCTAAAGATGATGAATAACATGCATGGGTGCAAAAGCACGTGGTTGGGGAATCCCCGTTAATTAACTCTTTTAACCTTTTTGTTCTCTCATTTTTCTTTTATCAGAAGCCACATTTCTCAAATGATGGTTACTTCTACAACATACTTTGCTTCGTGAACAAGATTGTGTTTTAAGGGAATATATAAAACTATATTCAGTCGCATGTTTTCTAGAGAAATTGAAAGAGGTGTACAAGGATATAAAGGTTCATGGAAATAACCAGTTTGAATTATTTCCCAGGATTCTCTTCTGTTATAGTCCTATCACTTTAAATAGAGACCAAAATACTTCAGATAATCATGCTTGCTACGTACAAACTAGTGTAATATATAATATAAATATATGGTAATATAATGTTTTTTATAAGCTTTCTTTCATATTAACTGCTATATAATTTAAAGAATATAATTCAGAAAAAGTTTATTACTAATAACTAAAATAACTAGTTCTTTAATTATAATGAATTAGTGAACTGGATCTTATTAGAAGATGAGAGTGTAATTAAGAAGAGAAGAGATTGAGTTAGTTTAGTTAATTACCTGAATGGGGGTTAGGTGTGCATTAAAGAAGTCCTGAGCAGTTCGATACCGTTGATCCAACTCAGAACATATATTTGATGTCATAAGACACCTTCTAACGTTGTCCCATTTGTTGGAGCTTCTTACTCTTCGACGAAGCCAAAGTGAGAAATCATCGATACGATATTCCAAGTAGGAGCGATTGGGTTCAATGTTCCCATGGCCTCTAAGGGTGACAGCATACGTGAAAACCACCAAGCTAACAAGCAACACAATAAGCACAAACATGGCAACCAGGTAGAACACGAGAAGCGAAGGGATTCTCCAAAAGGCTCCTACAAACCCTGCCAGACCCACTACAAGTATCAGAACCCCCAAGATTATCACAGGCCATTGTAGAATTTTGACACACGAATCTGCTGGCTCTGTTGTTAGCCAGATCCCTGCAGCAATGATTGGAATTGAGAGAAGCACCGCAACGAAGTTGATGGCTGCTATTGCATTGTTGCTGAGTGCCATTATGGTCTAATTACAAGGATGGTATTTGGTTCTTGATTAGTAGGGCTTGGACTATAGATAGGTGGAGTTTGATTTGGGGTTTTAGTTTTAGATACCAATATAGAGGAGCCATGATTACTAATTAACCCCACGTGAATTTGTTCCTTACCTTGGATACTTGCAAGCTTTTTCAGCAAAGTTATAGCATTTAATAAGGGATTTTCATGTTGAAATCATATTCTAGGAAGACTTTTTGGAAAGGAATACCTTGTACATGAGTGCAAAGGGAGAGAGAAAGTAGACACAAATCAGAAGAAAGAATCCACTCTTCTTCATGCCTTTGCAGCTGGGGTGTAGCTATTCTATCACTTAAGGTATTAACATTTTATTTCAACTTTCTCGTTACAGCAATATCATTATCATTGTTTAAACTTGTGATGCTACTTGTACATTTTTTATTGCTCATGTATTTTGGGTTGAACAATCTTGATCTCACTTTTTCGTATACCCTTTGCTCTTTTTACACATATTTTGGTTTTGAAGAGTGATGCAAGTGACCCTTGTTTGATGCGATTACATATCAAAGCTCAAACAACAGAGTTATGTGAAAGAATAGCATTGAATTGAATGAATGGAAAATATACAAAGGAAAATCACATTGAATGAAGGAATTGAATGAAAATCACCATAACCAACTTGAACAACTCCCCCTGGAACTTTAGTACCTAACCTTGGCTTAGGTTCCACATCACATTGAAAAAATCAGCCTTTAACAATGGCCCACAGCCCACTCTTTTGTGAACTACTTTCAGCCCCAACCCACGCTTTTAATTATTTTAGGAGGCTGGGGCAGGGGCTTATGTGAAGCCCATTCCTATGACCAGACAACGTTATTTCGTTCACATAGTGCTGCATTTTCTTTTAAAATGCAGTCAAACTTAGTCTAAGAATCAAACTCTGATCTTCTTAGGGCAATTTTCTCACTTTTTTTTATCGGTAAAAGAAATTGATATAAATAAAAGAAGTTTTGAGAATTCTTCAACCTTTATCCAAGGAAAAAAAGCGAAAAAACAGAACAAGGAAAAAAGAAAAAATATATCTAGATGATTTAAGTCTCACAATCCCAAAAGTAAACTCGGGTAAGGTAATCAATGACTTGCTAACCTTGTCCCCACTCTTTAAAACCTTAAAGAGCATTCCATAACAAAACAATACACAGTCAAATATTAAAATAGCTTTTATCAACTATCACATAATGCTTTTCAAGTTATCGAGACTCAGACAATTTTCTAACTTGTTGGTCACTTAAGACATAATTATCATTTTAATATATAAAGCTGAATTAAGTGAGTCAAAAAATAGGTGATAATAATAAAATAGAGAAGGAAGAAATATGAAAAAGAAGAGAAATAGAGTCTTTTATAAGAAACCAAATAAAAAGTTAAAACATACAAGGACACAACAAATATATGAATAATAAAAAGTATATTAGGATCTTTTGTTTCAATATTTGTCGGATTTATTCAATGTATTTTTATTTTTAATGTTTAGTTAAAAAATAATTAATATAATCTTTTTTATTAATGATGTTATTAGTGACAAAGTGAGATGGGATACGTCTGACTATTTAGGTAGATATTGTGTGGTTTTTATAGTCATTTATCAAGGTGGAAAATATATTATCATGGTGAAAATTGAAAATAGAAACCCAATTTACATAGATAGGATTTGGTTAGTATCTACTTTGGAAGCAATTCTCGTATTGCATGATGTCACTGGAAGTGAACCTCAAAGGCTTTGAAATCTTTCCTTCTGCCCAATTTCAAGGCCTTGTGCTACTTCGCCTCCCTCTTCCTCACTCTTTTGAGATCTTTCCTTCCACCCAATTTCACAGCCTTCTACTACTTCGCCTCTCTCTCCTCGCTCTTATTTGAAGACATGTCTTATATATTTTATTATTAATTTAAATAAAAAAACTATATTTTTATGAATGAACAGATAATGTATGCATTGATAACGTATGATAATATTTTATTGAAAGTTATAAATGGTGAGATGACTATTTTTTTATTAAATAAAGTTGTTGTTTAGTTGTTAGAGGAAGGAGATATCATTTATTTGCACTATGTCAATTCGAAAATCTTGTGAGATCATCCATTAACATGATGCAAGTGAGAGTATTGTTGTATTATTTTGAAACAATTTGAAAGTGTATTTTGATTGTGCATTAGATGATTACTGTTTTTGAAACAAGGACGTCAAAACATTGGATTGCCTTCACAAGTATAGGCCCCAAGTGGAGTGCGATGCGTCAAATTACACATATTTGGGGTTACATAGATTTTACTAAGCCAAATCTCCTATTTCCATAATCTTTCAAATCTCTCTTTTATTGGTTTTCTTATGTCTTTTGGTTATTCTTCCATAGACATTGGTATCTCCATATAAAAAAATCATAAGCTTGTCATTGTATTTAATTAAGACTTCCATAGTCTGGTTTGTCTAACCTAACTATATAAGAAGGATAGTCATGTCACGTTCTCATCTCTTTACACTCGTGTCTTAAATCATTTACCAATGTGAATATGTTATATCATCACCCTCTCACCAATCTAATGGAAGTGATTACATTAACTCCTTTCAACTAATATTGGGATCAATAAACCTATTTTGCCAATATATAAATATGACACAGCATAAAGATTTCTTATATGGAAGTGGTGTCATATTTCTTATATGGTTTTCTCTCTTCTCATTCGTGTTAAATCTTTCTCATGAAATTTTATAAATAGTGGTATCGGAGTCTGGTTAGTCTTAGTAACCGGCTTAGACAAGAACAAGCATGTCCTATTGTGTTAAAAAACTAATAGCAGTTAAGGTCACTACTATGATAGTGGTTGAGTATCTCCTTGAGAGAAGTGTACCAATATGGAACAATATCGAAGGGACCATTGTGGTAAACTTAACACCAGCTCAAGTAGTCTCACAACACCAACTTAGGTAGTCTCACACTTGAGGGAGAGACTGTTAAGAATTCAAGTGTGAGAATATGAGTAAAGTGTCACATTGAGTGGAAATGATGAAGTTAAGCTCTTTATAAGAAAAATAAGACCCATAAACATTGAGCCTATGTTAGAAGTTGTGTTATATTTCTTATATGGTTTGCTCTTATCTCACACATAATATTATTTAACATTCCTCTCAAATTCATAATGCATTACCATGAAGCATCGAGAGACTGAATAGAGATGATTCCTTTATCAAAAGCATATTAAACTTAAGTAATATTTCTTCAACCAAATCTTCTTCTTTCTATATTATGGTTTTAGGTAATTATGGATTGATTTAGATTTTTTTATAAGTGAATGTTAAACATTTCTGAATTTAGATACAAACATTATGTAATTAAATATTTTAATCTTATTTTAATAATATTTTTTTTAGTTGAGACACGTTGAGTTATCACTAATAATGTTATGTATATTTATTTAGCTAACTCATTCTCAACAACATCAATACTAGGAAAAGGATGACCATGTAAGATCATCCAACAAATTCCTTCAAGATCATCCAACAAATTCCTTCAAAATCATCTTGAAGGGCTAAAAAATCTAAACCAAACATTATTGCTTTCGAAAATTAGTGTACATTTTCAAAATTTGAAATTCAACATTTCACTTAAACCCAATTGATCTCATAAATTAGACATTACCAAAAGAAAGTTCATGCTAATGTTAAACTACTTAAGAACTTGAATATAAATTTTGCATTGGTATTGTTTGTAAAATTAGAGTTATCTTAAATATCTTTAGTCAAATTATACTTTGCAAATTACATCCTTATAGATTATAAAACAAAATTGTTAATCCAAATAATAATATTTTGAGATATATTCTTGATATTTCCAACTTAGATTGAGCAAGACATCAACATAATCATGCATTTTTTACATTTAAAAAAATTGATTACATAACTCCAATAAAAATAATTTTATTCAATTAAGAGTACATTAATGGAATTGAGATAATCTTTCTTTTCATTGATCATTAATAGAATAATAAAGAATAACAAAACCAAAATTAGCATAACAAAATAATAGATAAAAAACAAACTAAAACAAATGAATGAAACCAAAAAAGAAAAGAAATAGAAAAACAAAATAAGATAGTTACACTTAACAGAATATAATAGATCACGATAAAACTATATACGATGTAAAAAAGACAAACTAGATTCCATTGCAAACATCCTAATCACAAATCAAAATTTAATACCATGATAACAATAAGATAAAAAATGAAAACACATAAAATAAAAAGAAATAATTTTTTTATATTAATCTAGATAAAAAAATAAAAGAAAAGAACATAACAAAAATATAAATATATTAAGATGATATAACATAAAAAGTTTAACTTAGCATTAACAAATTAATATATATATATAGATATAGATATTTTGATATTACAACCTTACTAATAAGAATGTTTTAATTTCATTACAAAATAGCCTCAAACATAATTAATCGCCATCAAATATTATGTTTTATAATTTATTTTTTAATTACAACCTTATTATATAGTAAAATTGATTTTAAAAGGGCAATGACACTACAATGTCAATTAAGAGTAAAAGTCATATTGGACTTAAAGCTAAACAAAATATTATATTTAATACTTATTTTTTTAACATTTTAAACTTTTTGTTAATTTGAAATCAGGAGTTAGCTGGTTTTATGTGGAATACTTCTATATTCTTAAGACACACACGTGAGAGGTAAATATTTTATCTAAATTAAAATTATTTTATACACATATCTTACATTGATCAATTAATCATTTAATTTAATTTATTTTAGCGATTATAAAACTTTATGTTAACGCACATCTTTTCCACAAAATTTCATATACTGTATGTGTATAGATAGAATAAATATTATATTATAGAGAATAGAACTTGTAGCCTGATCGTGAAAGTCCGTATGTTATAAATTTGTTAACTTTTAAATTTTTATTTTAAAAATTGTATTAAATAATTTATCCTAAAATTATCTTAATAAACAAGGTAGTTAAAATCGAAATTTTATTTAAAATCGTGAAGGATTTACAAAATCGTAAATCGTGAAATCGGAACACAAATCGTAGATTTTACTTTTTACAATTTTTGTTAAAATGACATCTAATTTATCAATGAACTGGACGTGCAAAGTAAAGTTATGAAAAAGAAAAACAAATTTTAATTTTATTTTTAGAAAAAAAAAAGATTTTAATTTTTAATTATTTTTATTAGACTTAATTTAATGTTTAAAAAAGTAAAAACAATCTTTTAAATTAAATATTAAAATAATCTTTAAAAAAACTGTTTAATTTTTAAATTAGTGAAAATAATATTACTAAACATTAAAAAATATTAAAAATCATTAAGAAAATAAAAATTGTTCACCTCCAAAATCATCACGGGCATTTATGAAAACTTTAAAATCTACGATTCTACGTTTTTTCTGATTTTACTCTACGATTTCACCGATTACACTGTATTACGATTATAAGTATACTCTAACATAGAATTGAATTAAAAAAATTTTACTAGTAAAATCTCGATTTTGACTACATTATTAATAACACTCACCTTCCTTCTAGTTTTAAAATAAATACTCTCACATATTTCTAATAAAATAACACTTTATGTAGATTTTAAATATATATTTACTTCCCTCATGTTTTAAATAAATGACATTAACATTTTTAATAAAATGAACTCACTTTTCTTATTTTCATTATAAAAAAAATTTATGTGTCTGATAATTTTAAAACTTTAAATTACATTTTATTATAAAAAAATGTATTGATATTAATAACTATATATATAATATGTAATTTTATTACATACATATATTGGTATATTAAGTTTAATAGACCTTTCTTAAAACTTAAAGTATGATTTTTTTAGTTGAAATGACATTTTAAAAAGTTTAGATTGAACTAACAAACGGATAAATTATTAAGATCGCCTGGCATCACTTCAATGATCATCCAATTTCTTTTTCTCACATTTTCTCTGCAAGCTGTCGTCAGCCACCAAAACCTTGGGTAGGTTTTATTTATATTTTTGTTTCATGCAGTCTAGGTGTGTAATAAGGCCATACATAATTGGGCTAGAAAAGTTTCTATTCGCACCTCGTAGAAATACAGTGCAGCATTCTATTTCTCATCCGTCACCTCATTAAGTTAGATTTTGCATTTTGGGTTACTAAGGCCCGAAATCTAGGTTTATGATCCTTTAGCCCATCTTAAGAAGCATGAAATGCACGTTGTAAACAAAACTAGACAAGTTTATTTCAAGAAATAATTATTATTTAATTTTTCATTTGAAAGAAAAAATTAAAATAAAATGCGATTAAAGTTTATGTCCTTATAAGATAAAAATAGTTTTCTTACAGTTAGAATTCATCGTACATAATGTGACGTTAGAATCCAGAGATGGTGGTACAAGGTTGTTCAAAGATGGTGGCGACGTGACAAGGTTAAGGCTCTGAAAATGATAAAGGTTCTCAACGTCAGATACATAACGATAACACCGAGGGAGTTATTGAACAAGTGATGATAAGGTTTTTTTATTGAGGTAGATAGGTTGGTTGATTTATGGAGTTTTTGTTTCAATTAGATTTTATTTGAGGTGGTTGGTAAAAGTTTAGAGGGTGGTGTTGTTTGAAGGTCAACTACTTCTTGAGGTTGAGGTTGGGTTTCTCAGGTGAGAGGGTTAAGAGTTTTGATTTTAAGGTAGTCAAGAAGATATATATAGGTTAGTCTTAGTATTTTTTTTCTGAAAAAATTATTTTATAAATAAAATTACTCAAATAAAAATGTATGAATCTAATTTAACTTCATTTATTAAATTAGGTTCATTTTCTGTAATAAGAACAGAATTTAGTTTTCGAAAAATTTATAAGCTAATCACAGTTTCTATTCCCAGTCAAAACTATAAAAAGAGAGTCAATAATATAATATCCTGTAACTCATTCATCGATTTTTTTTTTCGATTCTTTAATATATTACTCCATTTAATTAATTAATATTTATAATTTAATCAAATTTAAATATTATTATAAATTATATTTATACATTTTTATATTTAAAAAATATATGAGTTTTAAAACAAAAATTATTTTTAATATTTTAAATCTATAAAAAATATTAAAATATGTATAAAATATAATTATGAATAATAATAATAATTAAAAAATATTTAAGATTATTTAATATAAAATAAAAAAATTAAAATGCTAAAGTTTTCTTTCATTAAATTTAAAATAATTTTATAATTTTATACAATAAAATAAAATTCATAATTCTTAACAAAATAAATCATATAAATCCTCAATTTTTATTTTCATGAAGTTATTTGCATTTTATTTTTTAAAATTATATTTTCTGGTTTAAAAATATGGATAAATGAATTAGGATGTTAATTGAAATTCATAAGTCAATCTAATTTAGTATAAATTTAAAAGAAAAGAAAATAATCTATTTTTAATTTTTAATGTGTATGAACACAATTTTTTCAACTCACACGTTAAATAAGTTCAATATTAAAATGGAAAAAAGTAGATCTATAAGTAAAACCGGATATTTGAATAAAAATTCAGTGACTATCCATGTATCCTATACTATGGTAAATTTTTAATGAATATTTTTATACTTAAAATCGTATAACTAAATGTTTAATGAGTTTATCCACAGTACCTAAAAGAAAATCAATCTTTCTTATTTCTATTAATATTTATCTAATGAATTAAATAAATTATTATTATATAAGTAAATATTAAAAAAAGTTGAAATATATTTGTGTCTATAACCCGTTTAAGTTGTGAATTTACCAAAATTTATAAAAGTTAAAATTCATTTAAAATGTAAATTATACAAATAAAACTTTAATTGTAAATTTCTTTATTAATTTTAAATATTTTATATGTTTAAAATTTACAAAATTTATATAAATTTAATAAAATAAAATTCTAATATTTTAATTTTTTTATTTTATTTTAAATAATCTCAAATATATCTAACTTATTATTATTTTTAATTGTATTTTGTACATTTTTTAATATTATTCATAAATCTAAAATATTAAACATATGATTTTTGTTTTTAAATTCATACATATTTTAAAATTATTAAAATACAATAAATATAATATCTAATAATATTCACATTTTATTATATTATAAATATTAATTAATTAAATATAGTAATATATAAAAAAACTACATAGAAACTACTTAATGACTTGACTTTTTTTTTCTCATTGAAACACTCATTGACTTATAAAATTTTTAAAACTTGTAACCATATTATAATAAATTAAATAAATCAAATAAATTAAAGTTAAATTAGATTCATTTGAGTAATTTTATTTATAAAAAATTTATTTAAAAAAATTAAACTTATTTCAAATAAAAGTTAGCTGGTGTTATTTTAATAAAAAAATACATCCACTTAATAATATAAAATATTAATATTTTAATTTTTTAACTTAAAATACTAATATATATTATTAAAATTGGTTGCGAAGTAGATCTTTTATGAAAAATGTGATATTATAATTTTTCATAAAAGTAACTACAACATAATTGTAATTTTATACTATAATCAATTATGTTATAATTTTTTCTTTCCTTTCATATTTTCAACATTTCCCTCTTTTATTTCAGAACAAATTCTATTTCTCGTTCTTACCCACTCATCTATTTTTCGCTCCCTGTTAAGGATACCCGACAATATATATATTCTGGAAAAACGAAAGAACCACCTAATAATGGACATGAAACTCAGGATCTCCTTTTAAGTTGAACTGTCATCAAAAGGCCAAATATCAAGAATTTCTTGGTTTTTGTGCACATCATTGTGCTGCTCGTTTGTAACGACGGCTGGTTATGCCATCAAAGCAACACTTTAAAATTATTTATACATTTAATAACATAATCAATAATTAAAAATAAGAAAATAAGAATATAAAGTCATAAAATATTGTAATTAAAGGAGATCCGATTTTAATCTGTTTAATTATAAAAATATAATTATCAACAAACAAAATACGAATCAAATAAATAATTATAAAATTTTACTAATTTAATTAAATATTATTATTTTAAAGAAAATAAATAATAACATAATAAAAATAAAAACAATTAAATAAAAAAATACTATGAGGGAAAGCTATAAATAAGATCAAATAAGTAGGTACGGACACACAATTTTAGTATTTTAATTTAGGGTTCATCATATTTTTTAACTAGAACATTTGGCGTCCACCGTGGGATAGGTAAATCCAATCTTGTGCCACATCAAGTTTGAAAGAAAAAGAAAATACACCAGCAAGAACAAAGATAAAGGGCAATAAGGGAAACAAGAGGTGTCGCGATCCTAGAAGGGGATGCAAACAATAACCTGCAAAACCTAATGGCCATGGTATGAGAGTTATAGAGGCAGGGAGAGGAGTCCCAATAGAGGGTAGAAGAGGTTCGTGTGGAGCAGGAGGCGCCGAAGGCGAAAGGAGAGAAAGACAGGTGGAGAATGGAGGAAGACAAGCGAAGAATGGAAGAAGCTAGGGTGGAGTAGGAAGAATTGAGAAGGCAAGGGGAAGAAGACAAGAGGCGCATGGAGGAGTCGCTCAAGAGCGGGATGAGTTATGGCGAAAGAACGAGCGACTGGAAGGAATGCTGAAGGGACACCTTGAGGGGTGGGAAACGGAGGAAGCCGAGGACTTCCATCCCTTCTCTAAGGAGGTTCTACGTGATCTGATTCACCCCAGAATGTTCCCCCGAAAATTGGGGCCTTCACGGGAACACGTGATCCCGGGTCCCATGTCAAGGTTTTCCGAGCACAAGGTCAAGCTGAGTCTACTCCTTTTGACCCATGAGAGGATGAGATAATAAGATCACGATGTTGGGTTGAAATCGTTGGTGGGGAGAATAAAGGAAGAATTTATGGGGCTGGACAACTTGCTCATGCTTATCATGGTGGGAATGATATCCTCAAAAGTCAACCTCAAGCACCCACTTCCTCAATGGACTTCCAACACATTAATCAACTAAGACAAATATTATCTGCACAAGAGGGGGAGATTCGTAGAACAAGGGAACAAAATCAACGACTTGAAAGTGAATTTTGTCAATTTGTTGGTGCAGTCGTGCAATTCTTACCTCCTGGTGCACAAACCCTTATTCAAGTAGGCCAGGAAAACCAACAACAACAAGACCAACAAGTAGGCTAGCAACATGAACAAGTAAGCCAGGAAAACAAACAAGTAGGCCAATAACAAGAGGGCAACTAAGAACAAGAGGACAACCAAGAACAACAAGACAACAACCCAGAAGAACGTCATTCTCCAAACTATTTTAACTATTAAATAATAAACACATTTTTATTACTTGTTTTAAGTTCATAAACATTAATAAGTTTTAACTTCATAATATTGTGTAAGTTCTGGACCTTGCTTTAGAAGTACTTGAATGGACTCATTCAATTAGAAATATTGTGAATTCTTTATTTAGATGGATTTGATGATAAATTTGAATGTTAATATTAGATTTGAATGACATTTTGGATTTTCAGGTCTGAATGCGTGCATGATTGTTCATTTTTTATTTGATTGTGTATTTCAGGTGTTGAAAATCAAGGGTGCCCAAAAAGAATAATGAATCTAACATGAGGATTACAGTTACCGACAGACTTTCCGATAGAATAATCCGTCAGTTCATCACCGAATACAGACAATGACCTCACTTATTGGTGGATATTCCCATCGATAATTACTGACTGACCTATCCTTTTGTATGCCCGTCGGTACCGACAATTATGGCTGTTGGTAATTACCGATGGATACGTTCGTCAGTAATTACCGATAGTTATGGCTGTCGATAGTATCATTTGGTAATTATCGACGGAAAGGTGCTTCGGCAGAGTCCGTAGGTAACTACTGACAAATTTTTCTGTCGGTATCATCCGTCCATAATTACTGACAGACTTGCCAACGACCTCAACAAGTTCGTCGGTAAAGTTTACTGACAACGATATTAGTGACGGATTTTTGGCCGTCAGTAAGTTGTCAATAATGTTCTCTTACCATCGGATTTCGCACATTATCGACGAATATTAGTCGTCGGTAATATCAATTTTTCTTGTAGTGGCCCATCCTTAAACGAGCTCGAAGTAGTGGTGTCCACGGTGCGTTTTAAGGTCAAATATCCCACAGACAATGGGAAGTTAGGGACACTCAACGTTGATTAGAAGGCGGCAAGAAAGTGTTACAAGATAAGCTTGAGGAACCGAAGGAGGATGTTGGGCCCAAACCTAGAAAGTTTCAATTCGCTAGACCTGGATACTCATATAGTGTATGAAGGGCAGACGACTCCACAAAGAAGAGATGAACTTCAGGGGCTCGAACTTAATCTGCTCTAGGATGCCATTGAAATCCTCGACAAAACACCGGGAGATCTCATCCCGTGCTGCCTCTAGGGTGACCTCCATGTTCCTCTTATCTTGTTTCAAGATCCCTTCCATTGCCAGCCACTCAACCTTATTTGCCTTGTAGGACTCCCTTAGTCTTTCCAGGTCCTCCAAGGTGCGGCCGAACTTGGCGTAATGCTCATCCCTCTCTTTAATTGCCCCCGACAGATCGGCCCTTAGGCGATTAACCTCGTTGTGCTCCCACATCGCTTCTGCCTTTCGTTCGACAACTTTCCTCTCTAGCGCATCCTCCCTCTCCCGAACCTCCCTCATCAAGTGGGATGCCTAGGAAATGCAGTGTTCCATGTTCTGACACACCTCAGCCCACAAAGTTCTCACGGAGCACTCGGGCTGCTCCATGACAATGTTCTCCTCAACCCGAGGCTAGCCCACCACCAAGCTATGACTGCAACCGTCATTTCCCTTGAGATCGACGTGAACTTCCTTTTCTTGTTGATATGATTCTTAGAAGGATAGATGGATCTTGATCAACCCAAGGAGATGAAAGAGAAAAAATCCTCCATGGATGAAGAGATTAGAGTTGCGAAAGCATGAAAATCCATGGAGATAGCTTGTGCTTTTATTCAAAACAACAAAGTAAAACAAGAACAAATAACTAATTGAAAAAGGAAATGGATTGAGATAAGAGAAATGAAAGAACACGCCACCTAGAATTGAAGAACTCAAGGATAAGTGCAAGAGGATTCGCCACTTGAGAAAGCTTCTCAAGATAAGAACCAAAACAAGAGAGAAACACCCTTGGAATGACTTTCAAGATATGAACTCACAAAGAGATTTTCATTCAACACTCAAAAGTAATTTTACAATGAGGCAAGCTCCACTTTTATAGGCCAAGTAGACGTCCAAGAGGAGCGTCAAGAGCTAATCAAAGTTAATCCCTAATTTTAGAGTTAACTCTTCTTAATCATGATTAGTATAACTAATCCCACAAAATTAGGAGAAGTCACATGGGAGTTCCTTGAATTTAGGAAAATTAATGATTACACTTGACCTTTGCATGTGTGGAAGGCTAAAAAGAGTTCCAAAAGCCAATGAAAGTAACGTCTAAGTGCTAAGGATGACCTTTCAAACTTGCAAGAGTCACTCTCCAAAAGACTTCATATGCGCCCCATGTGCAAGTCTTAGGAGAAGTGGCTCTTTAAACCTCCAAAGGTCACCCATAAAAAAATACTTCTATTTTTTTAAACTTTGAGGAATCTTGAACTTCATTTTTCTTGGAATAGTCTTCATGTATTTAGTTCCTTCTGGATCTCCTCTTCTAAAGCTTGAAACCTTCCTCTTGTTGGTCTACTTTCAAATATCTTCTTTATTTTTCTCTCTCTCCTTTTTTAGCCTCCTTCTTGTGAAGCTTCTGGAGAATCTTCCTTTTTATTCTTTTTCTTTTCATGCTTAATGTATTTATTCTTCAAGTTCCTTTTCTCTATCTTCAACAAATACTTCTCCATCCGGGATCGTATCACTTGTCAACCCCTCTTGCGTCGAAAGCCCGAGGTGGTCTTCTCAATGTTATCTTCCTCAGTAACGGGCCCCTTAGCCTGCATCTTTCGCATCCAGTGAGCCATTTCTTGCTTGGACAAAGCCAGAGTTATCTACAAAAAAAACCCTCAAAACAATAGCAATATTAAGTGACAAAGAAAAACTATATAAAGAAAAGTATCAATTGCAAGTTTAAGATCTAAGGGGCGATACTCTAGCTTAAGAAAGGGTGGGAGTATCGAAAATGGTTTCCAGACGTTCCAATTTCTGACAGCAGGCCACCTCGGCCTCCGACAGTTGTTGTAGTTGACGGGGAGGCTGAGCTCGGGGGTTAGGGGACTAGTACAGAGGGAACCCGCCAAGCATGGGCAACTCAGAGATCGGATCTTGGATCTTAAGGAACCTAGCTTGAAGAGCTTATAAGACAATTGAAGCAAGGTAAGAAGACTCCTACCATTGACACTACTAAAGGACAACCACGATGTTCGAGAAGAAATCTGGAACTCAAAGAAATAAAAGAAGGCATTTGGGTTGGGGACAGCCAAAATGAGCAAACAAAATCTAATATGCTCGAACGAAGGCCCAACTATTCGAATGAAGCTGGGTCGGAGCCACATTCATTCGTTAAGAACGCATTTCTTAAAAGGGTGCAGGGGAAGATGCAAACCCAACTTCACGATGAAGGTATCACAAAAGTAGCAAAAGAGTGTGGGGTGGGAGAAATGGAAGAATCGCAGCAGATTGGCTCTGTGGGAGCACAAGGAACTACGATAATTTCGCTCTCCTCGTTGGAATGACTCAACATTTGGTTATGGCGAAAAAACCTCAAATTTTTCGTTGTAGTATACACAAAGAATTCATTAAGAACATCCAACTTGGCCCAAGGGTACAAGCGATGATAATCCATAATCAACAGTAGAAAGTGTAGAAGCAAAACAAACTAGACAAGGGAGAAGGCAAAGGAAAACCAAAAACAACGCAAGCCAAGTAGAAATAGAAAACATGGTGACAAGAACAGGAAGCAAATGGAGCAAACAACCTTGGGAATGGGAAAACACTAGAGCAAGGAAGGGAGGAAATACCTGGGATAGGTTAGAGAGGAGCAACGAATGAACCCCAGCAAAAGAAAACGTCCATCAAGTATAACCCCCATACAAGGGAATTTCAAAAGACCTCCAATAGATGAGTGACACATATGTGATGACACAGTCTTGAAATGACATGCCTCAGCATAGGCATTTATCCGGTCTCAATGCAAGTTTGATTGCTCGCACGTTCGTCCCTCGCTCGCTTTGGGGACTATGTAGTAATAGGCATTTATCCAACGCGAATGTGTAGTGGTAGAATTTTATCGGATCTCAAACCCTAGTCCCATCACTCGCTCGTTCGCTCAAAGACTGGGGGTTGTGTATTGATAGACATTTATTCGATGTGAATGTGTAGTGGTAAGATTTTATCCGATCTTGAACACTAGTCTCGTCACTTGCTCGCTCGTTCGCTCCAAGATTGGGGGTTGGGTAGTGATAAACATATTCGATGCAATCTCAACACTTAATAACATAATCAATAATTAAAAGTAAGAATATAAAGTCACAAAATCTTGTAATAAAAGGAAATCAGGTCTTAACCCATTTAATTATAGAAATGTTTGATAATTGTCAAACATTATCAGGAAACAAAGCACAAATAAAATAAATAATCCTAAAATCCCACTAATTTAGTTAAATATTATTATCTTAAAGAAAATAAATGATAGCATAATCAGGAATAAAAACAATTAAATCAAGAAACACTATGAGGGGGAAGCTATAAATAAGACCAAATAGATATAGGTACATATCAGACAATTCTAGTGCTCTAACTTAAGGATCGTCTTGGCTACAACGACACCAAACCTAATTTCTTATACAAGAAAAACTTAGTTTACCTACAGTCAAAATCCGTAGGTAAAAGGATATTACCTACGGATTACCTACAGTAAAAAATTTGTAAGTAAACATGAATAATTATTTATAATATAAATTAGAATAAAATAATTATTTTTTGAAATATTAATTTAAGGGTCTTTATATTTTAATTATAGGATACTTATTGTTAATTATTTTTTAAAACTTTTTCAAGTTTAAATAATAAATTGATATTGATAAGATTCGAATTCAGGATCTTAGAGTTGAAAGTTAATACTTATATATATATATATATATGTATTATATATAATTATATAAATAAATATTAATATATATAAAAATATAAATATAAAAATATATAAAAATATAAATATATAAATACATAAACATATATATATAAATATAACTATAAAAAGTAAATAAAAATATAAATATATAAAATATAAATCTATGAAAATATAAAATATAAATCTATAAAAATATAAATATATAAAATATAAAAAGATAACAATAAAAAATATATAAATACATAAATATATAGATACATAAATATATAAATATTTATATATGATTATGTATTATTATGTATTATTATATATTATTATATATGTTCATATTAATTATATTAAAATTTATCTATAGATTTATATAAATATATAAATATGTAATATAGATACATAAATATATAGATATATAAATAAATAAATATATAAATATTTATATATGATGGTATATTATTATTTATTATTATATATTAGTATATATATATATATGCTCATATTAATTATATTAAAATTTATCTACGAATTTACCTGCACATTTTATTTTTCAGATTTTATCAATAATTTTACTTACAGATTATAATATGTAGAAAATATTACTGAGAAAATTTTATCTGTCGGTAGTTTACTTCCAAAATTATATCTGTAGATAAAATTTCATAAATATAATTTACTTATAAAATTCTTTTCTTAATGAAAGGGAAATTTCTTGTAGTAGTGTGATATGTGGTTAATGAAGAGTTGAATATTAAAATACATTAAAGGCAGTGAAATAAGTTAAGGTTACATTCAATTGCATAATGACCACAAAATAATGACTATACCACCCAGAGCTTCAACTGATACTTGTATAAACGAATAAGATCATATTTAACCACAAAATGGCGTAGCTTCAGAGTGAGTCCACCCAGCAAACGAGGTTTGAAAAAGGAGAAAATAGGGTCCCTTGTTTTAAGCAAATGCTTGGTTAAGTGCTTTCGTGAAAAGTGACAATAATAACTCACCACAAGCTTTAATCACTAACAATAATTTTAGCCTCTTTTTTTTTTTACGCACCTTTATTCGGTCCTGAGCAAGGTAGTTAAATTCGAAATTTTACTTAAAATCGTAAAGGATTCACAAAATCGTAAATCGTAAAATCGTAACTCGGATCGTAGATTTTACTTTCTATAAATTTTGTTAAAATAATATCCAACTTATCAATGAAAATAACATAAATAATTAAAACAAAATAAATTTCATTGTCAATAGTTCATCAAACTTAAATTCATAAAATCAACTACTTTATCAATATTTCATCAAACTTAAGTTCATCTAATATAAATCATTCAAATTAAAATAAAAGCTAAAAGGATCTTCATTAGCTCTATCTTCTTCATGAAACACATCAATAAGAACATTATCCTCCTCTAAAGGTGGGATGGTAAGAACATCATCCTCTTCTCCACCACCTTGGACTTGACTTTCAACCAAGTGTTCATCATCTCCATTTGAATTGGGAGCATCATTTAAATCTATATTTTCATCATCTCCATTTTTAACGTTTAAAAACGTGAAATCTTCTTAATTAAATGTTAAAATAATCTTTCAAAAAAAACTGTTCACTGGACGTGCAAAGCTATGGAGAAGAAGAAAGAGTTTTAATTTTATTTTTAGAAGAGGAAAGATTTTAATTTTTTAATTATTTTTATTAAGCTTAAAAAATTTAAAAATTGTTTAACGTTTTAAAATGTGAAATCTTCTTAATTAAATGTTAAAATAATCTTTAAAAAAAAACTGTTCAGCTCCTAAATTATTGGAAACAAATATTACTAAACATTAAAAAAATATTAAAAATTATTAAAAAATTAAAAACTGTTCACCTCCTAAATTAGTGGGAACCGTGCTCAACGTTAACCAATTAGTAGGAACAGTGCTAAATTAAAACCTATTAAAAAAAATTAAAACCCATTAAAATGAAATTAAAACACATCCACCTACCCACCTACGTGTATTTATGAAAACTTCAAAATCTTCCATTCTACGATTTTTTCGATTTTCCTCTACGATTTTACCGATTATACTGTATTACGATTATAAGTATACTCTAACACGAAATTGAAATAACGATCTTACAATTCTACGATTTTACGAGTAAAATCTCGATTTTGACTACATTGGTCATGGGTATATACTATATATCATGATGTCAAATGAACCAGCTATATAATTAGGTTACCAAATGAGTAAAGGATTTGTTGTCGTGTAACATAAGGTTTGTTTTATTGTATCAATGTCTTTTAGAGGATAGGGATACCGTTCAAAGGAGTCATATATTTTAGTATATATATATTGGAATATTTCCTTACAAAGAAGTAAATCAGTCCTAAAAACGTGGCCTCAAGTTATGCAGAGAAAGATGTTTACTAAGGATAAAGAATATACATGCAGAGTAAAATATGGTCTTAGCTATATTTCCCCAAGGTAAACATGATGCATAGACATTGAGAGGAGACAGTGGAGGAGCATATCTTATTAAATACCAAAAGTGCAAGTGTTCCCAGCAAAATAGATTCGTTAATGTTTTTGGTGAAATCTTTTTAAAGAACACTGTGATCTGCTTATACATTAAAGTATTCTCCACAGAAGCATCAAGTTGTGAAGACATGTTTCTGTTTTTTACATGACTTGTGCTTTATAGCCAGAGTGATACAATATTGAAAGCAAGTCCAAAAATTTATAGCATAACCCCACTTCCATGTCCGGTACAACTAACTTGACGGCCAAATTATCTCCTCCCATAGCTGTAGGCATTAATGAACTCTTATTAATCTATAAGGATTTTGCTTCACAATTCATCAAGAATTTAAATCTCATTCAATTGGATGGTAGTATAGTACAAAAAGAAAAATGAAAAAGCATTGATCATTTTAATAAATTCCCAACCAACATCAGCACCCGTACTCCTCCCTCTCAGTCAACAAACAATTTTAACCAACATATATAAACTGGAGAAAAAAAAGAAGCTATGAACAGCAAAAGGAAAAGAAGAAGGAAAAAGAAAAGTTAAAGTATTCCCACCAGAGCTCCAATTTTCCTTGTCGTTCCCTTGCTTTCCATCTAAAGCATTTGGCCTCTTATTCACGTTTTCTCTTGTCTTGAAGGAAAAAACGTGAGTTTTGCCAACTCTCTCTCTCTCTGCATGCTCTTCTTTCCCTTTCTCTAGCACTCATAAACATTTCCCTTTAGCTTGTACCTATGCTTCTATTCATTGTTTTGACATAACTTTTTCACCCCTTAATTTTGCTTCCTTATAGTGTAATATACAAGTCTCTTCTGCTACCTGCTATGTTATTTAAGTCGTGTTCTTTAGTCCTCCGAGGTGTTAAACTGTCAATAGCTTCTTTCTCTTGTCAGAAAATGAAAACACATTAGATAGAAAGACAGAAAACCATGATTCTAAGATCATTCATGAGTTAGTATATACTATATATAGTGTGTGTGTGTCCATGGCCGCTGTCGGCAACCCCAGAACTTGGATTCCATATATGAACAGCAAAGACTGCTCACAAGGATTTTGTAGCTTGTACTGTCCACAGTGGTGTTACATAGTTTATCCTCCTCCTCCACCCTTTGAGTACCCAGATGATGATTCAAGCCCAAATTTTTCCCCTCTTGTCATTGCAATCATTGGGATCTTGGCCACTGCTTTTCTTCTGGTGAGTTACTACACTCTAATATCCAAGTACTGTGGCCCCAGAGAGTCTGCACGCAGAGACCCAAATGATGATTTACAAGGAACTCACAATCCCTCTCTCCAAGAACCATGGAACGGTTTAACCACAGGTCTTGACGAGGCTCTGATAAAGTCCATTGCAGTTTTCAAGTACAAGAAAGGGGATGGTGGTTCTGTTGGAGTGACGGATTGTTCAGTTTGTCTCAGCGAGTTTGAAGACGGTGAAAGTGTTAGACTCTTGCCAAAGTGCAGCCACGTTTTCCATGTCCCTTGCATTGACACTTGGCTCAAGTCTCACTCTAGCTGCCCCTTGTGTCGTGATGCCATATTCACTTTAAACGCTTCTGTTCCTGGGGCTCATACCCCAGAGGAAGAGGCCCCTACTTCAAGGAATGAAACTTCTTCTGAGAATGAAGGTCTTGGAAATGGCAATGAGTATGGAGTGGTGGTGATGTTGGAAGAAGAAAGCATACACCATTCTAGGGCTTATCCAAAGCCAGCAGTGCGTGCTTTTAGTGACTTAAGTAGCTTTCAGGGCAGGCACAGAGTGATTGAGATAAGAGATGAAGTGTGTGAATCCCTTGGTAGGTCGGTGTCTATGGACCATTCGTTTCAAAGTGGTTTTTCTGTTGCTGATGTGTTACAAATGCATGAAGAGGAAGAATCCCAAGTGGAAGGGTGCTCTACTACTGAAGCTGAACCATCAAAGAGATCACGCGGAGAGAGATACAAAACAAGGGTGCTGCATTGTGTGTTAAGTCCAATTGCAATGAAGAGATCATTTTCCAGTGACAGATTCTCAGTTAGCAAAAGTAGCAGAGCAAAGCAGGGAACTATACCCATCTGAGAATTTCCTTTGTGTAAGATGAGATTCATCAGCAATGTGATTAATCTGCTACTGTATATTAATCAGCGTGATAACAGTGATAGCAGAGGGTCCCTTTTCTGATGTAATTGTGGATCCCTGAATTAACAAATAACGATTTTCATTGAAGATCAAAGGCTATGCTTTCCTTTTGCCATGAATGAAACAGTTGCCTCTAATCTAATCTCTGTTTGTCTAGCATAAGCTCTCTCGAGTTAGAATTTTCTTGAAATGTTTTGAACTAATTGAAATTAATTAAATTATTTAAAATTGAATTATTTTCATTGTTAAATAAGATGATTAAAATATTTTATATTTCAATTATTTTGTTTGAATAAAAAAATTTAATTTCTGTTGTTTTGAGATGAAATTTAATTTTATAATTTATTTTAAAATATTAAATTTTAAAATTAAATTTAATTCTAAATATTATATGTCTTTGGACAAGTCCAATATTACTAGTAGATCTAACATGACTCCAGATGATTTAGCTTGATTTAGTATTGAAATTTTAATTTTCTTATTTTTTTATATATTTCAAATTTTATTTTATTTAAAATATCTTCTTAAATTTTTTAAATTTAAATTTTTTGAAATTTCCTTATTCAAATATCATTTTACTTCAAAATATTTTAAATTTCTCAAATAAATAACTCATCTTCTTAAATTTCCTCATCTAAACATATTATAATTTTTTTTTCTATACGAATTCAATGTGATAAGAAACTTCAACAACTTACCTATTTACTTAACTAGCTAAGTTAGACTCATTGAAAAATGTTTAAGAAAGTTAGAATACAAATTCTTTAAGGTTTAAAGAGTAACTATGAAAGTGTTTATATGTAATTCATTAACAAAGTTTTCACATTTACATAAGAGTATAATTGATGTTTTACCAACGGGATAAACTTTTAGTATTAGTTTGGAGAGAAATTAATAATTTCAAAAAAATTAAAATGTCTTGAATTTAAATTATTTCATTTTTTAAACTTTTGTTTAGATAAATAATTTAAATTAAATGAGTTTTAATTTTTTTTATCTAATAAACTATTTAAAGTATCATCCATAATAATACATAATTTTTTTTTCATTTTTTCTATTCTTATTTTACTCTTAATATATTTTAAAATAAAAATTCATAATAATATATAAAAGAATTTTTTTATATATACATTTTTCATGTTTTTATTTTATTCTTAATATATTTTAAAATAAAAATAAAAATAAAATATTTAAAATTTAAAGATAATTATAAATACTTTAATATATAATTATTACCGTGAAACAACCACAAATATTATATAAAGTGAAATTTGACATCCACATTATGCCAACATTTGTTGTCTCTGTAAGATATTTTTTAAAGCACCAGGTAAAGAGACAAATTATGAAACCATTAAGAACATTAGTAGAAAAACTCAATTGGAAGATTCTAATTGCACCTGCAACTATTAGATTGGTATGAAATTGTTCTCCTAACACTACTACAGAATTATCATTTAACGTCAGCATTCTACGTCGGTTGCAACACAAACGACGTAGACAAATTTGAATTGATCATTATACGTCAGTTGTATGCGTTAACCGACGTACAATTTTTGAATTGTACTTTCGACGTCAGTTATTTACAGAACCGACGTTGAATATCAAAACTACTATGTCAGTTGTAGTCTCAAACGACGTAGAACGCTTCGCATTGCACTTATGACGTCGGTTGTAGGTTACAACCGATGTAGAAACCTCTTTAAAACCTACTCCCCCCTTTCCCTCCTCACTTTTCCTATTCTTCGATGCGCTCCCTGTTCATCGTCTTCGTTCTCCGCCGCAAGTCTCCCTCTCCTCTACGACAGTGATGCCGTTCCTCTCCCTCACCATCGTCAACCCCACTGCCGCGAAGCTCGTGAAGCTCTTCCCCTTGCGTGAAGGTCGTCGCCGCCGCCTGGAAGCTTTCCTTTGCTGCCGGCGTGAGCTTCCCTTAACGGAGTAGGTCGCCGCCGCTGCTTGAGTGAACGCTGCTCCCTTGCCGTTAGCCCCTTCGCCGCCGCCGCCAGGTTTGTGTGTTTTTTTTTAATTTATTGTTTTTTATTTATTTATTTATTATTTTCTAAAATAGTGTTTGTATGATTAGTTTATTGAAATGCATGTTGCTGATAATCTGGCTGCCCATGGGGCTTTATTGATATATTTAATGTTGTTTGAAAATTTGGATTTAGTAAAATAACAGAGGAAACTCTGCTGAAATTTCGTTATAATGAGTTTGTCTCTCTTATAGAGCAAACTCTACTAAATAATGTTATAGCAAACTCTGCAGATAATTTTGATTATAGTAATCAATGATATTAAATTCATTGATGACCGATAAGTTTTTTATTAACTCTTAATTGTAGTCTAAAATCCGAAAATGAATCGAAGTTGGATGAATGCAAGTCGTATATCAAAAGAGTATGAGAACGGAGTTGAACAATTTTTGAGTTTTGTTGAACGAAATGGTCTAAAGATGAATGGAAAATTTTATTGTCCCTGTGTTAAGTGTGTTAATGGAAGAGTTCAAACCGTAGATATAATACGAGAACATCTTATCTGTGAGGGGATCATGAAAAATTATACCACATGGACATGGCACGGTGAACTTATTGATATTCCAGTAGTATCACAAACTGTGGAGGAGGAGGATGTCAGTATGGAAGATCGAATAGAGGATATGCTTTGTGATGTGGGTCAGGAGAGCTTTCTTCAAGCACATGTACCTGTATATGATAAATTGAAGACCGATTCAGAGACGCCTTTGTATCTTGGATGTACAACTTTCACACGATTGTCTTCTGTATTAAGATTGGTCAATTTGAAGGCAAAGTTTGGTTGGAGTGATAAAAGTTTCAATGAATTGTTAGAACTTTTGAAAGAGATGCTTCCAGATGAAAACACATTGCCTAACCGTATGTATGAAGCAAAGAAGATACTTTGTCCAATGGGTTTAGAATATAAAAAGATACACGCTTGTCCTAATGACTGTATTTTATACGAGAAAGAGTTTGAATCTCTTCACAAGTGTCCAAAATGTGGTGTATCACGTTACAAAGTCAAGGATGGTGATGGTTTCGGTGAAGATAGTGATAAAAGGGTCCTCCTGCAAAGGTTATATGGTATCTTCCAATAATTCCAAGGTTTAAGCGATTGTTTGCTAATGAAGAAGATTCAAAAAATCTCATATGGCATTCAGTTACAAAGAAACGAGATGGACAACTTCGACATCCGGCTGATTCTCCACAGTGGAAGAAATTTGACCGTCTATTTCCAAGTTTTGGTAGTGATGCAAGAAACCTTAGACTTGGACTAGCTACAGATGGAATGAATCCTTTTGGTAACTTAAGCACTAACCACAGTTCATGGCCAGTTTTATTGGTGATCTACAATCTTCCACATTGGTTGTGCATGAAGCAAAAATATGTTATGCTATTTATGATGATTGCAGGTCCAAGACAGTCAGGAAATGACATAGATGTTTATTTAAGTCCTTTGATAGATGACTTAAGATTGTTGTGGGAGGAAGGAGTAGAGGTGTTTGATGGGTATCGATAGGAGAATTTCAAGTTACATGCAATGATATTTTGTACCATAAATGACTTCCCAGCATATGGTAACTTGAGTGGATACAGTGTCAAGGGTCATCATGTTGTCCTATTTGTGAAGAAGATACAAGTTATTTGCAATTGAAACATGGGAAGAAGACAATTTATAATAAACACAAAAAATTCCTTCCAATTAACCACCCACACCGAAGATTGAAGAAAGCTTTTAACGGTTGCCAGGAGCATGAAATTGCTAAGTCACCGTTATCAGGTGAGGAAGTTTATGATTGAGTGAAAAACATAAATGTTGAATTTGGAAAGACCCAAAAGAAATCAACTGATACAAGGAAGTGGAAGAAGAGATCAATTTTTTTTGAACTTCCGTATTGGTGTCATCTAGATGTACGTCATTGTATTGATGTGATGCATGTTGAGAAGAATGTATGTGATAGTCTACCATCCACAGTGTGCCTTTGGCACCTGGTTTATTGAGAGTGGTGGTAGAAGAGATTCGAGATGCTGATGCTCGAGTCCCTATGCCTACTGATGAGGTACAGAAAGTGGGACAGGCCCTTCACACATTCATTGCTTGGCTCGAACATTTAGTCCGACAACTTTCGGAAAAGGCATGTAATTTTTTATGTTAATAACTTCTAAAAATGTTATTTGTATACTAATCAGTATTGTTTTAAACATGTAGGATGTTCAGAAGCCTAAAAGTGTTGCTGCTTCTGAACATACTAAAGGAAAAGAAGCAGCTCTCCCAAAAAATTCAATTGTTGAGTTGATCCATGCCTCTGCACAGTATTATGGCAACTCCTTTGAGATTCAGTGGGATGCTAGGAGATTTGGGATAGATAATGCAAGATTCCCTCTCTACATTTCATATGCTGACATCTTAGAGGTGACATTGGGTAATAGGGATTTCAACATCTCTATTTTACAACTTTGGACAATGTAAGTACATATATTTATTTATTATTATTTTTATAATTTCAATTTGATTATTTAATATATAAAATGTTATTATTTTTCATTTTTTAGGATGATGGATGAATTGAATAAAGAGCAAGGAGCTTCAGATGTTTATGGATTTTTTGAGCCTTAGTCAATCCAACAAGCTGGAAATAAAAGGGAAGAAGATATATCCAAAATTGGATCCAGGCATCCAAAAGGCAGATATATCTTGGAGCTTATTTATTCCAGTAAGTCAATATAAGTTTATTATTGTTTTTATTGTGATTGAGTTATATTCTAAACATTTTATTTTTCTAGGCATCATGAAAATTCTTCCTCATCATTCGTCTAGAGAAGACGGTATACTGGTTTTGTTCTATGAATAAAAAACCAGATACTGATTTGAAGAATATTTTGAATAGGTAAGTATTTGAAAGTTTATGTTTTCAAATATAAGTAATGTTCATATATTGACTAATAACTTCTCAACAGTGCTATTAAGGTGTGCAGTACCATTGATGGAATGCACATCAGCAAAGCTACTAACCCACATTGGGAAATCCTAAATGTAAGGTTACTTTGAATTCTCTAATATCATTATAATATTAAATATGTATTTTTCACAACTAATGATTTGTTTAATTGATTATAGGTTAATAGAAAAACGGGTAGCTACGAATGTGGCTACTACGTAATGTATTGGATGTGGCTTATAGTTTTTGGGAATATCAGAGATACTTGGAGACAGGTTAGTCCTCCAAAACCCTATTCCTCCAAAACCCTATTGGTAAAGTTTCCTACTTTGTCATGTACTTAACATGCTTTCATTTTGTTCCAGGTATTCAGTGACACGCAGCCCTTGCCTAAAGAGTCTATCGATCAAGTCAGAGAAAAATGGGCACATAAATTTTTTAGACATTAGAAATAGGCAACAACAGTAGACTATATTGTAATTTTATTTATACAATTGTAATTATGTAAATAGATCAAGTTTAAATAGATCAAGTTTATGTAATTATAACAATTGAATATATAAAATTGATTTGAAATGTTTTCAAATTGCTTGAGGTGTAATATATAAAATTGTTTGCTAGTCTGATTTTAAATATGTAGGTACGAAAATTTAGGGGAAATGAGAAAATAGAAACTACATTTTAGAATAGGCAGAAACTTTCTACTACATATAACCGATGTAGAAAAGTATATACTCTTACAACGTCGGTTACACAAATAACCGACGTTGTTTTGTCATGACTATGCAACGTCGATTTATTTTGAACCGACATAAAAAATATTACTTTTTACGACGTCTTGTTCAATGTTGGTTTTGCGGTCGTCCTGAAAATGCCCCCAGAACCGACGTGGAATGTCGTTCTTGTAGCAGTGTAAATTCCTTTTGTTCTACACATGAATAGTATGAGGTGAAAGTGTCAACAGAGAACACTACAAAGGGATTGAGAGAGAACTAGATTAAATATTCCTATATATGATTTTATGTTTATAGAAACAACTAGGCTTTCAAACTACAACAACTAATATATTACTTCACTTTTCCTACCATTAAAGTTGAACCTAAAAACCCACTCAAAGGGTTCCACATCACAAAGAATTTTATATGGACATAATTACAATTTCCATTGTGATAAGTTATGATAGTGGAGTATAACATGGTAAATCAACTCCAAAAATGGGATATGTAATTAAAAAATGGTATATAAAACAACAAAGTTTTTTCTGTGTATGCATTCTTTGATATTCAATTCATAATAATAGTTACCATTACCTTATTTTATATTGAATGCCCATTATACATGATAAATAGAGTAAGATAAATTATACGAGTAATTCCTATTAGAGAACTCATCCTACTAATATGTTAACCTTTATCTTTTAAGTTAAAAAAAATGACAGCATCAAATGTATTTTTATCGGATATTAAATGCCTACTGAAGGTTTGATCCAAATAAGAATTATTTAGTATTTGGAGGGCAGTAAGATAAACTATCAGTTTTTGTCAATCATAATGCCAAACCCCTTGAGGTATGAAGTAAAAAGTTAACAAAAGTGATGAAATATATCGAGAGTGGGAGATGAAAGTCGAAATCGTGAGAATCAGGGCTAGGATTTGGTTCATGCTCATGATCGTCAGAATTGGTGTTCAAACTTGTGAGAATCAGAGTTAGGGTTTGGGATTACGAGGGTCAAGGTAGGTTCTACATCATTACGATCAACGTCTCAGTTCGATCTCGTTGGATTGTGGCTCACAACCTCAACGGAGGTAGTGTAGACCACGACGCAACGTAGGTAGCTTAGACATTGGAATGATAAAGTGAGAACAACTTGGGAAACAATGTTCTAGGATTCTCAAGAAAGGGAAAGGGTATATACGATAACGGTGTCGGCCAAGAGAAAGTGTATGCACGAGGGTGGGCTTGGAGGCTAGAATGGATGAGAATAGTCTCGCAAACAATGTTTTAAGGTTTGCAGAAAGGTTATAGACAACTTGCAAAAGAATTGGAGGGAAAGGAAAAAATAGGGTGGGAGTTTTATTTCTAAATTAATTAAATGAATATAAATGAAACAGTAATTGATTTAGTGACTTTATTATTTTAATTGAAAATTCAATTACTATTTCAATGATTAAATTAAAAAGAAAATTGGTCACTTATTCGGTCACTAACAATGACTATATTTTTCAGTCACTGTTTGCTATTTTTCTAGTATTTTTATTTTTAATCTCTCCTTTCAAGCCTCTCAATGGTCTCCTCAAGTGCCTTTCATTCTTCTTTCTCGATATCTCCATTTCTTTTAGGAGCTCCACAAGAGGCAACTCAGTTTGAGTTTTAATTTTGTTCTCCAAGGCCTCCTCTCATTCTTGGCCTTTTCAACTGAAACCAATGAAGATGAAGTTGACATGTTTACCTAAATCACAAAGAAAATAAAAAATAAAACAACACAAACAGGTAATAATGCATTAATTGCCATAAGTTAGGAAACTACTTTTATGAGTGTCTTGCTAACACGGGAAAACAGAAGAAGCCCCATGATAAAGAGACTTATACAACACAAGAAGAATATGATTTTGAACTGTTGACTCTAATGGTTACAACCTCTACAAAAAACTCTCACACTGAATCATGGTATCTTGACTCAGGATGTTTGAATCACATGATAGGTCACAAAGAGTGGTTTGTAAACATTGATCCAACAAAGAAGAGCAAAGTGAAGTTCACAGTGTTAAATAAAGACGGCAGTGTAAAAACCAAGAGGGGGGGTGAATTGGATTTTTAATAAACTTTTCTCTTTTAAAAAACTTTTCAGATTTTGAAATTCTTTCAAAACTAGGATGTGGATTATTCTTATCCTTTGATTAAAGCGGATTGAATTAGCAATTGTTATAATGATCCACAATTAAAAGATGTAGAGAAAGAGAAAGAACACAGAGATTTATACTGGTTCGAATTAAGTCAATCCTACGTCTAGTTCCCAACCACCACAAATGCGTGATGATTAACCCCACTATCTTTAAATGAAATTACAAACACCAATTCATGCAATAACAAATAAAGATAAAGGAACACCTCCTCAGACACACTAAGGATGAAAACACCTCCCCAGACACACTGAGGATGAAACCCACTTCTCTTGACACACAAGAGATGAACACACCTCCCTTAGAACCGATCCAAGGGATGAATTTTCGCGTTTAAGAAAAACAATAAAAGAATACACCTGATACGTGCTGGATAGAAAGCTTAAGCACAATGATCACCACTTCCAAAGACTTGATCAAACTGAAGAGAGCAGGAAAGCGACTTTGGAAAAGCTAAGGCGTAGAAACACTTTGAATATTTCGTGTTTAATCAGATGTGTTTAACCTAAGACATTCTCTTTCATTTTATAATTCGAAAATGCACCAAAGTTTCCATTCTTAGGTTGATTTAGAATTGATTTCGCAAAAATGACTCATTTAATCGATTATATTAAAAGCTTAATCGATTATATCATGTTTAAAAACTGGAAAACAAATTTCGCCTGATATAATCGATTAGATTAAGGCCGTAATCGATTATATTAACCCAGAAATCAATATAATCGATTATCAAAAACACTTAATCGATTATTTTGCTCGTTAAACATTTTTTATTCAAATTTTAAGTTAAATAATCGATTATCTACGTATGGTAATCGATTAAAAGCGTAGAAAAACGTTTTTGCGAGAAAACACCTTGCTCTCTTGTTTGGGAAGGTCTTGAATGAGATTTATGACTTACTCTTTTTATCCAACACCCAAAACAGAACCTACTACTCTTGATCCTTCAGCTCTTGAGAAAAAATCTTCATCAATCTTCTCTCTTGAAAGCTTTGAATGCTTTTTATGCCTTTCCTTTTCTATCAAGCATCCTTCCTTTGTGAGATGGCACAAGTCTTTAATGTTGATTGAAACTTTCTAAAAACTTCATCATCAAAACTTTAGGTCTTCATAAAACTCTGGTCTTGAAATATGCCAACATACAGATAATAGCACATTGAAGGTGGAAGGAGTTGGTGATGTTGTGATCATGAGACAAAATTATTCAAAGGCAATGATTTTTAATGTGTTATTTGTTCCTCAAATGAAGTGTAGTTTGCTCAACATAGGTCAATTGGTTCAAAAGGGCTTCACTGTAGTAATGGAAAATTATGATCAAGTTGTTTGATGATGATGATAAAAGACTTATTATGAGAAGCAACTTGACCAAGAACGGGAAATTTCAAGTGAACATTGGAGTTGTTGAGGTTCAATGCTTGGTTGCCATTAAGATTACTGATGAAAGCTGGTTGTGGCATTCCAGGTGTGGTAACCTAAACTTTAAAAGCCTACATCAACTTGGGTCAAGACATATGGTCTTTGGAATTCTTATTATTGCATTGCCAAAAAAGGTTTGTGAGGTTTGCTTGGGTGACAAACAACCTAGAAACTCATTCCAGTCACATTTGAGTATGAGGTCTTGGGAAATTTCAGAAGTTGTACACTCAAATGTATTTGGTCCTTTTGAAGTACCTTCACTGGCTGGAAATAGGTATTTCATTACCTTTATAGATGAGTTTAGTAGGATGATCTGGTTGTATGTGATAAAGCTAAAAAGCGATGCTTTTGAGATATTTCTAAATTTCAAAGCTTTTGTAAAAAGGGAAGTTGGAAAGTTGTTGAAAATTATGAGAACAAATGGTGGAGGTGAATTTACCTCTAATGCATTTGAGTCCTATTGTCAGAAGAATGACACTAAACATGAAGTTACAACTCCTTATACCCCTCAACTCAATGGTCTTACAAAGAGGAGAAATAGGACAATTATGAATATGGCTAGAAGTTTGATCAAAGAGAAAAACTTGCCACAAAAGTTATGGGGTGAAATAATGGCAACCTTAGTATATATTCTGAATAAGTGTCCTAAAAAGAAGCTAGAAGGGAAAGTACCACTTGAAGTCTGGACTGAAAGAAAAACTAGTTGTAGGTCACTTCAAAGTGTTCAGATCACTAGCTTTCAGACATGTACTTGATCAGAAGAGAACCAAACTTCAAGACAAGAGTGAAGCAATGATATTCATTGGCTATCATCTACTGGTCTTACAAGTTATACGATCCAGTCAGTAACAAAGTTCTAATGAGGAGAGATGTTCTTGCTTTAGAACATAAAAAATGGGACTGGAAGCATATAAAATAGTTTGAGAAAAATTATGCCTGAAATAGTTAATGATGATCATGTCTTAGAAGGTGAAACTGAGAGGACTACTAAGAGTCTTTCACTTCAAAGATCACAAAGGGTGAGATCAATGCCTATCAGGTTCAGTGACTATGAAGTGCATTCTGATAATTGAATTAGTGATGAGGGTGATTTGATTCACTTGACACTAATGGCTAGAGAATAACCTATTAATGAAACTAAGGCACTAAAGCATATAATCTGGAAGGATTCAATGACTAAAGAGCTCAGGTCTATTGAAAAGAACAAAACTTGGAACCTAGTTGAGCTTCTAACTGTAAAAAACCATATTAGGGTAAAATGGGTTTTCAAGCAAAAATTGAATCCTGATGGCTCAATCTTTAAACACAAGGCAAGGCTTGTGGAAAAAAGCTTTCTTAAGAAGCAATTACTTAGAGGTTTTTACTCCTGTGGATCGAATTGAAACCATAAGATTGGTTGTGGCAGTTGCTTGTGCAAGAAACTGGCCACTGTTCTAGCTCGATGTAAAATCAACTTTTCTTCATGATCCTTTAGTAGAGGAGGTCTATGTTCAGCAACCTCTTGGTTTTATCGTGAAAGGGAAAAACATCAAGTCTATATGTTAAGGAAGGCGATGTATAGTTTAATGCACACTCCAAGAGCTTAGAATAGAAAGATTTTTTTTCCTATTTTAACTTTAATTTACAAAGTGCATTATTGAGCGTGGAGTATATGTAAAAGAGAGTGAAAATAGAGACTTGCTAATGATATGCTTATACGTTGACGACTTGCTAGTAATTAGATCAGACTTGATAAGAATTGAAGACTTTAAGCTCATGGAAGTTGAGTTTGAAATGACTGATTTAAGGAAATTGAGTAATTTCCTTGACATGGAATTCACCTATACCTCTACAGGGTTAGTAATGCACCAAAAGAAGTATGTTAGAGAGTTGCTAAAGAGGTTCAATATGACCTCTTGCTACTTAGTGACTAGTCCTGTTGAAGTCAATATGAAATTGACAAAAGATGAAGTTGGTAAGGTAGTTGATGAGATAGTGTTTAAGCAAATTGTTGGATCTTTGAGATACTTATGCAATAACAGGCTAAACTTGTCTTTTGGAGTTGGGCTTGTTAGCAGGTTCATGTGTAGTCCAAAGAAGACTCATGATAGCTATAAAGAGGTTCTTGAGGCACCTTCAAGGTACAACTGAGTATGGAGTTTTGTTTCCAATTGGGAAGTAGAAATAAGAGTTAGAACTGGTTGGGTTTTCTAATTTTGATTATTGTGATGATCTGGTTATAAGGAAAAGTACTTATGGATACTTGTTCCTACTGAATAATGCTCCCATTTCTTGGTGTTCTAAGAAACAACCAATAATTACATTATCTAGCTCTGAAGCTGAGTACATTTTTGGGAGATGCCAAACAGTGTGGCTTGAGGAATTACTAAAAGAGATGAAGATTATTGTGAAAACACCACTACAACTAAAGATAGATAATATCTCTACTATCAACTTGTCCAAAAATCCAGTGAATCATGGCATAAGCAAACATATAGAAGTAAGATTTCATTTTTTAAAAAATTAGTGAATTAAAAAAGACTCAAGGTGACTAAGTTGTAGCTTGTTGATGTTTTTATTAAAGTATTGAGAAATGAAAGGTTTGAGAACCTAAAGAAAAAGATTGGTATTATATCTCTTAAGTACTTGACTTTAGGAAAAGTGTTAAAGTAAATGAATAATTCAAGTTTTAAGTAAGTAGAGTTGGAGTTAACTTAAATTTGTGTTAATAGTAGTCAGTTGAACTATGCAATCATTCATTCAATTATTCAATTAGTATATGAAAAAAAAAAGAAACTTACTACTTTTCTCAAGATTTAATTTCTCTAAAGTTCCAATAATTTAATTTCTCTAAAGTTCCAATAATTTAATTATAGTCATGGAGGTAGTACTTTTAATCCTTAATTCCTTACCTGGAAGGTATCTATATACCTATATTCACACTTTCCCTCACCTATTTTATATTTAGAGTCGTCACAAAAAAAATAGAATTTTAAACTAAATTTATATTTAATATTTAATTTAATATAATTTATGGAATCTCCTTCTATTTTTTTATCCACTACAGTTTTATTGATCAAACTTTTAAAATGTAGTATTTGTAAAATTTTATTATAAATATGTAAAAAAAGTTAAATTTATTCTATTTACCATTTAATACAGTTCCTATATCAAATACCTTTTCAATAAAATTAATTTTAAAGCAACTCTGTTTAACATATTATAAATATTGTCTATAATATTTGCGAAACAATTCATACATACGAAAAAAAGAATATAATCTTTTTCTATAATATAATATATTTACTGGAAGATGAATTATTTTAAAATTTAATTTATGTATGTTGTTATTGAAAATTATTTTATACAAACATGTAATAAATTTTGACTATTTTATCACATCGCGTTATTCATTATGAATATGTTTTTATAGGGTGAACTCTTAGTAGATAATATAAAAAAATTTTACACTAATATTATACATATATATAATTCTTATTTAAATTTATTTTCTTGTCGTTGTGCGTCTCTTGTCTCTCTTCTTCTCCCTATAAGTAAGTGTTTTTTAATTTAAGGGTGAAAAATATAAATTATTAAATTTAATTCATAAGATTTAAGTATTATAAAGAATTTATTTCAAATCAAAATCTGTAATTTTAATTTTAAATTTCATAGGATATAAAGTGAATAATTTTTTGGATTTTAAAAATCTAAAATTAAGATGCATTTGCATAATTTTAAATTATAAAATTATGGGTCGGGTCAAACTAAAGTAAATTATAAAGAAGGATGGAGTCAAGTTGGATCCAAGTAAATATGAGTCGACCCAGGTTTGGGTCAAATTGAGTTGGTCTGTACCTAATTATAGCTGAGTTAGTTCAAGCCCAAGTTGAGTCAAGTCAATCCAAACCCTAGTTGAGCAAAGTTAACTTAGACATTTGTCGAGCTAAGGCAGTCTAAGCCTAGGTCAAACAAAGTCAGCTTAAACTAAGGTTGAACATAGGCCCAGACCCAAGTTGAACAATGTCAGCCTGGGCCCTATTTGAGTTAAGTTGACAAGGCCTAGGTCAACCTAAGTTAGCTGACCAAGATTAATCCGAGTTGCATCAAACCCAAGTCAAGATAAGAAGGTGTAGTTTGAATCAAGTTGGCACGGGTCAGAGTTAAACCAAGTATATGTAGGCTTAAGTCTAGCCAAGTCGACATGGGCCTAGGTCAAGTCGAGTCAACATGAGCCCAAGTTGAGTTGAGTTGGCCTGGATCAAAGTCAACCCAAGTCGGTCTGTGAGTTGGTCAAGACAAGTTGATCGAGTTCAGATCGAGCAGAGTCAGCTCAAAAGTTGGTTGAGACCAGTCGATCCTAGCCTGAGTCGAGCAGAGTTGACCCGAGCTTAGGTTAAGCATAATTAGCCTAGGCAAGGA
This sequence comes from Lablab purpureus, assembly GCA_030347555.1. NCBI lineage: Eukaryota > Viridiplantae > Streptophyta > Magnoliopsida > Fabales > Fabaceae > Lablab > Lablab purpureus. Next base: position 39,416,076 of record CM059256.1, read on the forward strand.
TCAAGCTAAGTCGGCATGGGCCCAAGCCTAAGTCGAGCTGAGTTGACATGGGTCCAGGCCTAAGTCGAGCTGAGTTGGCCTGAGCCAAATAAACTTGAGTTGGCCCAAGTATAGATTGAGTCGAGTCAAGTTGAGCCTAGGTCAAGTCAAGCCAAGTCGGTATGGGTTGGGGTTAAGCCAAGTGAGTACAAGTCTAGATTGAGTTGAGTCGACAGGGACCCAGGTCGAGTCTTGGGTTGAGCTAAGTCAATCTGGACTTGGTCAAGTTAAGTTAGTATAAGCCTGAGTCAAGCTTAATTGAGCTGAGTTGACATTAGTCCAAGTTGAATTGAGTCAACCCCAACCCAAATAAGGTTGAGTCAGTTTTAGGTCGAGTTTAGTTGGCACGAGCAAAGGTCTAACTCATCTAGCTTAGACCTAGATCGAGCTAAATCAACATGGGTTAAGTGAAGCCAAATTCATCTAGTCTTAATTTAAGTCCAATCATTCTAAGTCCAAGTTATGTTAAATTAAATTGGTCTTAATTTAAGTCCAATCGTTCTAAGTTCAAGTTATGATAAATCAAATCAAGTTGAGTGAAATTGAACTAGGTATAACAAAACTTAAGTTTTAAAATTTAAATTTAATTTTAAAAAAATAATCTAAATTTAATCTAATTAATAAAATAGATTTTATGTAAATTTAGTCTAACTTAAATCAATTTAATTAAATTGAAATAATTTAAATTAATTTAATCTATTTATAGTAGATTTAGATTTTACATATAATCTATCTTATTATATATGAATTGGATTAGATTCGATTGAAATTGTTTTTTCAATGAGGTCATGATCCATGAAGTATACAAATACTGGTTAGATTCTTACATTATATGATGCATTCAAATGCCCATAATAAAACACCTAGTTAGTAAATAGTAAGAGTACATCAGAAAAGAGATAAAAGAGTCTTTCAGGAAGGAAGGGTTTGATGAGATGTCAACATTACACAAATATGTGTTCAATTTACAATCAACGACAATATTTGGAAGTTTTTTAACAATTAAAACACTGCAGAAATAATGCACAAAGTATTGCAATAATTATCAGCATGGAGAAAATGGAGAATCTGACAGAAGATAATTTGAGTGATAATTTATTTAATAGAATTTAGTTAAAATGAACTAAGGTCCACATAGATAGTTTGCTTTAATTGATTAGTTTAAATATAAAGTTTAAACCTTTAAGGTACCAATCACTGTGACAGTTAGAATGATCTTTCAAACATGTTCTTACTTAAAAGTGCACTCCACCTTTGTAAAGTTCCATCTGATATTTTTTTATCTACAAACACAAACAAGTGTGGCAAAATTTGAACATAGACTTTAATTTATACTCATTCTATGTTTCCATAATATTTAGGAACAAATATAATATATTAGTTCTCCCAATGTCAGTGTAATGTGACTATTGAGATAGTTTTTTTAATACTAAAATAAATATAAAATTAAATTATGACAAACATTAAAAATTAATTAAAAACTGAATTATAAATATCTCAAAATATATTTTTAGCAATAAAAAAGCCATATAAAGATATTCACTTCTGTCTTTTAAATATTTATTAGTTACTTCAATAAATAATTTTACCTAACCAAACATTTCACATCTGATAAGGAAGTTTTAACCATTATCAGTTTTTAAGTATGAAATAGTTTTTCTTCTAGCTTTTAAGTTCCCAAGTGCTTCTATACTAAACCGTTGACTTGACAGCTGAATTGGATAAACCAAAGTCTGTCTGGACCCAATTGGTCCCACATGGACCATGCTTTCTGTAATACCATACTATACTTTTTCAGTTGTTTCTTATTATGTTATCTCTCTTTGCCTTCATACTTTTATTCTTATGCCTCTTTTGTAATATAATATAATACTAAAGAATAAGTACCAGTAACAATTCTTATAAAAAATAAGCAACATTTGAATCGAAATTAATTATAAATAATAAATTTATTAATATTTATAAAAGTTACATTTTTATGATATAAAGATAGTTACATTTTATCAGTTAATAATGAATAATATGTAAAAATCCTTAGACTTTCTTCTGCATTCAGTGATGCAGGGTGGTGTAGAGTTTCAGACAGCCTTGAAATTCGTCCCCACCGCACAGGCCACAGAGATGTGTATAGATAGAACAAAGGTGTAGTGCTGTTGATTTGTTTAAGGGATCTTCCATGCATGTTCATTTCTCTGAATCTTGCTTACACTAACGGACACAATGTCTTAATGAGGATATTGATCTATCAATCACACACAACGAAACAAAACTGAAAGCTGAGTGATGACAATCAAAACAAAAGTAAATTACTTTGATCCAACCCTTTGGTCACAAAAACAGTAAAATAAAATAAAAACATATCACAAACCCCAAGGTGAAAATGACTCATTCCATGAAATTTACTTACTATGGTTTAGCAATGGAGACCACTAGTTCATATGAATCACAGATCTTTTCCTTTGTAGTGTCTTCTACCATATTCTTTTTGGGATTCTATGACTATTTAACTCATCCAATCAAATTGCCCTTAATTTCCATGTTTAGCTTGCAAACACATAATATTGGCTTGGCTAAGACGGTTTATGTTTCATTTTTTACTTAAAAAAAGTTTGGGATGGGGAGAAGCTCTTCCAAGTTAACATTCAGAAAATATTGTTCATGATTAAATTTTATATAGAGGAAACTAATCAAAACCAAGATATCAGGTCAACCATTTATCTTTTCTTATCAATGTTCCTAAGTAATGTTGGTAATGAAGGTAACCACGAACCCCACTTGCAAGTTGCAACCTCGAGTAAATCCAAAATGGTTGTCTTTAAAACTAACCTCACATACATTTGCTTTATATTATCTTGCTGCAAAAATCAGTTCATAAATCTTACAAGTTCACAATCTCCCATCCATAACTGAAAAAGAACAAAATTTATAAATGTAGCCACAGCACCAACATGGGCCAATTTTGTTTTCTTTTACCTCCCCCTTATATAGGATAGACTCTTCTTCAAGTGTGTCAACACTCAAATGCATTTTCACCCAAACAAGGATTAATCCACGACTGTGCGTGATTGTTCAAAAATAGAAGCATGATGGTGAAAGTTTTGGCTCGTGTTTGCCTAAAATAATTTAGTTTAGCAATCAAATGTGTTCATTGATCAAGCCTTTTGTTTCTTAGTAATATAAGAGATGTTTCAAAAATAAATAATAAAATTTTATGTCATGAAGATTACCACCGTTATTGCATTGTAACTTTCACATACTGAACTAATCTAACTGCAAACGAGATAAACTGTATCAACATTTTTTTCATTTGGTTTTGAGTCTAGTTTGTCGAAATTTTGTGGAAATTATTCCGAACAAGTTGTACTTGAAGCAACCTAAAAAAACACCATCTACTGCAACTATGTTTTAGCATGAACACATCAGTTGGACATCAAACAAACAAAAACAAAAACTACAGCCATCAGCAAATATTCTTTCCCTATCTCTCTCTTGAGGTGGGCAGAGGGCTGATTTGGTCATTTCATTAAAATCTCGTGCCCCCATATGAACCTGATGATCAACAGCAAAGCAAAGCCTCTTCTTCAATTCTTCCAAGCAAATGATGAACTGCCGATGCAATACCATCTACTGAACCAAGTTGGAATCCTTCTTCAACCTTCATAAAAAAAATGCTAATATTTTTAGCTAAACAATATCTTCTGGACTTTTAAAAGGCATCATAATTTTGTAACTGAAAGAATATGGAGTTAAGGATGGTAGAAAATGGAACACAGTACTAAATGAATAGTAGTTAATTACGTACCTTAGCACTGATGGAATAGAATACCAAAGAGTCTATGGTGGTGACATTAAGATGTAGGACGGTGAGGTAGAGAGTTTGGAAACCAGATACTAACTTTGTTAGCTGCCCGGGGCTTTTCCTAGTGAGAATTCGAAGATTTGCATGGGTCTCGATTAAAGTGACCTCGATATCAGCTATGGCAGCTTTGGTCTTGGATGTGTATTTGTTAGGAGTCTGGGACCATGTGTACTGAGGATACAAAAAAAACTGTGCAAAAGGGGGTTGCATGAGTTTGGAAATGGCCGTATTTTCATTGGTTTGTGCCACTTCTTGCTGTAAAAGTTGCAGCTTTCTTGCTTCCAGTGTTTGCAAGAGGTGCTCCAGCTCCTTCACAAACTCTATGGCACCACCCACTATAGAGGCCTGGTCACCCTAAAACATACAATTTGCATCTTGAAAAAATTAGTTCAATTGAACAGAACTTTAATTTATACATAAAGTACTTCGAGTAGATTTCAAAGCTTTCAATTATTTGGCAGCACTAGAAGCGGATTACAATTTAGGTTTAGTATTGTCTCTTTTTATTCAGTTACGAAGAGAAGTAAAAAAAGCAGTATAAAGAACATTATCTTTGATTCAGATATAAAGTTTAGAATATTGGCTTTAGTTTAGCTTTGTCCTGCTAAGCATTATCCCTAAAAGAGAATCTCCTTATTTCTACTATATTAGGACCATAACATATTAGTGATTTTGAGAAAAATCCCAACAACATTAGTTATGAGAAAGAAAGAGGAACTAGATAGAGACTGAAAAAGAAGTAAGCAAGAAAGCCAAAACAAACCCTTGGAACGTAGGACTCAGGCATGAGTGAACGAAGGACAGCAAGATGCTCATTCATCTGCTTTCGGCGGTTTCTTTCCACTGTAATGTGAGTGATTCTTTGTGTCTCAGCCTCTTCCTTGTTTTTGCAAACCCTTGGCTTCCTTCTCCTCTTCTTCCTACCTTGCACCACCGCCACATTCTGCTTCCTGTCAATGGCTTCTGGGTCGCTGGCTTGGCGCTTTCGGGTCCTCACGGAGCAGTTATCAAATGAGGGGTCATGTTCCTGATAGTTCACAAAACTTTCTAAGAAACTAGCCTCCGAAGAGTCATGGCTGCTAAATGGAGTTGCAGATATAGTATCATAGACAATGAAGTTGGAAAACTCATTGGATGGAAGAGTTTCTAAAGCCATTATTATTCTCTCTTCAACTCAAGTTTGTCTGAACTTCCCTACTTGCTGAGAAAAGTAAGTCACTACCAGAGTTTGCATGAGTTTCTCATAGAAATGACAGCCATATATAGAAAATCTCACTAACTTGGTTGATGCAGTTTGAGTCACGGAGGAAGAGGAAGCTGAAGGTTATATATCGGAGAATGAGTTAATTTAGATTAGAGGATACGCAGCAGCACGTGAGAAGGGCAGAAAAGGTCTTGTGCTTTTCAGGAATCAGAAAGGTGTAGTGAAAGGAAACAGGCTCCTCACACATCCATGCTTTGGTTTCCTTCCCAATTTCATAGATGCTGTCAAAGACTGGCACAGCTTATGCCAATGAAGAGTAGAGTGGGGGACCCAAATCTATATAGAAATAAGCATAAAAACAACAGAACAAGCTGTGCAATAGCTACTCATCACATTCAAATCTGTGTTGGGCTTTGCGGGAAATGAATGGCTCACGCACCCGAGATTCCCATATAAATAATTTAGACAAAGACTATGCATGTATTTGACAATCCACCGGTACAACATTCTACATGTCAAAACCATCTCAACATTGTGTTCTAGATGTAAACCCTACGGTACATATTATTATTCCAGGGTACGCTACAGAGATACCAATTAAACAGTATCTAAAATTTCTGTGTATGTAATTAAATCTTCGCCATTATAATTAACAAAATTATTACTTACCTAAAAAAGAATTCTAATGTCATTTATCAATTAATTGTGTTGATGAAAATAGTGATTGGTATCACTTAATTTCTTATAACAAAACATTTTAATGTTATCCATCAATTAATTGTGTTGATGAAAATGGTGATTGGTATCAGCTAATTTCTTATAAAGCCAACACAGCCCCTACTATAAACTAAGAAAGTCTGTTTTACTTGTATTGTAGAAGGGGGCTACACCTTGATGCCATACTGTATACGAAAAGTGAGGATAGTCAGGACCACCAGAAACTTGGCAAGGAATATCTTTCATGTCGCCCCTCTCTCAAATACGTGAATTATGAACATGTAGACGCAAGTGCATCAAACTAAGAAAAGCTTAGCACAGTTTATCGCAGCTTAGCATAAAGAAGTTTATACTTTACGACAATTATAACTGCAGTATTAATAATGATGTGGAGTCCTTGTGGGCATAGTCTACACCTCGATGTGCATGTTTTTCTAGACACCAGAACTTTAGCCATATGTGCTGATGAGGACACACGAAAGGACAGAGGTCGAGCTAGGAGCGTGGTCCAAGTTGTCAGACTCTGCTGCAATAACCATGTGACTGTGAGCTACCCTTCTCGAAAAAGTACACCATCTGCAGGTCCACATCACTTAGGCTACATTCAAATCCCCATAAGTCAGTTTCAACCTTTCTTTTTCCATTATATATATTGCCTAGAAAGATTTATGCATCATTTTACCACACTGTTTCACTGTGCAATCATGTATAAAAACTACCAAGGGCTTGCCAAATCAAGATGCATGAAAACGAAGCTAGGGAACACAAAAGCACCGATGTATGAGTTGTAGGTTGCATTTGCTCAGTGGTCAATTGGTATCCATGCTAAGATACCATGCAATTGCATGTGCAGGAAAATGGCTATCTTCTTTGGGGTCAACGTAGTGTCATAAAGATGAGATTTGTCCAATCTATGTACTTTTTAGAGTACATATGCATTCCTAAATCTTAAGTTTGTTAGCCCAGAGTTCAACGACAGTAGAATTTGTACAGTGTATACCTTTACAATCAACCACAATTGCTACAAGATTTTAATAAAAAATTCAACTGAAGATTAAAAGAAAGAATATTTATTTGAAAATAAATAATAAGACTAATAGAACATATTACAATATAGCAATTGACTGCTTCACCAAAATTTTAACTTAATACCAAAATAATCTACAATACCAATTACAATTGATAAAATATAAGCATAGACCAGCAAGATAATAAGGGCCGTGATTGATGATGCAGACAGAGTATCAACGGACAAGTTTACCAACCCCGTGAGAATATTTGCCTGCACACAAATTATCCTAAAAAAATTATAACTGATGATATCTAGAGAGAGAAAACATAATTTTTGTAAATAAGTATCTTGTTTTCACCAGTAGAAATGTAGCGAGTAAGTTTCGACTGAATGCTTCTTCAAGTATTGATGTTTTCCTTCCGGGAACAAGGTCAGCCAGCATTAGAACTGATATCAGCTGAAAAATGGGTAATATTCAGATTAAATAGTCAAATCCATAAACAGATTTCAAATTAGAAAATACAATACTGTGCTGCAAAGTGAGGACTAATGTTGTTAAACTCAAGGATGGTAAGAGGATCGGGAAGGAGGATAAAAGATTGTAACTCGGGGATTGTAACTCAACTAGTGAGAGTTACAAACATATGAAAATTATATTCATAATTCATAAAAATTGTTCATAACACAATTAAAAACAGATTCATAAAATGTTTAATACAAGAAAATTATTCAAGGAAATCCTTCATATTAAGAGCAAGATAAGCATCCTCCTCGTCCACATGATCTCCATTTTCATTAATTTCATCTCCTCATACCTTCATCATTATCAGCAATTGGAGGAACCTCCAAATCATCTATAGGTGCACCAACACTACCACCACTAGCATCTTCATGTTCTCCAACTTCAACTAAGATGTCTTCATCCGAAACATCCAAAGTTGAACTTTCTTCATTCTCCTCCACAGTCCATTCATCATCAGAAGCAAGATCATCAATGTTATAGTCTCCTGTTTTCCTAACATCCTTCTTCTTCAATCTTGAATTAGCCATCACAAACACCACATCATTCATGGTCTTTTGCTGTAAACGATTTATTTTCTTGGTGTGGACCTAAATAATTATAAAATTAACACATCATAATATTCTCTCAAAATAATTATAAAATCAATTTCAAAGATTTAAATTCTTTCTTACCCTCTCAAAAGCACTCCAATTACGTTCACAATCGGATGAACTACAAGTCAAACTCAATACTCTAATAGCAAATCTTTGTAATTCTAGATGTTCATCGCCATATGATTCCCACCATTGTGCTGAAGTTTTGGTTTTGAGTGCACATTGAGCTATTAGACTACAAAAAAATCCAGATTTGCTCTTGAAACTCTCAATTTGAGCATCAATCTTGCTTATCTCATCAATGTCTCCCACCAACCTATCCAAGCAATTATACATTCCACGTTTCGACTCATAATTAGTCTTAAACTCAGCATCTTAGTGCAACATGGGATTAAAATAATAACATGCAGCATGCAATGGCCTATGCAATTGGTTGTCTCATCTTTGATCAATGATTTCCCAAAGGGGAGTGTAGCTAAGAAACATAAAAACAAATAAATTAATCTCCAAGCAAAATCTAAAATTTTAAAAAATAAAATATAAGTGAAAGGTAATTAGTTATTACTACCTCTTACTAACTCCATTGAAAAGACTTTGAATCTTTCATAAATGTATCCCATAGTTGGTTTCTCATCTGAATCAACCATGCACAACACCTTGGTCAGGGGAAGAGCACCCCTCATGCAATTCAAAATATTTCTCCAAAATCCCTTGTCCAGTATTAAATTTTCCACAAATCCTTCATCTCTAGTCTTACAAATTGACTATCTTGCTACTCCTTGGATGTGAACATCCTAATAAGTGATCCTTTATTTTCATTCAGGCATCCCAAGATCAAATAAGTGGCAAAACGAGTATTGGCAGGTCTTATCAAATTTGTGCCTTTAGTAAACTTATGCAACAAAGAAATAAGATCTATTCTTGAATAGATGTAGGTTGTGATTTTCTTATCATTTGCTATTATCTTATGATGGAGAGGTATTTTTTTTCTCAAAATCTTCCAACATTAAATCAATGCAGTGTGCTGCACAAGGTGTCCAATATAACTTTTGCATTAACAAATCTCCAGCTGCCTTGTAATTTGCTGCATTGTTGATTACAATTTGGATCACGTTTTCTTCTCCAACCTCCTCAACAACATTATCCATTATCTTGAAAATTTTATCAATAGTCTTACATATGTCAGAAGCATCAATAGACTTCAAGAAGACAGTTCCCTTTGAACTATTCAGAAAATTAAGTATAGTCCTCCTCTTATCAATCCATCCATCTGTCATTATTGTGCACCCATTTTTATGTTCATATAAAATCAGATTGGTCTTTTCAACTTGTTGCTTCAAATATTTTACCCTAATTTCATGATATGATGGTGGCTTAAATCCAGGACCATGTTTGGCAACCAACTCAAGCATCCTCCATAACTCTTCGCTCTTTGCTACATTAAATGGAATAACATTGTTGTAGAAAAATGGAGCAATTTGTTGACATGCATCCTCCCTCTCACTTTTCTTGAAAATGGCATTGATAGTACTTTGAGTGCCCCTTTTCTTGAAAATACTTGACGAGCCCTCACTCTCTTCTTGCCTTACTCTTTTCCTAGCATTTTTTGAATCACCCGCAGCACTACTATCCCATTCATATTCTCTAGATTTTGATTTTTTAATCAAATTTTGCTGTAGCACTTAAACCACATCCAACATTAACTTTTTAACATTTTTTAGGAATGCTATACATGATCCAACATCCTTTGAAGTTCCTGCTAGATGATGCTTCAATCGGTAAATTCCACCTGTTAATACTTTCTCATAATATTTACATTTCACGTTTCTTGCTTTTCCATCAACAGAAACACAATGACTCCATGCAGGATCAATCCTTGCTCCAACTCCATTTCCTCTTCTAGGAATGTCCCCTTACCCTGTCCCGGATGCCATTTTTTCTTCAAATTCTAAATCAAACTTAATAAAATCCGAGAGGAACAGAAGGCTAGCAGAGAAAGGAGAATGAGAGGAACAGAAGGCTAGCAAAGAAAGGAGAACAAGAGGAACCCAGAACACGAACACGACAGCGACGGCGAAACAAGAACACAGTGGTGACAGTAGAGAAGGTGAAACAAAACCCGATGGTGGTCATGGCTTGAGGCGATGGTGGCTCGTGGCGATGGTGGCTTGCAGCGATGGTGTTCGTGCAAAACAGAACCCGAAACAAAATGAGTCGGCAATGGTGGTCTTCGTTCATGATGGTGGTTGTCGTTCGCGTTCTTCTCTTTGCATTCATTGAGAGACACGTGAGTTTTGGGGAAGAAAATGAAAACCTAGCAAAGTAAAGAAGGATGTTTGGGCCTTCTTTTCGGGTTGGGTTGGGTAGGGTTTTTAAATGTAAATGGGTCTACAACCCGAGCTCAACAGCGCCGCCAGAATCGACGCGTCAAAGGATTCTCTGATTTCACGAGGAAACTCACGATCCGCCATCGATCCGCTTCTCCGGCAATCCTCTGTACGAGTTAGCTCGCGGTGCCTCCCAAACTCGCAGGATCACGCGAGTATGCAAGTTTACTCGTGATTTTAACAGCATGGGTTAGGACCACAGTACTGATTGAGATAGCCTAAGATGTCAAACTTCAAAAATTAATTGCACAAATAAAATTTATACAAACTACCAACCAATATAGAACCTAAAAAGAGTTTTAAAATGTAGCAACTGCAATACAAACTACAAACTACATAGAATAGAACTGAAGTGAGAATGACCTGTAGATTATCAGCCAATACCATAGTAACATATGGAAGGTTGCACTGCACAAAATATCAACAGTTAGTTTTCATCATTTATGTTAAAGAATGCCTCCTGTAATTGAGAAACTTTAATGTAGTCAGACATACTGTTCTTCGTGATACTCTTTCAACATGCTTGTCCAATAGTACAGTTAATAACCTGACATGGACATCATGAAAAAGGAATAAGTTCTATAATAAAAGGAATAAATTCAAAGTTGTATACAGGATAAACAAGTTTTGGAGCAAAACAAGATTGCTTAGCGCAGGATAAACAGGTTTTGGATCAAGCTTTACCAAAATAAGATGGAGAGAGCCCAAACCCTCATCCGTAGCCATCTGCTACTTCTAAATCCAGAGGAATGACTTCCAAAGATAAGAGAGTTTCCTAGATGAACGCCAAGAAGGTACATACCCCAGTATCCTGGAGACAAAATAATACTGCTTGACCAATTTTCGTGTATAAAAAATAAAATGGCTAGAAGTACTTGTCAACAAAACTATAGCCTAAGAATCAAGATTGAACAATGCAGGGTGAAATTCTCACCAAATATGCTAAAAATTCCCTCCTTGTTTTGACTTAAAATATCCATTCCTCTTTCATCAGAAAGTAAGTAATGATTTAAACCTTTCACCAAGCAGAACTGGTACCCTTGGAAACAGAAATTAAACTTGATAAGAAAATCAGATTTCAAAAGACAAGGCATAAGAATAAGACAAATAAAAATGTACCTACTAGTAGAAGTGAACCAATAACTCCACAATATTGAGGAGCAATATTAATAAAGGAAGTAAGGATTGACACAGCGGCAAGTGTGAAGAAGAAATTCCAATGCACACCGTATTCACCAACATGTACCTATAAAAAGGAAAATTGATAACTTGCTTCCTAGAGAATGTCTTCACTCTTGGATTAGAAAATTATTACTCACAATTCGGAAATAAATAGGCAAAACAGTAAACCAGTGTTCATTGAAATTAAAATTTAAAAAACATGAAAAACAGCTTGTTAAAGCTTTTAGATATAGGTGACTAGCCTTGTTAAAGCTTTAGATATAGGTGACTAGCCTTGTTAAAGCTTTAGATAAAAAGGGTATTTGTATATGCAAAACAAGTTAATCCATTTGAGTTGCCACAGATCATTCTAAGAATACCAATGAAAAAATCCCACCTGATAATCCACACCAGTTGTTGTAACAAGACGGAGAAATCCTAAGATGATCAGTGGACTAGTTGAAACTATTGCAGACTTCCAGCTTCTGTAGCATGAGAAAAGAAGACATGTTCAGAGGAATACAGAATGCCGTATATCTGAGCAAGATTATTTAAAGAGACATTAATGTTATTATAGACCAGATAAACAAAATGAGAAAGGAGAAACTTCGTTTTAAGAGATTGTCAGCAAGGTTTATTTTGTTCACATTGCTTCTTCACTCATTATTATGATTGTCAGAAAAGTTCTCTAACTCTTTCAGGTGAAACATCTTATAATCTATCAAACTAAAAAAATACATTTTTACATCTTACAAAAATTAATTTCCAAGAGGTTATTTGGTGAGTTGTGAATAATACTTAAGCTTTGAGACTTTAGATAGGGTAGCAATGAATGACTCACACTGTCGCAATATTCCGTGCTTGCCGAGAAACTAGTGAATTTGCTAAGACAAATGCTCCAACTCCAAGATCCATCTGGAATGCAAAAGTAATCTCAAATCATAATAGAGCAATCAAATTATTGAAGATACTGAGTGTTAGAAATATATAGTAACATATTACCATTATAAGGGAGGAAAAGAAATCCTCCTTAATCAAACAAAATACACAGTTTGTTTAGATAAAGTTCTCTATAAGAACTTACAGGAGAAGAAAATAAAAAGATAAAAAAAGTGGGTGTCTCCTCTAAGCTAAACTCAACTTATGTACTTCAGCTTTTGAAGAAGTTGTGGGAAAAGTGTTGAGCTAGGAAGTATAAAAATCATATTAAATCAAATCTCTTTTCCTGAATTCTTATTGTAAAACACGTTTTTCATTCTCATAGAATCGTGTCAAAATTGCAGAACCATACCAAACTAGTTCCATATGTTTCAGTCTTTGCATATCTTCTAGGAAATATTTCGAAGTCAACAGCCAAGATGCACAAGAATGTTATAATCATCTGCAAAAAATCTTTTATCAACATGAAAACAACAAAAAAAATCAGAACAATGGAATAAAGAATTTCTATAGTGGCACTTCATACCACAAGAACCCTGTAAGAAGTCACATATGCCCGAAGAGAATTGGGCTCTCCTTCAAAAGAAGAAGACGAACCACCAAACCTGCAGTTATGTGTATAGAATTAGCCATTATCTACTTTGGTTCATCTGAAACTTCTGGCCTTAATTTTCTGTTTCGTAAGAAAGTCCATATCCCTTAAGAAAGTTACCTATACAAAATTGCAAAATTACCTCTTGGTTGCAATATATAGTAATGTCAAGATAGTGAACAAACATGCAAAGATATAGGTCCAGTTTGCAAGTACCTATCATCAAGTTCATTGTAGTAATTACAAAATAAACAATGAGGGGAACTTGCGGCAAAAGACTTAAACAAGCTGTCACAACTTTCAAGCCACAAGTTTTCAATTTGTTGGCAAAACATCCTATACTATTGGTACTAGGGAGGGAGCACTTACAGTGAAAAATAAGAGCATAGGAACAACAATAACAAGAAAGTCCAGAGACAATGTGGCTAGGTATGATTTGAAATTCCTTTTACCGGAAGGAGCATCGTCATTTTTCTTCTTCAGCGAGGCACCTATAATTAATAAAAAGAAAATAGAAAATAAAGCAATTAGTACGAATATAATAATGAGCTTATATTGAAGCAAACAACAGAAACATCGACCTGAGATTATAAAAACATAAGGATATAATACTATTTGGGTCTATACCACTGTTAAATTGGTCCTTGAAGCTAAGAAAATTCTATTTAAGTCCTGAAATTTCTAGGTATAAGTCCATAAACTTGACCATTTATTATCATTCTGAACACTAAACATGTGTTAACATTATGCTTGACTTTTCTAATTTTGGACTAAAGTGCCTTGCAGACTAATTTTACTTCTAGAGACTTCTTTTAATTTTCATATTTTAAAACTCTAATGTGACAGCCTTATACACTACCAATAACCCAAGTTCTGCCCCCAAAACATAACGATAATAAAAAGAGTCACGCGGAATTAAAACGAAATGTTGCACTTGAGCATAGCTAAAAGGTTGTGCTAGAGTATACATAAATTTATAAATTATATATTGAAGTGTGGTAAGGAACTGACCAGTAATGGAAATTGAGGAGATGGAGTGACGAATAAGAACCAGAACCTGTAATGGGAACAAAAAGCAAACACAACCGCGTCACATTGAAGCTGGAATGAATGCGCATGCAAATGGCAGGGTCACTCACCGGAATAGTCACTGTAAGTGCCGCGATTTCGGGCATAGAGGATCCGCTCAAGTTGCTAACAAATCTGCAAAATTGAAACAAATGAAATACGAGATCAGTGGTGAAAAATTGAAGATTATTGTTACAGGGAGAAAGGTAAAGAAGAGAGTAACTGTTCTTTGAGATGCTTGTTAGGGTTGAAGGAGGGTTTAGGCAGAGGAAGATCCATTGATGAAATCCAATGGTCAACTTGGGTCGAAGACGGAGAATCACACAAACTACTGAGAACGGAACTAGGGAACAACGATAGTCACACTACACTACCTTCCATTCAAAGAGACATTCTCCCATGTATTTTCAACACAATCAATTTTTTGGTTTTTTTTTCTAACTTATCCAATATTGGGTTAAATTACTTCGTCCTTAATTAATTATTAATATAATTGAAACAGATGTTTATTTTTTTAATTATGTCATTAACAGAATTGTTTTTATTGTATTTGATGCATCAACCTTTCTTTTATTTATTCTAACGCTTATAATTATTAATTAAAAATTATTGTTAACTAAAAGTTAAAATTTTAGATAAAATTATAAAACTTGAAATTTAATTTGATTATCACACGTGTTTTATAGTTTTTATTACTTTAATAGGAAAAATTTAATTTTAATTAAAATAAACAATAAAAATTATGTTGCAACTTTTCAATTCTTTAATAGTTATATTTTTTAAGACCAGTACAAAATTTATTATTGAAAAAATTGCTCTGACCAAACCAGCTAAGAATTTTTTTTAAAAGAAAAGGTGTCTTGTACGCTAGGAAAAAAAAAGGTAAAAAATGAATGAAAAAAAAGTTATTTAGTTGAAAATAAATGAATGAAAAAGAGATTATTGTATTTACTATATTAAAAATTTTCTTTATTATTGTTAATATTTTTTTATTAATAATAAAAGATGGAGAAAATATTCATAAATAAAAATGTCCATTTTTTATTTTAGCTTATAAAGAAATTTAAGTCTAATAAGAATAAGTTAAAGCACTTCCTTAATTATATAATATAATAAGGCTAAACATAAAATAAAAAAAATAACATGTAAATATATTTTTTACTTATAAAACAAAGGGTTAAGATACCAAAACAATAAATATTGAATGTTGTAACTTAGATATTGAAAATTATTTAGAGACTTTGGCTAAACATTTTAACTCTTACTTTAGGTCTAATAAAACTAGTTTTACACTTTTAAGAATTATTTAAAAAGATACACAACATGATGAAATGATCTAAAAATATGATAAAGTAAGATAATAACAATAAAGATTCTCTTATGTTATAGTAAATCATGGACATCATAAATAATAATAAAGAAATTTGGCAAAGAGTTTACCCAACACAACAAACTCAAGAAAAAATGAGGTAGGTAGGGAACATGTTAAAGACACTTTAAAGGCATTGGAGTAACTCTAATAGAAGAATGAAGAATTACAACTAACTCAAAAAATACAAATGGTTGACTTTAAAAAAGTATAGATTGAATCTTTAGTGGAACAAAATGACTTTCAACTCTCATAAAAGAATCATGAATGAACCAATATCAACTCATTATATGATGCCGAAAATTGTTTTATTCAATAATGCTCAAGACTCTAGTTGTCGCTTAAAAATATTTTGTGCTCAAATGTTGAGTAGTGGGGAATACAATGCAAAATATTCATTAGAACTATCTTAAATTGGTTTAGTGGTATGTCTAATAACTTTATATCTTCTTTTAAAGATTTTTCTAAACTATTTGTTGCCTAGTTTGTACGTAACAAGTTCAAATCTCTCAAGATAACAAACATGTTTAATGTAAGACAACATGTAGCAAAACCTTTGAAAGAATACTTGAGACACTTTTTTAGTGTAACTAAAAATTCCACAACCAAATGAACCGAATGTTCATTGGCGCACCTTTGTTACAAGGTTTTGAGGTAGCCCATGTGGTGAATCCTTAACACAAAGAAAGGAATAAAACATGGCATAGCTAAAGTCTTGGGATCGTGCCACGTATTGAAACAAAATAAATTATGGCTAAAAGGCTAGATAAAGAAAAGAAAGAAAGTTCTCACTCTTCAACAATAGGAATACTCGCCTAAAGGACTCAAAGAATAATTGGTATAAAAGAAACAACACATTTTTATGTAAGAACAATAATAAACATTACCAACCACAATAACCAATGTGGTTATTAGAGATTGAAATCACACCTCTCATTGTAACTATGAAGGAGTTACTAGATGTCAACACCACAAAGTGGTTAAAGGCATGATACAAAAACATGTCTTACCTATAAATGAAAACGGGTTAGGACAGATATGGGTTTAGGGTTTAACTTTATATTTTAGAAATATATTTAAAGTAATCTTATTTAAAATTATAAAAACAAAATATTCACATATATAAAAAGGAATTTTTTTGGCAATACTAGAAGGGTAGCAAGATGGCTAAATTGGCATATTTTTTAAATGAATAAATATAAATATAAATAAATAAATAAAATTCTAAACAAATTTTTAATTCTTAATATTTCTTTTGTTAATAATTTTATTTTTGTCACTTATTAGATTAACATAATTGTATTCACCATTCATTTTAAAGTCAAATACATAATAAGAAGTGGTCAAATAGGTGTGATACAGGTAGACCACCAAGTTGTATGCAAATCTACGAAGGAAGGTTGCGAAATGAACAAGGTATTTATATTGCTAACATCAATCATAAAGTAAAAATACTAAAACTGGATTTGAGAAAAATGTTTGAAGAAAGGTGACCACAACTAGTTGATGGATAGAAGGAAATTGACATTGGTCCATGGTTGTCAAGATCTACGCTAACCTTGACTGGAAGGTGGAGAAGATTTGGTAATATTGTTATGAGAGAACATGGAAGTGTTTGCTTGGTTAGAAACTAGCATGTCAAGAATAAATTTGTATTTCTTATGTTTGAATTAGATCCTAAAGAAAAACCAATAATTCAAAAGACAAGAAATTTTAGGGAAGAGAAAATTAAGGTTATAGTGAAAAAGACAATGGAATTGGTGACAACAAATCATGTTCACAAAATTTAGTATCCAATATGGTTTATCAATGTGATTAGACGTTTTTCTGTTAAAGAGTTGGTTGGGACAGTTGTAATAGCCCTGTGGCTATTTAATGGGACATTTGGGTTATTGTTTAACCAACTTCCAATTGTAACACTTTGAGCATTCTTGAGCGTGAGAGTTCATTGAAAGAGTAATGATTGACGCTTGAGCATTCTTAAGTGTGAGAGTTCATTTAAAGAGTAACGATTGAATTACAATCTTTGTTTATAGTGAATTTCTATTTGTGGGTTGTTGAAGTTTGTTAACACTTCAATCATCCACATTTATCTTTTGGGTATTATTCTTTCTTTGTTTTACCTTTTACCAATTAAAATTTCTGCTCTATTTTTCTATTCGTTTGTGTGTTGGACGCTTTAGGTGTTTTTTAGCTTGTTTGTTGAGTTCTTCCACAACAAATTGGTGCGGTGAACGTGGAAACTCAATCATCATGACTTTTGCAAAGTATAAGGTTGAGAAATTCACATGTCTAAATGACTTTGGGTTGTGGCGGTTGAAGATGTGGGTGCTTCTGGTTCAATAGGGCCTCATTAAATCTTTGGAAGGTGAGCCCAAGCTTGATGCTATCATGGTTGAGAAGGACAAGAAAACGTTGTTGGAGAAAGCCCATAGCGCGATTGTTCTAAGTCTAGGTGACAAGGTGTTGAAGAAGGTGTTGAAGAAGAAGATTGTTGTAACTATGGACAAAGTTGGAAAGCTTGTACATGACGAAGTCCTTGGTGAATTTTCTATACTTGAAGCAAGTGTTGTACCATATAAGATGAGTAGTGAAAAGGCGATAAGCGAACAACTAGATGAGTTCAACAAGTTGATCCTGGACCTGGATAACATTAACGTTCAAATAGAATATGAGGATCAAGTGTTGTTATTGTTGTGCTCATTGCCCAAAATGCATGACCATTTTAAGGAGACCTTGTTGTATGGAAGAGAGACTCTTTTCTTGAGGAGGTTCAGACGACTATTAGTTCAAAAGAACTAAACGAGAAGTTTGACATGAAGGCCTTTGGTTCTGGAGATGAGGGGTAAATCGTCTAACAGTGAGGGTAGAAGTGGTAGAAGGAGGTCGAAGTTGAGAAAGAGTGGAGATGCACCTAACATCAAGCTGCATTTTGTAAGAGATGTGATTATCGGAGGATCTGTGAGAGTGACGAAGGTCTCAATGGATCATAATCCCTTTATATGATTATGAAATTTCTGTAAGGCACAAATTCTTTCATTTCTTGGATTTGATCTAGATGATTGGTAATTGAAGTCTGTAATAGGCTTGGTGGTAGGTTGTGATTCACTCAAAAGATTTATGTTGAACCAAGGTGGAGATTTGTGGAGTCTGATATAGTAATTAGTCTAGTAAAATCTTGTTAAAGGTACTCAGACCGTCTAACTCTTCGGATCAATAGAAGCTTATGCTTCTAGATAGGTGAAAGGTCTCAATAGATTGTCTAATAGTGTATAGATCGTCTAGTCTGTTTGAGTACTTGTATAAACCATCTAAGTATCTTTTAGAGTTCTGTAAAGAGGCACTTCACGTGACCTCTACTCTAGTTTAGACGTTTTTTCTGTTAAAGAGTTAGTTGGGACTGTTGTAATAGCCTTGTGGCTATTTAATAGGACCTTTGGGTTATTATTTAACCAACTTCCAGTTGTAACGCTTTAGCATTATTGAGCATGAGAGTTCACTGAAAGAGTAATGATTGAGTTGTAATTTTTGTTCATAGTGAATTTCTATTTGTGGATTGTTGAAGTTCATTAACACTTCAATCATCCACGTTTATCTTCTAGGTATTATTCTTTCTTGATTTTTTCTTTGCTTTACCTTCTACTAGTTAAATTTTTGGTACTTTGTTCTGCTCTATTTTTATGTTCTGCTCTGTTTTTCTGTTCGTTTGTGTGTTGGATGCTTTAGGTGTTTTTAGCTTGTTCATTGAGCTATTTCCACAACAGTTACATTGGTATATTTTAAAAAAATGAATTTTCTTTTTCTGTGATAGGTATTTAGAGAAAGAGAACCATTGTCTATAGAAACAGTGAAGGATATTCTAAACAAATGAAAAAAAAGATTCTTCAAGTTAGGAATATACAAATAGAATAGTTTGTAGTTTGTAGAAGTTATTTATGAACAAAGAAATGATGTAATATTATACATTATTAATATGAAATATCATTTTTTATTCTATTGAAAATTATCATATATGCTCCTAGGTCTGATTTTTATTTGCATGTGAAAATTTGAGAAATGAACCAAAATAAAATTGACAT
Source organism: Lablab purpureus (assembly GCA_030347555.1). Taxonomy (NCBI): domain Eukaryota; kingdom Viridiplantae; phylum Streptophyta; class Magnoliopsida; order Fabales; family Fabaceae; genus Lablab; species Lablab purpureus. Next base: position 39,435,618 of record CM059256.1, read on the forward strand.
GGTAAAAAAGTAAAGACATGTCTATGTCGGTTATATGCAAAACCAATGTTGAGAAGCAAATTTTCAATGTCGCCATGTTATAAGCTTTTTGAAAACCGATATAGAATAACTTTACTATAACATTGATAGTTGTTTGCATGGATGAGAGGAGTTTGAGACCATGCAATAATGAGGTCGATAAATGAAGCTTCAAATGCTAAGGTAAGTAACATGGTAAAAAAGTAAAGACATGTCTATGTTGGTTATATGCAAAACCCATGTTGGGAAGCAAATTTTTAAATGTTAACATATTCAAAATCAGTTTTAAACTCAATGTTAAAAACTTTCTTGTTGATGAATTTGATTTGATGATGTTGTTGGAATGTTGGTGATTAATTGATGATTATGCAGTTTTTGAATAGTTGTTAGATTATCTGTTATTAGTTAGCTAATTATGATATATTAATCTGCTGTTTTCATTAATCTTCAATTAGTCAACTAATTCTGATATATTAGTCGACTATTTTCATTAATATGTCAGAAATGTGCTTTTAATGAAATAAGCTAACTATTTCGCTGTTTAGTCGACTATTTTGTTCCAGGCCTCCTAGTATGCAGAAAACAGAATAGCGCCTGTTGAAACTCATCTCTTTCTCTATAAATAGAAGTCTCGTGGGAGATTCAAACTACTGAAAGAATAGCAAAAAAAAGAACAGAGAGAGAACAGAGAAGAGAGAATCAAGAAAAGCTTACTCACAAATATTTGAAAGATTCAGCTTTAGAAAGAATTGAGAAGAGAGTCTTGATTAGCAGCTTTCTGAATTGTTTTTGTTCTCTGTGTTAAGATCGCTTTGTGGGGTTACGAAACATGTATCTTGGTGATTGGGGTGATCACTACAGACTTGGTGTGAGTCTGGGTTAGATTGAATTCTATAGGGTTTAGAATTTCATCTTTGTGGTTTTGGTAGTCTTTAGAAGAAGGGTTCTTGTAAAGACTTGATAATTTTTAGTGATTTGAGATCTGTTAGTGTTACAGATCGAAACTAGATGTAGCACTTGAAAAGAGTGAACTAATATAAATTCTTGCATATTCTTTCTCTTCTTTTATCATCTTTAATAATTGTCTGATAGAACTAATCGACTATTTCTCAGAAATTAGTTAACTAATCTGTTCTTGACAGCATCAGAAAAATTTGAAACTTAATAGTTTTCAAAGAAAATCCAATATAATTCATCCCCCCCTTCTTGATATATCTCTGCGTCTAACAATTGGTATCAAGAGCAGGTACTGTTGGCATATTTCAAGTCCAGAGTTTTATGGACACCTACAGTTTTGATGATGAAGTTTTTAGGAAGTTTCAATCAACATTAAAGACTTGTGCCATCTCACAAAGGAAGGTTGCTTGATAAGAAAGGAAAGGTATAAAGAGCATTCAAAGCTTTCAAGAGAGAAGATTGATGAAGATTTTCTCAAGAGCTGAAGGATCAAAGGTAGAAGGTTCTGTTTTGGGTGTTGGATAAAAAGAGTAAGTCATAAATCCCATTCAAGACCTTCCCAAACAAGAGAGCAAGGTGTTTTCTCGCAAAAACATTTTTCTACGCTTTTAATCGATTACCATACGTAGATAATCGATTATTTAACTTAATATTTGAATAAAAAATGTTTAACGAGCAAAATAATCGATTAAGTGTCTTTGATAATCGATTATATTGATTCCGGGTTAATATAATCGATTATGGCCTTAATCTAATCGATTAAATCGAGACAATATTTGTTTTCCAGTTTTTAAACATGATATAATCGATTAAGCTTTTAATATAATCGATTAAATGAGTCGTTTTTGCGAAATCATTCTAAATCAACCTAAGAATGGAAACTTTGGAGCATTTTCGAATTATAAAATGAAAGAGAATGTCTTAGGTTTAACACATCTAAAAAACACAAAACATTCAAAGTGTTTACTGCGCCTTAGCTTTTTCAAAGCCGCTTTCTGCTCTCTTCGGTTTGATCAAGTCTTTGGAAGTGGTGATCATTGTGCTTAAGCTTTCTATCCAGCACATTTCAGGTGTATTCTTTTCTTGTTTTACGTAAAGGAAAATTCATCCCTTGGATGCTGTTCTAAGGGAGGTGTTTCATCGCTTGTGTGTCAAGAGAGGTGGGTTTCATCCTCGGTGTGTACGAGGAGGTGTTTCATCCTTAGTGTGTCCGAGGAGGTGTTTCAGTTTATCTTTATTTGTTATTGCATGAATTGGTGTTTGTAATTTCATTTAAAGATAGTGGGGAAAATCATCACGGATTTGTGGTGGTTGGGAAGCTGGATGTAGGATTGGCTTAATCCGAACCGAGTATAAATCTCTGTGTTCTTTCTCTTTCTCTTTATCTCTTAATTGTGGATCATTATTACAATTGCTAATCCCAACAGCGTTAATCAAAGGATTGAAAAATTCACATCCAAGTTTTTGAAAGTTTTTCAAAACACTGAAAATTTATTTAAAAGAGAAATTTCTTTAAAAACCCAATTCACCCCCCTCTTGGTTTTTACACTTGCCGTCTTTATTTAACAATTGGCCTCGGAGCGGGTTTTTGAAAGTTATTCAAAAACAAGATCCTTATGGCGAGACAAAAATCAAACTTTTGCTTTGAAGGTGCATCTATTCATAGACCACCACTTTTTACAGGTGAAAACTATCCTTTTTGGAAAAAGAGGATGGAAATTTTTCTAAGGTCTAATGATCAAGGCGTTTGGGATCTTTGTTGTAAATGGTCCATTTATTCCTATGGTTGTTGTTGAAGAAGCGCAGGTACCTAAGAAGAAAGCAAATTGGAGCAAGGATGAATACAACCAAAATCAATGCGACATAAGAGCATGTAACATGATAGCATCTGCCTTAACCATTGATGAGTTTTACGAGGTTATCGGATTGCACTAGCTGCAAAGGAGATGTGGGACACTCTAGAAGTCACACATGAAGGAACGGAAGAAGTGAAACGATCAAGGAAGAACACCTTGATTCGAGGAATATGAAATGTTCAGTATGAGCAAAGGAGAAACCATATGCGACGTACAAAGAGATTTACTCACATCGTAAATCATCTCAAGGCATTGGGTAAGAAATTCGATCTTGAAGAATTAAATGTCAAAATTTTGAAATCTTTGGACGAGAACTTGGCAACCTAAAGTGACGGCCATCACGGAATCAAAGAACTCGTCAAACATGAACATGACAACTCTCTTCGGAAGCTTAGAGAACATGAAATGGAGCTAGGTCGCTTCAACGGTGAAGAAGAGGACGTTAAAAGAAAAGGTATTGCCTTAAAGGTTCAATCCATTAAAGAGGAGAAGCGATGATCGATGATTCGAAGACGATGATCTAAATGAATTTGTAAAGAAATACAAAAAGTTCATCAAGAAGAAAGGCAACCATAAGAAAGGTAAGAAATTTGAAAATGCAAATTCTAACGATAATTATAAATGTTATGGTTGTGGCAAAAGGGGCACATGAGAAGCGGATTGTCAGAATTCCAAGAAACACGAAGAAAGGGAAAAGAAAAGTAAGAAGTTCTTCAAAAGAAGAAGAGAGCATATATTGCTTGGGACGACAATGAAGTGAGTTCTTCGAAGGTTCAAGTGAATCGGAAGAAGAAGCAAACATTTGTCTCATGGCGGATGATGATGTGGAATCCACGTGCGGTGAGGTAAGCGATTCTGATCTCCCTAATGATTATGATGAATTGCTTGAAGAATTTCTTAGCCTTTGTAAAAAATCTGAAAAGCTTTCTTCGGTTTACAATAAATTGAAAAATGATTATAAGATTCTTGAAAAGAAAATTATTGATTTGGAAGAAGAAAACAAGGTTTTGAAAGATGATTTGGAAACAGCGAAAATCCCTTGCAAATGCAAAACCAAAATTCCTATTTGTGAAAACTGTAATGATCTTGCAAATAAAGTTTCTTATCTTGAAACATCTCTTTCAAAAATCACGATGGGCAATAATAATTTAAATAATGTTTTGAAAGTGCAAAAGGTTTATATGAAAAAGCAGGTCTTGGTTATAATTTCAGGTATAATCATAAACCTACTAAAACTGTTTTTGTGAAAGGAGAATCGTCTAATTCAAATAAGGTTTTTGAAAATTGTAATTCCTTTAAACAAAATGTGCCTACAAAGAAGTTTTATAAAAATGCGTACATACCAAGAAAAACAAATGTTCCTACATGTTTTTATTGTATGCATAAAGGTCATTCGGTTAATAGATGCAATATTAAACGTTATAGTGTTCCTAAAGGGAGATACAAATGGGTTCCCAAAGGAAAAATTGTTTCTAACCCATGAGGACCCTGATAAGTGATTGTAGGGAACCAGAATTTTTCTTGTTTATATTGCAGGCTGGTTCCATATCCAAAAGGCCTCTTTGGTGATGAGTTAGCAAGTGATCAAGATTATGAAGGAAGGCACAAAAACATCAACAAGTTGGCATATTTACCAATCTTTTATCTCAAGTAAGATTTTATGAGCTTAGAAAGGATCCAGGTAAGTATTGTTGTTGATTTTGATGTTATTTCAGCGTTTTACGAAAATTTACGTATTTAATCGATTAAGTTTCGTGTGTTAATCGATTAAGCGGTGTTTATGAAAATGTTTTACAATATAATCGATTACGTTTATGACATAATCGATTAAATCAGCGAGGAGCAATTTAATCGATTAAGGAATGCACATAATCGATTAAATTTCTGTGTTTTCGTTTTACGAAAAATTTTGAAGGAAAATAATCGATTAAATGAGAATATAATCGATTAAATGCACCGATTCTGTGTTTTTACTGCAAATCTGATTTTCGAGCGTTGGCCATGTTTTCACGTGTTTTGTCTTTTCTAAGCGGCTATATTCGTTCCCAAGCGGATATATTTTCATTAAATCAACGTTTTATGACCCGGATTTCATTCTATAAATAGCTGGTTTGAGAATCAAAGTGACTCACTCACTCTCTCTCTCACTCTTGCTTTGTTTACTGGCATTATTCTGTTGTCTTGTGCGTATTTTAATTCTCTGTGCTTTGTCTCTGTTATTCCATTATCTTGTTGTGCAATTTCTCTTGTCTTTTATATCACCGAAATGGCTGATCAAAGAAGAAGGAAGATGCCATCAAGGAGAAAGGGCAAGGAGCCAATGACTTCTCAAGAAAGGAGACCTCCAACTCTAGGCTGGTTGGATTTCGGATGAAGATCTGCAAATTGCCTTTGTTAACAAGTGGAAGGATAGAAAAATTCTTACCCCTAAATTCTTGTCTTGTGAATTTTTTAGATCTCATGGTTTTCAATTTCGAGGAATTTTTAGTAGGAAGTGGACTACAAAAATTTGTAGAGATGGAAGGGGCATTCTACCCGATTTGGTTAGAGTGTTCTACATGAACTTGACATCAAGAACTGCAAGTCCAAGCACCAAAGTGAAAGGTGTAAGGATCTTCCTTGATGAAGATTTGTGGAACAATGTAGCTGGTCTCTCAACTCAAGGCATAAACATCACATATGGCTTTGAGGACTTCAACAAGTTGGTAGAATTCAGAAAATTCTGCAAGGATCCTAACCTACAAGTTGAGAACTTGTATAAAGTTGGTAATGTAAAGTTAAATGAAAGAATGTTGCATTATGTTATTGTTTGGATTTTAGTTGCAAGAGGCACTTAATGATGCCCAACTTACTAAGGAAGACATTCTTCTAATGTATGGATTCCTTAATAATGTGAGCATAGATTGGCCCTCAATTATCCTTGATAATATGTTTAAAGCCATTAGGCTTTCCTCTTTTGCATTACCCTATGCTGTGTTTGTTTCTAAGATTCTAGAATACAAAGGTGTTGATCTTGAAGGGGAGAATAAACAGATTTTGCTAAGCAATAGCAAGATTGGTAAAAATGTTCTAAGGCATATGGGCCTCATAGAACAAGGCAACGAGGTTTACCCAAAGAGAAGAAGGAGGCTGCTGCCATGGAAGAAGATGATGAAGACCAACCTCAACCTCCACCTCAATTTCAGCCTCAACCGGGATCGGTGGAGGAGCTTCTCATATCAAGAATGGATTCTATGATGAATCTTCACTCCAAGGAATTTCAAGGCCTTTCTCATCAACTCTCAAGGCTTAATAGAAGGATGTATAGAGTTGAAAGAAAGATGGAAATTGAAGAATTATCTCTGAAGAAGATAATACAACATCCTCAAGAGGCAAACGACCGAGCAAATGTTGAGGAAGATGAAGAAGATAGTGAAGAAACTGAATAGGCTACAAGTTCACTTTTCCTTAGCTTGTTCTTCATTATTTTCCAAATGCTGTTTTTTTCTCTCTATTATTTTACGTGTATTAATTTGCTTACTGCTGTAATTATCTCTGAAAATGTAATCTTTTGAAAATGATAAAAATAAAGGGGAGAAAATATTTGTCTTGATTGAAAATCTGTCTAGTTAATATAGCTTTTAAGAAAATTAATTTCAAGGGAACTTTAGGAAATAATTCAAATAAGTGCCTTATATAGCTTAAACAAATTAAGAGCATAGTTTAAGGGGGAGCTTTTAGAAATTATTTCCACTCATTAATTCCTTGAAATCTCTTTTTCAAAATTCAAATTGAAACTTAAATGCTATATGACTGCCTATTTTATTTCCTTTGTGGACTAATACTTATGATGGAGATATCCATACATTATTTTCAAGATTTTCGAGGATATTATCACAAGTCTCTAGGTTTCTTTTTATCATCATCAAAAGGGGAGATTGTTGGCATATTTCAAGTCCGAGTTTTATGGACACCTACGGTTTTGATGATGAAGTTTTTAGGAAGTTTCAATCAACATTAAAGACTTGTGCCATCTCACAAAGGAAGGTTGCTTGATAAGAAAGGAAAGGCATAAAGAGCATTCAAAGCTTTCAAGAGAGAAGATTGATGAAGATTTTCTCAAGAGTTGAAGGATCAAAGGTAGAAGGTTACGTTTTGGGTGTTGGATAAAAGAGTAAGTCATAAATCCCATTCAAGACCTTCCCAAACAAGAGAGCAAGGTGTTTTCTCGCAAAAACATTTTTCTACGCTTTTAATCGATTACCATACGTAGAATAATCGATTATTTAACTTAATATTTGAATAAAAAATGTTTAACGAGCAAAATAATCGATTAAGTGTCTTTGATAATCGATTATATTGATTCTGAGGTTAATATAATCGATTATGGCCTTAATCTAATCGATTAAATCGAGACAATATTTGTTTTCCAGTTTTTAAACATGATATAATCGATTAAGCTTTTAATATAATCGATTAAATGAGTCGTTTTGCGAAATCATTCTAAATCAACCTAAGAATGGAAACTTTGGAGCATTTTCGAATTATAAAATGAAAGAGAATGTCTTAGGTTTAACACATCTGAACAAACACAAAACATTCAAAGTGTTTCTGCGCCTTAGCTTTTTCAAAGCCGCTTTCCTGCTCTCTTCGGTTTGATCAAGTCTTTGGAAGTGGTGATCATTGTGCTTAAGCTTTCTATCCAGCACATTTCGGTGTATTCTTTTCTTGTTTTACGTAAAGGGAAAATTCATCCCTTGGATGCGTTCTAAGGGAGGTGTTTCATCTCTTGTGTGTCAAGAGAGGTGGGTTTCATCCTCGGTGTGTCGAGGAGGTGTTTCATCCTTAGTGTGTCGAGGAGGTGTTTCCGTTTATCTTTATTTGTTATTGCATGAATTGGTGTTTGTAATTTCATTTAAAGATAGTGGGGAAAATCATCACGGATTTGTGGTGGTTGGGAAGCTGGATGTAGGATTGGCTTAATCCAGAACCGGTATAAATCTCTGTGTTCTTTCTCTTTCTCTTTATCTCTTAATTGTGGATCATTATTACAATTGCTAATCCCAACGGCGTTAATCAAAGGATTGAAAAATTCACATCCAAGTTTTTGAAAGTTTTTCAAAACACTGAAAATTTATTTAAAAGAAAATTTCTTTAAAAACCCAATTCACCCCCCTCTTGGTTTTACACTGCTAGTCTTTATTTAACAATTGGCCTCAGAGCTGGTTTTTGAAAGTTATTCAAAAACAAGATCCTTATGGCGAGACAAAAATCAAACTTTTCTTTGAAGGTGCATCTATTCATAGACCACCACTTTTACAGGTGAAAACTATCCTTTTTGGAAAAAGAGGATGGAAATTTTCTAAGGTCTAATGATCAAGGCGTTTGGGATCTTTGTTGTAAATGGTCCATTTATTCCTATGGTTGTTGTTGAAGAAGCGCAGGTACCTAAGAAGAAAGCAAATTGGAGCAAGGATGAATACAACCAAAATCAATGCGACATAAGAGCATGTAACATGATAGCATCTGCCTTAACCATTGATGAGTTTTACGAGGTTATCGGATTACATGGCTGCAAAGGAGATGTGGGACACTCTAGAAGTCACACATGAAGGAACGGAAGAAGTGAAACGATCAAGGAAGAACACCTTGATTCGGGAATATGAAATGTTCAGTATGAGCAAAGGAGAAACCATATGCGACGTACAAAGAGATTTACTCACATCGTAAATCATCTCAAGGCATTGGGTAAGAAATTCGATCTTGAAGAATTAAATGTCAAAATTTTGAAATCTTTGGACGAGGACTTGGCAACCTAAAGTGACGGCCATCACGGAATCAAAGAACACTGTCAAACATGAACATGACAACTCTCTTCGGAAAGCTTAGAGAACATGAAATGGAGCTAGGTCGCTTCAACGGTGAAGAAGAGGACGTTAAAAGAAAAGGTATTGCCTTAAAGGTTCAATCCATTAAAGAGGAGAGCAGCGATACTGATGATTCAGAAGACGATGATCTAAATGAATTTGTAAAGAAATACAAAAAGTTCATCAAGAAGAAAGGCAACCATAAGAAAGGTAAGAAATTTGAAAATGCAAATTCTAACGATAATTATAAATGTTATGGTTGTGGCAAAAGGAGCACATGAGAGCGGATTGTCAGAATTCCAAGAAACACGAAGAAAGGGAAAAGAAAAGTAGAAGTTCTTCAAAAGAAGAAGAGAGCATATATTGCTTGGGACGACAATGAAGTGAGTTCTTCCGAAGGTTCAAGTGAATCGGAAGAAGAAGCAAACATTTGTCTCATGGCGGATGATGATGTGGAATCCACGTGCGGTGAGGTAGCGATTCGATCTCCCTAATGATTATGATGAATTGCTTGAAGAATTTCTTAGCCTTTGTAAAAAATCTGAAAAGCTTTCTTCGGTTTACAATAAATTGAAAAATGATTATAAGATTCTTGAAAAGAAAATTATTGATTTGGAAGAAGAAAACAAGGTTTTGAAAGATGATTTGGAAACAGCGAAAATCCCTTGCAAATGCAAAACCAAAATTCCTATTTGTGAAAACTGTAATGATCTTGCAAATAAAGTTTCTTATCTTGAAACATCTCTTTCAAAAATCACGATGGGCAATAATAATTTAAATAATGTTTTGAAAGTGCAAAAGGTTTATATGAAAGCGAGGTCTTGGTTATAATTTCGGGTATAATCATAAACCTACTAAAACTGTTTTTGTGAAAGGAGAATCGTCTAATTCAAATAAGGTTTTTGAAAATTGTAATTCCTTTAAACAAAATGTGCCTACAAAGAAGTTTTATAAAAATGCGTACATACCAAGAAAAACAAATGTTCCTACATGTTTTTATTGTATGCATAAAGGTCATTCGGTTAATAGATGCAATATTAAGCGTTATAGTGTTCCTAAAGGGAGATACAAATGGGTTCCCAAAGGAAAAATTGTTTCTAACCCATGAGGACCCGATAAGTGATTGTAGGGAACCAGAATTTTTCTTGTTTATATTGCAGGTTGGTTCCATATCCAAAAGGCCTCTTTGGTGATGAGTTAGCAAGTGATCAAGATTATGAAGGAAGGCACAAAAACATCAACAAGTTGGCATATTTACCAATCTTTTATCTCAAGTAAGATTTTAAGAGCTTAGAAAGGATCCGGGTAAGTATTGTTGTTGATTTTGATGTTATTTCAGCGTTTACGAAAATTTACGTATTTAATCGATTAAGTTTCGTGTGTTAATCGATTAAGCGGTGTTTATGAAAATGTTTTACAATATAATCGATTACGTTTATGACATAATCGATTAAATCATCGAGGAGCAATTTAATCGATTAAGGAATGCACATAATCGATTAAATTTCTGTGTTTTCGTTTTCTGAAAAATTTTGAAGGAAAATAATCAATTAAATGAGAATATAATCGATTAAATGCACCGATTACGTGTTTTTACTGCAAATCTGATTTTCGAGCGTTGGCCATGTTTTCACGTGTTTTGTCTTTTCTAAGCGGCTATATTCGTTCCCAACGGATATATTTTCATTAAATCAACGTTTTATGACCGGATTTCATTCTATAAATAGGCTGGTTTGAGAATCAAAGTGACTCACTCACTCTCTCTCTCACTCTTGCTTTGTTCTAGCTATTATTCTGTTGTCTTGTGCGTATTTTAATTCTCTGTCTTTGTCTCTGTTATTCCATTATCTTGTTGTGCAATTTCTCTTGTCTTTTATATCACGAAATGGCTGATCAAAGAAGAAGGAAGATGCCATCAAGGAGAAAGGGCAAGGAGCCAATGACTTCTCAAGAAAGGAGACCTCCAACTCTAGGCTGGTTGGATTTCGGATGAAGATCCGCAAATTGCCTTTGTTAACAAGTGGAAGGATAGAAAAATTCTTACCCCTAAATTCTTGTCTTGTGAATTTTTTAGATCTCATGGTTTTCAATTTCAGGAATTTTTAGTAGGAAGTGGACTACAAAAATTTGTAGAGATGGAAGGGGCATTCTACCCGATTTGGTTAGAGTGTTCTACATGAACTTGACATCAAGAGCTGCAAGTCCAAGCACCAAAGTGAAAGGTGTAAGGATCTTCCTTGATGAAGATTTGTGGAACAATGTAGCTGGTCTCTCAACTCAAGGCATAAACATCACATATGGCTTTGAGGACTTCAACAAGTTGGTAGAATTCGAGAAAATTCTGCAAGGATCCTAACCTACAAGTTGAGAACTTGTATAAAGTTGGTAATGTAAAGTTAAATGAAAGAATGTTGCATTATGTTATTGTTTGGATTTTAGTTGCAAGAGGCACTAATCATGCCCAACTTACTAAGGAAGACATTCTTCTAATGTATGGATTCCTTAATAATGTGAGCATAGATTGGCCCTCAATTATCCTTGATAATATGTTTAAAGCCATTAGGCTTTCCTCTTTTGCATTACCCTATGCTGTGTTTGTTTCTAAGATTCTAGAATACAAAGGTGTTGATCTTGAAGGGGAGAATAAACAGATTTTGCTAAGCAATAGCAAGATTGGTAAAAATGTTCTAAGGCATATGGGCCTCATAGAACAAGGCAACGAGGTTTACCCAAAGAGAAGAAGGAGCTGCTTGCCATGGAAGAAGATGATGAAGACCAACCTCAACCTCCACCTCAATTTCAACCTCAACCGGGATCGGTGGAGGAGCTTCTCATATCAAGAATGGATTCTATGATGAATCTTCACTCCAAGGAATTTCAAGGCCTTTCTCATCAACTCTCAAGGCTTAATAGAAGGATGTATAGAGTTGAAAGAAAGATGGAAATTGAAGAATTATCTCTGAAGAAGATAATACAACATCCTCAAGAGGCAAACAGCCGAGCAAATGTTGAGGAAGATGAAGAAGATAGTGAAGAAGCTGAATAGGCTACAAGTTCACTTTTCCTTAGCTTGTTCTTCATTATTTTCCAAATGCTGTTTTTTCTCTCTCTATTATTTTACGTGTATTAATTTGCTTCTGCTGTAATTATCTCTGAAAATGTAATCTTTTGAAAATGATAAAAATAAAGGGGAGAAAATATTTGTCTTGATTGAAAATCTGTCTAGTTAATATAGCTTTTAAGAAAATTAATTTCAAGGGAACTTTAGGAAATAATTCAAATAAGTGCCTTATATAGCTTAAACAAATTAAGAGCATAGTTTAAGGGGGAGCTTTTAGAAATTATTTCCACTCATTAATTCCTTGAAATCTCTTTTTCAAAATTCAAATTGAAACTTAAATGCTATATGACTGCCTATTTTATTTCCTTTGTGGACTAATACTTATGATGGAGATATCCATACATTATTTTCAAGATTTTCAGGATATTATCACAAGTCTCTAGGTTTCTTTTTATCATCATCAAAAGGGGAGATTGTTGGCATATTTCAAGTCCGAGTTTTATGGACACCTACGGTTTTGATGATGAAGTTTTTAGGAAGTTTCAATCAACATTAAAGACTTGTGCCATCTCACAAAGGAAGGTTGCTTGATAAGAAAGGAAAGGTATAAAGAGCATTCAAAGCTTTCAAGAGAGAAGATTGATGAAGATTTTCTCAAGAGCTGAAGGATCAAAGGTAGAAGGTTCTGTTTTGGGTGTTGGATAAAAAGAGTAAGTCATAAATCCCATTCAAGACCTTCCCAAACAAGAGAGCAAGGTGTTTTCTCGCAAAAACATTTTTCTACGCTTTTAATCGATTACCATACGTAGATAATCGATTATTTAACTTAATATTTGAATAAAAAATGTTTAACGAGCAAAATAATCGATTAAGTGTCTTTGATAATCGATTATATTGATTACGGGTTAATATAATCGATTATGGCCTTAATCTAATCGATTAAATCGAGACAATATTTGTTTTCCAGTTTTTAAACATGATATAATCGATTAAGCTTTTAATATAATCGATTAAATGAGTCGTTTTGCGAAATCATTCTAAATCAACCTAAGAATGGAAACTTTGGAGCATTTTCGAATTATAAAATGAAAGAGAATGTCTTAGGTTTAACACATCTGAAAAAACACAAAACATTCAAAGTGTTTCTGCGCCTTAGCTTTTTCAAAGCCGCTTTCCTGCTCTCTTCGGTTTGATCAAGTCTTTGGAAGTGGTGATCATTGTGCTTAAGCTTTCTATCCGGCACATTTCGGTGTATTCTTTTACTTGTTTTACGTAAAGGGAAAATTCATCCCTTGGATCTGTTCTAAGGGAGGTGTTTCATCGCTTGTGTGTCAAGAGAGGTGGGTTTCATCCTCGGTGTGTTACGAGGAGGTGTTTCATCCTTAGTGTGTACGAGGAGGTGTTTCGTTTATCTTTATTTGTTATTGCATGAATTGGTGTTTGTAATTTCATTTAAAGATAGTGGGGAAAATCATCACGGATTTGTGGTGGTTGGGAACTGGATGTAGGATTGGCTTAATCCGAACCAGTATAAATCTCTGTGTTCTTTCTCTTTCTCTTTATCTCTTAATTGTGGATCATTATTACAATTGCTAATCCCAACAGCGTTAATCAAAGGATTGAAAAATTCACATCCAAGTTTTTGAAAGTTTTTCAAAACCTGAAAATTTATTTAAAAGAGAAAATTTCTTTAAAAACCCAATTCACCCCCCCTCTTGGTTTTTACACTGCCGTCTTTATTTAACAGGTACTTGAAAGATATTCAAGAGTGATCCAAGATGGTTGATAAGCTTCCCTTTGCTGAAGGAGCATCTACCAACAGACCACCACTCTTTGTTGGAGAAAACTACCCCTTCTAGAAAGCAAGGATGAAGATTTTCTTTGAATCTGTAGATAGAGGCGTTTGGGATGTTGTGATCAATGGCCCATACATTCCAAAATTGAAGGCTGAAGATGGAACAATAATTGAAAAACCATGGGAGACATGGACTGATGCAGAAAACAAGAAAGCACAATTCGATTGTAAGGCAAAAAACATTCTAACTTCTACTTTAAATCTTGATGAATTTTTCAGGATTTCTCAATATGCAACTGCAAAAGAAATGTGGGATATCCTACAAGTCACCCATGAAGGAACATCAGAAGTTAAGAGAGCAAGAAAGCACACTTTCATTCAAGAATACAAATTGTTTAGGATGCAACCTGGAGAAAGCATCCAAGATTTTCCGAAACATTTTACTCATATTGTAAACCATCTGCTGGGTCTGGGAAAGAAATTTGATGATGAAGAACTCAACATTAAGGTTCTAAAGTGCCTAAATAGAAGCTGGCAACTAAAGGTCACTGCTATTATTGAAACAAAGGACTTATCTGTTATGAATACAGCTACATTGTTTGGAAAATTGAGGGAACATGAACTGGAATTGAGTAGACTTGATCAGTTGGAAAATTCTGACAAGAAGAACAAGAGCCTTGCCTTGAAAGCCAAAGAATGTTTGAAGAGTGATGAAGAGGAAAACGAAAATGATAGTACATGTTAAATAAAGACGGCAGTGTAAAAACCAAGAGGGGGGGTGAATTGGGTTTTTAAAGAAATTTTCTCTTTTAAATAAATTTTCAGGTTTTGAAAAACTTTCAAAAACTTGGATGTGAATTTTTCAATCCTTTGATTAACGCTGTTGGGATTAGCAATTGTAATAATGATCCACAATTAAGAGATAAAGAGAAAGAGAAAGAACACAGAGATTTATACTGGTTCGGATTAAGCCAATCCTACATCCAGTTCCCAACCACCACAAATCCGTGATGATTTTCCCCACTATCTTTAAATGAAATTACAAACACCAATTCATGCAATAACAAATAAAGATAAACGGAAACACCTCCTCAGACACACTAAGGATGAAACACCTCCTCAGACACACTGAGGATGAAACACCTCCCCAGACACACTGAAGATGAAACCCACCTCTCTTGACACACAAGAGATGAAACACCTCCCTTAGAAGCAGATCCAAGGGATGAATTTTCCCTTCTGAAAACGAGTAAAAGAATACACCTGAAATGTGCTTGGATAGAAAGCTTAAGCACAATGATCACCACTTCCAAAGACTTGATCAAGCGAAGAGAAGCGAGGAAGCGGCTTTGAAAAAGCTAAGGCGCGAAACACTTTGAATGTTTTGTGTTTTTTCGGATGTGTTAAACCTAAGACATTCTCTTTCATTTTATAATTCGAAAATGCTCCAAAGTTTCCATTCTTAGGTTGATTTAGAATTGATTTCATAAAAGCGACTCATTTAATCGATTATATTAAAAGCTTAATCGATTATATCATGTTTAAAAGCTGGAAAACAAATATTATGCGATTTAATCGATTAGATTAAGGCCATGATCGATTATATTAACCCGGAATCAATATAATCGATTATCAAAGACACTTAATCGATTATTTTGCTCGTTAAACATTTTTATTCAAATATTAAGTTAAATAATCGATTATCTACGTATGGTAGTCGATTAAAAGCGTAGAAAAACGTTTTTGCGAGAAAACACCTTGCTCTCTTGTTTGGGAAGGTCTTGAATGGGATTTATGACTTACTCTTTTTATCCAACACCCAAAGCAGAACCTTCTACCTTTGATCCTTCAGCTCTTGAGAAAATCTTCATCAATCTTCTCTCTTGAAAGCTTTGAATGCTCTTTATGCCTTTCCTTTCTTATCAAGCAACCTTCCTTTGTGAGATGGCACAAGTCTTTAATGTTGATTGAAACTTCCTAAAAACTTCATCATCAAAGCTGTAGGTGTCCATAAAACTCTGGACTTGAAATATGCCAACAATCTCCCCTTTTTGATGATGATAAAAGAAACCTAGAGACTTGTGATAATATCACGAAAATCTTGAAAATAATGTATGGATATCTCCATCATAAATATTAGTCCACAAAGGAAATAAAATAGGCGAGTCATATAGCATTTAAGTTTCAATTTGAATTTTGAAAAAGAGATTTCAAGGAATTAATGAGTGGAAATAATTTCTAAAAGCTCCCCTTAAACTATGCTCTTAATTGTTTAAGCTATATAAGGCACTTATTTGAATTATTTCCTAAAGTTCCCTTGAAATTAATTTTCTTAAAAGCTATATTAACTAGACAGATTTTCAATCAAGACAAATATTTTCTCCCCCTTTATTTTTATCATTTTCAAAAGATTACATTTTCGAGAGATAATTACAGCGAAGCAAATTAATACACGAGAAAATAATAGAGAGAAAAAAATACAGCATTTGGAAAATAATGAAGAACAAGCTAAGGAAAAGTGAACTTGTAGCCTATTCAGTTTCTTCACTATCTTCTTCATCTTCCTCAACATTTGCTGGCTGTTTGCCTCTTGAGGATGTTGTATTATCTTCTTCAGGAGATAATTCTTCAATTTCCATCTTTCTTTCAACTCTATACATCCTTCTATTAAGCCTTGAGAGTTGATGAGAAAGGCCTTGAAATTCCTTGGAGTGAAGATTCATCATAGAATCCATTCTTGATATGAGAAGCTCCTCCACTGATCCTGGTTGAGGTTGAAATTGAGGTGGAGGTTGAGGTTGGTCTTCATCATCTTCTTCCATGGCAGCGACTCCTTCTTCTCTTTGGGTAAACACTGTTGCCTTGTTCTATGAGGCCCATATGCCTTAGAACATTTTACCAATCTTGCTATTGCTTAGCAAAATCTGTTTATTCTCCCCTTCAAGATCAACACCTTTGTATTCTAGAATCTTAGAAACAAACACAGCATAGGGTAATGCAAAGAGGAAAGCCTAATGGCTTTAAACATATTATCAAGGATAATTGAGGGCCAATCTATGCTCACATTATTAAGGAATCCATACATTAGAAGAATGTCTTCCTTAGTAAGTTGGGCATGATTAGTGCCTCTTGCAACTAAAATCCAAACAATAACATAATGCAACATTCTTTCATTTAACTTTACATTACCAACTTTATACAAGTTCTCAACTTGTAGGTTAGGATCCTTGCGAGAATTTTACGAATTCTACCAACTTGTTGAAGTCCTCAAAGCCATATGTGATGTTTATGCCTTGAGTTGAGAGACCAGCTACATTGTTCCACAAATCTTCATCAAGGAAGATCCTTACACCTTTCACTTTGGTGCTTGGACTTGCAGTTCTTGATGTCAAGTTCATGTAGAACACTCTAACCAAATCGGGTAGAATGCCCCTTCCATCTCTACAAATTTTTGTAGTCCACTTCCTACTAAAAATTCCTGAAATTGAAAACCATGAGATCTAAAAAATTCACAAGACAAGAATTTAGGGGTAAGAATTTTTCTATCCTTCCACTTGTTAACAAAGGCAATTTGCGAGATCTTCATCCGAAATCCAACCGACTAGAGTTGGAGGTCTCCTTTCTTGAGAAGTCATTGGCTCCTTGCCCTTTCTCCTTGATGGCATCTTCCTTCTTCTTTGATCGACCATTTCGGTGATATAAAAGACAAGAGAAATTGCACAACAAGATAATGGAATAACGAGAGACAGCACTGAGAGAATTAAAATACGCACAAGACGACAAATAACGGCGAGAAGCTTGACAAGAGTGAGAGAGAGAGTGAGTGAGTCACTTTGATTCTCAAACCAGCTATTTATAGAATGAAATCCGGGTCATAAAGCGTTGATTTAATGAAAATATATCCGTTGGGAGCGAATATAGCCGTTTAGAAAAGACAAAACACGTGAAAACATGACCAGCGTTCGAAAATCAGATTTGCGAGAAAAACACGAGCGGTGCATTTAATCGATTATATTCTCATTTAATCGATTATTTTCCTTCAAAATTTTCGAAAGCGAAAACCCAGAAATTTAATCGATTATGTGCATTCCTTAATCGATTAAATTGCTCCTCAGCGATTTAATCGATTATGTCATAAACGTAATCGATTATATTGTAAAACATTTTCATAAACACCGCGTTTAATCGATTAACACACGAAACTTAATCGATTAAATACGTAAATTTTCGTAAAACGCTGAAATAACATCAAAATCAACAACAAAACTTACCTGGATCCTTTCTAAGCTCTTAAAATCTTACTTGAGATAAAAGATTGGTAAATATGCCAACTTGTTGATGTTTTTGTGCCTTCCTTCATAATCTTGATCACTTGCTAACTCATCACCAAAGAGGCCTTTTGGATATGGAACCAGCACTGCAATATAAACAAGAAAAGTTACGGTTCCCTAAAATCACTTATTAGGATCCTCATGGGTTAGAAACAATTTTTCCTTTGGGAACCCATTTGTATCTCCCATTAGGAACACTAAAACGTTTAATATTGCATCTATTAACCGAATGACCTTTATGCATACAGTAAAAACATGTAGGAACATTTGTTTTCCTTGGAACATATGCATTTTTATAAAACTTCTTTGTAGGCACATTTTGTTTAAAGGAATTAGGATTTTCAAAAACCTGATTTGAATTAGACGATTCTCCTTTCACAAAAACAGTTTTGGTAGTTTTATGATTATACCTAAAATTGTAACCAAGACCTGCTTTTTCATATAAACCTTTTTGCACTTTCAAAACATTATTTAAATTTTTATTTCCCACAGAAATG
Source organism: Lablab purpureus (assembly GCA_030347555.1). Lineage (NCBI taxonomy): Eukaryota > Viridiplantae > Streptophyta > Magnoliopsida > Fabales > Fabaceae > Lablab > Lablab purpureus. Next base: position 39,453,979 of record CM059256.1, read on the forward strand.
TTTGAAAGCGACGTTTCAAGATATGAAACCTTGTTTGCAAGAACACTACAATTTTCGCAAATAGGAATTTTGGTTTTGCATTTGCAAGGAATTTTCATTTGTTTCCAAATCATCTTTCAAAGCGGTTTTCTCTTGTTCCAAATCTGAAATTTTCTTTTCAAGACTCTTGTAGTCATTTTTAATTTATTATAAACCGAAGAAAGCTTTTCAGATTTTTACAAAGATTTAGAAATTCTTCAAGCAATTCATCATAATCATTTGGAAGATCGAGAATCACTTACCTCATCTGCACGTGGATTCCACATCATCATCCGCCATGAGACAAATGTTTGCTTCTTCTTACGATTCACTTGAACCTTCGGAAGAACTCACTTCATTGTCGTCCCAAGCAATATATGCTCTCTTCTTCTTTTTGAAGAACTTCTTACTTTTCTTTTCCCTTTCTCCAGGTTTCTTGGAATTCGGACAATCTGCTCTCATGTGCCCCTTTTTGCCACAACCATAACATTTATAATTATCGTTAGAATTTGAATTTTCAAATTTCTTACCTTTCTTATGGTTGCCTTTCTTCTTGATGAACTTTTTGTATTTCTTTACAAATTCATTTAGATCATCGTCTTACGAATCATCGGTATCGCTACTCTTCTCTTTAATGGATTGAACCTTTAAGGCAATACCTTTTCTTTTAACGTCCTCTTCTTCACCGTTGAAGCGACCTAGCTCCATTTCATGTTCTCTAAGCTTTCAGAAGAGAGTTGTCATGTTCATGTTTGATGATTCTTTGATTCAGTGATGGCCAGTCACTTTAGGTTGCCAAGTCTGTCCAAAGATTTCAAAATTTTGACATTTAATTCTTCGATGTCGAATTTCTTACCTAATGCCTTGAGATGATTTACGATGTGAGTAAATCTCTTTTGTACGTCGCATATGGTTTCTCCTTTGCTCATACTGGAACATTTCATATTCCTGAATCAAGGTGTTCTTCCTTGATCGTTTCACTTCTTCCGTTCCTTCATGTGTGACTTCTAAAGTGTCCCACATCTCCTTTGCAGTTGTGCAATCAGATAACCTGTAAAACTCATCAATGGTTAAGGCAGATGCTATCATGTTACACGCCCTTATGTCGCATTGATTCTGGTTGTATTCATCCTTGCTCCAATTTGCTTTCTTCTTAGGTACTGCGCTTCTTCAACAACAACCATAGGAATAAAAGGACCATTACAACTGACATCCCAAACGCCTTGATCATTAGACCTTAGAAAAATTTCCATCCTCTTTTTCCAAAAGGATAGTTTTCACCTGTAAAAAGTGGTGGTCTATGAATAGATGCACCTTCGACAAAAGTTTGATTTTTATGCGCCATAAGGATCTTGTTTTTGAATAACTTTCAAAAAACCAGCTCTGAGGCCAATTGTTAAATAAAGATGGCAGTGTAAAAACCAAGAGGGGGGGTGAATTGGGTTTTTAAAGAAATTTTCTCTTTTAAATAAATTTTCAGGTTTTGAAAAACTTTCAAAAACTTGGATGTGAATTTTTCAATCCTTTGATTAACGTTGTTGGGATTAGCAATTGTAATAATGATCCACAATTAAGAGATAAAGAGAAAGAGAAGAACACAGAGATTTATCTTGGTTCGGATTAAGCCAATCCTACATCCAGTTCCCAACCACCACAAATCAGTGATGATTTTCCCACTATCTTTAAATGAAATTACAAACACCAATTCATGCAATAACAAATAAAGATAAGCGGAAACACCTCCTCGGACACACTAAGGATGAAACACCTCCTCGGACACACTGAGGATGAAACACCTCCCGGACACAGCGAGGATGAAACCCACCTCTCTTGACACACAAGAGATGAAACACCTCCCTTAGAACAAATCCAAGGGATGAATTTTCCCTTTACGAAAACGAGTAAAAGAATACACCGAAATGTCTCTGGATAGAAAGCTTAAGCACAATGATCACCACTTCAAAGACTTGATCAAGCGAAGAGAAGCGGGAAGCGGCTTTGAAAAAGCTAAGGCGCGAAACACTTTGAATGTTTTGTGTTTTTTCGGATGTGTTAAACCTAAGACATTCTCTTTCATTTTATAATTCGAAAATGCTCCAAAGTTTCCATTCTTAGGTTGATTTAGAATTGATTTCGTAAAAGCGACTCATTTAATCGATTATATTAAAAGCTTAATCGATTATATCATGTTTAAAAGCTGGAAAACAAATATTGTCCGATTTAATCGATTAGATTAAGGCCATAATCGATTATATTAACCCGGAATCAATATAATCGATTATCAAAGACACTTAATCGATTATTTTGCTCGTTAAACATTTTTGATTCAAATATTAAGTTAAATAATTGATTATCTACGTATGGTAATCGATTAAAAGCGTAGAAAAACGTTTTTGCGAGAAAACACCTTGCTCTCTTGTTTGGGAAGGTCTTGAATGGGATTTATGACTTACTCTTTTTATCCAACACCCAAAACAGAACCTTCTACCTTTGATCCTTCAGCTCTTGAGAAAATCTTCATCAATCTTCTCTCTTGAAAGCTTTGAATGCTCTTTATGCCTTTCCTTTCTTATCAAGCAACCTTCCTTTGTGAGATGGCACAAGTCTTTAATGTTGATTGAAACTTCCTAAAAACTTCATCATCAAAACTGTAGGTGTCCATAAAACTCTGGACTTGAAATATGCCAACAGTACAAAATTTGCCATGCTTGTAAAGAAGTTTGGAAAGTTTCTAAAGAGGAAGAACAACTCAAGAGACAGATTTCAAGATCAACAGAAAAGGTACACAAGAAAATCTGATTTTAATTCTTCTAATTTCTCTTGTTTCAACTGTGGGCAGCTAGGACATGTTAAGATGGATTGTCCTCTCATGAATCAAAGAAAAGAAAGAAGCCCAGAAAGAAAAGAAAGAAAAGACAAAGAGAAACGAAATCCTCACTTCAAGAAAGGAAAGAAAGCCTACATGGCTTGGGATGAAAGTGAATCTAATAGGCCATCTACTTCAGATTTTGAATCTGAAAATCAAACAAATCTATGCCTTGTTGCAAATGCTGAAACATCAAGCCAAGTGAGTAATTGTGAAACTGATCTTAGTGAGAATTATGATACTTTATTAGATGCATTTAAAGAATTGCATGATGAAGCAGGAAAGCAGGATCATCAGATTAGCCGACTAAAAGGACTAAATAGTTGACTAGAAAACATATTACTGGAACTGGAAAACCAGATTAGCAGACTAAAAGATGAAAACAGTTGGCTAAAAAACAGAGTTCTGGAACTGGAAAACCAGATTGAATATGATAAATCTGAATGTAATAAAATCAATCCTGCTAAGTGTGAAAACTGCAAAAATCTCCAAGATAAAGTTGCTTATCTGATAAAAACATTAGGAAAGTTTCAATTGGGACAAAATACTCTTGATCAACTATTAAACTCTCAAATTGGTTACTCAAACAGAAATGGTCTTGGGTATGGGATTTGTAAAACATTATCCAGCTGCTAAATATAAATCTTTCACAAATAACAGATTTAAAAAGTGTTTTTATTGCTTGAAAGCTATACATACATCTAAATACTGCTATATCAAGAATTTTGGTATTTCAAGAGGAGAATACTATTGGAAACCCAAATCATCTGCTATTCCTAACTCTAAAGGACCCAACATGTTTTGGGGACCTATATATCTAAACTAAACTTGATTTGCAGATCTGTCAAAGAGCAAAGAGAGCTTTATGGTATTTAGATAGTGGTTGCTCTAAACATATGACAGGTGACAAATCAAAGCTAATCAATTTCAAGGAATATGGTGTTGGTTCTGTTACATTTGGAGATGATAGCAAGGGTAAAATTAAAGATTCTGGAGATATTGGAAACTGCTCTTCTTCACAGATAAAAGATGTTCTTTTTGTTGAAGGATTGAAACACAATCTGCTGAGTATTAGTCAACTATGTGACAAAGGTATGAAGGTCACTTTTGATGCAGAATTTTGTGTCACATACAATTGTAAATCTGCAGATATTGTGCACATTGGAAGAAGATCAAACAATGTATATATGCTGGACATTGAATCCTCAAATCTCAAGAATATATGCTTGTTGACCAAAGAAAATGAAGGTTGGCTTTGGGATAGAAGATGTGGACACATTAATATGCAGTTATTAAACAAAATCTGCTGTAAAAACCTTGTTAGAGGCCTTCCAAATGTCAAATTCGTGAAAGACAAAGTTTGTGCATATTGCCAAAAAGGAAAGCAATCAAGAAACTCATTTGAGTCAAAGAACATCATCTCAACAAGAAGACCACTTGAGCTATTACATCTTGATCTCTTTGATCCATCAAGAACTGTAAGTTTTGGTAACAATTCCTATGTTCTTGTCATTGTTGATGATTTTTCAAGATTTACTTGGACATTATTTCTATCTTCTAAAGATGAAACTTTCTATGCATTTAAGAAATTTGCCAAGATTATTTCAAATGAAAAAGATCTTAACATTGTTTCTTTGAGAAGTGATCATGAAACAGAATTTCAAAACATTCATTTTGAAAAGTTTTGCTCAAATAATGGCATATCTCATAATTTTTCTGCTCCTAGAACTCCACAACAAAATGGAATTGTTGAAAGAAAGAATAGAACACTTCAAGAATGTGCTAGAACCATGTTAAGTGAATCTAAGCTTCCTAAATATTTTTGGGCGGATGCAGTTTCCACAGCTTGTTATGTGCTTAATAGGGTATTGATAAGACCAATTCTCAATAAGACTCCTTATGAACTAATGAATGGTAGAACTCCTAGCATTGCATACTTTAAAGTTTTTGGTTGCAGGTGTTTCATATTAAACAATGGAAAAGCATCTTTAGGCAAGTTTGATGAAAAAGTTGATGATGGTATATTCTTAGGATACTCTATGCATAGTAAAGCCTATCGTGTTTTCAACAAAAAGAATTTAACTGTAGAAGAATCAATTCATGTTGTATTTGATGAGTTCTTATGTCAAAAAGAGAGAAAAGGTAATTCTTTTACAGGTTCAGATGATGAAAAGTCTGAAAAATCAGAAAAGAATGATGATTATGCAGAAAAATCTGTTGATGCTGACAGACGAATTGAAACAGTTGACTATAACTCTGGAACAGTTGACTATTCTACAACAGACAATGTTTTATCTAAATCCTGGAGAACTCAAAAATGATTATCACTGGACAACATCATAGGAAACGTTGAAAAGGGAGTTACAACTCGAAATTCTTTAAATGATTTCTATAATCACATGGCTTTTGTGTCTCAAATTGAACCTAAGAATATCAATGATGTTTTGCTTGATGATAATTGGATTTCTGCTATGCATGATGAATTAAATCAGTTTATCAGAAATGATGTTTGGTTTCTTGTACCTAGAAATAACAATATGAATGTTATAGGAACTAAATGGGTGTTTAGGAACAAGCTTGATGAAAATGGGATAATCACTAGGAACAAAGCTAGATTAGTTGCTAAAGGCTATAATCAAGAAGGTATTGATTTTGATGAAACCTATGCACCTGTAGCTAGATTAGAAGCTATTAGATCGTTACTTGCTTTTGCTTGTCTTAAAGGTTTCAAACTTTTTCAAATGGATGTCAAGAGTGCTTTTTTAAATGGCTTTATAAATGAAGATGTATATGTTGAACAACCACCTGGTTTTGTTGATTTTTAAACTTCCTAATCATGTATACAAACTGAAAAAGGCTTTGTATGGTCTTAAACAAGCACTTAGACAATGGTATGAAAGACTTACAACTTTCCTCATATCACAAGGCTTTAAAAGAGGAATTATTGACAAAACTCTTTTTAGTAAGAAAGTTGATAATGAACTCATATTAGTGCAGATTTATGTTGATGATATCATTTTTGGTTCATCTAATCAATCTTTATGCCAAGAATTTGCAGACACTATGAAAGGTGAATTTGAGATGTCCATGATGGGAGAGTTAAATTTCTTCTTAGGATTGCAGGTTAAACAACTGCATAATGGTACATTCATCAATCAAACAAAATACTGCAATGAGCTGTTAAAGAAGTTTAGTATGGAAAGTCTGCAAAGAAGCCTCTACTCCTATGTCTTCAAATTGCTATCTTGACATGGATGAAAAAGGAAAATCGGTCGATGCAACCATGTACAGAGGTTTAATTGGTTCATTGCTTTATATAACAGCTAGCAGACCTGATATCATGTTTGTTGTGTGCTTATGTGCAAGATTTCAAGCCAATCCAAAGGAATCACATCTCACTGCTGCAAAACGAATTCTCAAATACCTCAAAGGAACAGTGAATGTTGGGTTATGGTATTCCACTGGTAATGAACTGAATTTAGTTGGATATACTGATTCTGATTTTGCAGGTTGCAAATTGGATAGAAAGAGAACAAGTGGAACATGCCATCTATTTGGGAATTGCTTGATATCATTGACCAGCAAGAAACAAGCTTGTGTTGCATTATCTACTGCAGAAGCTAAATACATTGCTGCTGGAAGTTGCACTGCACAAATTGTCTGGTTAAAAAAGTAGCTATGTGATTTTGATTTACACTTATCTGATATTCCTATACTTTGTGATAATACCAGTGCAATTAATCTAACAAAAAACCCCATTCAGCACTCTAGGACAAAACATATTGAAATTAGACATCATTTCATAAGATCACATTGAAAAGAAAGATTGTAGGATTGATTTCATTTCAACTAATGACCAATTAGCTGATATTTTCACTAAGCCATTAGGTCGTCACAAGTTTTTCAAACTAAGGAATGAATTAGGAATCCTAAACATCAATAATCTTTCTTAAATGTTATACTGCTGCATTAAACAATTTGTTAATTCTTTGAAATAGTTGACTTATTTCATTTAACTGACAAAAATATTATACTGCTGCAGAATTTAGTTTGTTAATTCTTTGAAATAGTTGACTTATTTCATTTAACTGACAAAAATGTTATACTGCTGCATAAAATAGTTTGTTAATTTCTATGAAATAACTGACTTATTTCATTAAATGAACCCACTGCTATTATTTCTGTCAGATTAGTCTATTAATTTCTTTGACTAGTTGACTGATTTCATTTACTGCAATTGAATTCAATTGGATATTCAAGCAAACTAGTTTAATTCTTTCAATTCCAACTAAACCTAATATGTCAAAGATCACTTTGTACTTGGGTCCACTGTTATTCAAAGCTGAAACAGTTATAGATGCATATGAGAATGCTTTATTGGTTTTCCAAAACTGAACTTCCATTTCTCAACATATTCTGATACGAGCATGAAGATGACAACTATAGTTTTAGGATTTTTAAATTTAATTTTTTAATATTTTCTAATTTGGAATTAATTTTCTTTGTGGGCCTTTATTGGGCTTTGTATTTTTGTTCTTTTTCCAGTTTTGGGCCTAATTAGTTAACGGGCCTTGTCTTAGGTCCATTAGTATAAATAGGATTCTCATAACTCTTTGTACTCAGAATTCAGATTTTAAGGAGTTGAGACTTTGACTCCGTGAATTCTCTCTTGGTTCTCGAGTAGAACTTTAGATTCTTATCTGTGAATTTTCGAATTCAGAGTGGCGAATCCTCACTGGACTTATCAATCAGAAATGATTGTGGCGTCTTCTCCATCCCTAATCCCTTTCCGTATTTTCGATTTTTTATCTTTGGTTTTAGGGAAATTTGTCAGAACGATCCGTTGATCCTATGTTTGGGCAAATTCGCATCATTTGGTATCAAATTTGCATCAAATGATATGGGTTGGCGGGTTTAAAATGCTAGCCCGCCCCGCCTATATGCTGGCGGGCTGACTCAGTTTGAAATGAGTTGCAAGAGGAGTCTTGACTGCTTTAGCATTTTCCATCTGGAATCTCTGCAACACCTTCTTAATGTAGTTCTCTTGTGATAGCCAAAGTTTCCTTTCTTTTCTATCACGCATAATGTTTATACTGAGAATCTTTTTAGCAGCTCCCATGTCTTTCATGACAAATGACTCGCCCAATTGTTTCTTTAACCTATCAATCCTGGAAACATTCTTCCCAACAATAAGCATGTCATCAACATACAACAATAGGATAATAAAGTCATTATCAAGAAACTTTCTAACAAAGACACAATGGTCAGAAGTAGTCTTTTTGTAGCCTTGGTCACACATAAATGACTCAAACTTCTTGTACCACTGTCTTGGAGCCTGCTTCAAACCATATAGACTTTTTCTCAGTCTACACACATAATCTTCCTACAAACTAAAAGTTCCTTTACACCCTCACTCTCCAAAGCAAGTAATTAAACCAGACCTTACAACACTCTACTACAAGAGTATAAGAAAAGTCAAATACAAGCTAAAAGTTCCTTTGACTGGGGTGTCTAGATACCATGGACTCAAGTCCATTATATAACTTTTGTCACCCACTCCTTTGAATAAACAAGACGATGTGGGACTTTCAAGACATATTATTTTTATCAACCTCAACAATCTCCACCATGATAAAAATAAACACATCTTCTTTCTTCATTGCCCATACCAGCAATCATACTCCACCATAAAGAGTATACCACTTGGAATTAAACCACCCCAAGAATTCACAGCACACCCTGTATCAATGCTAACCAATGCCCGTGTATAATCACCATACACCCTGCATCAAAGTCAGCCAATGCCCGTGTACAATTACCACCAGCAAAACTCATCCTTTTTCCATGGCACCGCGGATATGCCATGAGGATACTTAACTCATCTTCTACAGAAGATCATCCTCCCCCAAAATGAGAGAGACCCTTCCATCAAATTTCTCTATGTCGCATTTGACAACACTTGCAAACAACATTACAACTTCAGCAACCAAAGATAATTCTCCAACAACAAGGAATTAATCTTTTCTGATGTGGAAGATCAGACTCAGCTGCAACCACAGAGCATACTAAGAAAAAAATCCTACCAAACCATAAGCTCTGATACCACCCTGATGGGGGAAACAACAACTTGACAACTAATAATACTAAATTATGTAGCGGAAAAATTCCCCCAACTTGCAAGAATCTATGAGGAGCAACAACAACAGAAAAACTGCATAAATAATCACAAAAGAGACACCAAATATTTTAATGTGTGAAAACCCTCTCAGAGTGAGAAGTAAAAACCCACTGGCACAAGCCAGTCAATCAAGCTCCACTATGATCAAATAAGGGTACAAGAGAGTCTAATCAAATGCATAAACAAATGCTTACAACCAAACAATACCACAAAGCAATAAAGCTTCCAAATTGAAGAACAAAAGAAGAAGAAACCTCAAAACAGAGCTACTGTGCGAAATTAATATCTCCAACTTTAGACCTCTAATTCATGATCCCAACGGTCAGAATGAAGAACCACGTGTTACGGACCTGCTGTAAAATTTCCAGCCCGATCCAACAGTGAACGAAGCGGGAATCGTGATTTTACGGAAACCAGTCTGTGTGTATCCGAACCAATTTTTCTGCACTCTTTTTCTCTTCTTTCTCATCTGCAAAAAAGTAACACTCTCTTGATTTAGCTGACCCCTCTCCACTTGTCTTAAGTGAGACAAAATGGACTTGACAAATTTGGACCTTTTAGACACATAGTTGGGAGCTCAACCTAACACCTTGTTATAGCAGCTAAACCATAGTGTGAAACAAACAAGAGTATGATAGCTGGTGTTGTTATCCCCTTCATCAAGCAAGTTATTTAGATTACTATTCAAAAACTAATTTAGCTAGAAACTAATTTATATTCGTTTAAGATTAGTAGCTACCAAAATCTAATTTTTATTTATATTATAAAATAAAAAAGTCTTTGGATATTAATAAGAGAATAAAAATAACTTGTTTTCTTATATCTTCCATTAATAAAATTTTGATACATGACTAAAATATGTCAAATATTTCATTGATTTTTTTTTTCATCTTACTCATTTTTATTTAATGTTGTATTTCTAATATTTAATATTCTATTTTCCTAGGTTTTAAACATAATAAATACTTTTTTAAATATTTTTTCTCTTTTTTCTAATAAAAAATTTTAAATTTAATAAAATAATTTGATGATGTAACTTTTAAAATAATAATAGTAAACTAGATTTTTTTGAAAAATAAATTAATTTTAAATTTTTTCTTAATTTGTTTTTTATTATATTTCATACATTTTTAACATTTTAAATTTAAATATTTTCTTTTATTAATATAATTTTATTTAAAATTAAAATTGATTCACTTATAATTAAAGTTAACTGTAATTATGAAAATTAAAAATTATCACTTATAATAAAAATTTATATCTTAATTACTAATATAAAAATTATTTTATTATTAATATGTATTATTATTAGAATTAAAAATTAATTATTTATAATTAAAATTTATGTATACGTTATTATATGAAAATTTATTTTATTATTAATACATATTATTATAAGATAAAAAAATTAATTAAATAAAAGATCATAAGAATTATTTATTTTTAATTTATTGTTAAAAAAAAGAAAAATCATTAAAAAAATATTTAAAAGAGTATAATAATAAAAGAGTATAGAAATGTAATAAGATAATAGAAATTTAAAAGATAACATTAAACGTAGTGGGTAAAATGAAAAAAAAAATGAATGTTAATATGCTTGTTTTAATAATATGTCAAAAATCTTATTGGGGAACCGTGAGAGAATTGTATCCCCCCAAGAACAAAAATATTCATGAAAACCTGCAATTCAAAATGTCAATATCCCTTTCCATAATGCACAATGTATCTATCTACTCTAGAACAACCATTTACCTCAAACTATTATTATCTTCTATCTCAAAGTACAGGCGGCAAAAGCTTAAAAAACAGAAGAGAAAACTCTAAATTTAAGATTAATATGGCAAAAAGAACGCTAATTAAGATGATGCAGTGTTCAAGATTTACGAGTATGGGTTGGGGAGGAGGAGCAAGTGGGTGATTGGGGTTGAACAAAGCCACAATTACTACAAGGTGCAGGAGCATCAAGCTTGGTGATGTCCTTAAAACTGGCACAGCTCCTGGTGCAATTATGCTTGTTATTATGCCTCACTCTCAAAACATGCTCCGGCAATCTCAATGTGTACCTTTCATCATCCTTTCCCTCATCAGCCCCATCCCCTCTAATCATAACTATGGAGTGCCCCGTTGAATGAGACCGTACAAACATTTGTTCCTCATGTTCATCAACCACCTCATGCACAGGTCCACCTTTAGCTTCATTTCCACGTCCATGTTCATGTTGTTGAGGTTGTTGTTGTTCTTCGTGTATTTGGGTGCCATCACAAGCATGTTCATGTCCACAATCAAGAGCTTCTTCTTCTCTTACATCAATGCGTATCTCACCGCTGGAAGAGGAAACAACGACGTCGCCGGGTTTGAGAGTTTGGTCGGGGGGAGAGTCAAGGTCTCGGCGACAAACGGGGCAGGTTTTGTGGGAGCAGAGCCAGAGGTCGATGCAGTCTTGGTGGAAGACATGGCAGCAGAGGGTCAAGAGGCGAAGCATGCTATCGTCCTCAAACTCCACCAAACAGATGGCGCATTCTAAGCTATACTTGTGATCCTTGCGGAGGTCCTTCACGGAGGAGTAAAGGAACGTCGGGAACACCTGTAGCAACGAAGGGTCAAGGCCTCTCGGGGGAGATCTATGGGGCGTGAGACGAATGAGGGAACCCGAAGCGGTGCGTTGAAAGGCCCAGGTCTGGATGACGCTGGAGAAACAGTATTTGCACAAGTACACGATGCTGAACGCCACGAAGCACACCACAAGCACACCCAGCGTGAAGGCGATTAGCGCCGGCGGGGTGTTGTACGGCGGCGCGACCGGTCCCGTGTCGTAATCCGCCGAAGACATTGCCCGGAGGACGAGGGGGAAGGGCTGGTTGAGTTCGCCGGAGAGTGGCTTATTCCGGACCTTCTGTTCTTGGTAGTTTGCATGGATGAGAGGAGTTTGAAACCATGCAAGGCCTGCAAAATGAAGCTTTCTAATGGTTAAGGTAAGGTAAGGGCTAGTTCTTCTTTTGTTTTTGCTATTTGATTCTGTTTTTCTTCTTTTTTTGTGAAGGTGGAATTGTAGAGGACAAAATGTAAAGAGAGAATGAATGAATGAATGGTTTAGTTTTGTAGGGGAGGGTGGGAAGGGTTGGTTTTCAGCCAGTCCTTATGAGAAGGACCAAATAACTAGTGTCCGAACATTATTTACTCTTTATATCATAAGCTGCACAAATATTTTACCTATTCATATTCAAATATACATATCAAATCAAACAATCATCATTTCAAATTTTTCACAAAATCATTTTTTACCCATTGTCATTCATAGTAAATAATATTTAAAAATATACTCCTAAATAAAATAGTAAACAATGTTGTCTTATTTTAGTTATCAGAGATTTTTGTATATCCTTCTAACTATTTCATTGTATACAACTTATTACAAAATGTATAATAAATTAATTAATTATAAAATATTAATTAATTAATTTCATATTAATACATAGATATTTTGACTGTGTAGTGTATATCTATGATAAAACAACATATTTATAAAATCCAATCCGAACCAATTCGGACAATCTAGATACACTGCACGGGTTGATTTGATACCAGAAATAAATTCAATTCAAAATTTGACTTAACCTCAGTGACTTGGTTGACTCACTCCAGTTGTTTTTTAATATATATTTGTGTCTTGAACTTCTTTATGACGTTATCTTATTTGACTTTTATTTATGAATTTGTGTTGCTATTAAAAAACTTTATTTTAAATATTAGTTATTTTATTGTAATCGTATTTTAAAACTTAAATAATGGAATCACTTTGTTATGACCTTTATTTATTATGATAAAGAGATTAATTTTATATTAGATTTGGTAAATTATATTATACATATAAATATATATATTTTTCATATAAATGGAGTCAACCGAGTCAATAATTGATTTCTCACAGATCGAGCCAGTTTTTACAACACTAGCAAAATCCACATTAAAAGTTGGTAGGTTAATTGTTCACATAAGGTTTATTTTTTACATGAATAATTAATATTATCTTTATAAAACAATTTTATATCTTTTAAATAAATATAAAAAAGTACTTTTTGGAAAATCATGGTAGCAAAACAATTCAAATGAACAAGTCTTTGCTAAAATAACAACTATCGATACTATCTGATGCAAATACAAGGAAGCTGTGTGTGGCCACATTCAGACACCAGAGAACCAGCGTACTAAGGAAGGTGAATACACCAGCAAACATAATCGTACAAGACAGTTATCCGTGAAACCAACTAAACTGTTATTCCAGTTACAAGTTAAGGATCATAAGAGAAATTAGCTAATAAAATGTAGCATGCGAATGAAAAATCTTGCGTATTCACTGTTTTTCATGGTACATAAGCCCTCATCAGTGGTTTCCATCCATGACTGGGATTATAACTCTATTCAATGTCATCAATCCAATCACCGTATATCCTACTGATTTTATCGGGACCTTTCCACTTCTGATGAGTTCTCTGCCCTGGCCTCTGAATCACAATGGAAGGCCTTTGTGAAGGGACTCCAATATGATACACATCAGAATGGGCAACAGGTGTAACTGCAGCAACCACGTTATCAGCAGAAGCTTTTGAAGCTACTCCCTTATTTGTGTCACTGCCAACCACACAAGCAGCATCTCTGCTTTCTCCTTCCATAAGACCCCCTCCATATCTGTGCAACTCTGTGGTCACAATATCAGAGTTAGATGAGTGTGAAAATGGATTACTAGTTACTACTAGGTACGCATCTGTTGTACCAACAAGACAGTTGTCTGCCAACATCAGAAAATGTTCTTCAATGTAATAATACACCACAAATACAAACACAAGCATTCTCAGGCAGACATTCAAATAAAGGGGGATGAACATTTAGAAGTAAAAATAAATAAGCACAGCATGATTAAGTGTATATTTCCCACATATTTTTGCATTCTCCATGAAACATTCCAATTGCATTACTAGTACTTCCAGTCCTATATTTAAGAAACAAATGAAGACAGTTTTTGTATCCTTTTCATGAGAAACATAGAGCCATTACTAATTTGTTTTCATACCCTTAATTTATTGAAGAGTCTATTAATGAGATATGCACTCATTTCCCATAAGAGTGGACGCATTTATTGAGTTATCAACAAAAACAGTCACTCCCATTGGTCAAAAAATATTATTTCTTGAATCATGAGTAAAATCATTGAATATAACCAACCACTTAAATCATTTAATTCTATACATGTTTTTGGAATACATTTTAAATTTATGACATTGTTAATTAAAATTAACTAACTTAAGTATGTTTATTGGTTCTGACGAATCAGGTATTTGACTTTTATATATAGAACCACAGGTAGTATTTACTAAATTACTTGATTAACTGCAAGACAGATTCTATTCACCCAAATAAATTAGCATTTTGGTACAACAGTCCTTGGGCCAACAGTTGAATGAATTTGGGTAAACCAGATAAAGAGGGAGTGAGAGTTTCTCAATAACAGTACCAAAGCCTTAAATTTCAGAGAGCACAATAGAATTTCTCTAATTATAACCTTCACATTTGTTTACAATTTTTTATATCATGTCATTTAAATTGAATAAAATCAGAAAGCAACACAATCAAAATTTATTGACTTGGAAGCTAAAAGTGTAATTTAATACAGTATGTATGGTCCCTGCATAAGCTGATTCAGGTGGAGTCTAGGTCGCCCAATATAAATCATCCGTTGCATTTCTGGTTTCTCGAGCCCTAACATAACAGTATCTCGAGAATAGTACTATTTAGTTCGAGAGAACCCACCGTTTGAATGGTACATAAATCAGCTTCACATTAAGGTTTGGCTCCATTTGTAAGTATCTCAATGGACAAGTATAGTTTAACAAAGTTTCCTTTCCCTTAGTGTGGCTTCCACTTGTACACAGCAGTTACCAAAGATTTTATTGCTTCTACTCTATCTACAACACTATATCTCTGAGAGCTATAAGGATGTAAGCAGCACCCATTATCATTTTAAACCTGCTACTTAAGAAACTATGCTGATTTGACCTCTCATTTTTTCAATAAAAAGAAACCTTAGATATTGAAGCATACAAGGCACAGAAAAAGTTTCAATAATCTCAAATAAGGGAACACATAGTTAAGAAAGATATTTGCAAAAAAGAGAAGGACAAACTTCCACACTTCAAAACTTAAAAGTTCTCTCTTGCTGTAGATTGAGTTATTTTTTATGCCTTTCATTGTGCAAAAGTACAAGGAAGCATGCATTTCCCTGAGCACAAGCATAACTTTCTGACATGCAAACATGCTGCAACAAAATATTGCCAGGATTACTCCAGCTGCCACAGCACACTTTAGTGATATGCTTAATAGAATACTCCGATATCAAATTATTAATAATTGACAAAAGTAGTTATGCCATTCTAAAAAAAACAGCAGGAACTATCGCAATACTAACCACGTAAAATGAATAAATGAAATCCAAGATTAAATAATACATTTACACCAAGCAATCTAACATCAAGTGTCATCAACACAGATCTTATATCCAAATAACATGAATACACTTCGTAATGAAAAATGACAGCAACAACCCAAATTATTTCCAATTCTAGCAGCACTTTATACAGCAACAATGATCCCTCAATTACACTGAAAAAGGAAATGAAGATCCCAAAAACAGGGAAAGGAAACAGGGTTGTACCTGTGGCACCATGAGCAAAATGGCATTTGTTGCCAAAGGGGCAATACCCTGTCATCTCCCATTTATTGCAAATTCTGGTTTTCCAATTAGAGGGCTTGGAATTCGCCCCATTCCCAGCAGCATTGGCACCACCACTGCCACCGCCACCACCACCGTTTCCACTACCACCGCCCCCACCACTACCTCCACCACCACCACCACCACCACCACCACCACCACCACCACCACCCGCATAACCCCCTGGGCCTAAACTTATAGCAACACTCTCTCGGTTCTTTGATTGCTCATCGTGAAGGAAGGTGCAACTATCTCCATAGGGACACCCTTCTTCGGTGTAAAACTTCTTACAATGCCTTCCCTTGTAGGACCTCTGCATCATATCCCCTGCAAAGGTGGAAGACCCCACAGTGGGAATCTGAAACTCTTCCCTTGGCTCTGCCATCACTGCCTTCTCCTCCTCGTGTGCCGCCACAATCTCCTGCCAGTTTGGTGGCGGGCGGCGCAGCTCCTCGATGCTGTGGGCAAAATTGCAATTGGT
Source organism: Lablab purpureus (assembly GCA_030347555.1). Lineage (NCBI taxonomy): Eukaryota > Viridiplantae > Streptophyta > Magnoliopsida > Fabales > Fabaceae > Lablab > Lablab purpureus. The sequence goes on from CM059256.1 coordinate 39,470,285, forward strand.
GATGTAAGGGCAGGTCCCTGCCCTGAACTTGCAGCACAGCTTCGTCTTGAAGAACATTTTCCCTATAGCCTTTGACCGGTTTGAGCTCCCATCCTGCGAATTCCGGGACTTCTTGTTCGGCGGCTCCGACCGCGACTCGTAATTCGAGTTCGACGGCGTCGATTCAGCGTCTCCGTTGTTGTTGTTGTTGTTCCAAAACCGGTACTCATCCTCCGTTGCCCAATCAGCTTGATCGCCGGACCAGCTCTCTCCTCCTCCACCACCGCCTGTGATTATTTGCACCACGTTCCCGTCTCGAGCGTAATCCATTGTCTTAAACGAGGTAAAACCCTAACCAGATTTTGACCTCAGAGTTCTGTCTTTGTATTGTTCCTCCTCGGAGATGGCGGTTTCGGACAATCTGAGAAAAGGGTGGTTCGCGGAAACTAACAGCTACCTAGCAGTGTCCCAACAAAGCTGCGACTGAAGAAATGGAGATCAATGAGTTTCCTTTTTTTTTTGTTCTGGTTCAAATAAGACAATCTTGTTCGAGACAATCTTATTAAAGAGAACCTTGTTTATGTTCGAAACAATCCTGTTCAAGATATCACGCTCGAAACAATAACAGACAGATCTTGTTCAAAATATCTTGGTAGGTAGATAAGATGATGAGAGAAACAGGATTGTAAGAGAAAAATGAGTCTGTAATAAAGATTCACATAAAGAGAATTTAATTTATGGCACTGAATTGAAACTAGATCTGTGACGAAACGACAGTGTCAAGAAAAAATGAAAACAAAAACTGTCACAAATCGGATACGAAAATTAGTTCGAACATTTGCAGGAAGAAAGATTTTCATAACAATGTAATCTAAGAAACCGGTTCGAACTAGAATGAGTTACAGGATTTTCGTACCTGGTTAGAATTTCGTGTGAACCAACAGGAACTGAAGAAACTCAGTATTTATTTTTATTTATTTTTTTAAGGCTAAGAGTGTCTCTGAAACCATGAAATGAGTTGAGAGTTGACGACTTTGTCATTATTCCGCTGGGTAATGTTTCTTAGTGCATTCATACTGCTACCTTAATACACATTAAATTTCAAATATTAAATAATATTATTTATGATTGTATATATCAATTAATTCTTCTGAAGATTATTAATTCTCTTTATGTATTACTTTAGTTACGCAATGACTATTTTACTTCAATGCATATTCATTAAAATATACTTAGTTAATATATTTGTAAACTGAAAAATCCTTGTCTAATATATAACAGTTTTGTAAAATTTAATGTTTTAATATATATATATATATATAGATATAATTGGAGAAATGTGGTAAATATTATTTTTAATTTGTAAATGGAATGTCTTTTTTCTACATCATATATGCTATGATGGAAGGGTATTCTCATATATAATACTCAAACAATCTTAAACTAGCATTTGATTTGAATGAAAAATAGTTAGTAAAATTCGATGCTAGAACAAATATTACCTTTATATATATATATAACTAGTTTGAAGATCCGTTTGTACGTACGGTACGGGTGTTTGTTTTCTTATATGTATTAATTTAATAAAATTATTAAAATTAAGATTTGTGATATAAAAAAATATGTTAATAAAAATTAATATGAAAACAATATTATTATTATAAAGATGTTGTTATATAATATTTGAATAGTTATTGTTATAAACACATTAAAGATTGTTAATGCTTTTCTGAAAGTATTATATTTAAGCAGTAATTCATATTTTTTTTTTATTGATTAGGATTTATATGGGTGATAACCAAATTGTATATTTGTTTATCAAAATTGAAATAAAAAATCAAAGAGAAAGACTATAATTTGTTTGAAGTTTGTTATTAATTATTGATTATTGATGAGCATGATAATGAAGTACTAAGGAAATAAAAAAAATTTAATTTATAAATAAATGAAAGTTGCTTAAATGAAAAACAAAATTAAGGGTGTGTGGATAAAGTGAGAATCAAATTTATCAAGAATTGAAAATGAAAGAAAATGAAATCATCGAGAGAAGCATATCGAAAACAAAGGTTACAATAACTAAAGGTGAAGTTATCGAGACAAGAGTATGGAAAGGAAGTTATTATTCCAAAGTAGGTCGAATATTATTGTTATAAAGATATTGTTAAGATAATATAGTATTTAAATAATTATTGTTATAAAGACATTAAAGATTCCTAGTGCATTTTTCTGCACATTATTTAGTTCTACATCATAGTGTCTTATAGTTAAGTTGTAATTCATAGTTTTTATTCATTAGAGTTTATATTAATGTCAACTGAATTGAATATTTATTTATCAAAAATAAGAGAAAGGATCAAGAGAAAAATACTAATTTGTTTAAGGATTGTTATTAAGTATTGATGAGAATGATAATGAAATATTGAAGAAAAGAAATAGAAGATTTTAAGTTATAAATAAATGATAAAGGTTCCTTAGACAATAATAAATTGAGGGCGTATCGATAAAGCGAGAATCATATTTATAGAGAATTGAAAATGGAAGCAGGAAAAATCATTGAGGGAAGCATATCGAAAAGAAGATTACAAATAAAAAAGGTCAATTTATCAAGGCAAGAGTATCGAAAGAAAGTTATCACTACAAAGCAGGTCAAATATTATTGTTGTAAAGAAATTGTTAGGATAATATAATATTTGAATAATTATTGTTATAAATGATGAGGTTGGAGTTGTTTGCATGAGGATTGAAGATTTGATGAAGTCAACCTCCTTGTCATAAAGATTATGAAGCCCATGAAACCTTAATAGGATTTGATGATGTTTGTATTTTTGTTTTTTCTAGGTTGTCATGTAATATTCTCTCTTTAGACAATTGGACGATCACAATATTAATTTGGACTTCTAACTCCAAACTATTTTAAAAATTATCCTGATCATTTGCATATTTTAATAGATTAAAAGATCGCGTTAATATGTTAAAATGCTTCTAAAGTATCAAGGTTTGACTTCAACTGTTATTTTAATTGATTAAGACATCAATTTAATATGTTAAAATTGCTCAGGATTGTTAAGTGAACTTTTAGAAAAATCCAAGCTTTTTATTCATTTAGCAATTTACTATGCCTTAATTCACAATATGTATTCCCTCAATGTAGAATAATTTGTGTATACTTTTTGTGCATGAGTAAATACCAAAATTACAAAGAAATCAACCAATTAGGGGAGGAAAAGGAACATTAAAGTGCAGGAAAGCTTTTGACCAATCAAAATAAGACAACAGTGTAGGAAAACTTTCACTCAAGCGACGTATGTCTCGCTTGAGCAAGAGTGAGCAAATTCAGGGGAAGCTCTTGGTGTTGTTTTCGCTCGAGTGACGCATGTCTCGCTTAAGCAAAAATCAGCAGATTCAAAGGAGGCTCTCGATGCCATTTTCGCTCGAGCGAAGGTGTCTCACTTGAGCAAAAAATATACCGCTTGAGCAAGAAATCATTAAATCAACAAACTTATAAATAACTGAGAGCAGAAGAAAGAAGGGACAGTGGTTTTGGAATAGAAAGAGAAAAACACATAGAGAGATTCAGTCTGAACGAAGAACAGAAGAAGATCCTAGATCAATGGGAGAAGATTCAAGATCTGCTCCTTCACCATTCATTTTAGGATTGCATTTGTGCTCACCTTCATGAGTGGCTAAATTCTTTTTGTATTGAGAGCTGGATGTAACTTATCCATTTCCTTGTATTTCTCTTAATTTACATATATGAAATCTTGTGATTCAGTGTTAATGATTTGATTATATTCTTAAAGCTACAGTGACTTGTTTAATCACTTCTTGACTTTTTATTTAGATTTATGTTGGAAAAATGAACCTAAATCTAGTTTGAATCAAATCATCTGATAATATTGAATGCTATTATTAGTTGTTTCAGTCCTGAGCTTAATGATAAGATACTGTTTAATGATTCAAGGAATTGATTGTTAAGAAGAAGGGTCTTGGGAACTTTTAAAGGCAAGAAATTGTTTTGGAAGAAAATTTAGGACACAATAACACTGAATAACTGGAAACATATATGTGAAATTGAGAAAGGACATAGGAAGGAGATTAGTGAAGTTCAGTCTCAATATAATTTTCTAGTTTTGCAATCTTAAGAGTTGTTGCTCAGAAAATTGATTATTAAAAAGAAGGGTCTTAGGAACTTTTAAAAGCAAGGAATTGGTTTAGAAGAAAATTTAGGACTCAATAATACTGAATAACTAGAAACATATATGTGAAATTGAGAAAGTACATAGGAAGGAGATTAGTGAAGTTCAATCTCAATACAATTTTCTAGTTTTGCAATCTTAAGAGTTGTTGCTTGGAATATTTTATTTATTTTCAACAGTTGCTACATTTTACCTTTTAAGCACATACTTTTATAGTTGCAAGATTAGATTGAAATCATAGTTTTATTGAGTATTTCATAAGTCTCTAAGGATACGACACTTGTTATATACTACATTGAATTTAGTGCACTTGCTGAAGGAAAAATCTTAAAAAGGATCTTTAATAGTTTTAAGACTACTTTATTAATCTGTTGAGATTATTTTTCAATAGATTAATCATTTTTTTGGACCCAGGTTGTGAAATGTTTTGACTAAGTTTTGGTTTATTAAAAATTTGAATTGATCTATTAACTTTACTATTAAGTAAAATTAACATATTAAATCGAGTTTTTAATTGGTTAAAATTGTCAGTTTTATTAAAAACCTCTCTCATTTTAAATAGTTTCAATTACAAAAATTAAAAAGATCTTTTTACATGCTTTTTGAAAAACGCCTTCAGAGAGAATTTTTCTATGCAAGAAGAACTGTGTGGGTAATTCAAGATTTGTGTTCTTTGATCATCCAATTGTGAATTGATAATGATATAGAAGATCACCCTTGGAATCTACAATTGTGCAAGGGTTGAAATTGGTCACAGGTGATCTCGTTCCATGATTTCATGTTTGTATCAGATTAAGTTTATCCAATGGGTCTGTAGTAGGGTTCTACAGAGGTTTGAATCAAGTCTTGTAGGGTTCAAGACTTGTGTTCTTGGTGTTTTCTTAGGCATTACTATGGTTGTAATAGCTTGTAAGAATTGGTTGTTTAGTTTAAGCTTAATTTGTGATTAGGTAACTAGATGTAGCTCTTGAAAAAGAATGAACCAGTATAAAAGTCATTTGTGCACATATATTATTTTTTGTTCTTCACTCTATCAAGAACTAGTTTTGTAAATAGCATTTTGGTTTTCTTAATCAAGGGAGATAAAAGAATTTTAACAAACTAATTTGTGTTTTCAACAAGTTAATTTTTTGAAACATCTATTCACCCCCTTTACATCTTGTTTTTGCATAACATTAACAAAGACATTAAAGATTATTAGTGCTTTTTCTTATACATTATTCAGTTTTACATCATAGAACAGCATCGTATTTAAAATATGTTCTTCTTTCTAGTTTAGAAAAACTATTGTATATGCTTGTTAATTTTTACGATTTGTTTTCCTAGTTTAGAAAAACTATATGTAACATATCGGCTCTTGATTAAATTTTTTGGAGGGACTACTATGTATTAAATAAATTTAATATTTAAATAATAATATAAAAAATTATAAATAAAATAGTATAAAATGTAAAAAAAAGAATTAACTTAATAAAAAAAATTAACATTAAATATAACATTCAATTTACTTGCAAACATCAATTTAATATACTTGTTCATCATCAACAACTTCCAAATGTGAGCTAACGAATTGAATCAATAAAGCTCTTTAGACGTACTAATTTGATCGGAAATCTGCACATTCATAACATTTCTAATATGCATAGATTGATTCAACAAGTCTTGACGAGATCTCATTGCATTATTGTGGGGTGAGTAAGGACTCTCTCCAATATGATTAAGTAATGCACAATTCTTTCTAGCATTGAATTTTTTCCATGTCCTAAATCTTTTTCTTGTAAAAACATCTGATCCAGGACGTCCACTTGGATTTTACTAAACAAGTAACATGGCAAACAATAAGTAGCATCATTATTTATAAAATACTCTAACCAAGAAGGAAACATTTTGAACCAAGTAAATTGAAATCTTCTTGGATGTTTATCTCTAGAGATAGGATAATTTTTAAGATGACATTGATATGGACCTCATTTTAAATATGCTATTCGAATTTCATCTCTTTGAATAACTGGAAATTCCCAAATTTAAACACATTTTCGAGGGTCACGTTCTAAAGAATTGAATCAAATTCTGTTACCAAAGAGGTTCAGGTCATCACTCTTCGAAGATATATCGAGTTTTGATGATTTCTCAAGTAAGTCAGATCAAGATCGAAGAAATGAAGTTTTGAAGATTTAGAGCTTATCGAAGACGTTAGTGTCGAATCATTCTGGAATAAGATAAATGAAGATAACAACATAGATCCAGCATTCTTTCACTCGTGATCTTTTTAAATGGGTAAATCTGTTTTTCTTAATCGATTATGGTTATAACGTGATCGATTTTGGATATAACATAATCGATGGTCTTCACACAATCGATTATGTCATGTTTTTCAAACAACCTTTTTACATCGATTCGATTATATCTTTCTGAATATAACGTAATCGACTCGATAATGTCCTTTTGGAAATGTTTTTTCTGAATACAACGTAGTCGATTCGATTATGTCTTTATGTATATATCGATTCGATTATGTCGTGTTGTCTAAAGTTTTAAAACTCTCACAGAATCGATTATGGACATAACATGATCAATTATGTGCAACAGTCTTTCGAAAAGTATTTTGAAATACAAAATGACATTTAAAATCATGAACGTTTTCAATTATTATACAGATCTTACGTTTTTAATATCATAAACAGATCTTTAAATGTGTGAACGTTTTCATAAATAGTTTTTAATATTATGAAGATTTTAATTCCTATATAAAGAGGAAAATACACGTTGATAGATACAAAGCTAAACTTGAGCACAAAAATATTTGTTTACACTCTCTGTTCTACAACATTTTTTTTAATCACTTGTGAAAGGAGCTGACGATCTGTTACATTGTTTTGTATTCTCTCTTTCCAGGTGATACTGTTGTTATATTTGTTTCATATATCTGTAAACACCATTGTTGGTGTAGTGTTTCATCCCTTGTGAGTTTTCAAGGGAGGTGTTTTCATCTCTTGTGGGTTTCAAGAGAGGTGTTCAGTCTTTAGATTTTCTTTTACATGTTTCAATTGTAATATTGGTTGTAATTGATTTTCTAAAGATAGTGTTTGGGGAGTCATTCTCAAATTGAGGTGACTGGGCACTGGATGTAGGGTTGGCTATACCCGAACCAGTATAAATCTTTGTGTCATTCTCTTTCCTTATCCTTTTACATTATTTACTGTTTCTGCTCTGTTAATCGAAATCAAGAAAATTGAAAAAGGGTATACATATTAAAATGCATCAATTCACCCCCCCTCTTGATGCCATTTGTCTAACAAGTGGTATCAAAGTTTGGTTGGATAAATTTTTTCTAAAAGATCCTTAAGATGTCTATGCAAAATCAGGTTTACAGGGAAGATGCTTCAATCAATAGGCCACCGCTCTTTGAAGGAGACAATTACCCCTTCTGGAAAGCAAGAATGGAGATATTCCTACAAACTCTTGATTATGGAGTATGGGATGTTGTACTAAGTGGTCCCTATGTACCAATGGTGATGCTTGCCGAAGGATCTGTTAGACAAATAGCATCAAAAGGGGGGGTGAATTGATGTGTAAAAAGATGTTTACCCTTTTTCGATATACTTGAAAACGTTAAGCAGAGCGGAAGCAGTAAACAAATATAAAAGGATAAGGGAAGAGAAGAACACAAGGATTTATACTGGTTCGGGTATAGACAACCCTACATCCGATGCCTGATCACCTCAAATCGAGAATGACTTCCAAACACTATCTTTAGAAAACTATTACAATCAATATTACAATTGAAACTTGTAAGAGAAAATCTAAAGACTGAACACCTCTCTTGAAACCCACAAGAGATGAAAACACCTCCTTGAAAACTCACAAGGGATGAACCACTACACCAACACTAGTGTTGACAGATATAAGAAATAAAATACTAGAACAATATCACCTGGAAAGAGAGAATCCAAAAACAACGTTACTGATCGTTAGCTCCTTTCACAAGTGATAAAGAAATGTTGTAGACCAGAGAGTGGAAACAAATGATTTTGTGCTTAAAGTTTTTGCTCTATATCTATCAACGTGTATTTTCCTCTTTATATAGGAAATGAAATCTGAGAAAACCTTTCACAGTATTAAAAACCATTTATGAAATCGTTCATGCATTTAAAATATGTTTATAAATAAGTGTCTTGCCTATAAATAAGTGTCTTACAACACAAGTATCTAAGTTGACATTTCGAACTCACCCTGCATAATATCTGGTCTGCTTGCTGTAAGATAAAGTAAGGAACCAATCATACCTCTGTATTTGGTTTGATTCACCATCTTACCTTTTTCATCTTGATCTAAATAACAAGATGTTGCCATTGGGGTAGCTGCTTCTTTTGCATTTTCCAAATCGAATTTCTTTAAAAGTTCTGAGCAGTACTTTGATTGCGAGATAAAAATACCTTCGATGTTTTGCTTTATTTGTAGACCTAGAAAATATGTTAGCTCGCCCATCATCGACATTTCGAACTCACCCTGCGTTATCTTAGCAAATTCTTGGCAAAGATCATTGTTAGTCGATCCAAATATAATATCATCAACATAAATTTGAACTATAATAATATTGTTCTTCGATTCTTTTATAAATAGAGTTGGATCTACTTTACCTCTTCGATAATTATGACTAACCAGAAAATTACTTAGCCTTTCATACCATGATATGGGTGCTTGTTTAAGTCCATAGAGTGCTTTCTTTAGCTTGTAGACATGATTCGGATATTTATAGTCTTCAAATCCAGGGGGTTGACAGACATATACTTCTTCTTTGATATAACCGTTCAGAAATGCACTTTTCATGTCCATTTGATATAACTTAAACTTCATAATTGCTGCGTAAGCTAGTAGGATTCTTATTGCTTCGAGCCTTGCAACTGGGGCATATGTTTTGTCATAGTCGATTCCTTCTTCTTGACTATAACCTTTCGCTACTAGTCTTGCCTTATTCTTGGTTATGTTGCCATTTTCATCGAGCTTGTTCCTGAAAATCCATTTTGCTCCAATTACCTGCATAGAATTGTTTCTCGGAACTAGATCCCACACTTCATTCCTTTTAAACTGATTTAACTCCTCTTGCATCGATTGAATCCAACATTCATCTTGTAAGGCTTCTTCGATGCTTTTGGGTTCTACTTGTGAGACAAAAGCTGTTAAGACAGTCTCATTCAGATATTATGCATAGTGTGTGTGTTTGTGCTAGATTTCAATCTAATCCTAAGGAATCACACCTAGTTATTGTTAAGAGAATAATAAAATATCTAAAAGGAACTAAATTGTTTGGTCTTTGGTATCCCTCTGGAGGTTCACCTAGCCTTATAGGATATTCAGATTCAGATTATGGAGGATGTAAATTGGACAGAAAAAGTACAAGTGGGACATGTCACCTACTTGGCTGTTCACTTGTTTCTTGGCACTCCAAGAAACAGACTTATGTTGCTCTATCCACAACTGAAGTGGATAATATTTTATGTGAAATTGAGAAAGGACATAGGAAGGAGATTAGTGAAGTTCAGTCTCAATATAATTTTCTAGTTTTGCAATCTTAAGAGTTGTTGCTCAGAAAATTGATTATTAAAAAGAAGGGTCTTAGGAACTTTTAAAAGCAAGGAATTGGTTTAGAAGAAAATTTAGGACTCAATAATACTGAATAACTAGAAACATATATGTGAAATTGAGAAAGTACATAGGAAGGAGATTAGTGAAGTTCAGTCTCAATACAATTTTCTAGTTTTGCAATCTTAAGAGTTGTTGCTTGGAATATTTTATTTATTTTCAAGGAGAGTTAACTCTAAGATTAGGAATTAACTTTGTTTAACTCTTGACACTCCTTTTGGACGTCCTCTTGGTCTATAAAAGGGGAGTTTGCCTCATTGTAAAATTCACTTTGGAGTGTTGAATGAAAATCTCTTTATGAGTTTATATCTTGAAAGTCATTCCAAGGGTGTTTCTCTCTTGTTTTGGTTCTTATCTTGAGAAGCTTTCTCAAGTGGCGAATACTCTTACACTTATCCTTGAGTTTTTTCCATTCAAGGTGGCGTGTTCTTCCCATTTCTTATCTCAATCTATTTTTTTTTCAATTAGTTACTTGTTCTTGTATTACCTTGTTGTTTTGAATGAAATCTCCATGGGCTTACATGCTTCCGCAACTCTAATCTCTTCATCCATGGAGGATTGTGTCTTCCTCATCTTCTTGAGTTGATCAAGATCCATCCATCCTTCTAAGAATCATACTAAATGTAATCAGATAATATACCTTAAAAGACATTATATGGTTGAATGTTAAATTTTCTAATTTGCTTTGAAAATGAATATTATACATATAATGTCTCAACTACAATCTAGCTTAATGAAATTGTATGATTTATTATTGTTATTTTTTTAATAGATATGCATGTTTTTGAACTTATTTAGTTTTGAATTTGCTTAAGACATCTATGAATTTTTATTGATCATTAATATGGAATAAAGGATCATAATGAAATTGATCTAATTGATGGTCATAATATTTGGACATTTGAAAAAAAATATAAGAATTTAAAAAGGTTTGTTTGAAAAACACAATATAATCGATTGTGTTCAGACCATCGATTATGCCATATCGATCGATTAATAAAAACAAATTTTACTCATAAAAACGATCACGAGTGAAAGAGTGCTGGATCAGTTTGTTAGTTTCGATTTCTCTTATTCCAGAATGATTCGACACAAACAAGACTTCAACTATTCGATCTTTTCATCCTTCGATCTGGTTTACGTGAGAAATCATCAAAACTCGATATAACTTCAAAGAGACTTGACTTGATCCTCTTTGGTAACATTCTCCCGCTTTTTGATGATGATCAAGAAAACCTATTTAAGAAGAGTTTGAAGAAAATTGCTTGACTTTGAAGTCAGCTCAAGATTAATATAGAGTTAGCGTAAAACATAATAAAACTGTACTCCCCCTATTTTGGGTAAATATTACTGTACTCCCTTTTTCAAAAGCATTATACATTATACTCCCCCTTTTTATTGATAATCATCGAAAAACATACAGATAGATAAAACAAATATCGAATAAAAGCATGTTATCGATGTTCACAGAAAACTTCAAATATCAAAACAAATTACCATCCAAAATTCCTAATGCGATACGCAAACCATAAAACCTATCTCTAGGCAAAGGTTTGGTAAAGATATCTGCTAACTGATGTTTGGTATCGATATATTCTATGATGCAATCTCCTTTTAAGATATGGTCTCTAATAAAATGATGCCTAATCTCGATGTGTTTAGTCCTAGAATGCATTATAGGATTTCTAGTTAAATTAATTGCACTAGTACTATCACACTTAAGAGGGATATGATCTAAGAAAATACTATAATCTTCTAACTGATGTTTCATCCATAAACTTTGTGCACAACAAAAACCTGCTGCTATATATTCAGCTTCAGTTGTGGATAGAGCAACACAGATATTATGCAGGGTGAGTTCTATTCCTTCTTCTTGACTATAACCTTTCGCTACTAGTCTTGCCTTATTCTTGGTTATGTTGCCATTTTCATCGAGCTTGTTCCTGAAAATCCATTTTGCTCCAATTACCTGCATAGAATTGTTTCTCGGAACTAGATCCCACACTTCATTCCTTTTAAACTGATTTAACTCCTCTTGCATCGATTGAATCCAACATTCATCTTGTAAGGCTTCTTCGATGCTTTTGGGTTCTACTTGTGAGACAAAAGCTGTTAAGACAGTCTCATTCGATTCTTCTTTAACTATGTTGCACGTCTTTGACTCAAAGATAATCCTAAGTCCCTTGTCACATAACTGACTTATGCTTAAAAGATTATGCTTTAATCCTTCTACAAGCAATACTCCTTGAATCATAAAGTCATCATTGATCCTGATTGTTCCTGAGCCAAGAATTTTTCCTTTGTTGTTGTCACCATATGTAACATAGCCTTGGCTTTTCTTTGTGAGACTTTGAAACTTTTCTTTGTCACCGGTCTTGTGTCTTGAACATCAACTGTCAAGAAACCAAACCGATTTCTTATGCTTGTAGATTGCCTGCAACACAAATATAATTATTTAGGTACCCTTTTTAATCTTGGGTCCTTAGTAGTTAGTAGAAACAACTTTCTCAAGCCTTTTTGGACAAAAATAAAAACTAATGTCATTTAATCAAAAATATTGTTATAATCGATTAAATGCTAAAAAAAAATTAATGCGAGCAGTTTTTATATCTTTGATTTTTAGGAATCCATTTAAATTTGCCATTAGGTATGCCAACATGTTTTACAAAACATTTGTTAGATGAATGACCAATTTTCATGCAATAAAAACAACTTAACCTTTCTGAAGGAGTTTTAAAAGAATTTATGTGAAAATGTTGTTTTTCTCGAAAACTTGTTTCTTTCGATTCTTTTACAAAGATAGTTTTATGGGCTCCTAGACTTTTCTTGGGAATATAACCAAGTTCAGCTTTACTAGAGCTCCCCCTATGTATACTTAACATATTTTTGAGATTTTGTCTTGAATCTGAAAATTTATTTAAAGTCTTCTCGAGCTTAAAAATTTTATTTTCAAGATGAATACAATTTTCACAAGGTTTGATTACTTCTTTATTTTTCGATATCGATTTAAATTTTTCAAAATCATTTTTCAAACCTTCATTTTCCTTCTCCACAAGACTTAGTTTATTTTCTAAAGCATGAAAATTTTGTTTCAAAGCGGAATGCTTTTTAACCAATTTATTGAAATTCATGTAAAGATTTTGATACTCTGCATGTAATTCATCATATTCATTTTCAGAGTTAGTAGAGCTTACCTTTGACGTGGCTTCATCTTCACTGTTTGCCATTAAACACAGATTTGCTTCTTCCTCTCTATCACTGTCATCTATCGAACTTTCAAAGGTTGTCGATTCATTATCCTCCCATGCAATGTATGCCTTCTTTTATAGACCAAGAGGACGTCCGAAAGGAGTGTCAAGAGTTAAACAAAGTTAATTCCTAATCTTAGAGTTAACTCTCCTTAATCATGATTAGTACAATTAATCCCACAAAATTAGGAGAAGTCACATAGGTGTTCCTTAAATTTAAGAAAAGTAATGTTGACACTTGACTCTTGCATGTGTGAAAGGTTTAAAGAGTTCCAAGGCTCAATGAAAGTGACATCTAATAATGCTAAGGATGAATTTTCAAACTTTCAAGAGTCACTCTCCAAAATACCTCATGCGCTCCATGTGCTAGTCTTAGGAGAAGTGGCTCTTCAAACCTCCAAAGGTCACCTTCAAAAGAAAAACACTTCCATTTTTAAAACTCTGAGGAATCTTGGACTTCATTTTTCTTGGAATATTCTTCATGTATTTAATTCCTTCTAGATCTCCTCTTCTAAAGCTTGAAGTTTTCCTCTTACCAAAGATATTGATGGTAGAAGGGAAACATTAAAACTTGGTGTTAGAATATCATATATGTGGATTGTTCAAAATCAATATGGGAGTAGACATATTGAGATGATGCTTTTGGACTATAAGGTACATAGAATATATTCTTTTTGTTATATGGTTCATCTATAGAATTGCCAAGCAACTATTAATAGGTCCATAATCTTCGCCCAACCAACCTTTATTATTTATTTATAACTTAAAATCTTTTATTTCTTTTCCTCGATACTCAATTATCATGCTCATCGATACTTAATAATAAACCTGATACAAATTATAGTATTTATATCGATCTTTTGTTCTATTTTCTATAAACAAATATACAATTCAGTTGGCACTAATCTAAACCCTAATGAATCAATGATGTGAATTATTACTTAATTATAATTATAACACACTATGATGTAGAACAAAATAACTTATTTGAAACTCGAGCTTAAAAATTTTATTTTCAAGATGAATACAATTTTCACAAGGTTTGATTACTTCTTTATTTTTCGATATCGATTTAAATTTTTCAAAATCATTTTTCAAACCTTCATTTTCCTTCTCCACAAGACTTAGTTTATTTTCTAAAGCATGAAAATTTTGTTTCAAAGCAGAATGCTTTTTAACCAATTTATTGAAATTCATGTAAAGATTTTGATACTCTGCATGTAATTCATCATATTCATTTTCAGAGTTAGTAGAGCTTACCTTTGACGTGGCTTCATCTTCACTGTTTGCCATTAAACACAGATTTGTTTCTTCCTCTCTATCAATGTCATCTATCGAACTTTCAAAGGTTGTCGATTCATTATCCTCCCATGCAATGTATGCCTTCTTTTATAGACCAAGAGGACGTCCGAAAGGAGTGTCAAGAGTTAAACAAAGTTAATTCCTAATCTTAGAGTTAACTCTCCTTAATCATGATTAGTACAATTAATCCCACAAAATTAGGAGAAGTCACATAGGTGTTCCTTAAATTTAAGAAAAGTAATGTTGACACTTGACTCTTGCATGTGTGAAAGGTTTAAAGAGTTCCAAGGCTCAATGAAAGTGACATCTAATAATGCTAAGGATGAATTTTCAAACTTTCAAGAGTCACTCTCCAAAATACCTCATGCGCTCCATGTGCTAGTCTTAGGAGAAGTGGCTCTTCAAACCTCCAAAGGTCACCTTCAAAAGAAAAACACTTCCATTTTTAAAACTCTGAGGAATCTTGGACTTCATTTTTCTTGGAATATTCTTCATGTATTTAATTCCTTCTAGATCTCCTCTTCTAAAGCTTGAAGTTTTCCTCTTACCAAAGATATTGATGGTAGAAGGGAAACATTAAAACTTGGTGTTAGAATATCATATATGTGGATTGTTCAAAATCAATATGGGAGTAGACATATTGAGATGATGCTTTTGGACTATAAGGTACATAGAATATATTCTTTTTGTTATATGGTTCATCTATAGAATTGCCAAGCAACTATTAATAGGTCCATAATCTTCGCCCAACCAACCTTTATTGTTTATTTATAACTTAAAATCTTTTATTTCTTTTCCTCGATACTCAATTATCATGCTCATCGATACTTAATAATAAACCTGATACAAATTATAGTATTTATATCGATCTTTTGTTCTATTTTCTATAAACAAATATACAATTCAGTTGGCACTAATCTAAACCCTAATGAATCAATGATGTGAATTATTACTTAATTATAATTATAACACACTATGATGTAGAACAAAATAACTTATTTGAAACTCGAGCTTAAAAATTTTATTTTCAAGATGAATACAATTTTCACAAGGTTTGATTACTTCTTTATTTTTCGATATCGATTTAAATTTTTCAAAATCATTTTTCAAACCTTCATTTTCCTTCTCCACAAGACTTAGTTTATTTTCTAAAGCATGAAAATTTTGTTTCAAAGCAGAATGCTTTTTAACCAATTTATTGAAATTCATGTAAAGATTTTGATACTCTGCATGTAATTCATCATATTCATTTTCAGAGTTAGTAGAGCTTACCTTTGACGTGGCTTCATCTTCACTGTTTGCCATTAAACACAGATTTGCTTCTTCCTCTCTATCACTGTCATCTATCGAACTTTCAAAGGTTGTCGATTCATTATCCTCCCATGCAATGTATGCCTTCTTTTTGTATGGTTTGAAGGGCTTCTTTGATTTCTTCTTTTCCTTTTCCTTATCTTCCTTTTTGGTATAGGGACAGTCTGACTTTATGTGACCAAATCGATTGCATCCGTAGCATTTATAGTTTGTTGTTTGGTCATTTTCTTTCTTTGTTGATCAACCCTTTTTCCTATTCTTCATAAACCTGGAAAATCGTTTTACCATTAAGGAAATATCACTATCAGAAAACTCACCTTCAATGTCTTCTTTCGATTTCTCGGCTTTGAACGCAATGTTTTTTACTTTAACATTATCTTCTCCATCTTTTAATCTCTGAAGCTCCATTTCATGTTCTCTCAACTTTCCAAATAAAGTTGCTACGTTCATCTTTGTTAAGTCTTTAGACTCAGATATGGCAGTGACTTTCGGTTGCCAATTTCTATCGAGAGACTTGAGAATCTTGGTGTTTAACTCCTCATTCGAAAAGCTTTTTCCCAGTGCTTCTAGATGATTTACTACATGGGTGAACCGTGTCTGGAAATCACTGATACTTTCGTTTTGTCCTACGGCAAGCAACTCGTATTCTTGGACAAGCGTGTTCTTTCTTGCTCATTTTACTTCGTCAGTTCCTTCATGAGTCACCTCCAGAGTATCCCACATCTCTTTTGCAGTTTTGCATCTTGATATCCTGTAAAATTCATCACAAGTAACAGCAGAGACAATAGCGTTACGAGCTTTTACATCGTATTGTGCTCGTTTGTTCTCATCTGGTGTCCACTGATGAAACGCCTTTGGTGTTTCTCCTTCAGCAAGCATCACCATTGGAATGTAGGGACCACTTAGAACAACATCCCAAACTCCATAATCGAGAGTTTGTAGGAATATCTCCATTTTTTACTTCCAGTATAAACAAATATACAATTCAGTTGGCACTAATCTAAACCCTAATGAATCAATGATGTGAATTATTACTTAATTATAATTATAACACACTATGATGTAGAACAAAATAACTTATTTGAAAAAGAACTAAAAATATTTAATATCTTTATGACTAATTATTCAAATAGTACATTATCCTAACAATATTTTTATAATAGTAATATTTCATATCTTTTGTAATGATAACTTCCTTTGATACACTTGCCTCCATAGCTTCACATTTTGTAATTGTAACCATTTTTTCTATATGCTTCTCTCAATTATTTTGTCTGTTTCCATTTTCAATTATCCATAAAATTGATTCCAACTTTATCTACACACTCTTAATTTTTTTCTCCATCTAACCAACCTTCATTATTTATTTATAACTTAAAGTCTTCTATTTCTTTCCCTCAATACTCAATTATCATGCTCATTGATGCTAAATAACAAACTTGACAAAAAATTATAGTCTAACTCTCAATCATTTGTGTTATTTTCGATAAACAAATATACAATTCAGTTGGCAATAATGCAAACTCTAATGAATCAATTACTATGAATTACTACTTAACTGCAGGACACTATGATGTAGAACTAAATAAAGTATTAAAACACACTGAGAATATTTAATATCTTTATAATAATAATTATTCAAATAGTATATTATAATAACAATATCCTTATAATAATAATATTTGACCTCCTCTGTAATGATAATTTCCTTCGATACACTTGCATCAATAACTTCATGTTTTGTAGTTGTAATTATGTCTTCCACATGCTTCCTTGGATGATTTCACCTACTTCCATTTTTAATTGTCCATAAAATTGATTTCCACTTTATCGACAAGCCCTCAATTTTTTTCTTCATCTAACCAACCTTCATTATTTATTTATAACTATCTTCTATTTATTTTCCTCAATCCTCGATTATCATGCTCATTGATACTTAACAACAAACCTTACACAAATTATAGTTTTTCTCTCAATCCTTTGCCTAATTTTCGAAAACAAATATACAATTCAATTGGTAGTAATGTTAACTATAATGAATCAATGACTATGAATTACTACTTAATTGCAAGACACTATGATGTAGAACTAAATAAAGTATTAAAAATACACTAAGAATATTTAATATCTTTATAACAATAATTATTCAAATAGTATATTATAATAACAATATCTTTAGAACAATAATATTTGACCTCCTTTGTAATGATTACTTCCTTCGATACACTTGCGTCAATAACTTCATGTTTTGTAGTTGTAATTATGTCTTCCATATGCTTCCTTGGATGATTTACCTACTTCCATTTTCAATTGTCCATAAAATTGATTTCCACTTTATCGACAAACCCTCAATTATGTTCTTCATCTAACCAACCTTCAGTATTTATTTATAACTTAAAATCTTCTATTTATTTTCTTCAATACTCGATTATCATGCTCATCGATACTTAACAACAAACGTTACATAAATTATAGTTTTTCTCTCAATCCTTTGCCCTAATTTTGAAAACAAATATACAATTCAATTGGTAATAATGTTAACAATGCTTATGAATTCCTACTTAATTTTAAGACACTATGATGTAGAACTAAATAATGTATTTGAAAAATAACTAATAATATTTAATGTCTTTATAACAACAATTATTCAAATAGTATATTATCCTAACAATATCTTTATGACAATAATATTTCACCTCCATTGTAATGATAACTTCTTTCGATATACTTGCCTTGATAACTTCACATTTTGTAGTTGTAACATTCTTTTCCATATGCTTCTCTCGATGATTTTTCCTACTTCCATTTTTAATTGCCCATAAAATTGATTCCCACTTTATCGACTCACCTTCAATTCTGTTATTTTTCTAACCAACCTTCATTATTTATTTATAAGCTAAAATCTTCTATTTCTTTTTGTCAATAGTCCACCATCATGCTCATCGATACTTAATGATGAATGCTCAAGTTGCATTAGAAGAAAACTTGGATCTATCAAACATGATTTTAGGCATATATTGACAATTCAATCGGTGGAATTGATTTAGAAATTGGTTAAAAAGCATCAAGCCCCAAATATATAGGTTTCAATCAGTAGAATTCAATTATAAAAGTTTTTATGAAGTTTTAAATGATTGAATTCAAGATAGATGTCATAGGAAGCCATAGGAAGTGAAAACAGGCATTTTAGTCGGTGGAAAATGGATTGAAATGAAGATGTATGGTGCAACTATGAAGAACATTCAAGAAAATGAAAAGAGAAAACATGGAGAAGACAAAGAGATGAAGAACATGCCACTTTCATGAAGAAAGATAAGTGCAAAGGACAATCACCACTTGAATTTAGAAAATTCAAGATAAGATTCTAGAAATGAGGCTTACCTTTTGAACTTCAAAGAGAGAATTTGATCTCTACTAATCTTCAAAGTTATATTACAAATGAGACTCACACTCTTATGTAGAGGGGAAGGTGTGATCAAGAGCCATATGGGAGGAAGGTAAAGAGTTTAGGTCGTGTTTGGTGAAGCTTCAAAACTTCCCAAATAAGGCCCTTGCTTTTGGATGTCATCCTTGTGTCCAAACATCTATCCTCTTATTTCTATTCTAAAGAAAGACACTAATATCTTTTTAAAGAAAGAGTTATTAATATTTTTAATATCTTTTTCAAGCTTCTTGTACATTCCTCTTGTTTTTCTTCCTTCCTTTTCTTCAAATTTCTTTGTAAGCTCTTCTTTCATATTTTTCTTTTCTTTCTTTTTTGTGGTGATTCCTCCTTGCATGGATTGAGATTCTTCATGAAATGAGATTACATAAATTAATAACAGACCTAACCCAAATTATACAATTCAGTTGTTACCAATGAATCGACAATAAACAAAATCGCAAGGCCAGTCAAGCTTCAGTTGAGTTGTACTTACCATCTCTAGTCTTTAGCCATGGGTAATTGTACGTTGCACTTTCTGGAGTTGAATCTACAACTACACTGAAGATTCTAATTCATGACAACCAAAAAGGCCATTAAATTATATTACCAAAGTAGTTTTCAAAGAAGTTTTCCATAATTTATATCATAAAATTTCCAAATAGGTATGTAATTAATTATTTATATTTTCAATTACAATCTTCTACTACATTTGATGACTTCCTTTTGATACATTTACCTAAATAACTTCATCTTTCCTAGTTGTAACCTTCTCTTTGATATGCTTATCTCGATGATTTCACCTTCTTCCATTTCCAATTCTCAATAAATTTGATTCCCACTTTATCGATGCCCTCAATTCCATTCTTCGTCTAAGCAACCTTCATTATTTATTTACAACTTAAAATCTTGTATTCCTTTGCTTCAATATTGGATTATCATGCTCTTTGATACTTAATACTAAATATGAAACAAACTAATACTTTTTCTCTCGATCCTATGTCTTATTTTCGATAAACAAATATACAATTCAGTTGGAACTAATGTAAATCCTAATAAATCAACAACTATGAATTACTACTTAACTATAAGACATTATGATGTAGAACTTAATAATGTATTTAAAAGAGCACTAAGAATATTTAATGTCTTTATTACAATAATTATTTGAGTAGTATACTATCCTAACAATATCTTCATAATAATAATATTTGACCAACTTTGTAATGATAACTTCCTTTTGATACACTTGTCTCGATAGCTTGACCTTTTGTAGTTGTAACCTTCTTTTCCAAATTCTTCTCTCGAGGATTTCACCTACTTCCATTTTCAATTCTCCATAAATTTGATTCCCACTTTATCGACACATACTCAATTTGATTCTTCCTCTAAGCAACTTTCATTTATTAACTTATAATGTTCATTGAATACTCCATTATCATGCTTATCAATACTTAATAACAAACCTAAAACAAATTATAGTCTTTCTCTCCATCCTTTGTGTTATTTTCTATTAACAAATATACAATTTAGTTGGCACTAATGTAAACCTTAATAAATCAAGAACTATGAACTACTACTAAATTGTAAGACACTATGATGTAAATATCTGGTCTGCTTGCTGTAAGATAAAGTAACTAGATAGGGTAATTATCACCTTCAAAAAGTGGTGGCCTGTTGATAGATGCACCTTCCCTGTAAACCTGATTCTGCATAGACATCTTACAGATCTTTTAGAAACAAATTATCTAACCTGGCTCTGATACCACTTGTTAGACAAATAGCATCAAGAGGGGGTGAATTGATGTGTAAAAAGATGTTTACCCTTTTTCGATATACTTGAAAACGTTAAGCAGAGCGGAAGCAGTAAACAAATATAAAAGGATAAGGGAAGAGAAGAACACAAGGATTTATACTGGTTCGGGTATGGACAACCCTACATCCAGTGTCCATTCACCTCAAATCGAGAATGACTTCCCAAACACTATCTTTAGAAAAACTATTACAATCAATATTACAATTGAAACTTGTAAGAGAAAATCTAAAGACTGAACACCTCTCTTAAAACCCACAAAAGATGAAAACACCTCCCTTGAAAACTCACAAGGGATGAACCACTACACCAACACTGGTGTTGACAGATATAAGAAATAAAATACTAGAACAGTATCACCTGGAAAGAGAGAATCCAAAAACAACGTTACTGATCGTTAGCTCCTTTCACAAGTGATAAAGAAATGTTATAGACCAGAGAGTGGAAACAAATGATTTTGTGCTTAAAGTTTTTGCTCTATATCTATCAACGTGTATTTTCCTCTTTATATAGGAAATGAAATCTAAGAAAACCTTTCACAGTATTAAAAACCATTTATGAAATCGTTCATGCATTTAAAATATGTTTGTGAAATATGAAAACGTAAGATCTGTATAATAATTGAAAACGTTCATGATTTTAAATGCTATTTTGAATTTCAAAACTTTTCGAAAAACTGTTGATCACGTTAAGTATAAAATCGATTCTGTGAAAGTTTTAGAAAAACTTTAAAACAGCACATAATCGAATCGATTTCATTATATACATAATGACATAATTGATTCAACTACGTTGTATCAAAAAGATATAATCGAAGCGATCTA